>CM065595.1:14642740-15242740 GCA_033119425.1 Bufotes viridis
AGTTGACAGACTTTGAGAAGGGGGCGCATTATAGTACGACTGAGGTTGTTTTAACGCACTGTCTGCTATCTCAGCCGTTAGGAGATGTTGGGAGCAGTGGTTACGCGAGGACACATAATGAACGGGCTCCAGACAGACCACCAGTAGAGTGGATTGTTTAATCTACCTTTCCACCATCCAGACACAGGTGAACTTTTATTATACACCCCTGTCAGGGCGCTTAGCAGAATGAAATGTGGTGTCATAGCACTCACTACATATCCTGCCATTGACAGCCAGCCTGTGTCTCCTTCATTTGCAGTAGTGTAGTGAACGAGGAACCTGGACTGCTACAGACTGGAACCGTATCCTCTTTAGTCACCAATTCTGTTTGGGATGTGAGTATGGAGGCCTCGTGGTGAGCGCTTCAATCCAGCCTCTGATGTGGAGCGACACAATGCCCCCACTGCTGGTGTGATCTGGGAAGCCATTACATATCGCAGTCAGTCAACCCTAGTAGTGATACGAGGGACACTAACAGCTCAGCGATCCTGGGCAGGACATCCTGCCTCCACGTGTGTTCCTCTCATGGCAGGGCTGACAACTGGTATTCTTCAGCAGGATAACGCTCGTCCACACACAGCAAGGGTCTCCCAGGAATGTCTGCTGCAGATTACACTTCCTTGGCTGCCCAATCCCCAGATTTATCACCAATCCAGCATTTATGGGACCAGCTGGGATGTCAGCTTCAGCAACCTACAGGTGTGCAGGACCTACAGTCCCAGCTGTAACATCCATGGGCAAATGTGCCACAGGATACCAGGAACCTGTATGCCACCATGTGAGGCCGTATCTCATCCTGTATCCAGGCTGGAGGCGGTATCTCATCCTGTATCGGGGCTGGAGGCCATATCTCATCCTGTATCGGGGCTGGAGGGCCGTATCTCCTCCTGTATCGGGGCTGGAGGGCCGTATCTCCTCCTGTATCGGGGCTGGAGGGCCGTCTCTCCTCCTGTATCCGGGCTGGAGGGCCGTATCTCCTCCTGTATCCAGGCTGGAGGGCCGTATCTCCTCCTGTATCCAGGCTGGAGGGCCGTATCTCCTCCTGTATCCAGGCTGGAGGGCCGTATCTCCTCCTGTATCCAGGCTGGAGGGCCGTATCTCCTCCTGTATCCAGGCTGGAGGGCCGTATCTCCTCCTGTATCCAGGCTGGAGGGCCGTATCTCCTCCTGTATCCAGGCTGGAGGGCCGTATCTCCTCCTGTATCCAGGCTGGAGGGCCGTATCTCCTCCTGTATCCAGGCTGGAGGCCCCTTTTGCTCTAATATTGTAATCGCTTCCATAACTCATCATTACATCCGCATATAGAAAGTTTCATTCCAACAACTTCTTGATGCAGGAATCATATTTATTTTTTTGTCAGTGTAAAATGCTGGAAGAGGTAAAGACAAACTTGGTCGACTGGTTTCCACTTTATGCTCTTTTTTTTTTTTTTTTTTTGCCACACGCAGCAATTGGCACCCAATATTTTGACTCTGCCGTTATCTGGTCTCCCATAATCCATAGATCAGGACAGTAATTTTTAGTTATATGGATATTGTTGTTGGGTTTGACCTTTTAACTCTCTGGGAAGATTTACTAATCCTGACTAACACATTGTAAACTTTGATTAGACAGTGTGAAAATGCACCAAATTTATCAAAGTATTCTGAGTCATAAATTTGGAGATGGCACATCTTAAGCTGTTCCCCCTTTTTGTTCTGGAAAAGGTTGCAAATTAAACCATGCAATTTCTAACAAACTGTGTAGATCATTTCTCTACACCCAGATACCCCAAATTCGAGGTCCACTCACATTTGTCAATGTGGCCCAATGTAGAAGACGGTCTGTAGTAAACTTCCATGTGCCCCCTAGTGGACTGTATGCAAAAATACAAAGCTACGAGCAGTATAGATATAAAAACCACACTGTGATAAAAGGTGACAATAGAAAACTCCGGTATATATTGGGACAGATTGATGTCGTAGGGACATTATATATCTTGTCAAATCAGAAATTTGCAATTTTACTTTTTTTTTCCACAATTGTAACCACTTTAAGTGCACCGCAAATTCCAACACTTGTTCCAAGTATTTTCTGGCTGCACTTGGGCCAGGGCTTTAGCACCTTTCTACTGTGCCAACCGAATAGGGGTCACCTAATTTATGACGAGGTGTAGCCCATCGCTGGAGTAGATTTCAATCATCATTTAAGCCAGGCGTAAATGATAGTGAATGTGCCAAGGCCAATGCCCACACCGTGCCCCTGCCACTCACCACTGGTGAGAGTGGTTCAAAAACACCGCATGAGCCTATATTTTGGCACACAGACATTCGCAATCATATGGCAGATTTTGTGATAGGATGACCCCTATTATCTCTAAAGCTAGTCTTACTACAGCCTGCCAGAACTCTCTGGGTCCGGCATTGTCGGACGCTACCTGATGCCCGCCGGCCACCCTAACTATAATGGGGACTGGCGGAGATCTCGCCACGACCTGGCAAATATGCCGAAAATCGGACTGACAAATACCGTGCACAGCATTTTTTGCCAGGTCGATGTTTGCCAGGTTGTGGCCGGATCTCTGCCAGTCCCCATGATAGTTAATGGAGTCAGTGGGCATCAGGTAGTGTCCTAAGGCTACATTCACACGTACCTGAATGATGCCAATTTTAAGTCTGGATTTGCATTCAGAGGATCCATGGCATATTCCTGTAGCAGTAAGGCCGAAGATACTTAACCCTCTTATCCACACTCCACATACAAAATATCTGTGGAGAAACTGACATGAGGTTCGGGTTTTAATTTGGCAGCATGCCCATTTATTTATTTTTTTTTTATTTTTTATTATTTTCACTGGAAGATTCACATTTTGCAATACGTAATATGAAATCCGCAGGCCATCTGCAAGGAAAGCCATGGTAAGATTGGAACATTGTACAGATCTTCATGTAAAGAAAGCTGTCCTAACCCTTAAAAACCTAAAACCAGATCAGTAATGCAAATTATTTACAAAGTGTATTGTGAAATGTGTTGGAATCTTATTTAGGAGATGGATTTTTCCTGTAATCTGAGTCCTATCTGGTACATTGGAGAAATTCTCATGATAAATGTCTACAAAGCAGCACTGCCGTCCTGTATCTCCTCCTTTTCCTTGACCTTATTTTTTACTGATCTTGCAATTAAAACAGAGAAATAAAGAAATGTTGTCCATGTCTCCCTCCTCCTCGCTGTCATATGACAAGCTGTAAGACAAGTGGCTGGAGCAGGAGCCTCCCTGCTGTGTCTTGTCAGCAATAGGGGGGGAAAAAAGCGCTGCCACCTCCAGCCAAAGACGGAGAAGATCAGTAGATCCCCTCGTGTTCTCACTGCATTTGAACGCATGTTGGCGATAATCCGCCTGTGTAAAGGCGCCGCCGATGAACAAGTGAAATGCTTGGATCTTTCATGCAGTCACCTAAAACATTGTTCGCCTGCAGCAGATCGTGCCGCCTAAACCCTGGTGCAGGCAAGCAATGATTCTGTATGGGGACGTGTGATGGCATTAGTGATCGCTCCTCTCCACACTGTGGGGGAGATTGTTGCCTCCACTGATGAGCAGGCACGTGCTGGGAAGGAATGATTCCTTACAGACTATTGTCTGCTTCATCGGGCCATGTAAAGGGGCCTTAAACGGGACCTTTCATGGATTTTTTTTATTTTTTTATAGTTTAATGAAATACCTTTCCTTGCCGGGTATCCCCTGCTGATGCTGCCACCCTGCCTGTTCTTTTCAAATATCACTCCTACTCCCCGCTGTGTCCCCCTGCTGTTTTCCCGCCCAGTATGTTAACGTCGAGCATCGGTACAGGAAGGAGGAGACGCCAGGGTTTCTCAATGGGGGTCTATTTCTCCCTGGCTGTGACGCGGTTCAATCACAGCGGAGAGCGTCACAGCCAGGGAGAAGGTGAGCTTTTTTTCCCTCCCTGGCTGTGATGCTTTCTGCAGACGCCCATTAGAAACCCCGGCGTCTCCTCCTCCCTGTACCGATGCTCGGCATTAAAAAAAAAACTAAACATCATGGGCATCGCGGTGTGCGAAAATGCACATACAGTTAAAATATAACAATATTAATGCCATACGGGCAATGGCGTAACGGGGGAAAAAAAATAAAAAATTTCAATTTTTTTCAACTACCCAATAATTTTTTTTATTAAAAGTGATCAAAAAGGCGCACACACACTTCAAATTGGTATCACCGAAAATAACAGGTTGTCCTGCAAAAAACTTAGCCCTCACACAGCCCTGTACGCAAAACTACCAAAAAATTATAGGGGTCAGAATATGGTTATAACATTTTTTTTTTCTTATGTGGTATCGTTGTAACCGTACTGACCTGGAAAATGAAGATAACAGGTCAATTTTACCGCATAGTGTACAGTGTAAAAAAAACAAAAACCTTTATCAGAATTGCGTTTTTCCCCAATTCTACCCCAATTGGAAATTTTTTCCGCTTCCTACTACATGGTATGCAACCGCAAATGGTGGCATTAGAAAGTGCAACTTGTCCCGCAAAAAATAAGCCCTCATAAGGCTATGCGAATGGAAAAATAACAAAGGACTATGGGAAGGCAGGGAGTGAAAAACAAAAATGCAAAAATTGAAAATCTCAGGGTCCTGAAGGGGTTAAATCAGGATCATGCTGCAGACTGGTAATGAGGGCAAGTGGATTTCTGTTTACTTTTAGCATTTATTTAAGGTTGTGTTCCTTTAAATTTAGCAAGAAAGTAGATGGATGTTGTCTTTATGTAGAGTGCTGGTCACCCTAAAACCACTCTATCACAGGGGTATTTGGGTTGGTAAAAGTTATTCCCTATCCAACTATTAGGTAATTGGGGGTCTTAACGCTGGAACACCCTCTAATCATAAGAACAGGAGCTCCTCTGAAATTATCGAATCATGCGTGTGCCGTTCCTCTAATTTCTATGGGAGTTTTGGAGATAGCCAAATACAGCGCTCTGCTGTCTCCGGAATTCCCACAGAGATTAACGGAGTGGCCAAACGCACATGCGACCGGCCGCTACGGTCATTTTAAGGGGGGTGGTGATCTAATAGTTATCCCCTATCCTGGGGATAGGGGACAACTTTAACCAATGAGAATACCGCTTTAATAATGCAGAGTCCACAAAAAAAAAAAAAAATCATGATGAGTTCTCCCCTGATTTCAGTGCTTCTAGAAAAAAAAAACTGAAACGGATTAAGCAAACTTCTTGTGTTGCAGGTGGCAGAGGAAAAAACGATCCCTGGTTACCCACCGAATGGTCATTTGATTTTCTACAAAATGGCTGCCTTCGCTGTGCCTAGGTGACATCACTAGCCCTCGCTCTAATAAAAATTGTGATAGCCCAAGCCATGTACATGACCGATGCTATTATTACAGTGACCAGCAGAGGGTGCTAACACTTCACATCTTTTGTAATGCAGCTCTTGTTTTGGAAGGATGTCCCCATCGGACCCTTACAGACATGTCTACTGCCTGTGCCCACGAGTATACAGTACATGGGTGTACGCAAGATGACTGTATGAATAAAGCACCGTAAATCCACCAGGTCCCACACTGCATTTTCTAATCTGGACGGCAGAGAGCCAAGTGCATTAAAGTCTCGCATTCGTCGCTGCAGAGACTGCACTGCATCGGCTATCTGCTTTGGCAATTTCCAGTCTGCAGTCCTCAATCCACACGTAGGCCTATGTTTAACCCCTTCCTGACAGCCTATTTTTGTAAATCTGACGTGTCTATGTGGCAAGGACTTTGGAATGCTTTCACTTAGGCCCCATTCACACGTCTGCATTTCTGTTCCGCAGAACGAAATTGCGGACCCATTCATTCCTATGGGGACAGTCGATGTCCCGCCCGGGTCCGCAATCGCGTTCCTGAAAAGAATAGAACATGTCCTATTCTTGTCCGCAACTGCGGATAAGAAAAGGTATTTTCTATATAGTGCCGGCGATGTGCGGCCTGCAAAATGCAGAACGCACATCGCCGATGTCCGTGGATCCGCAAAACACTTGGGGCCTTATCCAAGCCTTTCTGAGACTGTTTTGTCGTGGCGCATCATACTTCATGTTAGTGGTAAATTTGAGTCGATATGTTTTACCTTTATTTATTAAAAAAAAAGTCTGAAAATTTTGAAAAATTCACTATTTTCTAAATGTGAGTTTCTCTAATTTTAAGGGTTAATAACTATTGTATGAGATATTACTAACATTTGTCTACTTTATATTGGCATCATTCTGTAAATGGCATTTTTTTTTTCAGACAGCCTAGAATTCTAGTAACAATTTTTCACGTTTTTCAGAAAATATCCGAAACCAACTTTAAGGACAAGTTCAATTATGAAGTCACTTTGAAGGGCTTAGTAGAAACCAGCCATAAATTACCCCATTTTAGAAATTACACCCTCACCTATTCAAAACTGATTTTACAAACTGGTAACCTTTTTAGATGTTCCACAAGAATTAGCCTACATGCACACGACAGTGTTTTTTCTCGGCTTCCGTTCCGTTTTTTTTGCGGATCCCATTCATTTCTATGGATCCGCAAAAAAAACTGATGCCTCTTCCGTTTCCTGTCCGCGTCCGCATTCCGCATTTCACGTCCGCAAAAAAAATATGGCATGTCCTATTCTTGTCCGCAAAAAACGGTTTGCGGACCCATAGAAGTCAATAGGTCCGCAAAAAAAACGGAAGCCACACTGAAGCCTTCCGTTTTTCCATCCGCATCCGTTTTTTTTGCGGATGGTTGCTTGCAAACCAGGGCACTTGTGCAGGTACTTTAAGAAACTGTTTCAAGCCTTCCGTTTTTTTTGCGGATCCGCAAAAAAAACGGAAGACACACGGAAACACAACCTACAAAATTTGCGGACACAAGGAAAGGATGTGGATGTGAAAAAAAAAGGGAGACGGATCCGCGATTTGCGGACAGCAAAAAACAACTGTCGTGTGCATGTAGCCTTAAAGGGGTTGTCGTGGTTCAGAGCTGAACCCGGACATATCCCCATTTTCTCCCAGGCAGCCCCCCTGACTTGATCATCGGAGCAGTTCATGCTCCGATGCTCTCTTTTGCCCTGCGCTAAATTGCGCAGGGCAAAGGCATTTTCTCAAGTTCCGGTGACGAACCGGGCTCTCCTTAGGGCTTCCAGGTGGAGGTTTCTGCCCAGCAGTAAGCCCAGTTATGTCACCGGCACTTATGGGCGGGCTTTAGCGCTGCCCTAGTCTGTAAAACGGCTAGGACAGAACTAAAGCCCGTCCCTCAGAGCCGGTGATGTCACCGAACACACAGCTGGGCGGAAGCCTCCGCCCGGCAGTGTGTTATTGTAAATAGGAGCCCTTGCCCTGTGCAATCCTGTGTAAGGGAGAGCATCGGAGCATGACAACCCGGACAACCCCTTTAAATAAGAATGGAGATGAAATGTGGTAAATGTTTTTTTTTTTTTTTTGCAGAGTTTCCATTTTTATCTGTAAAACAAGGGTTAACAGCAAAACAAATCTCAATATTTATTACCCTAATTCTGCAGTTGATAGGAACACCCCATATGTGGTTGTAAGCTTCGGTATGGGCACGCCACAAGGCATAGAAGGGAAGGAGCGCCATATGGCTTATGGAGTGCAGATTTTGCTGTAATGGTTTTCAAGGGTTATATCGTATTTGACGAGACCTTGAGGAAAGAGTGGAAATGCCCAAGAACTGAACCTATTTTGGAAACTACACCCCTTGAGGAATTTGAGCTGTGTAGTGAGTACTTTGATCCCACAGGTGTTTCACAGACTTTAGAAACACTTGGCTGTGAAATTGAAAAATGTAATATTTTTTCAACAAAATGTTGCTTTAGCCCCAAATTTTAAGAGTAACAGGACCCCACAATTTTTTACAAATTTTCTCCTGAATACGGCGACACCCCATATAAGTGGTCATACATTGCTGTTCGGGTACATGGCAGGGCTCAGAAGAGAGAGAACACTATGTGCATTTGAGACCTAGTTTGGTGATTTATACAGCACTGGCTGACCACTGCAGGACCCCTCCCCCATTACAGAAGGTGCGTAGTGAGCATTTTGAGAATCTGGAGTGAAATAATAAATGGTATCCCTGAGAAGTTACCTCACCTTGGACACTACACCCCTCAAGATATTAAAGGGATTGTCTCACTTCAGTAAGTTGCATTTATCATGTACAGAAAGTTAATACAAGGCCCTTACTAATGTATTGTGATTGTCCATATTGCTTCCTTCGTTGGCTGGATTCATTTTTCCATCACATTATACACTGCTCGTTTCCATGGTTACAGACCACCCTGCAATCCATCAGTGGTGGTCGTGCTTGCACACTATAGGAAAAAGAACCAGCCTCTCTGGTGGCTGGGATCGTGGGAGCTCACATAGGCTGATGCTTTTTCCTATGTTGTGCAAGCACGACCACCACTGATGGATTGCAGGGTGGTCTGTAACCATGGAAACGAGCAGTGTATAATGTGACGGAAAAATGAATCCAGCCAGCAAAGGAAGCAATATGGAGAATCACAATACATTAGTAAGTGCCTTGTATTAACTTTCTCTACATGATAAATGCCACTTACCGAAGTGACACAACCCGTTTAAGAGGTGGAGTGAGAATTTTGACACAACAGATGTTTTGCAGAAATGAATGAGCAAGGGACGGTGTAAAATGAAAATTGCAAGTTTTCCACAGATAAGGCATTTCTGTACCCACCCTGTGCCTTCTGAGACACACAATGAATGCCCTTTAATTTGTTAGGGTCCTTTCACACTGGCGTTTTTGTTTTCCGGCATAGAGATCCGTCGTCGGGTCTCTATGCCGGAAGAATCCTGATCAGGATCATCCCCATGCATTCTGAATGGAGAGAAATCCGTTCAGGATGTCTTCAGTTCAGGACCGGAACGTTTTTTGGACGCAGCAAATACCGCAGCATGCTGCGCTTTTTGTTCCGTCCAAAAATCCGGAACACTTGCCGCAAGGCCAGATCTGTAATTAATGCCCATTGAAAGGCATTAATCTGGATCTGGCCTTAAGCTAAACATTGTTTCGGCGCATCGCCGGATCCGACGTTTAGCTTTTTCTCAATGGTTACCATGGCAGCCAGGACGCTAAAGTCCTGGTTGCCATGGTAAAATGTAGTGGGGAGCGGGGGGGCAGTATACTTACCATCCGTGCGGCTCCCGGGGCGCTCCAGAGTGACGTCAGGGCGCCCCACACGAATGGATCACGTGATCCATGCGCATGGGGCGCTCTGACGTCATTCAGGAGTGCCCCGGGAGCCGCACGGACTGTAAGTATACTGCTCCCCACTACACTTTACCATGGCAACCAGGACTTTAGCGTCCTGGCTGCCATAGTAACCTGAAAGCATTTCGAAGACTGATCAGGATCCTATTCAGTCTTCTAATGCTTCAGGCGACTTGCGTTCTGACGGATCCGGCGGGAAGGAAGTGCCCGCTGGATCCTCAGAACGCAAGTGTGAAAGGACCCTTAGGCAGCTTCTACCCGGTACTGACATGCTATAAATGTGGCCGTAAACTGCTGTTTGGGTACGCTGCAGGGATCAGAAGGGGAAGAACAGCCTCCAGGTAGTAGTAGGGCTATTTTCTGACAACTATACCTTTATTTTTCTCTAAACTGAGCTGTTATTTTCTTGGTATGAGTTGACGTTATCATTGGTTCTATTTTGGGGTACATAAAACTTTTTGATCACTTTTTATGTCTTGTGTGAAGTCTTGTTTTTTGTTGGATGAGGTGACGTTTTGTACATATGACTTTTTGATCGCATGATATTATTATGATTTTTGGAGGAGAGACCAAAAATGTCTTGTGCCACTCTTTTTGTGATATTTTTTTATTGAGCCAGTTGTTACGGACACACTGATACCTAATTTTTTTTTTCAATTGTAAATGCATGTTTTTACATAAAACTTTTATATATATTTTTTTTATAAAAATACTTTTTTTTTACTTTTATATTTGTGTCGCATTAGGGGGATTCAACTTTTAAGGGTCTGATCTACAATGCATTGTGACTGTGTTTTACACTGACAGTTGCTTATGAGACTTATGAGTTGCTTATGAGACCTAAAGGGCTGGGCTTGATAGGCCTCTGTATCTGGTAGGCCCCGAGGCCTTTGTAAGGCTTAGTAGCCATCAGCACCCCACTATGGCATGAGTTTAGAGAAGTAGCCCCCTCCCTCTGTAAACCCCTTTATATGCCGCGATCAGCATTGACTGTGGTATCTAAGGGATTAATCTGCTGGCATCAGAGTTTTCACCAATGCTGGTTACAGCAGGGGCTGGCTATCTGCTAATCAGGCAAGCACAGCTCCTGTGCCTACCCAATCAGCACGCTGCACTACTACAGTGAGTGTCAGGTAGGCGTTAAGTTAAAAAAAAAATAATAATAATCAAGAAATGTTTTTTTATAAACAAACCCACCCTCAATGTGTACCTATATTGGTGGTGCCTTATTTAAAAATATGTAATTAAAATTAGGCTAGTTTCACACTAGTGGCAAGGAACTCCGGCGGGTGAACAGCCTGTCGGATCCGTGCTGCTGCTAGTGCACGCATGCCCTCGGACTACCGTTCCGGCCCTATTGACTATAATGATGTAGGCACAGACAGTGCTGCCTCCTTGTAAGTGATGTAGGCCCAGACAGTGCTGCCTCCTTGTAAGTGATGTAGGCACAGACAGTGCTGCCTCCTTGTAAGTGTTGTAGGCACAGACAGTGCTGCCTCCTTGTAAGTGATGTAGGCACAGACAGTGCTGCCTCCTTGTAAGTGATGTAGGCCCAGACAGTGCTGCCTCCTTGTAAGTGATGTAGGCACAGACAGTGCTGCCTCCTTGTAAGTGATGTAGGCACAGACAGTGCTGCCTTCTTGTAAGTGATGTAGGCACAGACAGTGCTGCCTCCTTGTAAGTGATGTAGGCACAGACTGTGCTGCCTCCTTGTAAGTGATGTAGGCACAGACAGTGCTGCCTCTTTGTAAGTGATGTAGGCACAGACAGTGCTGCCTCCTTGTAAATGATGTAGGCACAGACAGTGCTGCCTCCTTGTAAGTGATGTAGGCACAGACAGTGCTGCCTCCTTGTAAGTGATGTAGGCACAGACAGTGCTGCCTTCTTGTAAGTGATGTAGGCACAGACAGTGCTGCCTCTTTGTAAGTGATGTAGGCACAGACAGTGCTGCCTCCTTGTAAGTGATGTAGGCACAGACAGTGCTGCCTCCTTGTAAATGATGTAGGCACAGACAGTGCTGCCTCCTTGTAAATGATGTAGGCACAGACAGTGCTGCCTCCTTGTAAATGATGTAGGCCCAGACAGTGCTGCCTCCTTGTAAGTGATGTAGGCACAGACAGTGCTGCCTCCTTGTAAGTGATGTAGGCCCAGACAGTGCTGCCTCCTTGTAAGTGATGTAGGCCCAGACAGTGCTGCCTCCTTGTAAGTGATGTAGGCCCAGACAGTGCTGCCTCCTTGTAAGTGATGTAGGCACAGACAGTGCTGCCTCCTTGTAAATGATGTAGGCCCAGACAGTGCTGCCTCCTTGTAAGTGATGTAGGCACAGACAGTGCTGCCTCCTTGTAAGTGATGTAGGCACAGACAGTGCTGCCTCCTTGTAAGTGATGTAGGCACAGACAGTGCTGCCTCCTTGTAAGTGATGTAGGCACAGACAGTGCTGCCTCCTTGTAAGTGATGTAGGCACAGACAGTGCTGCCTCCTTGTAAGTGATGTAGGCACAGACTGTGCTGCCTCCTTGTAAGTGATGTAGGCACAGACAGTGCTGCCTCTTTGTAAGTGATGTAGGCACAGACAGTGCTGCCTCCTTGTAAGTGATGTAGGCACAGACAGTGCTGCCTCCTTGTAAGTGATGTAGGCACAGACAGTGCTGCCTCCTTGTAAGTGATGTAGGCACAGACAGTGCTGCCTCCTTGTAAGTGATGTAGGCACAGACAGTGCTGCCTCCTTGTAAGTGATGTAGGCACAGACAGTGCTGCCTCCTTGTAAGTGATGTAGGCACAGACAGTGCTGCCTCCTTGTAAGTGATGTAGGCACAGACAGTGCTGCCTCCTTGTAAGTGATGTAGGCACAGACAGTGCTGCCTCCTTGTAAGTGATGTAGGCACAGACAGTGCTGCCTCCTTGTAAGTGATGTAGGCACAGACAGTGCTGCCTCCTTGTAAGTGATGTAGGCACAGACAGTGCTGCCTCCTTGTAAGTGATGTAGGCACAGACAGTGCTGCCTCCTTGTAAATGATGTAGGCCCAGACAGTGCTGCCTCCTTGTAAGTGATGTAGGCACAGACAGTGCTGCCTTCTTGTAAGTGATGTAGGCACAGACAGTGCTGCCTCCTTGTAAATGATGTAGGCACAGACAGTGCTGCCTCCTTGTAAATGATGTAGGCACAGACAGTGCTGCCTCCTTGTAAGTGATGTAGGCACAGACAGTGCTGCCTCCTTGTAAGTGATGTAGGCACAGACAGTGCTGCCTTCTTGTAAGTGATGTAGGCACAGACAGTGCTGCCTCCTTGTAAGTGATGTAGGCACAGACTGTGCTGCCTCCTTGTAAGTGATGTAGGCACAGACAGTGCTGCCTCTTTGTAAGTGATGTAGGCACAGACAGTGCTGCCTCCTTGTAAATGATGTAGGCACAGACAGTGCTGCCTCCTTGTAAGTGATGTAGGCACAGACAGTGCTGCCTCCTTGTAAGTGATGTAGGCACAGACAGTGCTGCCTCCTTGTAAGTGATGTAGGCACAGACAGTGCTGCCTTCTTGTAAGTGATGTAGGCACAGACAGTGCTGCCTCCTTGTAAATGATGTAGGCACAGACAGTGCTGCCTCCTTGTAAGTGATGTAGGCACAGACAGTGCTGCCTCTTTGTAAGTGATGTAGGCACAGACAGTGCTGCCTCCTTGTAAATGATGTAGGCACAGACAGTGCTGCCTCCTTGTAAGTGATGTAGGCACAGACAGTGCTGCCTCCTTGTAAGTGATGTAGGCACAGACAGTGCTGCCTTCTTGTAAGTGATGTAGGCACAGACAGTGCTGCCTCCTTGTAAGTGATGTAGGCACAGACTGTGCTGCCTCCTTGTAAGTGATGTAGGCACAGACAGTGCTGCCTTCTTGTAAGTGATGTAGGCACAGACAGTGCTGCCTCCTTGTAAGTGATGTAGGCACCGATCGTATTTACTGCCTCTCTGTAAATCCTCATAACTTGTGACTTAGTGGCCAACGTTGTATCTAGGTGAGAGGCACAGTCATGGAAAAATGGAGCCAAAATTGCTGTGAGCCTAAGGTTTATATATATATATGGTGTGTGTAATGATTAACCATCTTGTGGAAACGCACACATCAGTCAGTTCTGGACCTTGGAGTTCAGTGTTCACTATATAAAGCTGACAGCTCTCTCTCCTGATCCCCTCTATACCGATGCAAGCTCAGCTCAGCCAAGTGTGCATGTGTTTTAAATGGGCAGGAAGCCTCTGTCAGACTCCTCAGGTGGTGGCTTTTCTGCCCGGAGAACTTGAACATGTTAATATCCAACTACCCGATCCTATTTTCTCCTGACATCTGCCATAGAGGGGGGAGAGTCGGCACACTCCATATATATTAGATGGTCGGCTGGTTCAAATCACCTTATGGCTACCTTAACTCCCCCCAAGCCATGATGATGTGTATACATGGGTTAGTCTAAAGCAGGGATCGGCAACCTCCGGCACTCCAGCTGTTCTGAAACTACAACTCCCAGAATTCTCTGTTCACTTCTATGGGAGTTACAAGAACAGCCAAATAGGGGTGCATGCTGGGAGTTGTAGTTTCACAGCAGCTGGAGTGCCGAAGGTTGCTGATCCCTGGTGTAAAGTTACTAAGGGACCAGTGGTCACCAAGGCATTCAGTAGCCATCAGCCAAAAGATCGTTCGGCGAATTGCTATCTCTTCCAACTCCCCTTACACGTCCGGCTAAACTTGCACGTGTATTCTACAGGGAGACACTTCTGGATGGAGGTTTACCTCCCAGGAGAACAAAAGGATTGGCAAAATGATTCATTTCGCCTGATCCTTCTCTGATGACGTCGGGGGAGATTTGGGAGCTCCCCTTGCACATTAGAGTGTCGGCTGGTCTCCATCCAATAGCAGTTGTGCGTAATCTTTTATTAAATCTGTGTTGTGCCAGTCCTCAGTTATCCCACCTGGAAAAATATGAATAAGCCGAAAGCTGGCTGTTAGCATTCCCACTGTCAGGGGGCATGATTCTGCATAGCCTGACAGTGCAAGTAGTTATTAAATGGGACAAATCAGCGGAGAGGGAGAGACCCCCCCCCCCCCCCCATTGCTGTCTTTATTCCAGCCTTATCAGTGGGATAATCACAGGTTTTATAAAAAAAAAAAACATAATTTAATCCTTTTAAATTCAATTTTTTTTTATCTGTCCCCCTGCAATTCCATATGCAGCAGCAGTTTATAATCCTTTTTTTTTTCGGGGATTAAATCTAGTACTTTAAGTACTGCTCATCCTGATCTTCCTGGTTCATAAATTTGAATGTCAGAAATATTAGACAAGAAGTACTTCTTTCTTTGTTACTTTATACTATGGGATGTTGTTTCTCTCTATTGTTTGTACTTTATTGAAAATGTTCAAAAAACCTAAATCTGATTAAAAAAAAGAAATGTTAGACAGGAGAAAAGGAATTTCAACGCCTAATGTTTCAGACGTCTATTAAATTCAGCGAAAGCTGAAACCTCCCCTATTCCTGAATATCAAATCTGGGCTCATGCACACGATCGTATGTATTTTGCAGTCCGCAAAAATGGATCCTCAAAAAATACGGATGACGTACGTGTGCATTCCGTATTTTGCAAAACAGAACAGCCGTCCAATAATAGAACAGTACTATCCGTAATGCGGACAATAATAGGACATGTTCTACCTCTTTGCAGAACAGACATACGGAAACGGAATGCACACGGTGTAACTTCCGTTTTTTTTGTTGCTGACCCACTGAAATGAATATGTCCGTATATGGTCCGCAAAAAAAAAACGGAACGGGCACGGAAACAAACTACGTGTGCATGAGCTCTTATGCAGTTATACAGGAATGGTGGATGTTCCTCTCCATTACAAGGTTGGTTTGAAACACGTACTTTATTCTAGTGTGAATCTGTAAATTTAAATGAAAAAAAAAAACGGAACTTTTTTGTACACATCACCCTTAGGCCTCTTGCACACGACAGTATTTTGCGGACCGTATACTGGCAGTTTTTTCAGTTCAGTATACGGACAGTATACTGAACCATTCACTTTAATGGGTCTGCAAAAAATACTGAAGTGTCTCCGTATGCCTTCCGTTTCCGTTTTCCCGTTCCGTTTAAATATAGAACATGTCCTATTCTTGTCCGCAAATTACGTTCAGTGGCTCCATTTAAGGCCTAATTCACACGTCCGTAGTGTGTTGCGGATCCGCAACACACCTTGCCACCAGCCCTATAGAGATGCCTACAATTGCGGGCAAGAATAGGACATGCTCTATATTATTGCGGAGCCGCCGTCCGGAAGATCGGAGGATGCGGAAAGCACAGTGTGTGCTCTCCGCATCCATCACGTCCCCATTCAAAATTAATGGGTCCGCACCCGTTCCGCAGGGGCTGGCTTTTTAGTCACACATTTTATAAACTTTTATTGTCCGATTTTTTTTTTCCCCCTATCCCAAAAAACCCAGTGTTCGTAGATTGTTTTATAATATCCTATTGGCCAACATGTAACATCTGGCCACAGCATTTTTTGGTCCAAAAAAGGGCAACAGAAAAAAGTGTCAATTTTGAAAAAAACAAACAAACACACCCTTTTTTGGTGGCGCAAAAAGCACAGTGTTCGCAAAATCAGTGCAGGTGTGTGGTCGTTCGGGACTGAAACACTTTGGTCGTTAAAAGGTTAGGTGATTCCTGATACAAAAGAAGCACAAAATGGAGCTCCCCTTTAAAGCAGCGCACCTGCTGTGCTAAATGTGACAGCGTCTCTCTATGACAGTAATTGCTGTGGAATTCCCTGCACGGTGCATCGCCGGGGCTGAGACATCATATGTCGTCAGTGCATGAAAACAACATCACACGAGGGACGAACGGAGGACGTCTCTATCTATCCCAGCTTCCACTCGGGAGGGACAGGCAGTAGAGCCCTCCGGAGACTTGTCAAGGTGACTACGCTGCAGTCAATCAGTCCGTCGCCGCGCTCGCTGCTTCTCTCATTGTTCTCCAGAGCACATGTCGGCCTCAGCAGGGATTCCCAGGAACACGTCCAGCTGCTGCCGCCGGTGACACTGTGCCTTCTTCTGCCGGCTCTGTCTCTGGGAACCCTCATGCATCTTTATCCTCTAGAGGTAGGTGATGTTTCCCGGGGCTCTGTGCCAAAATGGCCCTTATTTGCATGGAGCATATGCAGATTTCCCTTGTTTGCACCTAATGACAGCTGCCAGGGATTCATCACGCTGGGTGACTGTTAGTTGGGACGTGGCCACGATCGGGGGGGGGAACCCATGAGATCTAGTTGTTGATGTGCACCCCCTGCCAGTATGGTGGGGAGATAAGCCTATGTCTACATGCAGAGCTATCGGGACAACCTTTTTCTCTATATGCCCTATTAGGGTCTGACTACATGACAACATTTGCAGCGCAACTTTTTTCTGATGACAGTCAATGGTGTCACCCTGCGACAGTCGCAAAAATATCCGACTTGGATTTTTTTGGGGACTGCCGTGTCGTAGTCGCATTTCGAAAAATGTTGCGTAACTTTTCTGCGACAAATTTTGACATGTAGCCAGAGCCTTGAAGTCATGAAGGGGACTCCCCCAGTCGAGGCAAGGGTGCTTCTCGCCCCGGAGGTCTTTTAAGACCTTTTATTGCATGGTCATTTATACATTCGAATGAGTACTGTGTAATGCTGGCTTCACATATCCGTTAAACCCGGACGTGAGCAGTCCGTGGTAGTGCGGGCTGGATTTGTTGTTTACAGCCGGAGCGCACAGCATCATTGGTTGCTATGACGCCGTGCGCTCCCTGCCGCCGCTGCAGGATAGTAATACACTGGTATGATCTATACCAGTGTATTATTGTAGTGCAGCGGCGGCAGGGAGTGCACGGCGTCATAGCAACCAATGACGCCGTGCGCTCAAGCTGTAAACAAATCCAGCCCGCATTACCACGGACTGCTCACGTCCGGGTTTAACGGACGTGTGGCGCCAGCCTAATACATATTGACAACAGTGCCTCCTGCGGGAAAAAATAATTGGTCGACGTCAAAATCTTTTCGCGACCACAAATCAATGATGGGGCAGCTTCAGTCTACCCTGGTCAGAAGAAACATTTTACGTCTATGATGAGCTGTACTGGAAGTGAACGATCTGGAAGGCATTTTCAATACGGCCTATTGGGTCATATTGACATCATGGGGTGTCCCAAACTTGACGCCCCTCGCAATAAGCTACAGCTCTGATTTTCCTACACTGGTAAATCTAGCATGGGGTTGTCTCATCAGCCCCTGTCCATATGCCTTATTACAGCCTATGAACATTATAAAGAGGGGGGTCTCCCACTCAGGGACTCCCTGTATGAGTCAGAACGGAGAGCTGATCGCTCTGCCGGATGTCAGCCATCCTTGTAATATAAGGAAGGCCCTTCCTTTGAATGGCTGCCATGTAATACTACATTACCCTACAGAATACCTGTCTAGCTGTTGCTTCCCCCGGCCGAATCAGAGGTGCCAGAAGTAGGGATAATCGCCCCGGGAGCTCCATTTTGAAAATTGACTGGCTGCTGTGGTTACTAGTTGCACTTTTTGCCCCAAAAGTTTTTAGAGTTGAGTCCCAATAATATAGACAGTGTCGTATGGTTCAGGATTCTGGTGTCCGGCGCGTTTCAGGCTACGTTATGCTAAACGATTAATTCCATGACACTGAACAGCGATTTGTAACTAACTGTTTTCAATGAAGGATTTGTAATCACTGCATAGTGTAATGATCGTCCACAGATGCCCTGCGTTACAGTGTAATCTCTCCCCCATCAGCTTTGGGCAATTAATCCCATCCATAGAGTTTAATGGGATTGGAAATTAATCAGCCATCCCCAGAGAGGCTTTCCAAATACTCATTTGAACAGAAAAATACTGAAAGCTTTTTTTTTACAAGGGGGAGAAATAATCTCATGGGAAAAGTTGTATGAGACTGGGTTTAATTGCTGTGTTTATCAGATTTAATTGAGTGATGTAAAGTGCGGGACTGTATTATTTAGGGAGGGCGTCCAGAACGCTAGTTTTTTGGTAGCTGGCTGGCAATGTTTTGGGCTGATGCGAAGGATGGAGACTTTCCAATTGTGTGGAGCTTTAGCGTGTATCCTGCTACGCAGCTACACGTAACATGCGGCGCTGTCCGTGTAGGCCTGTGATGGCTAACCTCCGGCACTCCAGCTGTGGTAAAACTACGACTCCCAAGATGTACACTTGCTTGGCTGTTCTTAGAACTCCATAGCAATGAATGGAGCATGCTGGGAGTAGTAGTTTCACTACAGCTTAAGTGCTAGAGATTAGCCATCACTGGTCTAGGCCATGTCAGATGGCCAAAATATGGCTGCAGATTAGAGTCCTTATCTGGTGTGATGACTGGGTCAGAGACATTTCCAAAAGGGCCAGCCTTGTGGGATTCTCCTGGTGTCTAGGGGTTAGTGGTCTAATAGTGTTTTAATTTTGTACCATTTCCAAGATCTCTACAGTCAATGCCTGGGGACGTGGAATATCCAAACTACTGTAATCCTACCCATAAAACAGCAAGGGGAGGCGAAAGGGAGACTGACCATTCACTGCAACAAACCCTTCATCCATATAAGCATAATCCGCTAGACGTGGTTAGTCCTAAGATTTGTATAGACCGGCGACAGCTACCCACACCGTTGTTGTATTCCCTTCTCATGAAGTCATGGCATACCACTGGTACCCCCACCGATCTGAAGAGTGAAGGGGCTATAGTACTGATTTGGCAATACAGCCCCTTTACTGTGTTGCCCGCACAATGGTGCCCTTACCACCCGACTGTGTAGGGTGCTGCAGCCAGCAATTCAGTGTGCACTTATGCAACCACTTGCTTATTTTTACTGCATCTTCTAGATGCCGTTAAGGCCCCTGGGAAACTTTTCTGCAAAACCCCCCAGCAAGGCCAGACTCTTGATGAGAATCATACTTACTTGATCCCCACGGCAAAGTTCCAGTTTCATCACTTCCCCTCAGGCTTTGCAGTTCTTGGGTCTCCCTACATCAACATCTAGTCCCGTGGCTACTGAAGCCAATGACTGGCTGCAGCAGTGATGTGTCACCCATGTGTCATGTCACTGCTGTGGCCAGTCATTAGTCTCAGCAGCCAGATGTTGACATGGGAAGACCCAAGATCTGCAGCGCTCGAAGGGAAGTGATTTACCTGGAACGCAGCAGATCGGGTAAGTATGATTGCCCCTGCGGGTCCGGCCACGCTGGATGGTCTGCAGAAAAGGTCACCAGGGCTTAACAACCTGTTTACTATAGAGAAGCTTTTGGCGTGACACATTACCTTTAATAAATAATAAGAGATTCTTTGATTCTTCTCTTGAAGGCAACCCCTTCACATGCCTATGGAGCCCCTCTATGAACTACTGTCTGTACTGGTGTCTCCTGTTCTGGTGGACTCGGCCCGTCCTTGTATTTCCTTGAATGGCAGCCATATAATATTACATTGCCTAGCTGTCCAGAGATTTTGCCAGGAGTTTTATGAGCGGGACCTGGGGTGATCACAAGATGAGACCACTTTAAACATATGTCTATTCTTTGCCCCTGACTTGCTTTGTGGTTTCATATGTCGCTGGTTATCCACTAATTATATCTCGGACTCTTGTTTACGCTGGTAGTTTTCTTGCTCTCACACTTTTTTCCAGGCCTCCTCACCAGTCTATGCTTTCTGGATCCCATCCAGCGCTGAGGTATAATAAGGATGAATGCATGGGACCCAGGGTACACGAGGAGCAGACATCCCTTATTTAACTCGGTGATATAACACACTGGGGGTGAGGGGCTGACGCTTTTATAATTAGTAGTTTACACTGTTAACTAAGAAGTACTTGTGAAGAACCGGAGGACTTTGTAGTGTCCTGGCAGAAGCGGGGCAGACACTGCTCCTGTTAGCTGGGGGGGTAGAGAGGTCGGATGAGCCGAACATCACACTTCATTTTATAAAGGGGCTGTCTTTAGGAGACCGCTCCTTGAGTACCTGCACATGGGTGCGGGGTTCCAAATAGAATTGGAGTGTGGATTTCCATGCAGATCTCTCCGCGTTTAAGAACCAAATCCGCACAAAATCCGTATGTGTTACTTGCTACTTACCTTGATCTCACCCTTTGACATCCGCACTACAAATCCACACACACCACTGACATGCTGCTTATTTCTAAATCCGCACAGCAGGTCAATTTCCGCACGGAAAATATCCGCAAAGTGTACACGAGATTTGTCAAATTTCATTTACTTTGCTGGTACTGTACTACGCAGTGGTTTTTCTACAAAAAAAAGGAAGGAAAAAAACGTGTGTACTCTGCAATGTGTGCGGGTAGCGTACAGGAAACGTAATGATCTTTTTGAAATGCCTACATATAAAAACCACTCACCCCCCAAAAATGAATCACTAAACTTTAAAGTGGTTGTCTGGGATCATGGAAAAAATAGGTGATAGGGAAAAGATGGTTTGTACCAAGCAACGTGAACCATTAGGCTGCACACAGGGGTTGCGGAAAATTCCACGCAGGTGTGGATTCTTACAAAGGTTTGGCTTTTGTTCCAGATTTTTATTCGTAGGATAGGGTATGGATTTCTATGTGAATTTTGATGCGGATTACATCCTCCACTGAAACGGAAATATTCAGCTTCAGAAAAACCACAACAAATGTTTTAGGGTTCATTCAGATGCGGACAGCACACGGTGTGTGGTTCTGTTCTGCTTACCCGCAAAAAAAGATAGACCATGTCCTATTCTTATCCGCAATCGCGGACAAGTATAGGCATTTTCTATCATAGTTGTGGCCATGTGTGGTCCGCAAATTGCGGAACCCCCAAGGCCAGTATCCGTGTTTTGCCCTCAAGCTGCGGAATAGCCCCATAAGATAATCTTTATGTTGCAGGTTTCCCGGGGGAATTTTCTGCAATGTGTAAGTGCACCCTTATTTATCTGTTAAATTTCCCACCGCTCCACTGCGTCCACACCGGTGGCATTAATGTGCTGCAGCAGCGACGTCACGTTGACACAAGTGACCGCTGGGGCCAATGATTTGCTTGTGGAAAATGTAATGTCACCGATCCGGTACTGTAAAGAAAGAGCATCATGGGGCCACAGATGAGTAATTGTTATGATTTTATTTCCCTATTTACCCCTTGATCTATTTTTTCTTGATTGCAGACAAACCGCAGTGTTTTTAAACCAAAACAAAATTGCGGAAAAAGGCAGCGTGTGTAGGAAGGAGGGTTAGCTACCTGACACCCACAGCGCCGCTTAGAATACTTCCACACCAACGTTTCTATTTTCCAGTATTGAGATAGGGTCTCAATACTGGAAAAAAACGATTCTGTTTTAACCCCATTCATTGTCAATGGAGACAAAACGTAACTGAACAGAACGGAATGCTCCAAAATGCATTCTGTTTGGTTGCGTTCCCATACCAGAGAGCAAACCGCAGCATGCTGCGGTTTTCTTTCCGTCATGGGATGCGGAGCAATGCAAGTCAACGGGGAGGGATCCATTTTCTCTCACACAATGTGACACAATAGAAAAAGGATCCGTTCCCCATTGAATTTTAATGGAGTTCATGATGGATCTGTCTTGGCAATATAAGACATAATACAACCGGATCCGTTCATGACAGACGCAGATGGTTGTATTATCAGTAACGGAAGCGTTTTTACTGAACCCTGCCGGATCCAGCAAAAACGCTAGTGTGAAAGTAGCCTTATCTCCTAGTAAAGCAACTTCAATGGTTGGGATCTGCTGGTGCCTATTGACAAAAAAAGTAATGTTAATGGCTTAATTATCACAGAGTATCAGTGGCCACCATTCTTGTAATAAGTGTATAATTATAACCCCAGAGGTGACGGCTGTTTGTTCTCTACACCTGGGTATAAATGTGAGCTGGTGCTTTCAAGGGTATATCTCCTCCTCACAATTAATTTCCCTGGAGGTATTTCTGATCTCACTACTGCACTCGAATCCAGTGTTCATACCACGACCACTGTGACTTTCCTCCACCCTGTTTTCCCTATTTTATTTTTTTTCTCAATTTTGTGACCACAATCTCGGAGGCAGATTTCCTTTTTTTGCTGCATTTCTGCCCTGATGTGTGATTTCATACTGTAAGCGACTCAGAAAAATTGAAATAATAATGGGTTCATCCTGCCTGCCAGTCTGAATCGAGTCCTACCCAGTCTGCTCTGGCTTTAGTCGCCTCCCCTTCATTAAAAAGTCTGGCGGAGTACCAGGGCAAGTGGGGACACCTCTCCTCCTCCCCCCCCTCCCTGTAGCGTCCTTGAGAGACTGCAGCTATATAAACATAGGCAGGTTGAATAGGAGCCTGTGTGGGATTGTCAGCAGCAATGCAGTGTAATGGGAGATGAAGAAAACATGGCTGTAGGCCAGGGGCGTAGTAATAGCAAAAGGTTACAGTCCCGCCTAGGGGACCAGATGCCCCCCACGACATGTATAAAGCGGTGTGAAGGTACAATGACTTATGCTAATGCCCAATGATGTCATTGCACAAGATGCGGCTATCTCACCACACCGCGGCTCTCTATTATAATGCATATTCTGTAGATATTGCACAATATTATATTGTTAAAGGCGCGGACTGTATTTGACGGGGGTTGTCGGACACCCTTGGGTGTTGGTTCTTGGGAGAAGAACACATCATCATCGAGTTGGAGGGCGATGGTGCTTTTGTGGGGACGCTGAGGCCATCAGTGCTGTAATCATGTTATGCCACGCTGTCTCATTATAAGGGTTCATGCACACGACCGTATGAATTTTGCAGTCCGCAAAAAAATACAGATGACATCCATATGCATCCCGTATTTTGCGGAATGGAACAGCTGGCCCCTAATAGAACAGTCCTGTCCTTGTCCGTGATGCGGACAATAATAGGACACGCTCTATTTTTTTTTGCGGAACAGAAAAACAGACATACGGAAACGGAATGCACACGGAGTAACTTCCGTTTTTTTTGCGGACCCATTGAAATAAATAGTTACGTATACGGTCCACAAAAAAATCGGAACGGACATGGAAAGAAAATACGTTTGCGTGCATGACTATTACACACTGTATATAGATGGCAGTAAACCTACAGTATCCTCCCTAGTCTTTCCCTTGCAATGAGCACATAAAAATTCCAATGGTGAGGAGCCCTGCAATAGCTGCACAATTTTTTCTTTCACTGCGATCGCCCACAAGCATCTGTGGAGCGCTAAGCTTTAGGCTACATTCAAACAGTGTGCTGCCCGTTTTTTTTTTGTTGCAATGAATAGGTCTGGGGTGGGACCAGAAATACAGTCGTGTGAATGGGGCCTTACGCAGTGATCCTGTTGCTCATCCTAGTCTTCGACCTGTCCTGATAACAGAGGACGACAGACCTCATCGCTCCTTTGACGAGATGAACCTTTCTACTCCGTTGTGTTTTATCACCCTATAAAACAAAAGAGGTGGAGGGCTATAAAAAGGACAAGCAATTCAGCCATTTATATAATAGTTTTTAAAAGCAAATCATCATCTGGTGGGAGAGGTTAGTATTCAATAAAATATATATTCTACACACCGACACCGCACATGTATATACATACACAATACGACCATAAGCTCCTGATTACCCTAGTTTGGGTGTAGACTGATATATTATTTATAACGGCGCCCCCCTCCCCTCCTCATCTTCGCTTCGCCTGAAATCACCTTTTTGCCTGCCGGTGAATCTACACCGATTATCTCCATTCCCAGAGGGGAAGAAACAAGACCTCGCTCCCTAGATACGACGAGCAGGGGAGGGTCGCCATGGTAACGCATCGCTGAGCAGCGTCCTCGCCTTTACCCGACTGCTCCACTCTCTGGTTCGTCACCACACAGAGACGCTACACGTATGGTGACTGTCACCACTGCATTGGGTGCAATCAACCTCCAGGGCTACAGGTCATAAATAAAGATGGAGACCGTACGGATTACTGGTTAGCGGGCTGCAGGGACGAACAGTAAGACCTCATGCACACGACCGTATGTATTTTGTGGTCCGCAAAAAACGGATCTGCAAAAACTACAGATGACATCCCTGTGCATTCCGTGTTTTGCGGAACAGAACAGCTGGCCCCTAATAGAACAGTACAATCCTTGTCCGTAATGTGGACAATAATGGTCTATTTTTTTGCGCAGCGTAAATACGGACATACGGAAACAGAATGCACACAGAGTAACGTCCGTTTTTTTGCGGACCCATTGAAGTAAATGGTTCTGTATACGGTCTGTGAAAAAAAACGGAACGGACACAGAAAGAAAATACGTTTGTGTGCATGAACGATCGTGACGCTTCTTACAGATCTGTGATTGGGTAAAACCCTGCTGATTGATGAATCTATTATATATCTATTACAGGTCACGTCCTGTGATAGGATCTCATGGGAGAAGCAGGGCTGCCTCTTTTTATATTTATGGCAGTTCAGGGGGCGTGTCCTTTTTCAGGAGGGCGGTGACGACCTCTGCTTCAGGCAGCTAACCTGGGATTTTCCTTGCCAGGGGGGAGCACCTAACTAGCTGATTGCAAATGGGCACTGGGTAACAGACATTCTGCACACCCGACCCTTAGGGCACGTGCCAAATGTGTGTGGTTACCCGCCACGGTTTGCAAATGCATCGAGAATGGGCGAGTCACTTCTTGATGTAGATTTCAAACTGGCGGTTAAAAAAAAAAAAAGTTTGGAGCCGTAGGGACGGAAACGCGGATTATCATTTAGAACAATAGGAAGGGGATTTAAAGGGGTTGTCTCACAAAAAAAATTCTATGTTTTTCAAAAACAGCACCTGGATCTGAACTCTTCTGTAATTGCATATTATTCTAAAATTTGGTATAGTCACTGAACTATTAAATAATATGTATCTGTATAGCGCCACCTGCTGTTTGTTCTTTTCCTTATTCCTCCGTCCACCTCACTAAGGTGGTCGCACACGCTCAAAACTTTTCATAAACACCAATTGAAAAAATGATTTTTAGCCCAAAATGAGTATAATGCAATAATAAAAAAAAATGGATTGCTTTTACTAGTTTATTAGTGGTAAAACATGGAGGTTTATGTGACTTGGTACACCTGCCTCTTCTATACTTTCACGCCCTTCATATATGTTTTAATATAAAAGAACAGGTTCCTACAGAGGGAGAGTCTTTGGATGACATATTGGTTGCGACTCGTCTTCCTCCTTGGTAAACAAGCTGCATTTGTCAGTAGATGATGACCGGTGTGGCAGACAGAAGATTAAGGCTTGCGACTCGCTATGCTCAGAGGCGACTCTGTATAAATAGACCCTGCTGGGGTATTTGCACCTGCTACCACATATCTGTCTGCAAGTGCTGAGCGAAGGGTCCTGAAAGTGATCACCGTCCTCCTGGCAAGTGATTCTCCTGCTGTTACATCGGCCCACAGGGGTTGTGGCCCCAGCTTTCCCAGTCCCCTAAATGCCATTATATAAACTGGGGGGGTCGCAAGACAGATGAATGTAGTGGTTAAAAATGATGCCACATGTCTAAAAATGGTGCACGAGTCATAATGAACTTGTTACGGCATGTGACACTTCTATACGGAGATGACTACACACCAATAACTGGCACCAAAATATGGCGCACGACTTTATACAAGCATTTTACAACTTCTTTTAGCCGTGTCCTTTCTCTCAATTCTGTCAGGGTTCCCATATCACCTCTTATCTTTGCTGGGAAAGCTGGGTGACGACTAGCATGGTCGTTTTCTACAAGGGGCTTTCGTAGACCTCTATACGGCTTTTTTTATTTATGTATTGATGTATATTCCCAGCTCTCATTTCAATGCTCTACACTACGGATATAATGCGGATTGGCCTCTACAGATTCTCCGCACGTAATTTACAGTATCACTGTCGAAGCAAAGTAGATGAGATGTTAAAAAATTTCAGCCACGTAAACCCCCCCCCCCCCCAAAAAAAAACACCTTCTAAGGGCTCATGCACACGGGTGTTGCTTGGCCATTCTGCATTTTGAGGTCCCCAATGCACGGGCAACATCCGTGCGGATTACGCAGACGGATCCAGATCCATTCAACTTGAACTGGTCTGTGATCCGTCCGCACAGCAAAAAATAAATGAAACATAATCTATTTTTTTTTTGCGGTGTAGGGGCACGGAGAGAAGCCCTACGGAAGCACTCTGTAGTGCTTCCGTGCCTCCTTTCAGCACCCTCTGGTGGGTCTGCATCCATGACGTGGGGTCACGCGGTCGGTGCCCGCTGTTTACGGGCCGCAATAAGCCCTAATCCGATAAAGTGATCAGTATGTCAATCCATGCTCGGATTTCCACTGTGGGGTGAAAACGCATTTGCCCCATGTTCGTTGCAAACTTTTCCACGGAAATTCCGCCCTGTTTGACCATTGGCTAAAGCACTATTCCCATCTAAAAAGTGATGGCATATATGCTCTCACTGGTGGGGGTCTGACCTCTCAGACCTCCACTGATACAGAGAATTAGGGGATGCAGGGCTGGTTTTGTGCTGCGCCCCCTTCTAGGTTTTTCCTCCACAGCGGCGCTCCTGGCCAACTGGTTGTGCAGGGAACTGCAGCCAAACCTATTCACTTTTCTCAGTAAAGCAGTTGACGGGTGCCACTGTTCAGTGAAAGGGAAGCAACAATAAGGGGCCGTTCACACTGCGTTTCTTGAACGGATACCATGCCAAACTTCTGCCGTCAGCCATGTGGTGTCTGCCTTCCATTGTTTTCAGAGGGAGGCAGTGCTGAAGATCATAGGGTGGCGCTTTAAAGCCATGACCGCACCAAGAAGGGACATGTCCCCTCTTGGCACCCTGTGCACACACCTGCTGCTTGGAGCCGTGATGGCTGTCTGTTCGAGGATTCGCTCCATTAAATGGTGCTGGGCCATGAGCAGGTCAGCAGCCTCTACACTTTACAACGAAAGAAGAAAATGCTTTGATTCTGACAGCATCAAAATACGCCATATGAACATACCCTAATGTATATACACATGATGCATATTACATGTGGCTTTTCCACACTGATTTTCGTGAGAAAAATCCACAGCGCAATACAGTACATCACGTTTTTCCCATTAATTTAATGCAGGCATCCTCAAACTGCGGCCCTCCAGCTATTGCAAAACTACAACTCCCAGCATGCCCGAACAGCCTACAGGCATCAGCCTACAGCAGGGCATTGTGGGAGTTGTAGTTTTACAACAGCTGGAGGGCCGCAGTTTGAGGATGCCTGGTTTAACGTATACAGAAAACCTATACGTTAAACAGATGCCTCAGACTGATTCCATACATTGGTATCCGTTCACCATACAGTCCCATTGTAAAAAAAAAAACTGTGCAGGATACAAGAACATGGTGTGCTGCGTTTTTGTATATATATATTTTTTTGTAACGTATACGTCAAATAGAGGCATAAAACGCTATGTGAACCCAGCCTAAGGGTCCATTCAGACTTCCGTAGAAAGGGTCCAGATCCGTTCCGCAATTATGCGGAAGAGGTGCGGACCCATTTACTTTCAATGGGGCCGGAAAAGATGCGGACAGCACACATCCGCATTTCCGGTCCACGGCACCGAACTTCCGGTACGCAGCTCTGCAAAAAAATTTAGCATTTCCTATAGGAATCTTCTATTAAGTGCTGGCGATGTGCGGTGTCAGTGATTTGCGGTCCGCAATTTGCAGACCGTAAAACACTACGGAAGTCTGAATGGACCCTAAGATGGTAAGAGACCCTAAGATGTACGTTGTGTTGAAATTGACCAGTTGAAATCCGTGGCATGTCAATTGTTTGTGTGGATTTTCAGTGCAGAGGGTGAGATCTGGGGCAAATCCATGTCAAAATCTGCATTTAAGGCCTCTTTTACACATCAGTAAATCGTCTGTGGTCTTCACGGACCGCTCATGCATCCATCGAGTCCATGGTGGCACAACGAAAGCATGCAGATCCCTCATGCACAGCATAGTCTATAGCTTAGTGTAAACCACTGACACAAGACGGCCAGTGTCCATGTTTGGTTCGTGGTTTTCATGGAACATTGATAGGAGATTAATTTTCTGCCTAGCAGTGTACGTGGAATATGGATGACAAACGGAGAGCAAAAAAGCAGACCAAATGCCTTCATGGACTTCTTCATGAATGAACCGCTGGCCATCTCGTCACAGATGTCATCACGGACATGTGAAAGCGGCCTAAGACATGAGGATTTGTGTGTTGATTTGGTGCGGAAATGCAGCAAAAATCTGTATAAACTAGACTGCTGTGTGCATATACCCCTAAACCAGTTTCTGCAGCCCCTTCAATCTCAGAGGTTGCACATCCATCGATCATAAAGTGATGGCACAGCCTACCGATATACCTTCACTTTAGAAGACGGGAATACCCCTTTCTTGGGGCTCATCCTTGCTGTTCTAGGAAACCTGGGTGGCAGCCCCTATGGCAGATATAGCTTGTCACCCAGCTTTCCTAGGTTATGCCTAATGTATATGATTATATTCCATATTTTTTCTTAGCAGCTGCCCGCGTTCCTGACACATTATGCCAGCAGGAGCTCAGCGGGGGCACAATGGTTGTGACATTCGGCGGGGGCACACTGTTGTAGTGTGAGTTAAACCCGCCCAAGCTACCAGCTCGGCACGTATATCAGTGCACGCAGAGCAAAGTCCGCAGCAAACAGCCGGAGCCACATTTGGCAGCGGAGCAGAGGTGGTGCACTTGAAGACAGAGCATGACTCCATTCCTATACTCTGCTCCTGAACTAGTCCTTGTGATCGGTGAAAGGATGCGGCCGGCACCCGTTTTGCTGTGCGGGAGACGCTATGACATACTGTCGTACATACATAGTGCTTTCTGTGCGCCCATCATCTCCTTACAAATTACACAGCTATTTTATTAACATGATGGCATGGGAGACCCTGACTCACAAAATTAGAATCTGGGTGACTGTATAATCATATTTTTGTACTCCTAACTTAGCTGCAGCCTTTCCTGGGGGATTCAATTCCTCCTATTTGTAGAATACAGCAGCGACGGTGTTAAATCTTCACGTGTGAGCCCGACCTCCTAAAGCCTTAGTGAAAGGCCACAGGATATAATCAGCTTATGTCATGCTAGGCTTTGCCTCATATAGTGCTAAAAAATGTCGCCATACCGTGTTGCTTCTATGAGAGAGTAACCTGCACATGCAGTATCTATCGCCTCGCTTGTACAGCAGTAGGCCTATTGCACAAGAAAGTATGGTTTTGCGGTCTGCAAAAAACAGATGACATTCGTGTGCATTCTGTTTTTTGCAGAACAGAACATCTGGCCCCTAATAGAACAGTACTATCCTTGTCCGTGATGCGGGCAATAATAGGACATGTTCTATGTTTGAACGGAATGGAAAAAGAATGCATACGGAGTACCTTCCGTCTTTTTTTTGTATACAGACCGTATACGGAACGCAAAAAACGGCCCGTACACTCGCAAAAAAAGCGTTCGTGTTAAAGAGGCCGTACACAGAGGCTATATGGATCCATACTAGGGACACGCACGGCCTCCATGTGCAAGCAGCCCTAGGGCCCTTTTACTTGGGCCAATGACCAGTAACGGAAAACTCTTGATCATTACCCCTTGCAAATGCCAATGATGACCCGACAAATGAGCAAACGCATCACCCTTTGTACATAGGATTTTCTGCGGACAATATGCAAACTGAACGGGGTACAAAGGACAATAGTAAGTATCATTCATTCCCCATTTAGTGACGGGCCATGTAAAAACAAGCATTATGCTTTTGCCCTACGTTTAACATATATGTTTGGGAAAATAAGGAGACAAAATCGCAGTACACTACGCTTTTCTATTCTGCAGAGTTCGTACGAAAACGTTATATGTTAAGGTATACATTTTTTACAGTGGTACTCCTGTAAGGCATCCATCTTAGGTATTGTCATGCTTCAGTGTGGGACGGAAACACCACACCGAACCTAGGAGGGAAGGGGGAATCAGGGAATCAGGCCTGAGCGCTAGGGAAGAAAAATGGACACCTCCTACTAAAAACCCTAACCAAAATCCTGACTGACTACCAGTATGAACAGACCCAAAGGTAGGTAAGTTCATACGCAGTAATACCTAGAGTCCTATCAAGCCCTATAGGACCCTGGTATTGATAGCAGGGACGAGATTACCTGTTCCTCCAAAAGGAAGGAAGAACAAGAGTCTCCTTCAGGCCTAATACAAACAATAGGAAAATGCAACACACAGAACTCAAACAAAATACAAAATAGAAAGGAAAGACTTAACTTTAAAGGGGCTATGGAAGCACCAGGAACTCAGTCGAGATCCAACCACCAACTATCCACAGGCACAGAAGCTATAAACCGCACAGCATTGTGGGAGAAGCAACTATAAATAAGGAAGGTTAAATGACCACATAAGTAACACCTGAGGCAAGGGATGTGGCCATTACAAGAAACGACACAGACGCCTATTGATCCACAAGGAAAACCTGTCAGATCAAACCACGTGTTGCCAGTCTCTCAGATCTCCTGACACTCACTGTCAACAAGACGTCTGTATGTCTCGGTACGTCCGTGACAGGTATCCATTTAACATATATATTTTTTGCCCACATGAAACCCAGCCTTACTGTGTACGCAGTAAGCAGCGATGTCCTGTGTGTATTGATACCTTTCTATCATAACCAGCAGAAACTTTTTCAGCAATTTGCTCTACAGTAGCTCTTCTGTGGAATCGGACCAGATGGGCTAAGCCTTCGCTCCCCATGCAAGTCAATAAGCCTTGGCATGTTATTCCCTTCAAGAGTGGCTGATCAGGGAATACTATAATATTTCTATAGGATCTTATGGGATTCACTATTTAATCTGCGCCTCAATTTTGCCTAGAATTTATATTGCATCTGTTTTATTTGCCATCCTCGGCATGGCTTAGCGGTAAAGGAAGCGTGGCCTAAAAGCCTGGACCGTTCAGAATCAAAAAAACATGGCTGCTCTTTTCCACGCCATGTGTTATGTCTGGTATTGCAATTTTAGCTCCGTTGAAGTGAATAGGCCTGAGCTTCAATACAACAAACGACCTGTGAACTGGTGTGGCGCTGTTTCTGGAAAAAAGCAGCCATGTTTTTCTTATCCTGATCAATCTCATGGTCTGTATGACAACTGCTTCCTTTGTGGCAAACAGGGGAATTGTCACATCTTAAAGGGCATCTGTCAGCAGTTTTGTACCTATGAAACTGGCTGACCTGTTGCATTTGACAGCTGAAGGCATCTGTGTTGGTCCCATGTTCATATCTGCCTGCATTGCTGCAAGTTTTAATATATGCAAATGAGCCTCTAGGAGCAACGGGGGCGTTACCATTACACCTAGAGGCTCTGCTCTCTCTGCAACTGCTGCGCCCTCTGCACCTTGATTGACAGGACCAGGTGTGATGATGTTTTCACTGCCTGGTCCTGTCAGTCAAAGTGGAACGTGCTTGGCAGTTGCAGAGAGAGCAGAGCCTCTAGGTGTACTGGCAACGCCCCCGTTGCTCCTAGAGGCTCATTTGCATATATTGAACATCTTTTTTCTCAGCAATGCGGGTACATATAAACATGGGACCAACACAGATGCCTTCAGCTGCCAAGCGCACATGTAGCAGGTCAGCCAGTGTCATAGGTACAAAACTGCTGACAGATGCCCTTTAAAGGGGTTGGCTCATGATGATGATCTCTTTTGACATGGAAGTCGATCATCATGCAGACCACACCGGGTCAGACATTTACCCTGCAGCGGCCACTACAGGGGAAATGTAGCATTAGGCTAGGTCTTCACGACGACATTTGTCGTGCAACAATTTTTATAATGATAGTCTATGGTGTTGCACTGCGACATGCTGCGACACAACAGTTGCAAAAAATCCTTTTAAAATGGATTTTTCTGCGTCTGTCGCGTCGCAGCATGTCGAGTGTCACAGTGCGACACCATAGACTATCATTATAAAAATTGTCGCACGACAAATATTGCAGTGTAGTTGTACCCTATGTGTCGCGCAACTTATTGTCGCACGACAAATGTCGTCGTGTAGACCTAGCCTTAAATAGAGGGCATTCAAAGGAATGGAGTCCAAGTAATCCATAGATATGCTGGGTTTGTTAAAAATGTTCTAAAAATAAGGTCTTCTGGGGTGAGAGACTCTTCAATTCTTTAAATAGAAAACATGGAAAAATAGATTGTAGGAAAAAAAGTAAAAAAATAAAAATAAATTAATCATGTCCATCTAAACACAGAAGTGTGAATGCAGCCTGACCCTGGTCTTTTTTGGACTGTCAGTGTACGCTTCGGTCTTTGGTTTCCTGCGGTACGGCACACAATGGACGTCTCAGTTCTGCTGGCTTCAAAGAGTAAAAGAAAAAAGAAAAAAAAAAGTGAGGTTTTCAAGGACGTTACAACCCACAATGCATTCACAAAGAGCAAGTGAAAGGAGTTTCTCCCTTGGCGAATACTCAATGTAATCAAGCGAGAAAACGCAGTATTTATATGTAATGTGACAGGAGAACAGGGAGCGCCCAAGGCTGCGACCTCGCAGCGCTCCCCTCTCATCTCATCACAGGTGAACTCCGGGGGAAATGAATGATTTTACGTACGGTAGAGTCACTGAGTGCAATCACACAGCTCAACAGGCAGAGAAAAGACGAAAAGAAAACCAGTCCTGTAGGTTTTAGGCTAAGTTCACATCTGCGCTTGCCTTTCTGTTCGCCTGCTCTGTTATAGGCCGGATTCGTCACATAACTAAGCCGAACGGAGCCTACGGACCTCATAGACTATAATGGGATCTGTTAGGTTTCCGTTCAGGGGGTTGATCTTGTAGCGGAGGCAAAATTCCTACAAGCAGGACTTTTCCCATCCCCTGAACGGAAACCTAATGGATCCCATTACAGTCTGTGGGGTCTGTAGGCTACGTCCGGCTTCATTTAGGGATCATGCACACAGCCGTATGTATTTTGTGGTCGCAAAACACAGATCTGTTGCATATGTTTTTGTGTGTGGATACATTGTAACAATACTTGTCCTTGTCCGCAAAATAGATAAGAATAGGACGTGTTTATTTATTTATTTGCAGAATCCGTAATTCACTGACGTTGCTCAGCTGATAATTAATTTCCAAAGAATCTCCTATCAGTCTTCAGTAAAAAACTGACCCATTGGCGTGCTTGGTCCGCATCATGGTCAATAAAAAAAATACTGAAATGTGAACAGACACATTTAAATCAAAGGGTATGTGTGCTGTCCATGGAAAATACGGAAAGCACACGCCAGTAAAAAACGGAAATGTGGACGACGCCTCCGTGATTTTGAGTCAAGCAGGTGCGGCTCTAAACACAGAACAGATGCAGATCTTTCCCTCATACCTTATGTCTGTGGAGGCTCCAATCCTGGTTTTTGCTCACAAAGGCCTCATGCACACGACCGTTTTTTTATGCTGTCCGCAAAAAGGGGTTCCGTTGTTCAGTGATCCGTGTCCGTTTTTGCCTTCCGTTGTGTTTCCGTGTGTCTTCCGTTTTTTTTAGCGGACATGACCCAAAAGATTTTACCAAAAGACAGGCTGACAATTTTTCCCAAGTGCCTGCCAAGGGATCCACAAAAAAAACGGACACGGAACGCGGATGACACACGGATGGCCATCCGCATTTTTCACGGACCCATTGACTTGAATGGGTCCGTGAACCGTTTTTCACGGACAAGAATAGGACAGGTTATATTTTTTTGACGGACTGGAATCACGGACCACGGACGCGGAGGACAAACGGTGCATTTGCCGAGGTTTCAACAGACCCATTGAAAACCAATGGGTCCGCAGAAAATCACGAAAAACGGAGCAACGGACACGGAATCAAACAACGGTCGTGTGCATGAGGCCAAACACTGACGGAAATCACTGACCGAACACTGACGTGTGAATGAGGCCTAAGGGCGCCTTCACGCGTGGCAGATTTTGTGGAAGGAAATTCTGAAAAAAGGTAAAAATCAGTTCCATTCGCGTTAATGGCACTTGCAGAAATTCATGTGCTCGCTGCCCCATTTAAATTAATGGAACTGATTTTCATTAGAGTATTTTCTGCCACAAAATCTGCCGTGTGTGAAGGTGCCCCAAGGCTTTGGGCTGCTGGCAGCCATGCATTTGTAGCGTTACATGCCAGCCGCAATACATGGAGAGCACTGGTCCGTCATAGCGAAAGCCGCTCTTTGCTGGGCCACCCCCTCTTTGATGTCTATAGGCCCTAATGGGGCAGATGGAAATATTCCCATCTCAGCCATACGCTCTTAGCTTTCGGCGGCCCCTCAGATATGGAGGCCATCTGAGCAAGCTAATTCCATAACTCTTAATACCCCTTTAACCCTTTAGTAAACTCTCAATCTCACTGATGACAGGCAACGCAGGTGGTAACTCTGCAATGACATCTTATGGCGTCGCTCTTTTAGAGAACGCCTGGTGCAGGTTGGGTTTCCGTCGGTCTCTAAAAGAGCCCTCATGAACAAGACCGTGCCCGTATTTCGGTCCGCAATATACAGATATCTTCCGTGTGCACTCCGCATTTTTCTCACTTCCCGTCACTAGACCTCACTATTCTCATCTGCGATATGGACAAGAATAGGACATGTTCTAGAATTTGGAGGATGGACATATGGATTCGGACAGCACAGAGATGTACTGTCCTTTTTTTTTCTTTCTGTCGACCAGTAGAAAGGAATGGGTCCGTACACATTCGGTAAAAGATATGGATCGGGCAGGGTTTAGAAATACGGTCTTATGCATGAGCCCGGACCCTAAAAAGTGATTTATAACCCCCTCTTACCCTCAGTTCACACTTGCGCGTTTTACAGCGCGTTCGAACGCGCTGTAAAACGCATAACCGATGCAAACCAATGCTTCCCTATGGGACTGGTTCACATTTTCGCGTTTTACAGCGCATTCGACGAACGCGCTGAAAAACGCCCGACGCATAAACAAGTTCTTGAGCTTTTTTTTGGGCGTTTGTCGCGCCTTTTGGCCCTTAGACTTCAATGGGAATGCGCAACGCTTGTAATTTGCGCATTTTTGACACTGAAAACGCGCGTCCGAACGCGCGTTTATGAATTTGCAACATGCTGGAAAGGCCAAACCCCAGCTCTGATTGGCCAAACTTCATATAGACAGGGATATTTGGTCATTGGACAACACTGCAGTCAATCACACAATTGCCAAAAACGCGCATAAAAACGCGCGTAAAGCGCGCGACAAATACGCGCGTAAAACGCGCGTCTCAGAAACGCTCAGGTCTGAACCCAGGGTTAGTGTTCAGCGAACTTGTGTTTTCGAGTTCGGCATACAAGGTTCGGGTTATCTAAGAATTTTGTTATGGATTTCGCCACCACGGACCATAACTTATAGCGGAATCCATAACGAAATTCTTAGAGAACCTGAACCCGAACCTTGTACGCCGAACTTGAAAACACAGGTTCGCTTATCCCTAGCCTACATAGTGTAGAAATGTGCATTTAATAATGGCAAGGCCAATGCCCCCGCCTCTGATGCCTACCTGTTATGGTGGAGCTGCTGGGTCTTAGCAGCTCTGCCAGTCATAGAGGTCACTCACCACCCGGGGAACCTATGGAAGCAAAAAAAAAAAATCCACAGTGTAAATTAGGCTACTCTCACACACAGCCGGATCCAGCAATCTGCATGCATTGCAAACAGAAAGCATTTGAAGAAGGGTCCTGCTACGGATCCATCATACAAATGCATTGCAAGAACGGATCCGTCTCTCCGCTTGTCATGCGGAGAGAGGGATCCGTTATATGTTTTTTCACATTTTTACCGGTCTGCGCATGTGCAGACCGGAAGGACGGATCCGGCATTGCGGTATTTTGAATGCCGGATCCGGCACTAATACATTCCAATGGGAAAAAATGCTGCAAGTGTTCCGGAATTTTGTCTGGAGCTAAAACCGCAGCATGCTGCGGTATTATCTCTGTTCTGAAATGTCAAAAAGACTGAACTGATGCATCCTGAACGGATTTCTCTCCATAAAGAATGCATGGGGATAAAACTGATCAGTTTTTTTCCGGCATAGAGCCCCGACGACGGAACTCTATGCCGGAAAAGAATGCCGCAAGTGTGAGTGTGAAAGGGCCCTTAATCTGCGGTGCAGATTTTACATCCAAAGTAGGTCAATTTCTGCTGCAGAAATCTGCATGTAACACACAGCGATATATATATATAATATATTCTTAATTATTATACGTGTTCGCTAATTAACAGGACTGGAAGTCACATAAGGTCGTTTCTGTAGAACAGTGGATATCTCGCCGTCGGGGAGAGGAATGTCATATAAAGGCAGAACAGGAGCTGCAGAAGGTCCCTGCGCCGTCCCCCGAGCCGAGGCTTCCTGTGTGCTCGCTGCCTATTGTCACTGACTGTGTGCCTGACTGGAATACACATTGACAGCACTGACAGACTAATTCCCAGCCTGCAATCTCACCTCCGGCGCCGAAATCTGCTGATAGCGAAGGCAAATGCAAAGACGCAACGTCTTATTTATTTCTATCTACTTCTACAGTCTGGATATTTGCTGCTTGATAAATATGGATGAGGAAAGATGAAAGGACGGGGGGGGTCCGCGGCGCAGCTCGGTTTAGACGCTGCGTAGTGTATAGTTGGGAGTGTATAAAAAGCTTTACAGATGTCACTAAATGCTACACGACGCCAAGAGCGTTCCTCCATTCTCAAAGAGATATCCGTTTCTGGGAAAGCTGAGTGACCACTGATAACATGTCATATTCCATTACAGTTCTCAAATTTACAGTACATTCGCACGCAGCAGATTTGCAATGGAAAAATCGGTTCCATTCATCTGAATGGGGTTGTTTTGGCAGCCGGCGCATGGATTTCTGCGAGCACCGTTCACACAGATAGGACAATTGCAGAAACGTCTGCGGCAAATCAGATCTGCACTGCCATAGTCTGTGGATGATGTCTGCATGGACTTGTCCCTTCCTGGCACAGAATCTGTAGCGGGTGTCCGCACTTGGATTAGCCCCATTTAGGTCTCGTCCACATTTCCGTGAAAAAAGCGTCCGTGGAGGATAGGTGTTTGGTCCATGTGTCCGTTTTTACCCTCCGGGTGTCATCTCCTATCAGTCTTCAGTGAACAGAAACGGACGCAACATGGATGCCATCATTGGGCGTGTTGCGTCCACATCAGTAGTGCAGGTCTCCGTGATTTTTTACTGACCCACAGTCAGAAAAAAAATACTTACGTGTGTGGGTACGTGTGCTGTCCGCAGTACAGCTACATGCACACGATAGTTGTTTTTTCCTGTCCGCAAATCGCGGATACGTCTTCCTTTTTTTTTTTTCACATCCACATCCGTTCTGTGTCTGCAAATTTTGTAGGTTGTGTTTCCATGTGTCTTCCGGAAGGCTTGAACCAGTTTCTTAAAGTACCTGTACAAGTGCCCTGGTTTTCAAGCAACCATCTGCATTTTTTGCGGACCCATTGAATTCTATGGGTCTGCAAACCGCTTTTTGCGGACAAGAATAGGACATGCCATGTTTTTTTTTGCGGACGTGTAATGCGGACAGCAGACGCGGACAGGCAACGGAAGAGGCATCCGCATTTTTAACGGATCCATAGAAATAAATGGGAAACCATCTGCAAAAATGGATCTGCAAAAAAAAACGGAACGGAGGCCGCAAAAAAACACTGCTGTATGCATGTAGGCTAAGTGCGGACAGCATGTGTCAGTGAAAAACGTACATGGACGAGGCGTTTTCTGACATGTCTTAGTAACTACTTGCATTCCCCTGCAATAACAATCATTTTCTTGTGACTATATGTTGTACCATTCCTCAGTTATTCCTATTATAAGTATTTTGAATAAAGGTCTATCTGAGTGTTTCCAATTTGGTAGAGGGGGGTTGGGGTATCCTTGCACAGTCTAAAGCCTCATTCACACATCAGTGTTCAGTCAGTGATTTCCATTAGTGATTGTGAGCCAAATCCAGGATTGGAGCCTCCACAGACATAAGGTACAAGGGAAAGATCTGCACCTGTTCTATGTTTAGAGTCACACCGGGTTTTGGCTCAAAATCACTGATGGAAATCACTGACCGAACACTGACGTGTGAATGGGGTATAAGGAAATCCTGAAAACATGACCAGCAGGTGGCCCTGAGGACTGGAGTTGAGGAACACTGCTCTATGGGATTGCCGGAAAAGATAACCAAGTACAGCGCTCCACTGCTTCCGATGGTCCCATGGAGAATGAATGGAGCGGCAGGCCGTATGCCATCAGATCGGGGGAACCGTTTTGCATTTTGCATGCTGCGAACCCACCCATGGCTTTAGCCCCATTAATAGGGCTGTCCCTAAAATGGATATATAGGCCATGCCATAAATGTACGTTAGGTACGGGCTCCACCTATAGAATGGTGGGGGTCTCAACGGTCTGTAACTTATCCCTTATCCTGTGGATATTCTAGTGCAGGGATCAGCAACCTTCGGCACTCCAGCTGCTGTGAAACTACAACTCACAGCATGCAAACCTGCTCGGTTGTTCTTCTAAGGCTACTTTCACACTAGTGTTTTAGTTTTCTGCTATGGAGATCCGTCCTAGGGGCTCAATACCAGGAAAAAACGCTTCAGTTTTGTCCCCATTCATTGTCATTTGGGACAAAACTGAGCTGAACAGATCGGAGTGCTCCAAAATGCATTCCGTTCCGTTTAGTTGCGTTCCCAGACCGGAGAGCAAACTGCAACATGTTGTAATTTGCTTTCCATCCTAGTATGCGGGATCCAGCATAACCACCAATGCAAGTCAATGAGGACGGATCCGTTTTCTGTGAGACAATAGAAAACGGATCCGTCCCCCATTGACTTTCAATGGAGTTCATGACGGATCCGTTTTGGCTATGTTAAATATAATACAGCCGGATCCGTTCATAACGGATGCAGATGGTTGTATTGTCAGTAACGGAAGCGTTTTTGCTGAACCCTGCCGGATCCAGTAAAAACGCTAGTGTGGAAGTAGCCTAAGGCCTCATGCACACGACCGTTAGTGTTTTGCGGTCCGCAAACCGCATATCCGCAAAACACGGAAGCTGCTCCGAGTTCCGTTCCGCAATTTGCGGAACAGAACGCGGGCCATTGTAGAAATGCCTATTCTTGTCCGCAAAATGGACAAGAATAGGACATGCTCTATTTTTTTTGCGGGGCACGGAACGGAGCAACGGATGCGGACAGCACACTTTCTGCATCTTTAGCGGCCCCATTGAAGTGAATGGATCCGCGCCTGAGCCGCAAAATATGCGGCTCGGACGCGGACCACAACAACAGTCAAATGCATGAGGCCTATCTCTTACAAAAGTGAATGAAGCATTCTGAGAGTTGTAGTTCCTGAACAGCTGGAGTGCCGGAGGTTGGGGATAACTTCACATCTTGGCCACGCTGAACATGGATGCTGATTATGAAAAGCCAACACCTACCTGGCAAAACAGGGGTCAGGGGAGGTGTCCAAGAGGTGGGACCCACCATCGGACATTCCTGGCGTATACTATGAATAGGCCATAAATATATATGGAGGGAAAATCCCTTGAAATTAGAAATGTGCCCATGTTGTCTTGCGCACTGGCATTGCGGACCTAAGGCGACTGGATTGCGAGCCTAATGTATTAGTCCCATAGAAACCCATCCATGCTACGTCCATTCATGTCATTGAGCCCATATGCTGGAGGGGGGAAGGGGCTAGCTAAAGGTTTACACCGCTCCCACTGCATTACATGTAGAAGGCTGTGACGCTACAGGAGGTTTTGACTGTGGTTTTATGCAATCGAGAGGCAAGAGGCGCCGTTGCAAAACTCGCCGCATTGTGGTCTGCCTTTATCTACCCGCTTTCCTGTTCTATATGACTACAAATAATATCAAACTAGTTGCTACCCAGCTTTCCCAGGACGAGATATAACCAAAGCACAGCAGAAACGCGATTTGAGGTGGAAGGTTCTTTAAGATGGACAGGTAAAAAACAAAGGGTAAAGTGGAAGCTCTGGTACTGCAGAGCGCTCCTGAGGACCGGGAATAGCAGAGCTCGGCAGCGCTCCAGGCACAGCGATTCCGTTTTACAGCTGGCAGGATTCCCAAAATAGGTTTAGGAGAGAAGCAGAGGCCGCTCTACCCCCTCAGCCTCCCCGGCCTCATCCTCCAGCCCAACCTCAGTGTTAATCTGCTAGGAAAGCATTCCACCACACAATGCTTGTGCCCTGTCAGTGAAACCTTCACGCTTAGACAATATCTGCTGAAAGGTCTGCGACAGTGTGTGCGAATGGGGCCAACACCCCGGGGGGGCAAGGAGGATCCCCTCCATGGATGGGAAGATTAGATCCTAACTAGGTAATGATTATATAAGCAAACGATTAGTAGATCCCATGAGGACATTTCGGATGCAGCAGGGTCCAGCAATGCCTCTAGGGCTCATGCGCACGAACGTATTTCCGTTTTTTTTTTTTTTGCAGACCGTATACGGAACCATTCATTTCAATAGGTCTGCCAAAAAACTGAAGTTACGCTGTGTGCATTCCGTTTCCGCATGTCTGTCCTATAATTGTCCGCATTACGGACAAGGATAGGACTGTTCTATTAGGGGCCAGCTGTTTCGTTCCGCAAAATACGGAATGCACACGTATTTTTTTTTGCAGACCTCATGTGTTACTTCCTTAGACCCCCAGACCTCAGAGACAGGACCTTCTATATGTAAAGGAGAGTTCACATCACCATTATTTTTCCGTTCTTCTGATCTGTCAGAAGAATAGAAAAATAAAGAAAAAAACGGATCCTGTGCATCAGTTAGGGTGGGTTCACACTAGCGTTAGGGATTCCGTTATGGCTTTCCATTATAACATGGTTATAACGGAATCCATAAGACGGAAGGACGGATCCGTTCTTCTGCCCATAGACTTGTATTATGACGGAATGCCTTTTAAAGACTTCCATTTTGCATTCCGTCATAATACAAGTCTATGGGCAGAAGAACGGATCCGTCCTTCCGTCTTATGGATTCCGCTATAACCATGTTATAATGGAAAGCCATAACGGAATTGCTAGTGTGAACCCACCCTTGGGATCTGTTTGAGCCATTTCCGTCTGAGATCCGTTTTTTTACACGGGAAAAATAGTCATGCATGCAGTACTTTTTTCCATCTAAACAGATCTCTGACGGAAATGGCTCAAACCGATGCCAAATGTGCATAACTGATGCACAGGATCCGTTTTTTTTTTACAGGATCCGTTTTTTTTCTTTATTATTCTGTTCTTCTTAGGCTACTTTCACACTAGCGTTTTGGATTCCGTTTGTGAGATCCGTTTCAGGGCTCTCACAAACGGTCCAAAACGGATCAGTTCAGCCCCAATGCATTCTGAAGGGATAAGGATCCGTTCAGAATGCATCAGTTCGGCTCCGTTCCGCCTCTATTCCGTTTTGGAGGCGGACACCGAAACGCAGCATGCAGCATTTTGGTGTCCGTCTGAAAAGGCGGAACCTAACAGATCCGTTTTTTTTTACATTGTAAGTCAATGGGGACGGATCCGTTTTCAATGACACAATATGGTGCATTTGAAAACGGATCCGTCCCCCATTGACTTTCAATGTCATTCAAATGGATCCGTTTTGGACTTTGTCATTTTTCTTTTAACTAATGCAAACGGATCCGTTCTGAACGGGTACAAACGTTTGCATTATAGGTGCGGATCCGTCTGTGCAAATAAACAGACGGATCCGCACCAACCCAAGTGTGAAAGTACCCTGACAGATAAGAAGAACGGAAAAATAACAGTGATGTGAACTCTCCGTTATGACGTATTCACACGACCGTAGTGTTTTGCAGATCCATAAAGCATGAATACCGGCCGCGTTCGTCCTGCATTTTGCAGCACTATGATATAAATGCCTATTCTTGTCCGCAAGAATAGGACATGCTCTATCTTTTTTGCGGGGGCCACGAAACTGAACTACGGATGCGGACAACACACGGTGTGCTGTCCGCATCTTTTGCGGACCCTTTGAAATGAATGGGTCCGCACCCGTTCTACAACATTGCGGAACGGATGTGGACTCATTCATATGGTCATCTGAATCAGCCCTTATGGTGCATTCACCCTGAATCTGCAGTGTACGTCAGAGGTATACGTTGGGAGGATTCCCTAATATATACCTTATTATATAGTCATAGATCGCCCTAGGTTTCCATGTTGAAAATAAAAGCCTCCGTCGGGTGAATAGGGCCCATGGTTGTGCGCATGAGGCCTTAGAAGTGCCCACTGTCTGACCCCTCTAATGCTTCCGTTCACTAGACATTTCCATGGCATTTGCCCTGACCGGGCGATGTTGGGCCAGGCTTTATAACACCCCCCCCCCCACACCCCAAACACCACTTAGGAGAGATGCAGAGCCGGGACAGTGACCAATGGCGGAGGTGAAGTAGTCATTCACAAATGATCGTGGCATCTGAGGGGTTAAATGCCTGCGATCGGCGTTATCGCTGATCACAGAGATTAGCCCCGGGTTTCTACTGTGTGAAACAGCAGAAACCTGGTGGCCATGGTGCCTGCTCTGCTCTGGAGCGCGGGGGCCGTCTTTGAAGATTCGACATCCGCCATACATGTATAGTGGATGTCATGAAAGAGTCAAAGGGCATCTGTCAGCAGTTTTGTACCTATGACACTGACTGACCTGTTACATGTGCTCTTGGCAGCTGAAGGCGTCTGTGTTGGTCCCATGTTCATATGTGCCCGCGTTACTGAGAAAAATTATGTTTTATTATATGCAAATGAGCCTCTAGGAGCAACGGGGGCGTTACCATTACACCTAGAGGCTGTGCTCTCTCTGCAACTGCTGCGCCGTCTCTACTTTGATTGAGTGTAAATGTGATCACACCTGACCCTGTCAATCTAAGTGCAGAGGGCACTGCGGTTGCAGAGAGAGCTGAGCCTCTAGGTGTAACGGTAACGCCCCCGTTGCTCCTAGAGGCTCATTTGCATATAGTTAAACATCATTTTTCTCAGTAATGCGGACACATAGGAACATGGGACCAACACAGACGTCTTCAGCTGCCAAGCGCCCATGTAACAGGTCAGCCAGTGTCATAGGGACAAAACTGCTGACAGATGCACTTTAACCCCTCACTCCCCAAACACCTTAACCCCTTGTGTAGTGAGTAGCACCTGACCAGCAGGAGAGCCACAAGCTTGGAGGCCACTGGCATACAGAGAAGATAGCCCACAGCCTCTGCGCTCATTATCCGGCGAGGTGTTTCTCTTTTTGCAGTGATCAAGCCACCGGGAATAAAGCTGAGATATATTTGCATCACTTGAAGTGAACGCCGTTTTCTGTTTACATGGGACGCGCCGTGTATAATTTTCTAAAATATTATCTCAGCGTTTCCCGAGGTCTTGGTTAATCGGAGACATTTCGATGCTCACACTGTGATCATTTGTATTAAAATATTAATGACTTGCTGTTCCACAACTAAACAGCGACCTGCCAAGAGGAGCTCATTAGCGGAGAGTGTCAGTAGCTGGCACGCCGCCTGCGCACAATGTACTGTCTGACTTACCTTCCAAGCATGTTATGTTCAGCCACAAAAGAGCCCTTGTCTCCTTTAAGCCGCTCAAATGTTTCTATTGACATAAGACGGCTTAAGACCCCCGGGGAAATTATGTTCCTCTCAGTCTATCACAGACGTCTTTTTGGCTGCCTCCCTACTAAAAACTACCCTAAAGAGATCTTATCTCAGTAAAGACCCCCTGAAATAAGTTGTGCCAGCGTTAAATGTGATTTTACTTGAAATCATCGTGAAAAACTAATTACTTTTTGCAATTTACTCGCTGTTACAAAAAATGCTCCAGTATTTACTTCATGACTGTGTAGTAATGTGCGCATCCACCTACTGAGGTGGTCGCACATGCTCAGTTACATCCTTCAACTGCCAGCAGCCTTATCTAATGTTAGAAGCTGTGACTGTTACAGGGAGAGAGTTGCAGCAGAAAGGACACCCCCCGACCAAGGAAATCCACCCGGGCTCTCAGCCTGAAGGGAATCTAGCATCTACATCAATCATGCCATAACTTATTTAACTTCCATCTTGTACAGTGACGGTATATTGCTAGATACGTGATCACTTTATGATCGTCGTAAGGGGGGGGGGGGGGGTCTCACCTCTGGGACTACTACTTAATCTGAAAATGCTGTACATCGGGCATCGAAAATGCTGTGCATCGGGTGTTTTTTTCTCAGGGGCACTGTTTATGGAGGTATTTTCACTCAGGGGCACTGTGCATGGTGAGTTTTCTCTCAGGGGCACTGTGCATAGTGAGTTTTCTCTCAGGGGCACTGTGCATGGTGAGTTTTCTCTCAGGGGCACTGTGCATGGTGAGTTTTCTCTCAGGGGCACTGTATATGGGGTGTTTTCTCTCAGGGGCACTGTGCATGGTGAGTTTTCTCTCAGGGGCACTGTATATGGGGTGTTTTCTCTCAGGGGCACTGTGCATGGTGAGTTTTCCTCAGGGGCACTGTGCATGGTGAGTTTTCTCTCAGGGGCACTGTGCATGGTGAGTTTTCTCTCAGGGGCACTGTATATGGGGTGTTTTCTCTCAGGGGCACTGTGCATGGTGAGTTTTCTCTCAGGGGCACTGTATATGGGGTGTTTTCTCTCAGGGGCACTGTGCATGGTGAGTTTTCTCTCAGGGGCACTGTGCATGGTGAGTTTTCTCTCAGGGGCACTGTGCATGGTGAGTTTTCTCTCAGGGGCACTGTATATGGGGTGTTTTCTCTCAGGGGCACTGTGCATGGTGAGTTTTCTCTCAGGGGCACTGTATATGGGGTGTTTTCTCTCAGGGGCACTGTGCATGGTGAGTTTTCTCTCAGGGGCACTGTGCATGGTGAGTTTTCTCTCAGGGGCACTGTATATGGGGTGTTTTCTCTCAGGGGCACTGTTTATGGGGTATATTCTCTCTAGGGCACTGTGTATGGGGTATACTCTCTCAGGGGCACTGTGCATGGTGAGTTTTCTCTCAGGGGCACTGTATATGGGGTGTTTTCTCTCAGGGGCACTGTATATGGGGTGTTTTCTCTCAGGAGCACTGTATATGGGGTATATTCTCTCTAGGGCACTGTATATGGGGTGTTTTCTCTCAGGGGCACTGTATATGGGGTGTTTTCTCTCAGGGGCACTGTATATGGTGAGATTTCTCTCAGGGGCACTGTGTATGGGGTATATTCTCTCTAAGGCACTGTGTATGGGGTATATTCTCTCTAGGGCACTGTGTATGGGGTATTTTCTCTCAGGAGCACTGTGTATTGGGTATCTTCTCTCAGGAGCACTGTGTATGGGGTATCTTCTCTCAGGAGCACTGTGTATGGGGTATCTTCTCTCAGGAGCACTGTGTATGGGATATATTCTCTCTAGGGCACTGTGTATGGGGTATTTTCTCTCAGGGGCACAGTGTATTGGGTATCTTCTCTCAGGAGCACTGTGTATGGGGTATCTTCTCTCAGGAGCACTATGCATGGGGTATCTTCTCTCAGGAGCACTGTGTATGGGGTATATTCTCTCAGGAGCACTGTGTATGGGGTATCTTCTCTCAGGAGCACTGTTTATGGGGTATACTCTCTCAGGGACACTATAGGGTAGATTTATCAAAGCCAGAGTAAAGGAAAACTGGTTTAGTTGCCCATAGCAACCAAACAGATTTCCCCTTTTATTTTTCAGAGCTCCTTTGGAAAATGAAAGGAGGAATCTGATTGGTTGCTATGGGCAACTAAGCCAGTTCTACTTTACACCAGTTTGATAAATCTCCCCATGTGTATAGTAAGTTTTCTCTCAGGGACACTGTTTATGGGGGTATTTTCTCTCGGGGCCACTATTTATGTGGGTATATTCTCTCAGGGGCACTGTGTATGGGGTATTGTCTGTCAAGGACACTGTTTGTGGGTCCATTTTCTCTCAGGGGCACTGTGTATGGGGTATATTCTCTCAGGGGCACTGTGTATGGGGTATATTCTCTCAGGGGCACTGTGTATGGGGTATATTCTCTTAGGAGCACTGTGTATGGGGTATACTCTCTCAGGGGCACTGTGTATGGGGTATACTCTCTCAGGGGCACTGTGTATGGGGTATATTCTCTCAGGAGCACTGTGTATGGGGTATATTCTCTCAGGGGCACTGTGTATGGGGTATATTCTCTCAGGGGCACTGTGTATGGGGTATCTTCTCTCAGGGGCACTGTGTATGGGGTATATTCTCTCAGGGGCACTGTGTATGGGGTATATTCTCTTAGGAGCACTGTGTATGGGGTATACTCTCTCAGGGGCACTGTGTATGGGGTATATTCTCTCAGGAGCACTGTGTATGGGGTATATTCTCTCAGGAGCACTGTGTATGGGGTATATTCTCTCAGGGGCACTGTGTATGGGGTATATTCTCTCAGGGGCACTGTGTATTGGATATATTATGGTATTGTCTGTCAAGGACACTGTTTGTGGGTCCATTTTCTCTGAGGGGCACTGTGTATGAGAAATAGTCTCTCTGGGGCACTGTGTATGGGTATATTCTCTCAGGGGCACTGTGTATTGGATATATTCTCTCAGGGGCACTGTGTATGGGGTATATTATCTCAGGGGCACAGTGTATGGGGTATACTCTCTCAGGGGCACTGTGTATGGGGTATACTCTGTCAGGGGCACTGTGTATTGGGTATATTCTCTCAGGGGCACTACGTATGGGGTATATTCTCTCAGGGGCAAAGTGTATGGGGTATATTCTCTCAGGGGCACTGTGTATGGGGTATTTTATCTCAGTGGCACTGTGTATGGGGTATTGTCTGTCAAGGACACTGTTTGTGGGTCCATTTTCTCTGAGGGGCACTGTGTATGGGAAATATTCTCTCGGGGGCACTGTGTATGGGGTATTTTCTCTGAGGGGCACTGTGTATTGGATATATTCTCTCAGGGGCACTGTGTATGGGGTATATTATCTCAGGGGCACAGTGTATGGGGTATACTCTCTCAGGGGCACTGTTTATGGGGTATATTCTCTCTAGGGCACTGTGTATGGGGTATTTTCTCTCAGGGGCACTGTGTATGGTGAGTTTTCTCTCAGGAGCACTGTGTATGGGGTATCTTCTCTCAGGAGCACTGTGTATGGGGTATCTTCTCTCAGGAGCACTGTTTATGGGGTGTCTTCTCTCAGGAGCACTGTGCATGGTGAGTTTTCTCTCAGGAGCACTGTGTATGGGGTATATTCTCTCAGGGGCACTGTGTATGGGGTATATTCTCTCAAGGGCACTGTGTATTGGGTATATTCTCTCAGGAGCACTGTGTATGGGGTATATTCTCTCAGGGGCACAGTGTATGGGGTATATTCTCTCAGGGGCACAGTGTATGGGGTATATTCTCTCAGGGGCACAGTGTATGAGGTATATTCTCTCAGGGGCACTGTGTATGGGGTATATTATCCCAGGGGCACTGTGGATGGGGTATATTCTCTCAGGGGCACTGTGTATGGGGTATATTCTCTCAGGGGCACTGTGTATGGGGTATATTCTCTCAGGGGCACTGTGTATGGGGTATATTCTCTCAGGGGCACTGTGTATGGGGTATATTCTCTCAGGGGCACTGTGTATGGGGTATATTCTCTCAGGGGCACTGTGTATGGGGTATTTTCTCTCAGGGGCACTGTTTATGGGGTATATTCTCTCAGGGGCACTGTGTATGAGGTATATTCTCTCAGGGGCACTGTGTATGAGGTATATTCTCTCAGGGGCACTGTGTATGGGGTATATTCTCTCAGGGGCACAGTGTATTGGGTATATTCTCTCAGGGGCACTGTGTATTGGGTATATTCTCTCAGGGGCACTGTGTATGGGGTATTTTCTCTCAGGGGCACTGTTTATGGGGTATATTCTCTCAGGGGCACTGTGTATGGGGGATACTCTCTCTATGGCACTGTGTCACGGGTTTTCACCCAGTTTTCCGTGATGTGTCTGACCCTCGGGATTTTGGGAAAGCTGGGTGACCGGCAGGAACAGCTATAACAAAATACGGAATGGACTTTGCTCCCTTCATTTTGGGAGGACTCTACTCTTCCATGGCCACCTCCCCTGTTTACCTTCTATTGACTGCAACCTCTAGTCGTACGTGCAGAGCCGGTTGCTAAGCGGCGGTTACTAGGGCGGCCATTTTGGAAAGTAGTAGGAGACTGTGGAGCGGAAGAGCCCGCGCAGCGCGGCCTCCTCTTCCGGAATGAGATTTTTGTGGAGAAAATGGCGCCGGTGGATGTGTTGACCGTGTCTCCAGTGCAGCCTCTGTCAGACTGAGGGGCGCTCCGAGGCCGCAGCCCTATGTCCCCGCAGTGCACTTTATCTACATGAGGTGAGTGCATTAGGAAGACGCCCGAATCCTGCACACCCCAACGCCCCAGGACGCCCGGATTTTCACCTCGTCCCCGTACTAAGCGGCGGACCTGAGGGAGATAGCGCCAGCCACCCGCCCACCTCCTCTCCTATAGCGTATGCAGTATAGCGATGTATGCGCCGTATATAGCGGTATATACCTGCAGTATAGAGATGTATGCGCCGTATATAGCGGTATATACCTGCAGTATAGAGATGTATGCGCCGTATATAGCGGTATATACCTGCAGCATAGAGATGTATGCGCCGTATATACCTGCAGTATAGAGATGTCTGCGCCGTATATAGCGGTTCCTGCAGTATAGAGATGTATGCTCCGTATATAGCGGTATATACCTGCAGTATAGAGATGTATGCGCCGTATATAGCGGTATATACCTGCAGTATAGAGATGTCTGCGCCGTATATAGCGGTATATACCTGCAGTATAGAGATGTATGCGCCGTATATAGCGGTATATACCTGCAGTATAGAGATGTATGCGCCGTATATAGCGGTATATACCTGCAGTATAGAGATGTATGCGCCGTATATAGCGGTATATACCTGCAGTATAGAGATGTCTGCGCCATATATAGCGGTATATAATACCTACAGTATAGAGATGTCTGCTCCATATATAGCGGTATATAATACCTACAGTATAGAGATGTCTGCGCCATATATAGCGGTATATAATACCTACAGTATAGAGATGTCTGCGCCATATATAGCGGTATATAATACCTACAGTATAGAGATGTCTGCGCCATATATAGCGGTATATACCTGCAGTATAGAGATGTCTGCGCCATATATAGCGGTATATACCTGCAGTATAGAGATGTCTGCGCCATATATAGCGGTATATACCTGCAGTATAGAGATGTCTGCGCCATATATAGCGGTATATACCTGCAGTATAGAGATGTCTGCGCCATATATAGCGGTATATACCTGCAGTATAGAGATGTATGCGCCATATATAGCGGTATATACCTGCAGTATAGAGATGTATGCACTGTATATAGCGGTATATACCTGCAGTATAGAGATGTGCGCCGTATATAGCGGTATATACCTGCAGTATAGAGATGTGCGCCGTATATAGCGGTATATACCTGCAGTATAGAGATGTCTGCGCCGTATATACCTGCAGTATAGTGATGTCTGCACTGTATATAGCGGTATAGAGATGTGCGCCGTATATAGTGGTATATACCTGCAGTATAGAGATGTATGCACTGTATATAGCGGTATATACCTGCAGTATAGAGATGTATGCACTGTATATAGCGGTATATACCTGCAGTATAGCGATGTATGCGCCGTATATAGCTGTATATACCTGCAGTATAGAGATGTATGCGCCGTGTATAGCGGTATATACCTGCAGTATAGAGATGTATGCGCCGTGTATAGCGGTATATACCTGCAGTATAGAGATGTATGCGTCATATATAGCGGTATATACCTGCAGTATAGAGATGTCTGCGCCGTATATAGCGGTATATACCTGCAGTATAGAGATGTATGCGCCGTGTATAGCGGTATATACCTGCAGTATAGAGATGTATGCACTGTATATAGCGGTATATACCTGCAGTATAGCGATGTATGCGCCGTATATAGCTGTATATACCTGCAGTATAGAGATGTATGCGCCGTGTATAGCGGTATATACCTGCAGTATAGAGATGTATGCACTGTATATAGCGGTATATACCTGCAGTATAGAGATGTATGCACTGTATATAGCGGTATATACCTGCAGTATAGAGATGTATGCGCCATATATAGCGGTATATACCTGCAGTATAGAGATGTATGCGCCGTATATACCTGCAGTATAGAGATGTCTGCGCCGTATATAGCGGTATTTACCTGCAGTATAGAGATGTATGCGCCGTGTATAGCGGTATATACCTGCAGTATGTAGATGTATGTGCCGTGTATACCTGCAGTATATAAGATGTATGCGCCGTAAATGGCGGTATATACCTGCAGTATAGAGATGTATGCGCCGTATATAGCGGTATTTACCTGCAGTATAGAGATGTATGCGCCGTGTATAGCGGTATATACCTGCAGTATGTAGATGTATGCGCCGTGTATACCTGCAGTATATAAGATGTATGCGCCGTAAATGGCGGTATATACCTGCAGTATAGAGATGTATGCGCCGTGTATAGCGGTATATACCTGCAGTATAGAGATGTATGCGTCGTGTATAGCGGTATATACCTGCAGTATAGAGATGTATGCGTCATATATAGCGGTATATACCTGCAGTATAGAGATGTATGCACCGTATATAGCGGTATATACCTGCAGTATAGAGATGTATGCGCCGTGTATAGCGGTATATACGTGCAGTATGTAGATGTGCGCCGTATATAGCGGTATATACCTGCAGTATAGAGATGTATGCGCCGTGTATAGCGGTATATATGTGCAGTATGTAGATGTATGCGCCGTGTATAGATGTATGCTCCATATATAGCAGTATATACCTGCAGTATGTAAGATGTATGCGCCGTATATACCTGCAGTATATAAGACTTATGCGCCATGTATAGCTGTATATACATGCAGTATATAGATGTATGCGCCGTATATAGCGGTATATACATGCAGTATATAGATGTATGCGCCGTATATAGCGGTATATACATTCAGTATATAGATGTATGCGCCGTATATAGCGGTATATAACTGCAGTATAGAGATGTATGCGCCATATATAGCGGTATATACCTGCAGTATAGAGATGTCTGCGCCATATATAGCGGTATATACCTGCAGTATAGAGATGTCTGCGCCGTATATAACTGCAGTATAGCGATGTATGCTCCGTATATAGCGGTATATAACTGCAGTATAGAGATGTATGCGCCGTATATAGCGGTATATACCTGCAGTATGTAGATGTATGCTCCGTATATAGCGGTATATACCTGCAGTATATAAGATGTATGCACCATATATAGCAGTATATACCTGCCAGTTATCTTTTTTTTTTATGCACTTATATAGCGCTGACATATTCCGCAGCGCTCTACAGACATTGTCATCACTCTGTCCCCAGTGGGGCTCAGGCTAAGGTCCCTATCAGTATGGAGCGTGGGAGGAAACCCGGAGAGAACATACGTGCAAGGCAGCAGTGCTAACCACTGAGCCGCCCTGCATAGGCCCTGGACCTATCAGTATGTGCACCATATACAGGCAGGCAGATATATACATAAAATCTCACCCGTGCCTGCATATGTATAGGATACGGGAATCTATATAAATGGTTCTCTCCCTGTATTCAGGGTATACGGGACATTGATCGATGCAGTAGAACCCATCATTTTTATTTTTTTGTGGAAATAAGTGCTGCTTGGCCCGTAGGCTGTGTGTATGTTATACGTGTATGTATATATATATCCACACACAGTACTGACTATGTACTCTTAACCCTGTAAATGCTGCAGCCTGGCAGGTGGATGCAGCCTCACCGTCCATACGTTGCATTGTGACGTATATTCCTGGGTGGAGACGGCACAGCGATGCATTGAGTCTGCAGGTTGTTACAGGCCTGTCGTCTGTATGGGGTTCTCCTGTATACGTTATGGCACTACAGGTCCCAGCAATGTTCCTTTATACATGAGCGTATTCTACGCTGGTGAATGTATAGCGCAGAGTCCTCGGCTGTCTCTTGTATCGTGCCAGGGGCATGGTTTACGTCTTGCCCGCTCAGTCTTTGCTTTTAGTCGTCCTGTTATGTCTTCCCAGGACTAATTTAGATTTTAATTGCAGAGAATTGGAAGCTGCAGCTACCAAAGACACTGAAGGAAGTCTGAGGAGGTAAGTCCCTGTTACCGGGCCGCTGTGTAATGTTGTGTAGATGATAGGCGTGACGCTCATTCTCAGGCCGTGAGTCAACACAGTTTTGTTGTGCGTGGTTACAGCCGCCGTGTGCGCTATCCTCGTGCCTCTGCTGATGGACTGTGAAGTGAAGCTTTACTTTTATTTCATGTTTTTGCAAATTGTGTCAGTATTTTCCTTTAAGGAAATTCAGCAGTAAATATTGAACGGGTTGTTTACCCCGGGGACCTTATCTAAAGACCCCCTTATCATACCTGATTCCCGGCTCTGCAAGTCCTGGGTCTCCCCGTGTCAGCATCCGGTTGGGCGCCAGGTCAGGTGACCACTGCAGCGATGACCCGACCTGGCATCAAACTGAAAGATGACATCGAGAAACCCAGGAATGGCGGGGCAACAATGAAGCCAAAACCCAGCAGCAGGGAATCAGGTAAGTGTGATTACCACAGCCGATCCAGCGCAGGGGGGGACCCCTTAAAATCGTGCAAGGTGCGATGATCAGCAGAGCAATCTTTCTCAATCGCTGCACCGTCTTAACATCTCCGACAATCGGATGACGATTGTTTGTTGCTGATCCCATACTTTATGCAACAAAAGTAGAATCGCCATCTGTCGGCAACGCGTCACCTCGTCCGAACGTGATCGGCTGCAAACTCAACGGTGACAAATGGTGATTGCTACATGTAAATGGTAGAAAATCGACTGGCTATATCATCGGCGTTCATTATGGGCAGATGACGGGCCTGTGTAACTTGCACAAAATAATTACTTTTTAATGACGCTTTCTTGTACAGTAACAAAACTTATATCAAAATGTGTAATTATTCCATTGCATATTTCTGATAGGATACTCTTTTGACGTACACTGGGATCTGGGGCCTAAGGACATGTTCAGCATGTGCGGCGAGAGATTTCCTGGCACCTAATGCTAGTTGCAGACTAGCGTCCGAGGTCCGGCAGGGAACAGCCTGCCGGACTTCTATGCACTCTGGTATTGCCGGAGGTTTGTAAGGCTCTGTCCGGCCCCATTCACTATAATGGGGACCAGCAAATAAGCCCAAAATCGGCTGGAAGAAAACTGCTGCATGACACTAGTCTGCAAGAAGCCTAAGGGCTCATTCACATGACCATATAGTTTTGCGGTCCGTTTTTAACAGATCCGGTTTTTTGTAGTGTTTTCGTTCCGTTTCCGTTTGTGATCCGTTTTTTTTGTTTTGTTTTTTTTGCGGATCGGAAACGGAAGCATATAATAATGTTTTAACAGTAAGTACATTGAAAAATTGGGCTGGGCATTACATTTTCAATAGATGCTTCCGCAAAAATGGAACCGATATGGAACGTGATTTGCGGGCAATAACAGGACATGACACAAAATGTAGCGTAATGCATATGGAGTACATACCTTTTTTTTGCGGACCCGTAGAAATGAATGGTTCCGTATACGGACGGTATACTGAACGCAAAAAACGGCCCATTTACGGAATGCAAAAAAAAATGGTCGTGTGAACGAGGCCTAAACCCAAGTGTCTTAGTCTGGGTCAGTGGGTGCATAGATTTGCAGGCCTTAAGACTGTATTACACTCGCCAATATTCCGTCCGATAATCGCTAATGAGCGTTCGCAAGCGATCATCTTGCTGTCAAATAGTGATCTGCTGCTGGCAAACAACTAGACGGTATGATGACAAGTGATGGCATAGCGATCGCTCCTCCCTATGCTGTGGAGGAGATCACTACATGTAACAGCAGTGGTCTCCTCCGCTTGCTAGCAAGCGAATGCCGGGAGGGAACACTTCCCTCCTAACGGTCGTTTGCTCAATCGGCCTGTGTGATGCAGGCCTCATTCACATGTCAGTGTTTGGTCAGTGATTTCCATTAGTGATTATGAGCCAAACCAGGAGTGAAGTCTCCACAAAGATCGGGTATAAGGGAAAGATCTGCTCCTGTTCTGTGTTTAGAGCCGCACTTGGTTTTGGCTCACAATCACTGATGGAAATCACTGACCAAACACTGACTTTGTAAACAAGACTTAATGGAGACGTTGCCTTCACATTTATGTGGCCGTTGGACAAGCCCTTTAAAGCCAGACCTCCGCGGGTAGGCGAGGTTGCAGTTCCCCTGGATGTCTAGCTTTAAAGGGCATGTCCATTTACACGTGATGGCCTGGTATTGCAAGTCACCCTAAGGCCCCTTTCACACGAGCGAGTATTCCACCCGGGTGCAATGCGTGACGTGAACGCATAGCACCCACACAGAATCTTGACCCATTCATTTCAATGGGTCTGTGTACATGAGCGTTGTTTTTCACGCATCAGTTCTGCGCTACGTGAAAATCGCAGCATGTTCTATATTCTGCGTTTTTCACGCAGCCCTGGCCCCATAGAAGTGAATGGGGCTTCAGTGAAAAACGCATTGCATCCGGAAGCGGGTGCGGATGCAATGTGTTTTTCACTGATGGTTGCTAAGAGATGTTTGTAAACCTTCAGTTTTTAGCACGCGTGTGAAAAACGCATTAAAACGCGCTGCACTCACACGAAAAAAACTGAAGGCAATCGCAGACAAAACTGGCTGAACTTGCTTGCAAAATGGTGCGAGTTTCACTGAACGCATCCGGACCTAATCCGTCACGCTCGTGTGAAAGAGGCCTAAGGGTTCATGCACACGACGGTGTCCAATTGCGGATGCCACCTTTTTAAAAAAAAAAAATTCCAACCTCCTCTAGAAATGTCCTATCCTTGTCCGCAAAACAGACAGGAATCGGACATGTTTTGTCTTTTTTGCGCTGCCATGGAACGGACATACGGATGCGGACAACACAAGGTGTGCTGTCTGCATCTTTTGCGGCTCCATTGAAATGAATGTGTCTGCATCCAATCCGCAAAAATGCATATCGGATGCTGACCCAAACTGCGGTCGTCTGCATGAACCCTTAATCAAGTTAATGAAGATGTGCTGCGATGACGAGGTTTTCTCTCTGGTGGTGGGGGGGGGGAGCAGACCCCTTTCTTATCACGATCAGCCACATTTTCATGCAAAGCCCAGATGGTTCTGCTGCACGTCACTTGGGTCAACATAGGCTTGCGCTGTCCTTTTCATGATGGATCTGTGTTCAGTGTGAGAGGGGTTAATATGTAACCTGCTGGTAAGTACAGGTTCCTCTTGGAGAACGGCGTGTTTATACCAGGTGCTGATAAAGCCCTGTACGTCCGGGGGCTTATGTTCGTCTGCCCGCAGTGGCTGCAGCAGGAGATAAGCGAGCTGCGTCGGGTATAGCCGCGCTCTCGGTTTACATTCAGGTCTCCTTTTAATTACCTTAGGAGCGGCCGCCTCACGTTGCAGCTTTCTGCTCCGCTCGTGTAATTAGTTGATGTTTCTTTTGGCCGGTGGAACTGTATAAGCGGGGACACCTTGCGCTGAATGCATTTGTTTGTGCGGGTATCTGCAGTTTATAGCCCTTTGTGCTCCCCGGAATGGTATGGTAGACATGCTGCGTGGTGAAGGGTATTAGCATCTCTATGAACCCCTCTGCCGTCTTCCCCCGTTACTTGTTGTTGCATTGCAAAGTAAAGCTATGGAAATGAGATGGGCGTACCCGTTCTTAATCGGCAGCCCCCCTTCCTCCGACCGACTGAGCAGCAACAAGCATAAAATATTAAACGTCGCAAAGAAGAAAGGAAAGTGAAAGTCGATCCGGTATGGAGAGGCATGCTTACAAGATGATTTATTCATGCTGCAGAGGAAACCTGGTGCTTCAACGCTAGAAATATTTAACCTGACTGCGGCCTAAATGGAAGTTTTGCAAATTGGTCAGAGGTAAAAAAAAAAAAAATAATTAAAAAAAATTCCCCTCTTGAAGGACAATAGGTGTGGTATCCATACACGTGATACAGCATCTGCGGTAATTGAGTGCAGTCTCTTCTGCAATCTCTTCTCTATTAGTAGTATCTCGGAGATAAGCTTCAAGGGCAGAGCTGTTTGTTTTTCTCCCGAAAGCGAAGACGTTGATATCTGAAATTAAAAATAACTTGGTATCCAGTGGCAGAAGGCTGGAAAATAGAAGTACCCCAGTGTCACCGAAACGGATCTCCTGCGTTGTCAACAGAATGAGGTTATTCCACTCTGAAGCCCATGGTAGATTGGGGTTGGATGATGGGAGTATAGAGCACTGGGTAATATTGCCACTGCGGTCAGACATTCAAAATGTTCCTTTAGAACAGGGATGGCCAACCTGAGGCTCTCCAGCTGTGGCAAAACTACAGCTCCCAGCATGCCCACACTGCCTATAGCTATCGGCCTACATCATGGTGGGAGTTGTAGTTTTACAACAGCTGAAGAGCTGCAGCCCTGCTTTAGGACTACACAGGAACAGAAATGTGCGCAATTTGTTGTTGCATTGGTTTAAGCTGCGGTTTGGCTGCAAGTTGCGTTCGTTCAGCTTAGAATTTGCAACTCCCATTAGGTTCCCTCTGGTGGTTTTCTACTACATTCTAATAACGGTGGAAAAAATGCCACCAAGAACAGTTTTTCATGGCCATTTTGCATCAGTGTGTGCATCCATTCCCTGGCAGTTTTTTGCATCCCTTTTTTTATGGCCGTAAAAAAAGTTTGTTTTTTTTTGGTTTTTTTTTTCCAAATCCCAACCCTTGCCATGTTCTCACTGCATAATACATAATTCCCCCCGTTTTATGCCTCCACTGCAGAGCATGCAAGTGGATGAGGTGAGTATTTTATTTTTCATTTTAACTCCTGAAAGGCCCTTTTTTAATTTTTTTTACACAGATATTTAACGGCCATTAGACGGGTGCACTCCTGTCTATACAGTTATTAAAAACTGCCCCATTAATGTCAGTGGGGTCTGCCTGGCTGTGATAACATGTTCTGTTTTTCTGTTTTTTGACGGCCATGTGAATAGCCCCATAGACTTCAAATGCTTCTGAAAATGGATGTTTTTCACTTTCATGAGAATAAATCCTAACCGATTCTTCGGCCACCTGTGGTTGTTGCTGCTGCTCTATTTTATAGTGTTTTTATCTGGCACTTCTCGCACGCAGTGGAGGAGATTTATCATCTCTAGTGTTGAGCTAACTTGTTGTTTAAGTTCGGCCTCCAAAGTTCAGGTTCGGGTTGTGGGCCATTTAGTGCAGACAAAAGTCGTGCAGCCAGACGTCCGTCTGGTCCGAGCTGGGCTTTCATCTGTGTCGGTCTTCAGCGCTCTCTATACTGCTGCATGTATTGGTGTGTGCAGCATTAGGCTCCCTTGTATGGTATGTGGCATACACCAGTGTATCCAGAATCTGGGATATTACATTACAGCAGGCATGGCCAACCTGCGGCTCTCCAGCTGTTGTAAAACTACAACTCCCACCATGCCCTGCTGTAGGCTGATAGCTGTAGGTATTATGGGCATGCTGGGAGTTGTAGTTTTGCAACAGCTGGAGAGCCTCAGGTTGGCCATCCCTGCATTAGAGGACCTGTCTGCTCTCCAGACGTATCTGTTACCGTACGAAATAACAATTCTGGTGCCCCTTTTATAGGAGCTGTGCTGTTACTCTTTTAGGCTAGGTTCACACGACATTTGTCGCGCGACAAAAAGTCGCAACAATTTTTATAATGGGAGTCTATGGTGTTGCATTGCAACATGCGACATACTGCGACGCGACAGTCGCAAAATATCCATTCAAGATGTGTTTCTCTGCGACTGTCGCAGCATGTCGCAATGCGACACTATAGACTCCCATTATAGAAATTGTCGTGCGACAAAATGTCGCGCAATAAATGTTGCAGCAAAGTTGGGCCCTATTTGTCGCGCGACAAATGTCGTCGTGTGAACCTAGCATAATTCCTCCTGGTTATGTACGAATAAATTGATGTCTGCAAATACAGTCTACTAGTCTAACTTGTTTTACTCCTTTATATGGCGCTGACATATTCTGCAGTTCTTTGCTTGTCTCCTATGGAGCGCACCATCTAAGGTCCCTATCAGTATGACTTTGCAGTGTAGGAGGATACCAGAGTACCCGGAGGAAACCCACGGAGAGAACACATATACACCATGCGGACTGGTTAGACCTGCAAAGGGAAGCATACTTGCTCCCCGTCGCTGAGTGCCAACACCTTTGCTGCCCAGCCGCCGCTGCCAAAATCTGCTTTGACTCTACTGCAGCCAACCGCTTGTTGCAGTGGTGACTTGGTCCCCTTGCACCTGACATTGGCTCCAGCAGCGTCAAGTCGGATGTTGACAGCGGCGGCCGGGCGGTGAAGGAGCAGAGACCAAACAGCAAATGTCAAGACAGAGGCTTGCTGAGGGGAGGCCTATTAGCTGGACTGTAATAACCTTCTGCAATTACTCAAGCAATATTATGTCTCTGTCTTCGGGCCTGGCCAGAAATGTGGGACCTTTGGGTGCTGTAAGGGGATTTAGATGGGAGAAGCGCGTCCACTCTCCTGATACGTCTAGTTTAGTAAATGATGGTATTTGCCAGACTAGGTAATTCTGGAGCATCTATTCTTATAAGGCTGCATTGTGACCTTCCAATGTGATTCCTCCCGGAAATATCTGACTGATTTGACAGCTAGGCGTTACCATTCCCGCTTCTGAAAGGGGTGTGCCCCTACAATCTGGGACTAAACACAGATTGGACATTGTCAGGCAGTGCAGGGACACGCCCCGTTGTCCGTTTATTTGTACATTTCTAGGAGGTATGCCACAGGAACAACGCTCAGTTCTACAAAAAGATGTTTCAGAATTTCCAAGTTTGGTAACTATCACACTTTTCGTAGAACTTTGTTGTGTTATTCCTCCTAGAAATATATAAATGGCAACGGGGTGTGTCGATACACAGTCCAATCAGTGCTCAAGGTCCCAGATTGTAGGGACATGCCTCTTTCACTCGCAGGAATGGTAACGCCCAGTTGTCAATTTAGGCGTAAATTTCCAGGAGGAATTACAGTGGGTGTTCACAACACGGCATTATGAGAGAAGATGTTATTGTATGGGGAGTATTTACTAAACCATATATGACGGGAGGACAGACAGATCCTTGTAAATGATTCTCCCCCTCCCAAAAAATAAAAAAAAACACCAGTTTGAGGCTTTTTGATAGGATGGGACCCGCTCGAGGCTGTTTATTGGTTGACTTTTGGAATGGTGGCCATGCTTGTCACATTCCTCGCTGTTATCGGCCCGTTATCGGCTTCTAGATTCTCGTGTTGTTGCTGACGAACTCGTTTTACACTAGGGCTTATTAAGCGCTGAGTGGGTGACCCTTGGACTTTCATCTGTGCCCGTCTGACAGCGAGCAAAACAAACTGCGTATAATGGAAGAGCAAAAATGACCCCATTTACTCCTTTCCGATCACCTGCCCGCCACCTTCGGAGAGCGGGCGAGTGGGGGCTGTCATTGGATGCCTATTTCAGATGTTCAGCTGCAGGTAGGCCCCACCGAGAAGGTAAAAACGGGAGATAGTGGACCTATAGCCGTACCGCAGATTTCACCTAAAGCGGGCATGTCCAAACTGCGGCCCCCCAGCTGTTGCAAAACTACAACTCCCAGCATGCCTGGGTAGTCTACAGCTTTTGGGTCATGCTGGGAGTTGTAGTTTTGCAACAGCTGGGGGGGGGGGCACAGTTTGGACATGCCTTACTTAAAGGGTATGAACTTACGCCATTAGTTGCATTATAGCCAGTACATAAAGGTGCGATTTGGTTTGTTCCCAATATTTTTCTGTGTAAAAGGGCCTTAAATGGATTGTCTCGCTTCAGCAAATTACATTTATTATGTAGCAAAAGTAAATACAAGGCACTAATGTATTGTGATTGTCCGTATTGCCTCCTTTGCTGGGTTAATACACAGCTCATATCCAGGGGTTACGACCACCCTGCAATCCATCAGCAGTGGCTGTGCTTGCACACTATAGGAAAAAGCGCCGGCCTCTCTGGTGACTGATGCTTTTTCCTATAATCTGCAAGCACGACCACCGTTGCTGGATTGCCGGGTGGTTGTAACCCTGGAAATGTATAAATAGACTGGGTGTTACAGCTCTCCTTTTCGGTGAATGAAAGTTTCAGCAGTAATTGGACAGTGTCAGACTGTAGGGACACAGTCAGCGGTGTGAACAGTAACTTCCAGTTGTGGGTTTACTTATTTTCTGGAGGAATAACAGAGGAGTAGCACAGCAAAGAAAATGCAAGCATTTAGGGCTCATTCAAACGAGTGACTTTAAAAGGGTTTTCTGAGATGTTGATACTGATGACTTGTCCTCAGGATAGGTCATCAGTATCTGATCGGAGGGGGGTCTGACACCCGGGACCCCTGCAGATCAGCTGTTTTGAGAAGGAGCCGGTGCTCCTGTATTAAAACATCCTTTTTTTCAGCAATACGAACATGGGGCCAACACAGACGCCTTTAGCTGCCAAGTGCACATGTAACAGGTCAGCCGGTGTCATAGGTACAAATCTGCTGACAGATGCCCTGTATTATAACCATGTTAATACTCGTGTATTTCAAGTCTATGCAATTGCAGCCCATTGAATGTAATATTAGGGGCTTATTCCCTTGTCCCCATGGTGCTTGTAGTGGATGCATTAAGGAACAATCATCCCTCAAACAGCAGGTTTCCACCCAGAGTCTATGGCCGGCTGTAGAAACCGTGCCGCCGTTCCCCTCTAATCTGTTATGAGCAGTGTCTGCATCAAGGGGTTAAATGTGACTACTTACCAAGATCTGCCTGGAACAGTGAAACAATTGCCTTATTGTAGTGGTCCAGAGACCAGCCGGCAGTGGAGGGGGAGTTATTAGAGGGCACACTTAATCTTTTTACAATTTGGGTTTTCTAGCCTGGCAATTTAGAGGCGCCCGTAATTAAAGAGGAACGGTCTCCTATGAGCGCTCGGCTGTGTAATGAAGACGTTTTCCCTTTTTCATTAATTGCAAAATAAGCAGACAAGAGAATCTGCTGAGAACTCGCGGTGTGCAGTACAGCCAAGTGTAGACAGTGTCGTCATTAGTACAGCTGTGCCGCACCTCGGGAGCGCCGTCACAGGAGGAAAGCGCTAATTTGGGTGAATCCCGTCCTGACATTTTGTCTTGTTTGCGATCTATCTATAGCAGACGCTGCCAGATTCAGAGAAGTTCTTCCGAGACCATTTGCTGCTGTTTTCCTATTATGATCAGTCTGGCTGATAACAGGCGCCACCTTTTATACTGATTTAATAAATTTAGAATTTTTTATTTTATTTTTTTGTGACTAGGCAGTAAGAAATGTAATCTCCTGAGCCATGCAATATCTACCACTTTAAAGGGATTCTCTCATCAGCATACGGCCGCAGCAGCGATCAGCTTGTTGCCGCAGGTTTTTCTCCAGTCAAGCCCAGCAAACTAGTGACGCGCGGCGAGCTTGTTCCCTTGCCGAGGACGTCCCAAAAACTGCCAGAATGGTAGTTGGTCATATGTCCTCCAAGACAGGGATGCTCAACCTGCGGCCCTCCAGCTGTTTCAAAACTACAACTCCCAGCATGCCTGGGCGGCCATCAGCCTACAGCATGACATGATGGGGGTTGTAGTTTAACAACAGCTGGAAGGCTGCAGGTTGAGTCTCCCTGCACTAAGACATCCCTAGGTCTAAGGCCCCATTCACACGTCCGCAATTCTGTTCTGCATTTTGCGGAACGGAATTGCGGACCCATTCATTCCTATGGGGACACGCTATGTCCCGCTCGGACCCGGAATTGTGGATCCGCACTTCTGTTCGGCAAAAAGATAGAACATGTTCTATTCTAGTCTGCAATTGCGGACAAGAAAAGACATTTTCTATATAGTGCCGGCGATGTGCGGTCCGCAAATTGCGGAACGCACATCGCCGATGTCCGTGTTTTGCGGATCTGTGGATCCGCAAAACACTTGCGGACGTGTGAATGGGGCCTTAGGAGGTTATACGGCCAGAGGTTGGCATGACCTATCTATGCACCAGTATGGAAAGCTGCTCTGTAAAGATAGATCCCACTTTGGTGGTTTTGGCCCATCCATGGGGGGTGCGCATGGCTTTGTCATCCTCCTATACTAAGTGGGGTTCTCTTCATGACACAACCCCTCTAAAGTCTACAGTATGTTTTCCATCTGTTTTGTATTCGGTGCTATGTCTGGCTACCGTTTGTCCCCTTGTGTACGGTTTATGTGACGATTGTGGTGTTTGTTTTAGGGGTACAGCGCAGGAGGAGGAAATACAGTTAATGGAAGAAAGGAAAAACCGAAAGAACGATAAGAAAAAGAAGGAAGCTGCCTCTAAAAAGGTAACATGGCGATGCTGCCTGCCCGACTGCCGTTACCTATTAGTCATGTGTAATTATACTGATGAAGGCCTGTTTACAGGGGGAATTACAATTCACTGTTTCCAGGTGACTGTAGCCATAATTGACCAGTGTAAGTGCAGAAAATCTTGAGCGATCGTTTATAATCCCAGTTATCGTCAGCACGATCTTCAAATGGAAATGCTGCACGTAGGAGTGTTTACATTAGCCATACACATAGCTGCCTGGCACAAGCACAAGAGCGGTTTCTAAGCAGCAATGACGCTTCTTACCCTTCCGGTAAACTCCTCGCCGACTGCCGGGATGGTAACGAGCTGTTTGTCAGTGCTTTGAAAATTGCTTCCGTTTAAATGGATCTTTACTGTGTTTAAAGGATTTCTCCCATAAACATCACCTGTCTTTAGGATCAAGTACCGGGACCCCATCGATCAGTGGCACCATCCCCGAGTCTCCTGTGTGGGAGGCGCATTCATGCACTTAAAGTCCGGTTTAATACCCGGAAATTTACCCAGGCAGCCCCCCTGACAAGAGCATTGGCGCAGTTTATGCTCCCCCTGCGCAGGATCGCGCTGGGCACAGGCTTTTGTTTACTATAACACATTGCCGGGCAGAGGCTTCAGCCTGGCAGTGTGTTCAGTGACGTCACTGGCTCTGATGTTCGGGCTTTAGCACTGCCCTAGCCATTTTACAGGCTAGGGCAGCGCTAAAGCCCACCCATTAATGCTGGTGACGTCACCAGGCTCACTGCTGGGCAGAAGCCTCCACCCGGCAGCCCTAAGGAGAGCCCGGTACGTCACTGGATCTCCTGAAAATGCCTTTGCCATGCGCGATTTAGCGCAGGGCAAAGGAGCATCGGAGCATGAAATGCTCTGATGTTCTTGTCAGCGGGGCTGCCTGGGTGAAATTCTGGGTATGTCCGGGTTAATGACCAATGCTCCAATTCACTTCTATGGGACTGCTGAGTACAGCACTCAGCTATGTCTGTGAATGGAGCGGTGGTCACACGTGTCCCTAACATTCCTTGCACCCAAGAGACTCTGGGACCTCTGTTATCATGATAGGCAGTACTTCCAGGTTTGAACCACCCTGTTGACCATATATTCATCTCTTCTCCGTCAGAAAAACATGGCTGCTTTCTTAAAAAAACAGCGCCACATGGTTTGTGTCGGATATTGCACCTTTAAATGATTATAGGGAAACTCCCTTAAAAGCGTTTTCGGAGATTTAAAAACTTATGACCTATCCTCTGGTCGGTGGGGGTCCGGCACCCTTGACCCCCTTCTGATCAGCTGCTTGAGAAGGCATCGGAGCTGAGAGCGCCATGGTCTTCTCCGTGCTCATCATGCACAGTGCAATATGTTGTATAGCAAGCGCTGCTGCCTTCTCAAACAGCTGATCGGTGGGGGGTCCCGGGTGTCTGACCTCCACCAATTAGTATTTAAGTCTCTTAAAACCCATTTAGCACTATAATGTAATACAGGCCTAAATATTTCTGAAGCGTGTTTAATTGACAGTATTTTATTTTCTGTTTCAGGCATCAGATCAAAAAAACAAAGGTAAGCCTTGTTTCACTATTCACTTTCATTTTGGGGAGTGTACCTGTTAATACTGAGCAGTGACGTGTATAGCTCCTTCTCATTCACAGCTGTATTCACAATTCTGCTATCTGCTGAGATCACCCAGTGTCCTCTGTTTCAAGAGGGGTTGTACAAGATTAGAAAAAACATGGCTGCCTTCTCCGTTCTTTCCAAGCACAGCGCCGTACATTGTATAGTGGTCGTGCTTAGTATTGCGCTCACCCTCATTCACTTGACCGATGAACGTGACGTGACGTCACTGGCCTAGGAAAAGCTGAGAGAAGGCAACGGCCCTCACAACAGCTGATCGGGGGGAGTCCAGAAAATAGGTCCTCAGTATTTAAGTCTCCCAAAACCCCTTTAAATTCCTGAAAAACCCCTTTAACATTGGGCGCATCAGACACTCAAATAATGCACCAATAAAGATTATAGTCTGATGTGTTTGCTCGTTTTATTCCATAAACTGTAGCTGCAAACATTATATATTTAGGATTATAACTCTTATTGCTGTAAGTGCAGTACCAGGCACAGCCCCTGGGCAGATGTGGCGCTGTTTCTGGTAAACCAGCAGACGCTTTATCCTAGCTTTAGACAACCCCTTTGAGGAAAAAATAGCAGAGGTAAACATATCCTTTAATGGGTTTTTACTGGCAATCGGCAGAAACGTGAATCATGTTTTTTTTTTTTTTTTTAATCTACTGTTCAAAGTATGTCTAATATAATCCTGTGGTAATTGCTTTCAAAAACACAATTGAGTGGTTGAAGCGGCTGAATTATCTCGGTCTCTCTGGTCGGCTAATTTGTAAAGCGATGAATGGGCTCTGGAAAAGTCTGAGGAAATGGCATATTGTGCAATACCCTATAATATCTGTATCCATCACCGCTGTGTGTTTACAGGTCTATGACTGTGTTATTATATAGCGTTATATCATAGGACGAGGCTTGCGCTGTTTGACTTTTCATGGAAAGCTTTAGCCCGTGGGTAAAATTTTGCTGCTGGTGACAGATTGGGGATAATAAGAGCCCGCAATAAATCAGAAGCGGGGCTGGTTGTGTAATACCTTGTGCTATCCAGTTACAGCGTGGTAAGAGGTAACCAGCCATATATAATGGAAGGCCCTGTCCCCTTTACAGCAGAATAGTGTGCTATGTCCAGCTGTATCTTGTACATGGACGTACAGAGGTGTGTGTGTATGTATGTGTATATATATATATATATATATATGTAGGGCTGCACGAATTTTGTGTGATTGCGATTAGGGCGCTAAAAATTGCGATAACGATATGCGATATTTTAAGGGAATTGTGCTGGAGGTCTATTTGCTTGGATTTTAAGGTAAAAGCCCACCCAAATTACTGATAATGCTAAAATGTAGTTATGCTTAACTCAAGAACTGAAATGCGCAGTGTTTTTCAAAATAAAACATCTTTTACTAAATTACTGCGAAAGTACAAAATACTAAACTTGCCATTTTCTTAATAGCCCTGCACAGAACAGATAAATAAAATAGAATAGATATAAGAACACGTGTTCATTAAAATAACGACTCGCCTCCAGCGCCTCCTCCCTCCCCGCAATACTAAAGTGTCAGCCACGTAAAAAGTCAACCATCGCTTTATAAGATGCACTGCTATTTCCCCCCCTCCCCAAAGTGCGTCTTATAAAGCGAAAAATACGGTAATATAATTGCTGCATTTTTGGGTCGGCCAATTTGCGATTGCGACATGGCGATTTATCGCGATACCGATTGCTTTGGTGATATATTGTGCAGGCCTTCAGCATGTAGAGCCAGGTCCAGGGGATAACTGAGATCGGTGGCGTTCGTACTGGAAGGCCCATGGATCACGAGAACGGGAGGCCGTTACCTCTTGCAGCCCCCATGAATTGAACAGAGCGGTCGGTTGTACAGCACTCGGCTGTCTCCCATCGAAATGAATGCAGCGGCCACATGCATATGTGACCAGCCGCTCTGTTCATTTCAGGGGGCTGCACGTTCTCGTGGTCTGTAGGGGTCCCCACCGATCTAATAGTTATCCCCCTACAGGATAAACAGCCAGAATACCCCTTTAAGCAGAGTTCTTATTAAACTGTAGATCCACCTGCCTAGCTAACCCTCCTCTACACCCCGCTGCCCGCAGACGAGTAACATTCAGCATGACCCGTCCCTTCGTCAGTAGTGTTTGAAAGTCCATACAAAAGGATCCATTGTCCTCAATCTGTCCTGAGCTGAAATGTTCAGCAAATCTGATGCAAAAAATATCATTAATGGCTCTAAGGATTGGGTCCTCTTAGATTTGCAGGTATTTTTTTTTTCATTAACGAGAGGCAAGCGATGATTTAGGGAATCGTTTGCATTCAAAAGACTTTTTGATTTCACACAACAATTATTGCTGAATGTTTTTGGCTGTTTGCTCGTTACTGCAATTGTTGCTCATTCGCCCCTCGCGCATTTACACTGCTGACGACTGGCAGATGTCTGATAAGCCGAGGGGATGTGGCGGAGAGAATGATTTATTGCTCATCGTTCGATCGCTGCACGCTATTGCATGCCGGGACAATTTCTCAAATTTGATTGTACGGAAATTAAAACGATAGTCGCTCCGTCTAATTGCACAATCCCGTCGTCCTTTTCCTGCATGTTTTGTGTGTAGGACTAAACAGGACTGCATTGTGGACTCCTGGCAGGGGGATGTTTTTTGATTGTGTCAGCCCTTTGTTAATGGAGTGGTGAATGCCGCTGTTGGCCATTGTCCTGCCATCTTTCGGTTTCTGAGTGAGGTTGATTTGCTGCTGAGCAAGTAAATTCAGATTGATGTCTGTACAGGATCTAAGTGCAGTAATGTGTTTCCACTCTTGCATCTTTGTTTCCCTTGGCTATCTGAGGTCTGAACGCTATATTCTACGGAGGAAGCCAAGGGCGGCCATACACAACCTCTATCAGACGACGTCTCTCTCCTGACTCCCTCCAGGCTCCCCCATACACGTTTACCTGGGAGAAAACCGCTGCAAGCTTACCTCCCGGGATGAAAATATTCATTTCGCCTGATCCTTCTGTCCCCTGACAAACCTGTTGGGTGGGATTCAAGAACTTCCCACACACACACCAGACTTTCGGCTGAAGCCGCCGTTCTTGGTGAGTTCGTCGGACAATACGTTAATTTGTAGGGGGGCTGTAAAGCTGAGAAGTACAAGCACATGCCCCGGTTATGGTCCCCATATACATTAGTGTATTGTTTGCCGAATCCACCAAGAACGGCGGGTGTAATGTGTGTGGGAAGCTTCCGACAACAGAGAAAGATCAGGTGAAATTTATTATGTTCTTCCTGGAAATAAGCCCTCTTCGCAGCTCACAAGGCACAGCCGTGCTTGGTATTGCAGCTCGGCCCCATTCACTTTAATGGGACTGAGCGGCGCCTAAGCCATGTGACTGATGAACGTGATGTCACTGGCCTAGGAAGAGACCGCCGCACCCCAGAGCGCCGCTGCCTCTTCAAAGAGCTGAATGGTGGGGGTGCCGAGTGTCAGAACCCTGCCAATCTGATATTGATGACCTATCCTGAGCATAGGTCATCAGTATTAAAGTGGTTGTGCAGCGATTACATATCGAAGACCTAGCCACAAGATAGTCATCAATATCTGATCGTAGGGCGTCTAACTCCCGCCACCCCCTGTCGATCGGCCGTTTGGGAAAAATGTGTTTTTAATTCCACGGCTTTCTTACTGGAACAATGTAGTCTGGAGCAACCAAGCTTGCTTCTGAAATTTCCATTTTTCACTGCCTGATTTGGTCTTCAAAGTAACGTGGAGTAGATGTTGACAAGAAATTGGGGTCAGTTAGGAAATCAAGTTGTGAGGCAAGAAAATGACAGCGTGGTTTCCTTCCTAATTTGTTTCTTCCACTTAATACAAAAACAAGTCAAAAACATCCTGCAAAACCAGTTAGGAGGAAACCTCAGCGACAGAATGTCAAATCCTCCACTGGATTAGCCCCGGCTTCTTCCGTAATGACACTTGTGACCCTTGCACGAGTGCTAGAACGCACCTGCCATCTTGCTTCGTCTCCTTTATATGTATGGACACATGATACCAGAACAAGGAATGAATGTAGGCGACGCATCTCCACAAGAACCATGGGGGTCATCTGCCGCAGTGTCCTGGTCTTAGTAGCTAAGCATGCAGGGCCGCACAGTTGCATTATAAGACGTCTTTGAGGCCACCCAACTTCCCAGTGAAGAATGGTCTTCTAGAGCAGTGGTAATGTACATAGGACTTATTTAAATGCTTTGTAGCCATTGCAACCACATTTTTTCTGGTCTTGATGCCTCTAAAATGAGAAATGGTGCAACTTTGCAACCGTCTTCATTAAAAATTAAAAGTTGTGTGTGTCTCCATAGTAACAGACTACAAACAAACCTTGTGTAGTCTGATCCTGGACTCGCATCTCACATTTAACCCCCCTACTTTATGCTAATCTGCATTTGGTAGTTAAAGAGATACTCTTGTTATAACTTGTTATCCCCTACCGTATCAGATCGGCGGGGTTCCTACCACTGGGATGCCCACTGATCACGGGGGACCGCACCCTTTGTAGCAGGAGTGGCTTGATAATTTCCATCAGAGTACTGGAGATGGCGCTTGGCTGTAGAAATGAATAGAGCAGTGGTGCCCTTTTCCAGCCAGTCGCTCCGTCCGTTTCGTGGAGGCTCCACAGGTTACGGGATCAGTGGGGCTCCCAGGGGTAGGGGCCCCACCGATCTTAAACGGTGAGGGATAAAGGAATAAGCAAAAAGTTAAGTACAAACCAGACAGGAGTATGACTGCTGATTCAGACTACACAGGGTTCGTATGTAGTCTGTTACCATGGAAATACAGGTTTGTGTGGAAGTTGTCGAAATGGTAGAAAATTAATAATTTCCACCGAATGCAAAATTGCCTCATTTCTCACTTTTAACGCATTAGTATAGTAAAAAAAAAATGTCGTCTGTGTTTAGCTAGCTCCCTAAGCTTACAGTTTTGATGACAATGCCTCTGATGTCGCTTTGAGTCAAAGTCAAACTATTCCAGCACTTACTATTTCTGGCGTCTGCCTTCCCGTAAAATACAGAGCGGTATTAAAATGGTTAAACACCCGGCCAGTAAAGAGCCGCTAGTTAGTTGCCTCCTGGACCATTGTGGCATCATCTGAGCAGTCAGAGGATTATCGGCGTCGCTTGCAGCACCACGAGCCGCGTTCTCTAATCAAACTCTGAACTAGCTACTTTGGCAGCCGCGGGGTTAAATCCTCTCTGCGGGAAACGTGTACAAACCGCTTGATATCCCTGACAATGGCTGCCCGTCGCCAGGCTCTGCACTTCTGGCTTCAGTGAGTTAATCGCTTGGCGTTCACTGAAGATATTTTCCAGAGTGGCTTTTGCCAGGACCTGGGTTGCAGTTATTTTTTTTGTTTGTTTTGCTGTGAAATTTTTAGTACAGCATATTACGTGTGTCAGCTCCGAAGGCAAACTTCGTCGGTGTGTGCCCCTCAGCATTCCTAAACTGTCAGCCCCCTTTCTTCGGAGGCAGCATTGAGGAGCGTCACGGCACAGCCCGTCTGCTGCAGCTTGTGCTCGCTGCATGCGTCTTCCAGATAGAGCTGTTTTTCCCAGCAGTATTAATGCTCGGACAGCTGCCGTTATTTATTAGAAGGGAGGGAGAATTCGTCCGATCGGGCCCCTCCGTCAGGAGGAGTTGGCAAACGGGGCTTTCGCAGGAGTAAAATGACACCATGCTTCTCCTCCATTTTCTCATGAAATCTGCAGGGTGGGAAAGCAACAGGAGTTGGAAGCGTCTCTCCTTGGATCACCGCTGCTTTATTCCCGTCTTGGAGGCTTCCTTTTTGGATTTCCGTCAGGTTTGTGTCTGCGTCGCTCTTCCCTCGTCTCTCAGTTTTAGATTTTTTTTTTTTGTGATTGTGCTCGAGTGCTGATCACAAGACGCAAACACAAGGACGCTGCAGGCAATGTGCATTAGAGGCGGGTGCTGCCAGCGCTGCGTGCATGTGAATAGGCTTTATATTATAAGGGTGCCTTTACAGACCAGGGCACGTTCTTTGCTCACTGGTCAGTATCTTACTTTCCCCTCGTAAAGCTTTGCTGGCACGGCGTGTCCGATGACTGACTTAGGAGGCACTGCAGGGAGCCGCTCGCTGGTTGTGAAGGCATTTGCCTGCGGCCCGAGCTGCTGGTTTTTCTTGTGTTGTCGGTTTTACGTCCCCACGTTGAATGGTGGAGCTTCAGGTTGTTTGTTTTTCTGCAGGGTAATGAGGTTTACAGGCAGATAAATGGCTCCCGGAGACCTACAGCAGTCCTACCAGTAGGGAGTGATGCCGAACGGCTCCTTCACGTGAACTTTATGCTGTGGACGTGCCAGTCCGGTGACTCATAACTGGCTTGAGACAGATAGTTGGCGATACAGCTCCCATCAGCTGCAAGTCATTTGGCGCCTTCAGAAAGTTTGCTGCAAGACTACAACTCCCAGCAGGCTCCGACGGCCCAGAGAGCATGCAGATCGGTCGTTTAGAAATGTAGCCTGCGACTGTCGGGGCATGTTGGGAGTTGTAGTTTGAGAACGGCTTGCTGATTATGGCATCTTTGGCCCTCCCACCAAAACAATGACGGGTTCACAGTGGTCTTATGTACACACAGCGGTGCGCTGGTCGCGCTGAGCATGGCAGGGGCCTGCTATATCGCCAGATTTATCGGGAGTTGACTTCAATTTAGAGAAAATAATCATGGATGAAGAGTTGGCATATAGCAGCCACTAATCTAGATGAAAGCAGCAAATGATCCCCCGAAATGTAGGTGCCCGCAGTGCTGGTTTAGCTGTATGGGCCACCTGATGTCCCTGGTTTATCTTAAGGCATTTTAGAAAATAATTTTTTTTTTTATTATTTTTTTGCTTATCCAGATATCCATGCCCCATGTTCGGGCTGTCTGTGTTTGGCTGATGGGGGCAGTAGTACATTGTTAAATGTCGCACGCACTCTGATTGACACTGGTTTAAAGTCTAGCACCATGCTTTTTTATTTTAATGGTGGGCTATGAGACCCCCTCATTAATTCCATTACATAGAGAAATCTTCTCCCCCGCATAGCACCGTAATGCTTGACGCTAGGCTGCGGATTTGACACACCAGACTGAATATTTTTGTGTAACTTGCACGGATGCTCTGCATTTTGCTTGAACTGTCGGTGTAATCTCCTTCCAGAGGCTTCACTTCTTTAGAGCTGCACCCGGCTGTGAAATTGTGAGGTGACGGGAGTGAGTCTGCTGAGCCGTAGACACTCGCCGCACGGCATTTTGGGTAGCTGTGCCCTCCTCCAGCCTATCATTGTTTGGCGCTGTCTTTGTTTTGTGTCTGTGTGGCGTTCTCTCGGGGTTGTCTTGTTTACACCCATTCTGCATTCAGCAGCAATTTTATTTATTTTTTTGCTGCAGTTGAACACGGCCGTTTATACTCGGGCCGGCCAGAATGGATGAGCAAATGTGAATGGAAGATTTATAAAAAAAAAAAAAAATTTAGAATTTTTTATTGGTTTGTGTTTGGTCTGGAATACCTCCTAGGCACTGCTGACATGTCATTATTAGTGTACGTCATGAGTATTCTTCAACGTATGCCGCTATATAACCAGTAATCTATAAGCAGCAGTAGCATACCTAGGTATAAAAACAAAAGTACACTTGCAGTATACGTTTCTTTTGCTGTGGCCTCTATATAGGAAAATGCAGTCTGCTGTGCTTTCCTACAGTGGAAAAACCTCTGCCAATGTATACCACTTGATGGAAGCCAGAGGTTGACATATAGCCTTCATCAGGTGAGGGATGGCCTGTGCAAAAAAAAAACAAAAAACTGATGGCTCTGTTATTAGGGCTCATGCACACGACAGTCTGCAGAACACATCCCCAAAAAATACGAATGATGTCCGGTGCATTACGTATATTGCGAAACGGAACAGCTGTACCCTAATAGAACAGTCCTATCCTTGTCTTTCTATTTTTTTCGTGGAACAGACACACTGAAATGGAATGGTTGTGCATACAGTCCGCAAAAAAGGACACGGAAAGAAAATACGATCGTGTGCATGAGCCCTTAAATGTAGAGTAAAACCAGAATGTGAACAGACCTTTACCGTGTTACTGATTAGATGCAGCTATTTAAGGGAAGCAGTCAAATAATGGCTGGGGGGGCGGGGGGGATTTCATACAGGTTAAGGCCTAATTCATATCCACCATAACAAAAAAAAATGAAAATAAAGGGCCTAATTTAATCCGTATGCCGGTAACTATAAGTTCTGTATTAAAGGGCATCTGTCAGCAGTTTTGTCCCTATGACACTGGCCGACCTGTTCCATAAGCTCGGTAGCTGAAGGCATCTGTGTTGGTTCCATGTTCATTTTTCTCAGCAATGCAGACACACAAGGTTTTAATATATGCAAATGAGCCTCTAGGAGCAACAGGGGCGTTGCTGTTACACCTAGAGGCTCTGCTCTCTCTGCATCCGCCCCTCCCTCTGCACTTTGACAGGGCCAGATGTGTTTTTTTTTTCACAGGTAGTTACAGAGAGAGCAGAGCCTCTAGGTGTAATGGTAACGCCCCCGTTGCTCCTAGAGGCTCATTTGCATATAATAAAACATCATTTCTCTCTGCAATGCGGGCACATATGAACATGGGACCAACACAGATGCCTTCAGCTGCCAAGCGCACATGTAACAGGTCAGCCAGTGTCATAGGGACAAAACTGCTGACAGATGCCCGTTAAGCCTCTGTTAGTATTTGATCCATTTTTTTTTTAACGTCTGTACATAATCTGTAATATCAAGACTAAAATACTTTGTCCAATTCATAATCTAAATCCTCAGTGCCATTGTCCATGTAAATTGCTGTGTTCATTCGTTTTAGTTGTACGTTATGGTCACTAATCGTTGTCCTTGTCTGTTTTCCATGCAGTGCCAGAACAAATACTAAGCCAGCCTCAGCCTGTCAATGGGAACAGTGGCATTTCCACCGTAACCAGCATTCAGAATAATAATGCCAAGCGGCCCACAGCACTCAGTCCGCAGCAGCAGCAACAACCGGCGTCTCGTTATCCTCCCCGCGAAGTACCACCGCGATTCCGACACCAGGAACAGAAACCTCTTGTGAAGCGTGGGCAACAGTTTCCCGGCATAGCAGCCAGTCTGGGTTTAGCCACTAAAGTATTAAACCAAGAGTCAGAAAGCAGCACTGTAGTGTGTCCCGAACACACATCGACCGAAAATCAGCCAGGTAACGCACCACGTATTAAAGGGAAAGACTGCTGACAACGCAAAAGTAAAACTACTTTCTCATATCTGCCTTATTCGACCCATACCAGCCCCGCGCCGGCCCTCTGGTTTTGATGGAACCGTTTTTATGGGGTGTCCTATGATAAATAGCGACAGACAAGGGATGGAGTTTATAACATTAGAAAGTTATTCATTGTTATATTCCTGGTTTTATATCGTTTTAAGAAATTCAGAAAATGCCCTTAAACATTCAGGTATTAGAGATGAGGGTTGATTTATTGATCAGTGAAACATGATAAATCATTGTCCCCACCTTGATATCCAAAGACTATACACAGGCATACAATTACTATATATATATATATATATATATATATATATATATATATATATATATGAATTGTTTTGAATGGTAAAAATAATTGGCGTAATTTGTCGAAAAATGGAATATATCTGAGACACATGATACAAATGGCCCTCCGTGCCTCTGTCCCATAAGACCATATACTAGGGTTAGGGAGTTACCTGCAAATTCAGTGTTTCCCTATGGAAAGAAATGCAACATGGATTTTTTTATATATATATTTTTTAACCATATTACCTGCAGATTTAGGAAGACCCTAGAAGAAGTATATACAGTACTTTGTCCAGTTTGGGCGACCTCCGGTTTTCTTTTGTGGTCGTGCAGTTAGCCTATGCCAGTGTTTCCCAACCAGTGTGCCTCCAGCTATTGCAAATCTACAACTCCCAGCATGCCCGCACAGCAAAAGGCTGTCCGGGCATGCTGGGAGTTGTAGTTTTGCAACAGCTGGAGGCACACTGGTTGGGAAACACTGGCCTATGCGACCGTCTGTTTACATAGGATGCAAAATTCCTTGGATGTAAGCGATCCCGTCGGCATAGTGGGGCTAGTTGCAGCTTAAATGAACACTTTTTAATAATTTATTGGCTTCTGGCAGGTATTGTGTGTAGTGTCTGCAAACTGAAATAAAAGCATTTCCAGGAGATGAGATGCTGTTTATCTCCGTGGTTAAGATTTGATACCAGATAGTGACTCGGCTCCTTCCAGTGGGCCTGCAGTTTGTTGCAGGTACATGTGTTAGATTAGCTTCACAGGTCCGTTAAACCCGGACGTGAGCAGTCCGTGGTAATGCGGGTTGGGTTTGTTATTTACAGCTGGAGCGCACAGCATGATTGGTTGCTGCCGCTGCGGGATAGTAATACACTGGTATGATCTATACCAGTGTATTACTATCCCGCAGGGAGCGCAAGGCGTCGCAGCAATCAATGACGCTGTGCGCTCCAGCTGTAAATCACAAACCCAGCCCGCATTACCACGGACTGCTCACGTCCGGGTTTAACGGACCTGTGAAGCCAGCTTTAAGGACACATGAAATCTTCAGAGCAGATTGGTTTCCTGTTCCTGAGGATGTGCTGCCTCCCGCACCAGATCTCAATTGTCAGACATTACAGAGGGTTTTCTTTGGTTTCGGCATTATCTGCTGAGACTGAACTCCCTTTTGACTAGTAATGTTTGTATAATGATAGTTATAACCTTTTTCTACTGTACTTCCTGTACCAATCCAGGCCTGTTCACATCCTGTTTTCAGCCTCCATTTTATATTTGCTAGGAAAAGCTCCCTGTGCGCGCATTCGCCCCATCAGGTTAGTTCTATGAATGCGCTTAGTGTATATGCTGGGAGCTTTTCCGAAGATTAAGCATTAGTTGAACATGGACTTCCTTCGGTCTTTCAATAGGAAATAATGGCTTCCAGTGGATTCGGTCTGCCCTGGTCTTCTGATGGGCACGCAGTTGGATGACTCGTTACAGTACAGTTATGAGAACTGTGTCGTCTAACGAGCCATGCTCCTCTGTGGTCATTACAAACCTGCGCCAACTAGACTTTTCATTTTTATATCGAAAAGGGGGGAATTTATTAAGGTCCTAAAAGGTGCTGTAGAAAAATCACAAATTTTAGCACAGGTCTTGTTTATTTATTTCTCATTCATTGGGGGCACAGGCTTGACCGTGGGTATAGCTGCTGCCACTAGTAGGCGACACTAAGCACAAAAGTGTGAGCTCCTTCCTACAGTTTTAGCTTAGTGTCCATAGGAGGCAGACCTCTCTGCAGGTCTGCTGATTTTATTTTTTTTCTCCTTTTTTTTTTCTTTTCTTCTAGCGGGATTACAGCTTGCTGCCTGCACTCCCACCCAGGAGACGAGAGAACAGGGGGTCCCCAAGCCCACTGCTCCTTCCGGTCTCCAGAAGACAAGGAGGACCAGAGGTTCCTAAAGCCTCTGCATCCCGCCAGCCTTCGGGTCACCACAGCCGCCCACGACATGTCCCCTCTGTTTCCAGTGTAGCAGCCCTCCCCAAGGGGCCGCACACCGAAGGTGGTGACCTGACTGGAACCAGGGGGACAGCACACGCCAGACGGGTAAGTATTTCTGGCTCCTCCCCCCTCCCTCTTCTCAGGTTACTTGCTGTGGATGACCCCCAGCCTGGGAAAGGGTTAACAGCTGCGTGGCAGCTCTTCGGTGGGGGTGGGGGGCGCTATCGGGTGAAAGGTAGCCCTCTGTGCTTGCCAAACTTCCTTCTGTCGCCCGCCCCACCTGTTTCTCTCTCCTCCGCCGGGGCTGCTTGTAAATTGGGGCCCCGGCTTCTGCTGCAGCCTACTTTTGATCCACTTGCTGCGGGTACTTCTCACCCGGCCGACATCTTTGCTCGCGGCTGACTTCATTAGGGGGGCAGGGTATGAGTTCTCCCCGATTTCCCCTCTCCTTCATCTAGCTTCCTAGCGCGAATTCTTTGCTATGTGAGAACTCAGATCCCAGGCCCCAAAGCCGGTGGTCACTCCCGTTCGACATTTTGCATGTGCTTCTTGTCGCTCAAAATTCCCATCTGGTCAGTTCGATCCCCTCTGCTCCTCTTGCTCTGCTCCACCGCCTAGTGGCTCTGACCCTGTTCCAGTCGCCTCCCCTGCCCAGCCCATGGTAGAGCCGGAGTGGGTGCGCTCTCTGTCTAAGATGGTGCAGGACGTTTCTCAGTCCAACAGGGTCTTTGTGGAAATGCTGCGGCGTTTGGCCGCGCGGCCACCCTCTGACCAGTCAGACTCTGGGGACACCTCTGCTACTTCCCATCGTGGCCGACCTGCAGAACGGGCCAAACCACCCTCTCCTCGAAGCGCATCTGCGTCCCCCATTTCCTTCCTGTCCCCGCCACCTCCCAGGGAGTCTCGCTCCGACGCGTCCTCATTAGAAGAGGCGTGTTCTGAGGATAAGTTGTCAGACGCTGACTTTCTCTCACCAGAGGGCCAGTCTTCCAAACTGTCTGCTATAGTAGACAATGTCATCGCAGCGGGTATAGAAACCCTACAGAAACCCTCTTCTGCCGGTTCTAGTTTTTCCTTTAGGCGATCCCGTCGCTCCCCAAGTTTTCCCCAACCACCCGGAGTTTGATTCCTCCCTTTCCAAGGAATGGTTTTGCTTTGCCAAAACGCTTAGATGTCTTATATCCCTTTCCCGAGTATTTGACAAAGAAGTGGTCCTCCTCTCCTATTGTTGACCCTCCGGTATCCTGCCTGGCTAAGAAGACCACCTTGCCTATGGTGGATGGGGCGTCCTCCTCAGACCCAGGCATAAGAAATTGGAATCTTTTGCCAAATCTGCTTTTGAAGCAGTTGGCACTGCCCTACGCCCGGTTTTTGCCTATACGTGTGTCAGCAAGGCTATGAGGGAGTGGGCAAACAAGCTACGTCAGGGCCTCGTTTCGGGGGACTCCTCGGAGCAACTGTTGGATATTGCAGTACAACTTTCCCACGCCAGCTCTTACATCTGTGAGACCTCTCTGGACGCGGCTAGGCTTTTGGCCCTCTCTTCAGCCCTTTTGGTGGCTATTCGCCAGTCTTGCTGGGCAGCGGATAATGCTTCTAAACGGGCCTTGACGTCCCTCCCCTTTGCAGGTAACAGGCTTTTTGGCAAGCGTCTGGATGAGATTATCTCTGATGCTACAGGGGGTAAAAGCACCCATTTGCCACAGAGTAGGACAGGTCTAAAAAGCGCAGACCTCTTTTTTGGCCTTTTCGGAGTTCCTCCAGCCTGCAGCGGCCAGCTGACAAATCGTCCCCTGGGCAGAAGTGCAAGCCATCTTTCAATCCTCGCCCTCCCTGGCGTCCTCGCTAGCAGGCTCCAAGCCCTATAAACCCAAGTCCTCCTCTGCATGACGTGCGGTCTCTGGTGACCTCAGTCCAGTGGGAGGTCGCCTTCATCTTTTCCAGCATGTCTGGCTAGCTCACATCTCGGATGCCTGGGTACGAGAAGTCATCTCTGCCTGTTTTTTCCGCTCGTCATCACCGCCCCGACCTCTCCCTCCACTGCCCATTACTTTTTTTTTCTTCTTCTTCTTTTCAGGCAATTTTCACCCTTCTGCGGCAGGAAGTGATTATTCCGGTGCCGCTCCAAGACTGTTTTCACGGATTCTGCTCCAATCTCTGTGGTCCCTAAAAAGGAGGGTACAGTCCGTCCCATCTAGACCTCAAAGCCCTCAACCACTTCCTTTGGCTCCGCCGTTTCCGGATGAAGTCCCTGCGATTGGTCATTGCTTTCATGGACCTGGGGGAGTACCTGTCCTCAATAGACATCGAGGACTCTTACCTCCATGTTCCCATCTGCGTCAGTCACCAGAAATATCTTCGGTTCGCAGTGGGACCTTTTCATTACCAGTTTCTGGCCCTCCCGTTCTTCGTTTAAGACCCACCACTGGGACTGCCCTGTAACGTCCCACGGTCAAGCCTTTGTCCCCCAATGATACGGATGAGAAAACTAGATTTTTGTACTTACCTTAAAATCTGTTTCTCTTCTGTTCATTGGAGGACACCGCTCCAAAAAGGGATGATATCTGGGTTCGGCTCTGAACCTGGACAACTCCTTTAACTACTAAAGACTTTAGGTAAGTAGATATACAGGGGATTTGAAAAAAAATGTCTGCCTTCATCTAAAAACATTGCCACACCTGTCCGTGGTTTGTGTGTGATACTGCAGCTCAGCTGCATTGAAGTGAATGGAGCCAAGTTCCAATGCCACATACTATCTGTGGGCAGAAGGTGTGGAGCTGATTTGAGAAGAAAGCAGCCATGTTTTTCTAATCCCGTGCAACCACTATATAGGCGTGTTCCCATTGGGATATGCTGTGATCATGGGGACCCAACCTTTAGGTCCCCCACAATCCTGAGGATAAGGAGCCCCACATTGCTGGTTTTGCACTGCATCCCCTTCACTGTTACAGCACAGCTCTATTCGCCTGAATGGGCCCGGCTGCAGTTCCCCGCACAGCAGCGCTCTCCGACAAATGAATGTGAAGTGGCTATCTGCAGAATTGGTGGGGGTCCCAAAAGGTGGGCGCCACCAATCATAAAGAGTTGGCATGTCCTAGTGACTTGCCATTGCGTTATGAAGTGGGAATACATCATAAAGAATATATAACACAACATATGGTTTATATTGCGCCTGAAACCCCTCCGACTCCCTAGGAAAATAAATGTATTTGCTTCTGATTGTCATGTTAGGTAAACCTACTTTCACACCAGCGTTTTTGCAGGATCCGTCATGGATCAGCAAAAACGCTTCCGTTACTGATAATATAACCGTCTGCATCCATTATGAACGGATCCGGTTGTATTATCTTTAACATTCCCAAGACGGATCCGCCATGAACACCATTGAAAGTCAACGGGGGACGGATCCGTTTTCTATTGTATCAGAGAAAATGGATCCATCCCTATTGACTTATATTGTGAGTCATGACGGATCCGTCTTGCTCCACACCGCATCACCGACAGAAAAACGTTGCTGCAGTGTTATTCTGTCCGCGATGGGGACGCAACCGAACGGAATACGTTCTGGAGCGCTCCGTTTCGTTCAGTTTTGTCCCTATTGACAATGAATGGGGACAAAACAGAAGTGGTTTCTCCTGCTATTGAGATCCTGTGACGGATCTCAATAGCGGAAAGGGAAAGCGCAGGCATGAAAGCAGCCTTAGCGACCTGGTAATTGTGTAGGGCACAGCCGCCTCTGCTGTAATGTGATCCAGACCTCTCTGTCTCTTAATTAGGATCCTCACTAGTTGTATCACAGATTGGATGAAGAAATAACATTTTAATCTCTTGCTTTCCTGTAGGCATGCCTCCCATTCGGGATTTGGTCAGCCACTCCCCTAATCAGCTAGGTGAATTTTTATTTTTCCAGCCTAATTCTTTTGTGCGCTTCTTGCTTGTGATTGAGTTGCTGCTCGGCTGATTGCAGTCCCCGTGTCCTGTGTGCTAGCAGCCGTCCTGCTTCCGCTGCCTGTGGCTTGTAAATCGCTTGCATGGTTTCTGTTTGCATTTCTACGTATTGGTTCAGAAGTAGCTTTTGTAAATAAATGCTCAATCATTTTGTCCTAATATTAACGGTTAAAGGGGCAGTTTGATGACATGGTTTCCTGCTGCTGGGTCCCCTAGCGATGTGCTGTAATCTGCGGAGGAACCCAGCGTCAAGTATTCAATTCTAGGGATGGCCGAACCCAGGGCAGTTCGGGACCGAGCTTGACCTAAACACCAAACCCGGACCCCATTAAAGTCAAAGGGGACCCGAACTTCACTTTAGTATTTTCCGTTATAACCATGTTATAACATCCCCTACTAGTCTGTGTACATACTGCATATGCATATTTTAACTTTGCCCTTGGGCCATTCTACCCCCTGGTCTAGAGCTTTATATGATCTAAAAAGGAGTCTGTCCTGAATATTTGTTTTTATTTAGATTTTTTTTATTTCACGGAAATTTATAAATTAACTTAAAGTTTTGCCTTTGACATCTGTTTGTGACCTCCATAATTGTATCTGGTATTTTTGCATGTGCTTTGATCTCCCCACAGCTGATGCGTTTTCCATCTGCATGTTATCGTCTAGCAATGCTTCGGTCGGTAGTTATTCAGGTATCTGGGTGCGCAGTTCAGAGCCATAGACCAGGACTTATCCTAGACCTTAATTCCGTCAGAGTTCAGTGGTTTAAAATGGGGGGGAAATGTGAAGGTTTTAATGGCAAAATTATACGTTCTCTATCAAAATCTAGTACAATGCTAAAAGCAGCATGATTTTTTTTATTTATTTTTTTATTTAAAGGGTATGTCCACCTTTTTAGCAACTGTTTTAGTTTTCATGTAAAGTTAAAGGTGTTTCTGGGACTCGTGTTTGGGTAGGTCATCGGTATTTATTGGTAGGAGTCTGACTTTTGGACCTCTCGACGATAAACTTTTTAAAGAGGCTGTGGTGTCACGTGGCCATTCTGCAGCTCGGGTCCATTCAAGTGAATGGGATTGAGCTGCAGTACCCTGTACAGCGCTGTGCATGGTATACTATGAAAAGGCCACCATGCATCCTCCACCAGTCAGATATTGCTCATCTATCCTAAGAATAGGTCCCCAGTATTATTTCCCAATAGATCACTTTAAAGTGGGTGCCCCACGACCAACGCTTATCCACTATACACAGGACCGGTGATAAGGGTCAGATCGGCTGGAGTCTGACTGCTGGGGCCTGCTTCTATAGTGAGAATGGTGACCCCTTGTTTTAGCAGCCATGTTTGCTCCCTGCCGCTCCATTCTATACGGGACTGCTACAGATGGGCGATCGCTCGTACTCTTCAGGGGTCCCATAGACCAGTGTTTCCCAACCAGTGTGCCTCCAGCTGTTGCAAAACTACAACTCCCAGCATGCCCGGGCAGCCTTTGACTGTGCGGGAATGCTGGGAGTTGTAGTTTTGCAACAGCTGGAGGCACACTGGTTGGGAAACACTGCCATAGTCAATGAATAGAGCCACAGAGAGCCTGTATGAGCGCTGCTCCGTTCAAATGGGGAAACATGGCTCCACCGTTCCCTTGATTGAGGGGGGGCACCAGTGGTCGGGCCTTACTGATCAGACATGTATCAGATACACGGTGGTGTAACCCCTATAATCTACTGAAGTGGAGTAACTTTGTAAATACTTGCTGTATTATACCACAGAGCTGCATTTATAATTCTGCTGGTTGTCACAGGATATTCGTCATCAAACATACCCCTACCAGCAGTCCTTCTTCTTGCACTGGCTACAGTTTTGCACTGCATTGGTACATTACAGAAAGATCTTGCGATGGTGGAAGGGTGGTCATCATGGCTTTATCCTGACACTATAACACTGGGTCCCCCACATCTGTATCAGACAGGGCGTCCGCATCCTACTTGGCCTGTCATTTGGATCCTATCTTATGCTTGCAGCTTGTAGAAATAGAAGCTCTGAAAACTCCTCTTCATCGTGTTTTTCATGTCTTGACAACCAGACATGGCCTCGGGTTGGTTGTTAGTTTCCAGGATTATTTCAGGGCTTTGTGTGTGCTCGTTCCTGAGGAAGTTACGACTGGTTGTGTGGAGTCGGGCCTGTGTGTACAAGCCGGCTTTATGACTTGCGCATACATTTCACTTCTCATTATGGCTGCCTTCATTCTGTGGCCAGGCGTTTCCTCCTCGGCGGTTTGTTGGTCACTTACTCAGTCTGCTGTGGACAATTACTTCCTAAGCATCTACCAAAGAATTCTAAGATGTCGACAAGTCTTGCGTTTTCACTTAAAGGGCTACTCCCATCTTCTGAGGTGGTGGCATTATTGCAAAGGGAGTGCATTCCGAGAATGAAAGGGCGTCCACCTGATGCTACCTAAGTTTTCCTGCGCAGCAGAGAACAGGTCACCTGCTGTACAGGGAGCCGCAACCATTCTCTTAAATGGGTATTCTGGTTATCACTTATCTACAGGATAGATTATAACTATTCGGTTCCATTCACACGTCCGTAAGTGTTTTGCGGATCTGCAAAACACGGACATCGGCAATTTGCGGACCGCACATTGCCGACACTATAATAGAAAATGCTCTTTCTGGTCCGCACTTACGGATAAGAATAGGACATGTTCTATTTTTTTTCGGGAACGGAATTGCGGATCCTGGGAATGCGGATGTGGATTCTGGAAATGTGGATCCACATCCGTTCCAGCCCCATTGAAAGTGAATAGGTCCTCAAATTTTGGAACGGATGCAAACCCAAATTACGGACGCGTGAATGGCCCTTTAGGTCCCCATTTTCAGGATCCGCATCTGTTTTTTTTAGGATCCGCAATTCCGTTCCTGAAAAAAATAGAACATGTCATATTCTTGTGCTGGCTATGTGCGGTCTGCAAATTGCGGATCGCACATTGCCGGTGTCTGTGTGTTGCGGATCCACAAAACACTTACGGACGTGTGAATGGAGCCTTAGGTTGGTGGATTTTTGCCTCTGGGACCCCCACCGATCACTAAAACAGGGGCTCGCTATCCGCTGCAGCCCCCTGAAATCAACGTGCAACTGCTTCATTAATTTGTATGAGAATTCTGGCAATAACAGTGCAGTGCCCCCATTCTTGTGATGGTCCCCGCGGTAGGACCCTCACCGATCTAATGGTTATCTCCTATCCTCTGGATAAGGGATAAATGAATGTAACCGGTATACCTCTTTAAATTGAGCTATTACCTATCAGATCCCCGCCAGTTCTGCAGCGATGACATCATAAACAATTCACGTGACCGCTGCAGCCAGTCGCTGGACCCAGTGGGGTATAAACGCCAGTGATTGGCTGCATTGGCTGAATCGTGGACGTGATGTTACGGCAGGGCAGATAGAGACCACTGGAGTGATGGGTTATTAAAAAAAAAATATTAATAATTGTCTTGCTTACAGCGGGTAGGCAATATTCTTAAAATCCTAGACCACCCCTTTACGTACATTTAAAGGTCATCCGAGAGAAAGCAGGAAAAATAATGTGCATTTCTTTGAAGATCGAAGTAATAAGGGGAAATGCAACTCGAGAGCGTGTCCTGGACGACAGCTTGCAGTGTCAGTCATGGAGGGGTTATATTCTGTGTCATGGCGGTCTTCTTTTGGTTGCTTTCTCTTTCTTGCTTCAAAGTTTGGAGAGTGAGAGTTGCAGTCCCGTCTGGCGTCACCGCTGCTGTTTACAATATGGGGTTATTTTTACCCGATGAGTTAGTGCCTCTGGAATCCGCGCTGTGTTACATGAATAGCTGGCGACTGCAGTTTAAGACCTGTTGCTAGGAGCTTCGTGGATGTTTTTTTAGGTACGCATTCAGACTTTTAGGATTGTTCCAGAGAAATGAAGTCTCGCTCCCGTCCCCTCCTTTTTTTTTTTTTTCATTGTTTTTATGGATTTCCAGGGAAAAGATAGGAAGTTAATTCCCTCCCTGCACGTCTCTTTCTTCAGGGCTGGTTTTCATTGCTTTTTTTTTTTTATTTTTATTTCCCTCGAGGTGGGAAAAGCTGATGGACTAAAACAGGCGGTAGTCATTTTTGTGTATTTTAGTGGTCACTGTCCAATCTGGACTGACGTAATTCAAGGAATTCTCTGGACAAAGCTGAAACTCTAGTGCTTTGCCCGATGTAGGTCCCAGGGGTCAGGACGGACACCAGGATTTTATTCTTGACAATTGGGTTATTTTCCTTCTTCTTAAAGGGAGTTTTCCAGGATTTAAAGGTTTTTCCCAGACACAGTGCCACACTTGTCCATGGGCTGTGTGTGGTATTGCAGCGCGTTCACTGTCAAGCCTTTGGGACTAAGCAGCAATGGCAGACAATCCATGAGGCTGCTTCTGGTACGAAACACAGAAATGTGGATCGCACTTCCCCTTGCTATGCATTGACCTATTACTTTTTAGCACAATTCACTTCGCGTCTCGGCGTAATTAATAGTATACAGCACCGTAACCTACATACTGTACACAAGGCATTTGTAAACGTATTAACCAAAATGCGTAAGCCCATTTAAGGTTACCTCTACGGGTGAGCACCTGCTCTAACTCTGCGCAGCACCATGCCGGCAGGCGATGTGACCCAGCAGTCCAACAGCACCCAGGAGACTGCATAAGGAGTAATACATTCCTAATTGGTCTCAGTGTAGTTCCTGAGACCACATGGAAGCGGTGAGCTTTTGATATCTGTTCACATTGTCTGGCAGCAGGGGAGCTGTTGGACTGCTGCGATATGCTACCTGCTTGCGCAGTGTTAGCGCAGCGGTCACCATATGGTGCTGTGCCAAAGAGTAGGTACCCACTCGAAGGAGGCAACCTTGACGTGATGAGTTAATTAAAGCATTGTGGTCAAAACGTGTACAGGTGACCTTGTTAGTGGATTATGGTGTTGAAACAATGCTGAGAAGCAATAGATCAATGCATAGCATGTAGATGTGGAATCCAGGTTTTCTCTTTTTTTGTTGGAATTTTTTTCTCTAATTATGGACATTCCCTTTAAGCCCTGTATCTACTTTGTGGCTTGTGCTGGGTCGATGACACGTCACCTTTAGGGTCCATTCACACGTCCGCAATTCTGTTCCGCATTTGCGGAACGGAATTGCGGACCCATTAATTTCAATGGGGACAGACGATGTCCCGGCCGGGTCCGCAATTGCGGATCCGCACTTCCGGGTCCGCAATCGCGTTCCCGAAAAAAATAGAGCATGTACTATTCTTGTCCGCAATTGCGGACAAGAAAAGGCATTTTCTATGAGTGTCAGCGATGTGTGGTCCGCAAAATGCGGAACGCACATTGCCAGTTTCCGTGTTTTGTGGATCCACAAAACACACACGGACGTGTGAATGGACTCTTAGTAGGGTCTGTCAGAGGTCCTTTTGACTGAAAAAATAACGCTGCTAACGTGACAGAATCTGTGATTGGTGCGTCCAGCACAGATGTGAACAAAGCCCAAGATTTACCACCTTATAAACAGAATGCTGTTGCCTCCTTTTTGTGAAACTGACGTTATAAATATTACTTTATTTATATTTTTTCGGCTACTTTCTTTTATGCCTTTTACATTACAGTTTTGAGATCTGGAAGAGGATCTCAAAACCAGGGCAAAACACTTCCGTTTTGTCCCCATTCATTGTCAATGGGGAGAAAACAGAACAAACCAGATCAGGATGCCTTCCGTTCCAGTTTGCTCCGTTTTTTTTTGACCAGTCGCAAAAAAGAAACTGAACAAACTGGATCTGGCACTAAAAATAGTCAATGATGCATCCGTTCATTCTTGGGATCATGGAGGTTCCAGAGGTTGAAGCCCCACCAATCCATAAAGCGATGCCATATCCTCGGGATGGGAATACTTCTTTAAATCCATTTCCTATGGCAGTATAGGTACAAAAGTTTCCAAAACTATGTAAATAACTTGCATTTTTGGACTCCTGTTTCCGGTGCCAGGCAGGCCATCTCTTAAACTATAAACACTCACTGATTGGATGCGTGGCACAGTAATCCCATCAGGGGACGATTGCGTGATCCCTATTGTATTTGCATTGGTTACAGTAGCAGTGATAACCCGTGTAACGCTTGCTCTTCTGCTTCGTAGATTATTTAAAGATCCTGTTGGGTTTTTCAATGGGTCAGCTTTAATGCTTCACACATAAATTGCGAATATAAGTTACGTAAACTGATCCTAACCAGCGACTGCACTGACGTCCATGCTTTCTGCTTCTGTTTCCCCAGATATCAATCACAGTAGTCTAGGATCTCACTATGAAAGTTCGCACTGGGGATCAGTCTCTTCCAACGGTGATTCAGGCGGAAATTGGGATAAGGTTATTGTAGACGGCACGGACAAGGAAGCGTGGCCATCCATCACAGGCAGCAGCCCGGAAATAGCATCAGAATGTATGGATATTGAATCCGCCACAAACTGCGGGCTGGAAAAAAGCCACATCTTGCCATTTGGAGACGCCGTAGGGGAAATGGATACCATAAGGAATGGCATTGGGCACAGTTCTCAAAGCAAGCTTTTGGTCGGCAGCAACAGCAATAATGCAGGCAATGGAAGTATTAATGGGCCTTGGGGTGTAACTCACGGACCCATGATAAGCACATGCCAAGATGGCCCCGATAGCAAATCAGACAGTAGGCACAACCGGATGAACGCTTGGGGCGCCGTCAGCAATTCAGTGAACGGAGTTCTGAATCCAAGCACTTTGAACATGAATGGCAACCATGGTGCCTGGCCTGTTTTGGACAGCAATGGACATACCCATAAAGGGTCTAACAATTCTGGCACAAGTAGTACTATAGGTCAGGTGTCTAACAATCGGAGTATTAACCCTAAAATGGGAAGCTCTAACCCGGGCTCCTGGGGAAACATTCAGGAGAATGGAGATTGTGAACTCAATGGTACACGGAAGGCTTCTTACGGTGGACAACCTCAAAACCTTAACACTGAAATGACTGGACCAAATAACACTACTAACTTTATGACCTCTAGTTTACCAAACTCTGCTGGTGTAATGCAGACAAACGAACTGCCTCATTCTACAGGGCACGGGGCGTGGAGTGTGGGCACCATGAATCATTCTCCACTTCACACCCCTTCAGTTACAAATGGCACTTCCATTCCTCACCTTAGCAATGGGGAGGAAACAAACGGCGGATCATACGGTACTACATGGGGTACCTCCGGCTCCAACTACTCCGGAGACAAAAGTTCAGTCCCTAAAGGGCAAGCTAATGGCGACACTGTGAATGCGACAATAATGCAGCCGGGTATGAACGGGCCCAGCGGCCCAAACTTTAAAATCAACGGGAATAAAGGAGGATTACGGGAGTCGGGGACTGTAAACTCCCAAAATATGCATTGGGGAAGCGAAAATGGAGGGACTTCTGGTGGAAATCCCAGAGGATGGGGAAACCCAGCACAAAACACTGGCACTAACATAGCGAACGGAGATTGGAACAAAGCTTCTAATAGTAATCAGCATTCCAATGAGGGGGAAAATTCTGAAAATGGCAGGAAAGCATCAAACGGCTGGAAATCTGCAGAGGAAGAGAATGCAGGGCAAAATCCAACAGGGTCTAGGGGCAATGAGACAAGTAATGTATGGGCCAAAAGTACAGGGGAAAGCGAGGGTAGCGTAGACAGCACTGGAAGCCAGAGCGAGCAAATCGGTGGGCTTCAGCCTGTGGACAGAAGGAAAGTGGACCAACAGACATTACTCCAAAGTATTGTAAATCGAGGTGACCTGGACCCTCGGGTCTTGTGCAACACTGGCTGGGGTCAGACTCCTATTAAACAGAACACTGCCTGGGACATTAAAGCTGCTTCGCCTCGGAGCGACAGGAAGACTGACAATGGAACAGAAGCTTGGGGGGCCTCTGTGTCAAAGACTTCTAACTCAGGGGGATGGGTGGAGAAACCCAACCCTAATAGCAATGATACCTCATCAGTATCTGAGTGGGGAGATCCAAAGCCTGCTACAGGGTGGGGTGATGCCAAAGGCTCTGTAAGCCAAGGGGATTGGGGGGATCAATTTGCTGCTACTACTGGAACGGTCAAGAGCAATCAATCATGGGGTAAAGAGGACAAATCCACTTGGAATGATGCACAAAAGGTCAAACAAGGTTGGGGTGGGCACAATAACGATGGCTGGGGAGAAAATTCCAAAAGTAATCATTGGGGTGCAACAAAGTCTAGTTCTAGCAGCGACAGCGAAAAGTCTGGCTCAGGTTGGGGAGATAAAAGATCCAACTCCTGGGGTAGTGTGAAAGCCAATAACAATTCCGGTTGGGTCGATGCATCTAAAGCAAACGCGAGCCAAGGATGGGCAGAACCGGCCAAGGTAAACCAAGGAGGTGGAGATGCTTCCAAATGTGGTCCGTCTGAAATGGAGAGTGATCATCTGCAATCAAATAACTCTACAGAATGGGGGAAGAAGCCAGAGACCGGAACCTGGGGAGGCCAACCAGCCAACAATAAACCATCGGGCTGGTTAGGCGGACCTTTGTCAACTCCAGCAAGAGAAGAGGAGCCGACCGGTTGGGAAGAGCCTTCTCCAGAGTCCATTCGACGCAAAATGGAAATAGATGATGGAACTGCGGCCTGGGGAGATCCGAGTCAGTACAAATACAAGAACGTGAACATGTGGGATAAAAATACATCTAATACCACCAGTAGTGGGGCTGAACATCCAACCCAAGGGCATCACCTGCCCCCACCCACAAGTGCAGTGCCAAACAAGGAGAGCAGCAGTAGCTCTGGTAAGTAGTAGCGTAAATAGATATAAAATGTATTTTGGAGCCTGTGTAGTTGCTCCTTTTGCTCTAGAGAGCAGAAGCCCCTTGTTTACATTTGATGTTTGTTTTACTGTAAATTTGAAGCCCATTTTATTATTTTGCGGCTTATTTTAGGTTGGGGAGACTCTTGGTCAGAGCCGGCAGCTCCGTCTGTGGATAATGGCACCTCTGCATGGGGTAAACCCATGGAAACTGGTGGCGGCTGGGGGGAGCAAAATTCAGACATGGCATCATCTGGTTGGAGCCATACTCCCATTGGTCAACAGGTCTCAGGCAAACCCGGTATGCACGTTACAAATTTTTTATTCTTTTAAAGCATAAAAATAGCATGCTCATTGTTTTCCTATGCATGTAGTTGGCATCATTCGTCCCTCTCTTTCATGATCAGTTGGATCTGTTTTGTCCGATTTTTTTGGTGAATCTACGTTTCTGTTTGCCTTGTATGCTTGATGCTGGTAAACAATTATTTTTATTCATTTCAGGTCCCAAATCTATGCAAGACGGTGGCTGGTGTGGAGATGATATGACTGGGACTGGGGGCCGTGTCAGCGGATGGGATGAAGATGATGTGGAAATAGGAATGTGGAACAGCAATTCCTCGCAGGAAACCAACTGGCCGCCATTTATGAAGAAAATGCCTTCAAAGGTTAGCCCAGAGCTTTGTCGGGTTTATTTTGGTCCAAAAAGTCTTACTGATTAACTTAATATAACTAAAGATCAGTCAGCACCCAAGTCATTGGTAGAGACCTAGAGTGAAAGGAGATTTTTACATTGATTAAGCCATCAATATCAGTTTGGCAAGGTTCCGACACACCGCAGCCCCCATGATCATGACCTTATAGCGCCATTTGTTGTGTGGTGGACAGAGTTGGTAACTGCAGTGCTATGTTCATTAACCCCTTAGTGACCACCCATATGTGTTTTTATGGCAGTCACTAAAGGGTCTTGGGCTGGAGCACCGCCTTTTTACGACGGAGCTTCAGCCCAAGTTAGCGCTTAAATCATGCGCTGGAGCTCCGTGCCCGCAGCTACCGGAGGTAGCTGAGGGCTCGGGGCAGTGGTCAGAGATTGTGACATGCGTTCTCTGATCACCGAAAATGCTTGCAGCAGAGCTGCCGGCAGTAAACTTTCTCCCTCCTCTCATGTAAGAGAGAAGGGAGAAAGTCTCCAGTGCAGGGATCGGGTTCCTCATAAGGGAAAGCTGGGTCCCGATCCTCACTCTGATGTATGGAAAGGGTTAACAGGGAGGGAGCTCCCTCCCTCTCCCATCGGGCTGCTGTGGCAGCGTCCCGATGGTTACCATAGTAATTGGACGCCTTCACAGGCTTCCGTCTTACCATGATGTAGTGAAGCCTGATCAGGCTAAGTGTAAAGTCGCAATTCACTGCAGTACATTGTGTATTATAGAGGCATCAGACCCACTGGATCTTCAAGAGCCAAGTGGGTCTGGGTAAAAAGAAAAGGTAAAATAAAAAATTTTATCTAATTTCTTCTTTAGTCGCACATTTATATTTGATTAAACATTGAAAAAATAAAATACACTTCACATGTTTATCACCGCGATCGTAATGACCTGATCTATAAAAGGGTTATGTTACTTTCCCCGTTCGGTGAACGCCATCAAAAAAAAAAAGTAAAACTATGATGGAATCGAAATTTTGCCCACCTCACTTCCCCAAAAAAGGTATTAAAAGTGATCAAAAAAGTCACATGTAATATAATATTACGTCACCTAATCCCTCAGGTGAACACCTGAAGACAGGAGAAATGGGGTGATACATTTTGGGGTGTACTTCTTCATTTTCATGTGCTTTGTAGAAAAAAGTCTTTAAATTGACACTTTTGTGTAAAGAATAAAAATGTAATTTCTTTTCACCTTCTTAGCATTAATTACTAGTTTACTACATTAGGGGTCTAGTTTTCAAAATGGGGTCACTTTTGGGGGGGTTCTATTATTCTGACACTTATAAGCCTCTGCAAACTTAGCTTTTGCAGGAAAAAATATGTGCTTCAAAAAAAGATTTGTTAAAATGGTAAGTCTCCAAAACTTTAAAAAAAAGTCATTTTTTTTTAAGTGCAGACAAAATAAAGTAAAGATCTGAAAATATATTTCTGATAAAAATATTGAGTAGTTTTTAAGTGTGTGAAATATTGCAGTTGAAAATTGGAAAATATGCCAATTTTTTACAAATTTTTAAAGTTTTATTTTAATAAAGATATGCTTTTTTTATCGGTAAAATTGTACCATCTAAGTAAAGTACAATATGTGACGAGAAAACAATGTCAGAATTACTTTGAAAAAAAACGTTTACGAAGTTATTCTCTGCTAAAGTGACATTTCAGATTTCCAAAATCTGGCTTGGTCATTAAGGCCCAAACAGGCTTGGTCACTAAGGGGTTAAAGGGGTCTTCTGCTTTTCCCATATTGATGACCTGTCCTCAGGATAGGTAATCAATATCAGATCGGCCAGACCCGACTGCCAGCACCCTTGCCAATCAGCTGTATGAAGAGAACGCAGTGAGCATTGCATTGGCGAGCAGTGTAATTACCGCTCCTCCATCCCATTCACTTAAATAGGACAGAGTGTAACCACGTTTGCCCTGTACCATTCAAGTGAGTAAGACGGAGGCGTCGTAATGACACCTGCTCGCCACTGCTATGTCCACCGCTGGTGCCTGCACCTACATCAAGAATGGAGCGGGGCAAAGTGGTTGCTGCAGGACTCCGGTCCGGTCACCAAGTGCTCTCCCCATAGAAGTGAATGGGAACGCATGACCGGCCACTGCTCCCATTCACTTCTATGGGCCCGGCGGAAATAGCCAAGCCAGCCCTCGGCTATTTTCGTCTGGCCCCCTAGAAATTAATGGAGGGAGCATGCGTGGTGCGCCCTCCACCACTTTCAGGGCTCCATTTAGGAGATAGGTGTGGGTCCCACCACTGGGACCTGTACCTATCAGACAATAAGGGCATATCCTAGCAGTATGCCCCAATTGTCTCAAATTGTCCCCCATTGACAATTTAATATCAAAATCTTTAAAAAAAATCTTAAAAAAAAGTTTTTGCTTGCTTCTATCCACCACTATAGTGCATTCATTCCATACGTTTTATAAATTGATCTCCGTAATAACTCAGTTTGCATGAAGCTCCCTCTGGCGTTTGGTTTCAGGTAGCCAGAATTGTCTGGCTGCCTTCAGCTTTGATCCGAAACTGAATCTGATAAGTTATGCATTTATTTTAGACATTTCTCTGCTTGAAGTTTATGTTGGGAGGCATTCCGGTTTTGCAATTTTCAGCATCGATTGACAGGAATCAACAAGTTATCACGAATAGTGATTGTTTATCTGTAATGCCCGGTTTTCCTGCACTCTGTTGCAATCCCATGACTTTTTAAACTGTGTAGGTTTCCTATCCTGATGACATCATGTTAACATCTGAGGCATGGCGAGGCTTGTAGGGCTCTGCCCTGCAGACAGAACATCATCTGTGACCTTGCCTCTGAGGGTGGTGTTCTGCTCATTCTCTGGACCCTGCCCTGTAGCCATGATGGCAGCAATGGTGCCGTGTGTTAGGGCGGGGATTTTCCAGCAGGGTTTCAAGCAGGCTTGGATCTGCAATGTTCGAGCTGCGAGAGACAATGCTACAGATGCTCGCCGTGAGTCTTCCGCCAGGATGTAAACACAGGGTGCGGGGGTCACAGATTGCAATTACACTGTGGGAGTTAAAATACACTCAGAACTTCATCATCTACCTATAGACTACATTACAGTCAGGTTGAATGCTGGTGCTGTTCCTTTTTTTGTGTGTGTGTAACCGGAAAACGCCTTTAGGGTCCATTCACACGTCCGCAATTCTGTTCCGCATTTTGCGGAACGGAATTGCGGACCCATTAGTTTCATTGGGGACAGACGATGTCCCGGCCGGGTCCGCACTTCCGGGTTCGCAATCGCGTTCCCGAAAAAAATAGAACATGTCCTATTCTTGTCTGGCAACTGCGGACAAGAAAAGAAATTTTCTATGAGAGTGCCGGCGATGTGCGGTCCGCAAAATGCGGAACGCACATTGCTGGTTTCCGTGTTTTGCGGATCCGCAAAACACACAGACATGTGAATGGACCCTTAAAGTGGTTTTATCTGATTTAAAAAAAAATAAAAAAATAAAAAAAACAGTAGTTACAGTAGGTTTACTCCTGTGTTTAACGGATCCAGCGTGGCAAATACTGCCGTTCTCCTCCGAGCCCTATTGACTATGCCGGATTTTGGTTCCGACAAAAACTGTTGCGTACGATGGTTGTCTGGCAGAACTAATGCTGGAAGCGGACTATAATGGGACCCGGCGGTGAACAGCCATATCCGGTGAGCTCTGGCTGGCTGTTCTCCGCTGTAGCAGCCAGCTGGATCCGTTAAACATAAGTGTGAACCTATCCAAAGTTTTTTTTTTTTTTTTTTTTGTTCTAAAAATAAAAATAAAAAAGTTGCACCACTGATGAACTGTGTCTGGTATTGCAGTTTAGCTCCATCCTTAGAGCTTTGTTTTCGGTCAGAATCACTTCAAATGCGCAAATAATACTACTTTTATTTTCTCCAGGGAAATTTGAAAAATGGGAATAAACAGGATGACGGCTGGATGAACCCATTTGTTAAGCAGTTCAATAACATGGGATTTTCGGTAAGTTATATTCTGAATTTAATAGGATTTACATTTGTGCTTGTACAAGGTATAGATTAAAGTTTGCACACATTTTCTTGCAGAGAGAGTCGCCAGATGACACTTCACAGAGCAATAAAATGGACCTTTCTGGAGGTGTGTGAAATAGTCTAAAAGATTTGGGAAGATTTTGTTTTTTCCATCTGTCACGTTATACACCTACGTTAGTCTCCTACCACTTCATCCCGGGATGTATGTGTAAATAGGCAAAAATATCTTTCATATTTAAAGTATGTCATATCTGGCATGTAGGGCCTGAGGGACGACTTGCTAGGGGCACTTGTAAATCCGGATACATTCCATAAACCAAAGGACTTCTATTTTGTACTTTGATCCTTTCCAGTTTGTATGGTTTTTATGTAGATTGATATTGCTGCCTTTGTGGACTATAACTTGGTTTTAGGGTTGTCCTGATATTTTATAATGTAATCCTTTTATTTTCTCAGGGTTATTACAAGACAAGCGGATGGATCTGGATAAGTCAAGCCTTGTTGGGGATTACAGTCGAGTGATTGGGAAAGGCTTTGGGCCTCGGCACTTTTCCAAAGAGTCTTCCATGGATCACAATCCTTACTTCGATAAGGTTGGTGCTCATATAGTTGCTTTCTGAATGAGAAAGGTGGATTCATACCACCACTCGGTGCATGTATGTAGATTTGGTTACTGTTCCCGACTATATGCATCAGTATATCACACTGGTCCTGTCTTACTAATTATTATTGTTTTGTTAGTTCTGGCCCAGTTAGCCTGTAATCTTAGGAAGCGTCTTGTCTGTCCTTCTATCCTATTGCTTCCTTTACATATATTATAGAATGCAAGCCCCTCTCCCTTGTCAATGTGTTTTAGATTAAAGGGGTATTCCTACTTCAGACATTGATGGCATATCGGTAGAATATGTCATTAATGTCAAATAGGTTCCGGTCCCACCTCTGGGACCTGCACCTATCAGAAGGAGGGGCCCTGAGGTGAACGGAGAGGAGCTGTGTTTGCGCGGCCATTTTCGGTTCACCACTATGGGAGTTCTGAAAATAGCCCAGCACTAGCTCAGCTTTTTTCAGCAATCCTATAGCGGTAAAAGGAGCGGTGGCTGCGCATGCAAGGTGCGTTATCCATTCACCGCTTTGGGACATCGAAAAATAAAAACAAAGCATGTGCATTGTGCTCTCCTTCACTTTGGGAGCCCCCTTCTGGAGATAGGAGCAGGTCCTAGAGGGGAAACCCATATCTACTGGACATTGATGGCCTATCCTGCTGATATGCCATCAATATCTGAGATGAGCCAGCCCCTTTAAATGACCCTTGCAGTAATTGTCGCCCCTTCCCTACTTATTTATGAAGTACTTGCTTTGCAACTTGCACTAACTGCCATTGTTTTCTGCCTCTCTCCTTGCTGTCTCAATACTGTTTTCCTCTGTGCTTTTGCATCTGGATCCTGAAATCATCTCGCCTCCTACATCCTTTCCTTCTGGTGTGCATACCAATTCCCTATTGCACTCCCTGATCAGGATGGCATTGTAGCAGAAGAGACACAAAATCTGCAGTTCATTGCCAATCAGAACATGAAGCTTCCCCCTATAAATAGTGCACTACCTACTCAATCCCTCGGCTCTTTCCCAGGGCTGACAATGCCAAATGTCAGTTCTGTTAGACAGGTGAGTCTGCCAGGGGCCCTTGTATCACCGAGCCCTTCTCCAGTACACAGGGGACTAGTGATGTACATCTTTATTTTAGGCACATTTGCTTGAAAATTTATTTCGAGATGGATTGTCTGCTTTATGAACTGCTTGGTTTTTACAAAAATGATTGTTGTGATTGCGCCAAATCTTATTTTGCTCACAATTTGGGGACCATCCATTGTGTTACATGCCTTTAGTGTGAACTATCCTTTTTGCAGGGCTGTACACAGATATCATAGCACCCCATAACAACTTAGGAAAGGCTCCCTAGTTAGATTTCTGATTTAATTTTATCTATTCATGAGCGGAACAGGTTATTTTATAAATATTCTCATTCTGAACACAACATACATTGGTAGTTATCGCACATACAGATCTAAATCTCCTGCTTTGCCTTCACACACAAAGGGGGAGTTCAGTGGCACAGAAATTTGTATACAGTATATACCATTGAACTTAGTGGAAGCTGCAAAATCTCTCTGCACTGAGCCAGTGCCAGGGCCCATAGCACTGGTGTGATCTGCCTCCCTTGTAAGTACCTACTGCCTTATTTTTACATTGTCATAAAGGGGTTGCCTCCTTTAGGTGTCATGTTGGTAATGGAAGGTGGTTTCGCCATTGCGGCGCTCCTCCATTATCAAGAACAGGGATCTGCAGCAGGGAGGAGTAGCTCAGACTCTGAAGGATTTCAGAGATGCTGATTGATTTTATTGTGCCCTGTCTAATGCTTTGCTTTTCTTGCATTTTAAGTGCAGGCAAAGTAAGCACTTACCAAATTGTACCCTGGCGAGTTTCCCAGTAATGGGTTAGTGCTCAACAAAAATTATATTTATATATTTTTTTTCAACATGGGTGTCCTCTTTTTTGGTTGCTTGTTTGATTTGCTTCATTCTATCATTGACCAGTCGCTTTTCTCTTCACAGAATGGCAATCCCAATATGTTTGGTGTTGGCAGCGCAGCACAAGCTCGGGGCACGCAGCAGTCTCAAGCAATGAACTCATCTCAGAATAATCTCCGTGCGCAAGTGCCTCCTAATATGATGCCCCCTCAGGTATGTTGCACCTGATTTTAAAACCTTGATCACCCATGAATGCCGCCAAGTCCATATTCTGGGAATTATTGATGTTATTTATGTTCCTTTTGAATAGGTTCCTCCCTCTTTACTGAAATATCCACCTAACAATACGGGCCTGAATCCATTGTTTAATCCCCAGCAAGTAGCCATGTTGAACCAACTTTCTCAACTTAGCCAACTTTCCCAGCTCTCTCAAATCTCCCAGCTACAGGTAAGTGACATAGGACCACTTTGGATGACCACCTGTGTTTTATGCAAACCGATGACTGCAGATATCATTAAAGATTTTTAGAATTGTTTTGGCTTGCGTAGAGTAATCTAAGACTTATCCACGGTCACATCCTTCTTTCAAATGCGTTTTGTCAGAGTACAAATCATTGGTGTAATTGAGCCACCAGAGATTTCATCCAACAGTTGGTTACAATCTCTTTAACCCTGGGTTCAGACCTGAGCGTTCTTGAAACGCGCGTTTGTGTCGCGCGTATTACAGCGCGTTTTTGCAAATAGTAAACGCGCGTAAAACGCGCGTTCTTGTGATTGACTACTGTGGTGTCAATCACAAAACGCGCGTCAAACGCCCCAAAAGAAGCTCAAGTACTTGTTTATGCGTTGGGCGTTTTACAGCGCGTTCAAACGCGCTGTAAAACGCTCAAGTGTGAACCACTCCCATAGGGATGCATTGGTTTTAATCTGTTGAGCGTTTTACAGCGCGTTTGAACGCGCTGTAAAACGCTCAGGTGTGAACCCAGGGTTAATGTCTTTTTCTCTTTTCACAGAGGTTATTGGCTCAGCAGCAGAAAGTGCAGAACCAGAGGGGAGGAATGCCCCCGGGAGGGCGGCAGCAGCAGCAGGAACAGCAGGTATGAAAAACAGTGTTTTTTATTCAGAATATAGTAGAAAAGTCAGCTTTACTTATCTGAGATGTCCATGCATATTAAAGAGGTCTTTTTTTTTTTAAACCCTGAACGGGTTAAAAAAAAAAAAATGTGCTCACCTCTTGTCCTTTCCTCTGCACTTCCAGTTTGACACTCAAAAAATAGCTGAAAATGGTCACAGCCAGTCACTGGCCATGGTGACCCACCTTAGCCAGTGATTGGCTGAGGAGGTATTTCCAACCCATTTCCTGTGTGATGAGCCAGGCTCAGGATCAGAGCAACGGAATTAGTCAGTAAAACAAATTCCACCCCCCAAAACCCCTTTTAAATTGATTGTCTTATTAAAACCGCTCATATTTTGGCAGTGTTATCCCTCTCTCTGAGTTCCCCTATACTATCCAGAGTGGAGCGCAACTAACAAAGAGCAGCTCTGGTGGGACCTGGTCTGTCCGTGTATTACTTAGGCAGTACAAGGGACACGTGAAATTCTACAATGCACATGGATTCTTGGTAGTCTTAGCTTTGCACTGAATGTTTCTGGAGATTTATAGATAATCTTTATTTTAAGGCCCGCTCCCTTGGAATGCAGCAGCAGCAGCAACAACAATTCCGCCAGCTGGATCCCAATCTCCTAATGAAGCAAGCAATGCCTCCTTCACAACAGCAAATGCTTCATCAGCCTCCTGTGAAGTCCTTCCTGGACAATGTTCTCCCCCACTCGACCCCAGAACTTCCAAAAGTTCCTTCACCCATCAACACTTTCAATGGCTTCTCATTAGGTGAGTCACTTGCCTTTCTCTTCTCTGGTGTTCTCCAGAAGTCACATCCCATTGTGATGCCTGTTTTTTTAATCTATTGTACTTGCTATTGTCACCAGGCTTGAACTCGAATGTAAATATGGAACTTGGGGGAATAAAGGAACCACAATCCCGCCTGAGGAAGTGGACTACAGTTGATAACAACATGTCTCCTAATAATTCACTGGAACAGAACTCCAGTAAACACGGTAAGGCTCATCCTCAGGAGCACTGTTCCTGTAAATCAGTAGTCAGTATATCTTAGAGTTTTTTGTTTTTTTCCATTTCCGTCATATAGTATTTTTTGTTATGTCAAGCAGTACTTCTGTGCTGTTCGGCTTGATCTAAGTTACTTAAGATATCATGTTTATTGTATATCTTGTATATTGTCTGAACAGGTGCTATTTCAAGTGGTTTTAGACTTGAAGATTCTCCTTTTGGTTCTTATGACTTCATGAACAGCAGTAACTCTCCATCCAGCCCTCCAGGATCTATAGGGGATGGCTGGCCCAGTGCCAAATCGCCAAATGGCTCCAGCAGTGTCAATTGGCCACCAGGTGAGTTACGGATTAGTGTTCTGCTGCTTCTGTGTATTTGAATTGTTGCTAATGTAGATGTTAAGAGTTCCCGAGACTTAACATTGATGCCCTATCTTTATGATAGGCCATCAATTTTAAATTGTGGTGGTCTAAACATTTGTAACAACTGTACTACTAGGGCTTAACGGGGTTGTCCCATGACTAATGTAAAAAATAGAAATCAAATATCATATAGTACATGACAACGTCTAACAAGGCTAGAACCAGCCCTGCACCTTACATGGATCCAGAGATCTCCCCATTCATGGCTCTGCTAGATTTATATCCAGCTGGGAGCTCAAAGGGAGTGTCCTTTCTACTGCAGCTTATACGGGCATGTCCATGCTCTCCATATCACATCCCAGGAGGCAGTTGAAGGATGAAACTGCGAATGTGCGGCCAGCTCAGTGAGCCAGACAAAGAAATAAAAAAACAAACAGCAGGTGGCGCTATACAGATGCATTTTATTGAATAACTCAGTAGCTATAATACATTTTAATTACATGCAATTACAAAAGTATTCAGATCCTGGCGCTGGTTTAAAAATTGTAGAATATTTTTCATGGGACGACCCCTTTAATTCACCTATAGGAAGCGCAAAGTTTTTATGATCTGCTCCATGGGAAGAAAGTATGCAGATTAGCTCATACAAGCCTTGTGTAGACGGCACAGGTAACCCTGTTCTGTACTGATGAGGAGAAAGAACCCCAAAACAGCAGTGCTAACGATTTGCATCTGATTCAGCTGGTATGTGTTAATTTGCAGGTTTATTGCTGTAATGTATGCGTCTCCTCATAAGCTTGTTTTCATTTTAGAATTTCGCCCTGGTGAGCCATGGAAAGGATATCCAAACATAGACCCAGAAACTGACCCCTATGTCACTCCTGGCAGTGTCATCAATAATCTGTCAATTAGTACTGTGCGGGGTGTTGACCACCTCAGGGACAGAAACAGTGGTAGGTGGTTCTACAGTTTTCTCACATTGTGTGTTGTCACTGCAGAGACCATGTAACGCATCACTGAGATGTTGTTTTTGCCTCTTGTAGGGTCATCCTCATCTCTGAACACCACGCTGCCTTCTAATAGTGCCTGGTCATCCATTCGTGCCTCCAACTACAATGTCTCCCACAGCAGTACCGCACAAAGCACTTCAGGTACAACTAAGGATGCAAACGTCGAAGCTTCAGCTCTGGACATTGAAAGTCACGCAATTACTTAATAAACTCAATCCTTTCCTTTCTTGCAGTTAGAAATAGTGATCCCAAACCAACTTGGTCCCCTGGTTCCGTCAGTAACACCTCCCTGGCTCATGAGCTGTGGAAAGTCCCTTTGCCATCTAAAAACATCAGTGCTCCGTCCAGGCCTCCCCCAGGGCTCACTGGTCAGAAGCCGCCTTTATCTGCCTGGGATAATGGCTCCCTGCGCCTAGGTAGTGGGTGGGGAACTTCTGAATCCAGATACACTCCAGGTAAGAAAACTTCACTTTCCGCATGGTAATAGTACATTTTGTTGAGCAGGTAGCTCCCACACCACTCCATATTGGGGTGCAGGGAATGGCTCATGACATGTGACGACGTAATCTGCAGCAGTTGTTAGCGGTAATGGCGGGGACTGTAACTAGCTCCGATCTTGTCCATTTAACCACCTCTGATGTCGCGATCAATGCTGACAGCAGCGTGATTAGATGGAGAGTGGTAGCACATCAGCCTAGTAGACTGCCTGTCAGTGTAACATTGACAGGCATATAATACATTGCGATACGGAAGTATTGCAGTGTATCATCAAAGAACTGCAGGATTAAGTCCCCTAGTGGGACGTTAAAAAAAAATCCGGCCCTTCAACCCCAGCTTATGAAGTCTTTTATTATTGGAAAAAATATATACTAAAATGAATTTTGCCTCCCATGACGACAGTATAAGAAGTGACCAAAAAGGCAAGCCCTCATACAGCTCTGACACAAAAATAAAATTATGGTAAAATTGCTGCATGCTTAAAGGGGCTGTCTCACTTTAGCAAATTGCATTTATCATGTGCATGATGTGATGGAAAAATTAATGAATCCAGCAAAGGAAGCAAAATGGACAATCACAATACATTTAGTAAGTGCTTTGTATTCACTTTCTCAATCCTTTTATTAGTTTTAACAATAAAAGACAAGTCACACATGATACATTCCATTTACTGAAGTGAGACAACCCCCCCTAAGTAAACAATGCCCCATCATTAATGTCTCAGTGCTGCCTCCTGGTGGAGGGCTTGGAAATAAATTATAGTACAGTGTGACTTGAAACTTCATAAGATCCTAGGCCAGCAACCTGCCTTGTAAGGGGTGGGGGGGGGTGGTGAGCAGGCTAATTATTATTTCCATGCAGGACATCACTATCCTATATTTTAGTTTTTAATATTTCTGTCTTGTGTGTTTTTAGGTTCCACTTGGAGTGATAATAGCTCAGGGAGAATAACCAATTGGCTAGTTCTGAAAAACCTAACACCTCAAGTGAGTATTGGCAACCTCGATCCGTATTTGGATTTACCAGGGTATTTATTCTAATTATTTCCCTTACTCACCTCTTGGCACTGTCCTTCAGATTGATGGCTCCACCCTGCGTACCCTGTGCATGCAGCATGGGCCTCTGATTACATTCCATCTGAACCTGCCCCATGGTACTGCTCTGGTCCGTTACAGTTCCAAGGAAGAGGTAGTAAAGGCACAAAAGTCTCTGCACATGTAAGTAGCAGGTTCCTGAGTGCTCTCCCCACATCTTTTGTTACTCACTTGGTATTACCTATGATGACACCTGATGTAGTTGTCAGACAAACATGACTCCCTTGCACAATTCAGCTGAGGATGCATGTGTTTTCATTGGCAAGAGAGGAAAAAGCTGCTGCCAAACACCTTTACCAGAGGGTTAACTCCAGCCATAACAAAAGGATTGGATGTTGAACTTTATCTGTTGGTGGAGAGTCGCGTGACACCAATCACGTTAGTCGTTCGAGATTAATGTTTGGCCAATGATAATCCAGTGTATAGGGGGGCTTTTACCAAGTCCAGGTCTGCACTGCAACCAACGGGACGCTCACCAACCACTAGAAGAGAACTTGTATTAGTGGCATTGTTAAACGCCAATATACTAAGGGCTACACTGCCACTTTTTGTAGCGCAACTGATTTATTTTTAACTATTGAATGACAGCTGCAGTCCACAAGATTACATTCAACTATGCATTCATTTGAACTTCAGCTGTAGTTAAACAGTTAAAATCTGTCAGTCGCGCTATTAAAAGTCGCAGTGTAAGCCTCACTCTTAAGGCTCATGCACCCAACCATTGGATGTTCCGCCGTCCGCAAATTGCGGACCTGCAAAACACTGATACTGGCCGTATGAATTCTGCATTTTGTGGAACGGAATGTCCGTCCCCTAATACAACAGCCCTATCCTTCTCCATAATGCGGACAATAATAGGACGTGTTGTTTTTTTTTTTTTTTTAGTGTAGAAATATAGACAGAATGTATTTCCCATTTTTTTTTGAGACCCCATTCAAGTGGATGGTTCCACATACGGGCAAAAAAAAAACTACGGACACTGAAAAAAATAAGTTCATGTGCATGAGCCCCTATAGTTGATGGCAGTGCATGCTGTCTGGGAAAAGCTGAGCAGAGCCGACAGAGTAGCATGGTATTTCTTCTAGGACTGCTGCTCCTTTAATCTAGTGATTGGCGGTGGTCACGGCCCTGGGACCTCCGCTGATTAGGCATTAGAGATAAATCTCAGCAGTATGCCTTTATTGTCTGACAGTCTCAATCAAGGATCAGATTACTTCAGATAATGATTTGCAAATGGTAGAGAATATTCATAATTGCAGCGACATTGGGTTGCATTAGGGTACAGTGAATTTGGGCGTGACACGTGTGGTGCTCTCAAGTAATGTGCTATACTTGTGGCAAGGCAGCCATAGGAATGAATGTGGTCGCAATGTAACTCGCACGTTTGCTGCATTGTGCGAATTGCTAAAAATCCAGCAGTGTCAGTCATGCTTTGACCCCGTCCATTCTTATGGCTGCACTGCGATACTTGGGGGCGTGACAAGTGTTGAGCCCAAAATTACCATGTAGCTTTATGCTCATATCTGTTGGACATTTTCACCTGATATATTCTGCTTTGCTGTGCGCAGACCTATTAATTAATTTTCTCTCTCCCTTACAGGTGTGTTTTAGGGAACACTACTATCCTTGCCGAGTTTGCTAGTGAAGAGGAGATCAGTCGTTTCTTTGCACAAGGCCAGTCAATGACCCCTTCCTCGGGCTGGCAGTCCCTGGGCTCTAGCCATTCCCGGCTAGGTTCTCTGGATAGCCCCCACAGCATCTCGAATCGCGGAGATATCAATCACTGGAACAGCCCAGGTGCTTCTGGCTCCAGCTCTGGAGATCTTCATGGCACTTCTCTGTGGGGTACCCCTAACTATTCCACAAGCTTATGGGGTAACCCAAGCAGCGAGAGCAGGGGTCTGAGCAGTCCATCACCTGTCAGCGCTTTCCTACCTGTCGATCACTTAAACGGAGAGCCCATGTAGCCTATGTCACCCATGACCTCAGTTGATTGTTACTGATCAGCCCCTGGCTGGACTCGTATGTGTGAACCCTCTGCAGGCTGCACTGCGGATAGCTCTTCTGCACACTTCCCACTTTTTGTTTTAGCCCACAACATATCAGTGTGAAATACTTGAATCATGCAGGCCAATAATATAATGTGAAATAGAAGAGAAAAAAAATCTATATTTACACTTCCACATTAGTGCTAGAACTGCGTCTGATGAGCTGTTTGTCGGTTTCGTATTCCAGTTTTATATAATTTTTTTTTCTTTTCTCCAACGTCCGAACCCAGTTTGTATGTCCCTAGCTTGGTATTTACCCGTCTGCCCTACGTCTACCCCAGGTTTTCTCTGTTTGCACTGAACGGTGCGTCGCATTTTATGTTTTTACCTTGTAACGATCAGAAACGGCTCAAGTGTAACTGTTTACTTACGACGACACATAAGTGGTTTAATGCTCGTTATTTCTAAGATGCCTTGATATGCCTACCTAATTGTGGTATTACAAAGTTTTAGCCGCCTTCCAGCTCCCGAGTGACGTCCAGCCGCCCACTGCAGAGCAATGGGCAAGGGCTGGCGCCTCCAGCGCTGAAGGGGGTTAAAAGAACTGACCGGTTATAACTTAGTTTTTAAGAGTTGAAAAAAAAAATGCTAAAAATAATGAAAAGTATTGCACCAGGTTTTCATGACTAAAAACCTAAAAGAATTTAGCTCTACGGTTTTAATAAAAAATATCTATATATAATGTTAAAAAATGAAAAAAAAAATTTAAAATGGTAAAAAAATATAAAAAAAAAAATGTGGCCACAGCTGTGATATACACCCTACATGTGCCAGTAGGGGGCAGCACTTTCAAAGGCTTTGCATTTTGTTTTTCGAGGTGTCTTGCCGAGGACCTCTTGTTTACATATTTTTTTTTCCCCTTCCTGTTGGGAGGGTCATTGTTGTTTTGGGGAGGGTGGGATTTTTTTTTTTTAAATGTTTACTCTTCCATCAAAAAAAAAAAAAGAAAAATTCTAAAAAGAAAAACAAAACAGAAAATATGCTGAAGATGCTTTTATCTCTGGGAGTCCAGTTGTGTGTGTATGTGTTTTTGGTTTTTTTTTCAGTTTTTTTTTTGTGATTTTTCAGTTCTGAAATAATCCAAAATGGGGGGGGAAAAAAACATTGTGGCTCTCAGGAATAAGATAGGTTTGAGTTTCTTCACCCCCAATAGATCGAAAGAAAATCATAGAAGAATGCAAATTTTTTATTTTTTTTTAAGCACTCGTCGTGCTGATTTCTCAAAGACTTTTCCTCTCTGCCAAAAACATCCCCCTTCCCCTCCATCCAGCTCTTTACAGCTTTCTAAAGCCAACATAAAGAGATGGATTTGCTTTGATGCTGTGTCTTTTTTAGTGCGTAGACTAGAGATTTTTGCTGATATAATGATGTTTTTTTTTTTTTAAATGTTACTTAATTATGTGGCTCAGTGTCTTCGCTTCTCGTGACAGTGTTTTATTAATGTTTTTTTTTTTTTCTTTCTCGTTTAAGCCGATTATTTAGTAACTATGCACATTTATGCACATTGTAACCAAGTACTGGGCTGATAAAGTTTTTGCGTGTTGTACAAAGAGGAAAACAAAAAAGGAAAAAAAAAAGTTAGTTTTTTTTTTTTATGTTTAGACGTCAATGATTGCAAATACTTAAAATTACAAAAAGGAACAAGTTACATAATATGTTGTTGCCATAAATGGTATTCTGCTTGTTTGGTCAAAGAATTTAAAAAAAAAAAAAAAAAAACTGAACAAGGGTAAAAAAAATAATTCTGTATGTATATTGAAGTGTAAATCCTGACCTTTGACCCTTCCACCGCACATTTCTAGTGAAGGACAGGGGTTACCAGCAGTTACTCTCCTGCCTCTTCTCTCCTTCCTTTCTCTAGGGGAAGGTACAGCAAACCCTGCGCACCTGTCCTAACCCCACAGAGCCCCCAGGAGGGCATCCATAGTGGATGGCTGGGTCCAAGGTAAACCTATGTTGTGCGTCTCATATTAGTGGATGATGCGGCATGCACATTGCAGTCCACTGACTGTTAAGACACTCGCCAAATACTATATGCACCCAAGTGTGGCTGTTGACGAGGCAGACGATTTGTCAGCGTAGGCTACGTTCCCACTGGCGTTAAGGAATCCGGCAGCCTGTTCCAGTAAGCGGCTGGCAGCCGTATTTGTCCGGCTGAAAACCTGCCTGATCCTATTCTAGTCAGAGGATCCGGCGGCGCCCGGCAATGCTGGCCACGGTGAACCCCTGCAGGATTTCATGATGATACTGTGAACATAACCTCATAATTACATTGCAGACGTTCCTTAAAGCAATATCACTGTGATCGGTTCTTTACGAACCTTTAGTAGGGGGTGGTTTGAGTTCAGAAAAACATGGCTGCCTACCCAAACGCTGCCCCCGCTGTGCCTGTAATTGCGTCCCTGCCCCATTCTCTTGAATAGAGCTGAGCTGCAATACTATACACAGCCCTACGGCCCGGTTGCAGAAATTACCCATGTTTTTTTAATCTCTCCCAACCCCTATACGTTTTCTGAGTCCCGTTCAGTCCAGAAAATCGCTGCCTCTGTCGTGTGTGTATATAGCTATATATGTTATGTCATGCATCAGCCAGGACCGTAAACCACTAATATGAGCCCTGACAACAGCATAGGTTTATAACCCCCACCCTTCTGTGGGCATAACATTGCTGGTGGGGATGAGAGGAGCAAGATTTTTTTTCTTTTCTTTTTTTTTTTTTTTCTTTACTGTGGGTTCTAAATATATTTGGGACAACCAAAGCCAGTTTTATAATTTTTATTTTTTGATCTGCAAGAGAAATAATCTAACACATGGTGCATTAATATTCCAACCGATTCCAGGTTTCTACCCCGCTGAACTGGCGCTGCTTAGTTTCCCAACTATTTGCAAAAAAAGAAGAGAAATGCAAAAAAAAAATTAAAATGAAAAAACCCCACACCGGCCCGTTACACTCTGCACACATTGCCATTTGCTCATTGCCTTGACTCTTGATTGTTTTGTGTCAGACGATACAAATCAAACTCGTGGCTTTTTAACTGTTTACAGATAGAAAATGATTGTACATTTGACTTTTTTTTTTTTGATTGAAGTTTGAGATTAGTGAACCATGTACTTCTCGCTGCTTAGCCTTTATTAGATGGTTTGTGTTTTTTTTTTTTTTTTTTTCTTTCTTTAAATTTGCAGTCCGATCTAATAGAAACCATGACATATGGGTCGGGCTGTTTTTTGTTTTGTTGTTTTTTTTTTTTTTTTCCAGTGGTGTGAATCGTATTGAGTAATCAGAGGAGAAGTGTAATATTCGTAATGTACGAGGCAAACACTTCAGCGTTTGTTCCTGGTATATAAACATATAGCCTTAGTTTTTATCTGGGAAAACCTTAAAGCGACCCCCTCCGACAACCTCCTGCGCGGCGCAGGTAGCCCAGGCGTCGGCCATGTGCGGCTTCCCCACTGAGCTACGACGATGCACAAAAAGAAACCGCCACATGACGAGCCTGTGCTACGTACATAGAATGGCTGCCGACGCCGCTGCAGGGGCCTGGTCTGCTTTAAAGGGGACTCTGCCAGAATATGTTTCTAACTGTACTATCCTGCACTAAACTTGTAACTTGAAAAAAAAAAAATGATATATATATATACAGGACACAGCCGCTTGGAAATGACATTTGATATTAACACTTGAGTACGCTTTTTACCGCCTTATACCTCAGTTAAAGAACAACCCAGCAGTGACTAAATAGCATTGTATTTTCTTTGTATCTAGCACATTTGTCTTGCATCGACCTCCCCTCCTCCCCCCCTCCGGTGCACAATGGTGTTTTTGTAATTGTGTAGCTAGACAAGTCGGTCTGATCTGCCAGTGAGTGCGCTGTGATCCTCGTTACGGTAGTCATTTCAAGTCCGCCTTCTGTATTTCAATAAGACGAACACTTTATATCTGTAACTTATTACAAAACAGTACTGTAGTGAAGCCTGGCCCTGCTCTTATTGAAGGTGGGCGGGGGTGGGACCTACCCTGCACTGTATTACTACACAATGTGTTGCAGGACCCACCCCACCCACACCCAGTGAATAAAAAAAAAAAGGACTAATGTGTCGGGAGGCCTCTAATAAGATGTCTTTTCTGGCCTCGCACACACTTTTTAGGGGCTTGAATCTTAAGTAACAAAAATAACAATAATTAAAAAAAATAAAATAAAAGGAAAATAAAAATATAAAAAAAAAAAAAAACCAAAGCTAGCTTTGTGACGCTTCCCAGGAGAAGGTATAAAGTATCTCAATGTTTAGCTGCCCTCCAAACACTTGAATGGAGCGATTCTTTTACAGCATCTTATTGTATCGTTCAATGCTTGAATGCTTCCTGTTTTACTTTTGTTTTATGAAGCTTGTTATGTAATAAAGTACGTTTGCTCTTAATAAACCCGCCTGCGGTCGTCTCTTCTGTTCCGTGTTGCCAACGTTTATCCTCATGACCAGATCACAGATTGTAGGGAAATCTATGGACTTCTTCAGGTGACCAGTGCCATCATGTGTTACACTACCTAAACAGAGCGCACTTGGGAGTGCTTCTGCCATAAGAGTGTATACCGCCATATAGGCTCCGTACACACAGCTCTACCCTGCCCACAGGCGTTCCTTTAGAGCAGTGCTTCTCAATTATTTTCTGTCATGCCCCCCCTAGGAAGAAGAAAACATTTTGCGCCCCCCGTGCGACTGTAAATAGTATCATTTGTCTATAAAATTGTTATAAGTACACCAATCTCCCCACAGGTGAGGGCCATTAACACCCCCCCCCCCAAAATCATGTGCAGGCTCCATTAACACCCCCCCCCCCCCCATCAATCATATGCAGGCTCCATTAACCCTATCCCCCCAAATCATGTGCAGGGTCCCGGCTTCCCCCCTCGTCTCCCTCCCCTGCTCCTCTGATAGGCTGCGCGCCTTGTGCCGGCAGCCTATCAGAGCGGTTCAGGCGGCGCGATGACGTCATCGCGCCGCCTGAGCAGAGTGCAGAGCGGGACACAAGCGGTCCAAAACAGATCAGTTTTGCCCTGATGCATTCTGAATGGAAAAGGATCCGCTCAGAATGCATCAGTTTGCCGCCGCTCAGTCACCATTCTGCTCTGGAGGCTGCCTGCCGCGTTTTGCTGTCCGCCTGACGAAGCGGAGATAAACAGATCTGTCCTGGCACACAATGTAAGTAAATGGGGACGGATCCGTTTTCTCTGGCACAATAGAAAAAGGATCAGTCTCCCATTGACTTTCAATAGAGTTCATGACGGATCCGTCTTTGCTACATTACAGATAATACAAACGGATCCGTTCATGACGGATGCAGGTGGTTGTAATATTGTAATGAATCCGCCCAAAACGTGAGTGTGAAAGTAGCCTTAAAGGCGTTGTCTCACTTCAGCAAATGACATTTATAATAGTGTTATTGTCCATATTGCCTCCTTTGCTTACCAGATTCATTTTTTCCATCACATTATACACTGCTCATTTCCATGGTAAGAATTTACGACCACCCTGTAATCCATCATTGGTGGTCGTGCTTGTACAATATAGGAAAATGGGAGCATTCGAGAACATAGCTGACAATAAACCCCTCCATTTTACTGAGCATTTACACCGGACATTTTCTTGCTGGAATACGTACGGAAAATTGGCGTATTACAGTAGAAGAAAAGTGGATCATATTTTAAAGGGGTTCTCCGAGACTTTTTATATTTGCTACCTTAGGATAGGTCATCCACATCAGATTGGTGGTGTGTGGGAGATCGTCCTAATCATGGCACCTCTGCCGATCAGCTATTTCAAGAGGCCACTGCCTCTTCCTATGTGATGTTACAATTACCAGTCACAGGGCCTAGGCCCATTCAAGTGAATAGAGCTGAGCTGCAATACCAAGCTCAGCCACTATACAACGGACGGCGCTGAGCTGCTGTGCTCATAGAAACGCCACTGCCTCCTTAAACAGCTGATCAGCGGGGGTCCCGGGTGTCGGACCCTGAGGATAGGTCCTCCATATCAGAATTTTGGAAAAACCCATTTAATAAATCCTATCAACACAATGCATAAAAAAAAAATCCTTGCACAGTGTGTCATTTCTCAACTTTTACAGCACGTTTTAGCCTTTGCAATGCATCGTGTGTAATCTGCCTCTAAGGCATGCAGATTTGCAGTAATTGGTGGTCTCTTTTGCCATTAGAAAATCCTGTGACTTGTCTTTTTTTTTTTTTTTATCATTAGTTGTTGGATTTCTTGTGTTGCCTAAAATGCACCATTCGTGGACCATGGATCTAGATGCATAAGCCGCATCACCTGCTCAGTTCTCATCAAGTAGGATCCATTATGTCCCGGGACCCTCGACAAATAAGCTGTACCCGCGTGTGCAGAGTGACACTTTATTATTGGAAATACCATAAGATTTTTTTTTTTAATCTGTTGCAAGAATCAATCTGCAAGATGATAGTCAATGATGTCATCAGACGGCCGTGATGTGTTAAGTCCAGAGCAGTCTCTAGTGGTCGACATGGGAGTTTCTGCAATCACATGGGATGATATACACCACACATAAGTGCTACACGCAGTATATAGTTTGTGCATGGTCAGTCTCACGGCTGACAAGTCCTGTAAGGAGCCGTTCGGTGACTCCTCCAATCGCAGGCACTGTCATGAGTGTCCTTGATAATATGCTGTTCACCAGCCCTTCCCATAGGTGCTCCCAGCAGCTACGCGGTCCAGCTCCTCTCTGTGTTGACCAGCTCCATCCCTTCAAAGTAGGAATGAGGTCTGCGAGCGTGAAACTGAAAGAAAAAAAAAAGTCACCAGTCTGAACGATGTCCTAATAAATGCAAATTTAAAGAGAGTTATCGTAATTGGCCAATCCCTGTCCATCTGCCCAATGAGCATCATAGAATGGGGGATGTTGTCATTATTTTTCTGCATAGGAGGTAAGAAATTTGTGGCTCAACCCCAGGTAGCTTAAAGAAGTTGTCCCAAGAAATATATTCTGCAGTTTTCAAACCAGCACCTCGCGCTGAAAACTTTTGTAATTGCATGTAATTAAAAATTCAGCATAGCCACTCAGTTATTCAAATGTATCTGTATAGCACTGCTGCTGTTTGTTTTTCCCTATTTCTCTGACCACCTCAATGAGGTGGACGCACATGCTCAGTTCCATAATTAAACTGCTTCCTGAGCTGTGATGGGGAGAGAGCTACAGCAGAAGGGACACGACCCCTGAGCTGCTAGCTTGATATAAACTTAGCAGAGCAATGAATGGGTAGATCTTTGGATCCATGTGAGGTACAGGGCTGGTTCTAGCTTTTTTTTTTTTTTTTTTATAAAGAGATTGTCATGTACTATATGATGCATTTTTTACATGAATCATTGCATAACCCCTTTAATTTTTTTAATAATGTCTTTATGACATGGTTTTACCACACTATGGAGGCATGGGGCCTGCGCTGACCTCTTTCCCATGTGAAAACTTCATTTGCATGCAGCCACCACTAGGGGGAGCTCAGTGCAAACAGATGATTACAATTTCCATTTTGGTCAACTGTAACTACATACATTCCTATGCACGGAGCTCCCCCTAGTGGTGGCAGCCGCCTTCGTGAAAGATGGGAAGCAGGAGATTTGTCAATATATTTTTGCCAGCTGCCTGATTGAGAAATATGGGGGTCAGAGTGCGCACCATATTTACAAACCACCTGTTCCACTTTACTGAAGTCTGATGGGCTGAGTGACACTTTTTCTATTACAATTTTTTAGATTCAAATTTAATCTGATAAAATTAAATGGATCAGAAATCTGGGACACCATGCTTGGCATTCTTCATTGCCTGGCAGTGATTGACGCAGATGAACTGGAAAACTGGGTGAGGCAGAAGGGTCCATACTCCGTTTTGCTATGGGGCTCTATGAGATCTGTGTGCACTCCTGCGGTGGAGATTTTTCTGGCCGTCCCTATTTAAGAAATGGCTGAGAATATTGGGGGCCGATTCCCTTTCTATAGGTTCTTGCCATCCTGTAGATCAGTGGTCAGTGTCTTCAAGCAGGTCAGCTGTTTTAAAAACTACACCTCCCAGCATGCTCCATTCACATCTCTGATAGTTTTGAGAACAGCTGAGCATGTGTGCCTGCTGGGAGTTGTAGTTTTACAACAGCTAGAGTACCAGAGGCTAACCTACTGAAACCATATTGGGGCGCTAGCCCCTGGGGGAAGCTGCGACCGCTATACATTTCTCCTAGTGACCATGTCTGTCCCACACCTCCTGCCGGCCTTATTCTAGGACTACCTATTCTTGTCCACAAAACAGACAAGACTAAGGACTCTTTCACACTTGCGTTGTGAAGATCCGGCGTGCACTTCCGTCGCCGGAATGCACGCCGGATCCGGCACAACGCAAGTGAACTGAAAGCATTTGAAGACTGATCAGTCTTCAAAATGCTTTCAGTGTTACTATGGCAGCCAGGACGCTACTAGCGTCCTGGTTGCCATAGTAGCAGTGGGGAGCGGGGGAGCGGCATACTTACATTCCGTGCGGCTCCCAGGGCGCTCCTGAATGACGTCAGAGCGCCCCGCGCGCATGGATCACGTGATCTATGCACTGGGGCGCCCTGACGTCATCCTGGGCGTCCCGGGAGCCGCGGAATGTAAGTATGCCGCTCCTACTGCTACTATGGCAACCAGGACTTTAGCGTCCTGGCTGCCATAGTAACCACTGACAAAAAGCTAAACGTCGGATCCGGCGATGCGCGGAAACGACGTTTAGCTAAAGGCCGTATCCGGACTAATGCCCTTCAATGGGCATTAATTCCGGATCCGGCGTTGCGGCATGTCTTCCGGATTTTTGGACGGAGACAAATCCGCAGCATGCTGCGCTTTTGTCAACGTCCAAAAAACGTTGACATACTGAACTGATGCATCCTGAACGGATTTCTCTCCATTCAGGATGCATGGGGATAATCCTGATCAGTAGCTTTCTGTCCTAGAGACCCGAAGACGGAACTCCAGGACGGAAGGCAAAAACGCTGATGTGAAAGAGGCCTAAGACGTGTGCTATATTTTGCGGAACGGACGCATGAATGCAGACAGCACATGTGCTGTTCGCATTTTTTGTTGCCCTATGGAACATACAGTCATGTGACTGCTCCCTTACTGTGGGAACGGTAACTTTTGCCTATTACGCACCGGAGACTGCAGGGACAGCTGGTGTAGGATGGGGAAGGGGGTCCAGTGGATGGGTTCCATGGGCCAGCTGCACACCGACACATCGCTTGCTTTCCCCGAGTCAATCATCAAGTCGTTGACGCTGCTGCAACTCGTCTCCAGCCTGGAAGACAGAAACCACGTGCCAACTTAGCAATCACTGGTCAGTAACTTAAAGGGGCACTCCAATCTAAACACTCCTCATCACGGAAACCAATCAGACTACTGCTTTTGTCTGGGATAGCTCTTTTAGATTGATCTAGAAACTTTGTAATAAATCTTAAAGGGGTCCTTCTACCAATAACATACATCACCTATCCACACGATAGGTGAAGAGTGATCTGACCAGTAGCGTCCCTGTCAGGATGGCTGTGGTTGCATGGACCATGTTGAGAATCTGATCCTAGGGAGGAGGGATGGCTTCCCTGATTGTCTTTGTGTATACGGGTAATGACGGCCATGCTGAGTCCAGTGCATCCTCCAGTCACAGTGATCTCTGTGAGACCGCTGCCCCCTGGTGTCTAACACTGGGATCACATGTATAGATTAATAATGTGTGGACCACCGCAAACAGCTCCTCATATCTCAACTTTCCGTGGGTATTAGTGCTTAACAGGCACACTTCAACTTTAATACATTTAAGCAGAAACTTAGGCTTCATGCACACGGCCAGTGTTTTGGTCCTCGCCCAAGCCGCATATTTTGCGGCTTGGGCGCGGACCCATTCATTTCAATGGGGCCGCAAAAGATGCGGACAGCACTCCGTGTGCTGTCCGCATCCGTTCCTCCGTTCCTTGGCCCCGCATAAAAAATAAAGCATGTACTATTATGGTCCGTTTTGCGGACAAGAATAGGCATTTCTACAATGGGTCGCTTTCCATTCCGCAATTCGCAGGGGCAGCTTTCGTGTTTTGCGGACCTCAAAACACATATGGTCGTGTGCATGAGGCTTAAAGATGAATACTGACTGTGATTTCTATGCTCTGGTGCACTGTGGGGTATGTGACGGGTCTACAGGAGGTGGCACAGCATGGTAAAGCCACGTCATAGACCAGGTGAGCGTTGTGTCACCTTCCCAGCAGACCACACAATAGAGAAGTGAGCGGATCAGCTGGTTCTAGTTCATCTGGAATTTTCTACGGTAACACATGGAGTCTGCACTTTTCTTTCCCTGGACACAATTCATGGAGTTAATCCCTCAGCACATTGTAACGGGGGCTGCTGCATTCACAGAGTGGGCCTCGTCATTGTCCTATAGTCCTGGCTGCAGTTAAAGGGCCAGCGATTACAAAGTGCTAAGTTTATAATAGTACAGCAGCGTTGTAAGAGGAACTGCTGACATCAATCAGGCCGAGGTATGTCTATGGAGGGTCTCAGCACTGGAAATAGATAGTATAAAGATGCGGCGGAGCAATGGCATGCCTACAATAATGGAGGCATGCAACTGCTATGGGGCCTGCGCTGAATTCCTTTTCCCATGTGAAAATCTAATTTCCATGCAGCCACCACTAGGGGGAGCTCAGTGCCAACAGATGATTGCAACTTCCATTTCGGTTAACTGTAACTGTATAAATTCCTAAACCCTGAGCTCCCCCTAGTGGTGGATTAAAATTTTTATCTGATAAAAGTAAATAATTCAGAAATCTGGGACACTGTGCTTGGCTTTCTTCATTGTCTGGGAGGGATGGACGCAGGGTCACTGGAAATCTGGGTGAGGCAGAAGCGTCCATACTAAGTTTTGCTGTTGGGCCCTATGAGATCTGTATACGCTCCTGCAGAGGAGATTTTTCTGGCCGCCCCTATTTAAGAATATTGGAGGCATTCCCTATCTTTAGGTTCTTGCCATCCCCTAGATCAGGGGTCAGCTTCCTCAAGCAGGTCAGCTGTTTTAAAAACTACATCTCCCAGCATGCTCCATTCACATCTATGAGAACAGCTGAGCAAGTGTGCATGCTGGGAGTTGTAGTGGTACAACAGCTAGAGTGCCAGAGGCTGCTGACCCCTGCCCCAGATGGACCATGCAACTACTTTACTGAAACCCTTTTGGGGCCCTAGCCCCTGGAGGAAGCTGCGATTGCTACACTTTTCTCCTACAGTGACTACTACAGGTGAAATGTAGTATTACATGCGGCCATTCAATTGGATGGGTGGCCATGTATTACAGAGATGGTCAACCTGCGACCCTCCAGCTGTTGCAAAACTACAACTTCCATCATGCCTGAAGAGCCTACAGCTATCAGTCTGCAGCAGAGCATTGTGGGAGTTGTAGTTTTACACCAGCCGAAGCATTGCAGGTTGGGCATCCCTGGCCTACAGCTATCAAGGCATGCTGGGAGTTGTAGTTTTGCAACAGCTGGAGGAGCATCCCTGATGTAGTACATGGATGAGCTGGATCTGCCAGGTCAAAAGCCGCTTTTTTGCAGCTAATGAGGACCGTCCCACCAAAATGCTCTCCATATGCTCTAGCAGGACATTTGGAAGACTAATGGGTTTCCCTCCTTGTGATAAACACATCAGGGATCCCCTGTGTCACCTTGAGGCCTGAAGCCGCGCACGGTCCGGGGACGCCGCCTGCTGAGCGCTAATTGATCTGTTTGCTTCCACGAACAATCAGACGTTCTTCCTGATTCCATGATGTCTGTTTAATGGAGCACAGGATGGAAAAACGCAGCAGGGAAATGAACCTTTAATTAAGCAGCCAGAATCACAGCGATCTATTAAACCAATGCCAGGGACGCATTGCAGAGGCCGGTGTCGCCGCCAACACCCCCCCCCCCCCCTCCTTCTCCCTAAAAAAAAATAGTCTCTTCATTATTATCTGTGTGCTGCTAATAGGTGCAGGTGACACCACGGCGTGCCCATAGGGATTGATTTAGTGCTTTATGGAGGTTGGCATTTATTTATTATATCGCACAGGGGCCCGCAGCTGGCAGGCGGGGGTGACATTATAATCTGGCGTCTGTCGGCTCGTATATGGCACATGTCTGCTACTTATAGAAACCACTGAGTGATTATTAATGTCCTACATGCGTTATACTATAGGCTGCACAGTGATAAATGTCGTCCTAGCCTAAAGCTTAAAACCCATCTTATAGCATAGTCACGCCTCTGAGACCCTCACCTATTGGAAGAGTAGGGGTCTGCTAACCTCCATTTTCTGATTCCCATCAGCAGGATCAACCCCATCAAACCAGGCATACTGCCTGGTAGGGTCGTCCCTGCTGATTGAAATGATACCTGTCTTGTGAAAATCGGTTGAGGAGTTTCCGAGCAAAAGAGACCTTTATTTTTTAGGCAAATTAAGGTTTCAGGGGTGGGGCTAGCACTGGAAAGTGAAGCGGCTAGGCCCCGCCCTTCGGTGAACGGAGCCCTGATCTTCATAGAGAAAAAGTCCCCTTTCACACGGGCGAGTTTTCCGCGCAGGTGCAATGCGTGAGGTGGACGCATTGCACCCGCACTGAATCCGGACCCATTCATTTCTATGGGGCTGTGCACATGAGCGGTGATTTTCACGCATCACTTCTGCGTTGCGTGAAAATTGCTGCATGCTCTATATTCTGCGTTTTTCACGCAACGCAGGCCCCATAGAAGTGAATGGGGCTGCGGGAAAATCGCAAGCATCCGCAAGCAAGTGTGGATGCAGTGCGATTTTCCCGCATGGTTGCTAAGCGACGGGACCCGATCATTATTTTCTCTTATAACATGGTTTTAAGGGAAAATAATAGCATTCTCAGTACAGAACCACTTAATCAACATTCCACAAAGTATTCTGTATTGAGAATGCTATTATTTTCCCCTAAAACCATGTTATAAGGGAAAATAATAAAATCTCCAGAATACTCAACCCGAAACCGGACTTCAGTGATGCAAAACGCATTACAAAAGTTTGCACACGTGCGGAAAAATCGCGTATTTTCCCGCAACGCACCCGCATCCTATCCGGGCGTAAAACGTGACGCCCGTGTGAAAGAGGCCTTAAAGTCTTTTTTCTCGGGAACACCACAGACGATTTTCAGCTGTATCGCCACAGTATTGTTTGATTGGGTTGGTCCTGCTGACAGGTGCCCTTTAAGTGAAGAGGTGGCAGTGCCTGCTCCAAACAAACAGTTCATTGTATAATGTAACTTTCAGATCTACTTTATGCTTCCTGGTCATTTTCAATATCTCTGTTTGCTGTCAGTGAATGGGAACATTCCTGATTACATCTAGAAACAGACAGTTTCAGTGCAGACCTAATGAGATACATTGTATCCAGTCTAGAAAATAATCTGCGACTTTAGACCGCGGCTATATGGCGACTTTGGTTACGCGACATCAAGTTGCATACAGGTTAAAAAAGTCTAAAAAGGGCGATTTGTCTGTGACTGAAGTCGCACAAGGGTGTAATTTGACTGTAGTTCACAATTCACGTGTGATTTAGGATTTAGTGATAAGCAGGTACATACGACTTAAGCTATATTCATACGACCCTATCCGTTTACCAGTCCGCAAATCGCGGATCTACAAAATACGGATGCGGTCCATGTGCATTCAGCAAATTTCACCAGTCCCACTGACAAAATGCCTATTCTTGTCCCCAAACAAAACAAATCTGCAGCGTGGCTGCACAGATGCGGACAGCACACAGATGACACTCATACTCGCATTTTTTGCGGCCCCATAGAAACGAATGGGTCAGAGTGCAATCCGCAAAAAATGCGGATTTGGTGCAGAACAAAAATATGGTCGTGTGAATGCAACGTTACACTGATCCCCAGGCTGGAAAAGTCACTAGAAATCTGTGAGCAAAAATCCAGCAGCTTCGGATTTTTCTTGACCGGCACTTCACATGAGGTGGCCACATTGACAGTCATTACTGACGTTGCGATGTGGCTTCAAAATCTTGGTTTCGCACAGTCAGTCGTCGCCTAGCATATCCGCAGCACAAATCTCTTTCCTTTCCTGACAGTTTTCTACAATGTATCAGTTTGAAACCTAGTATTGTCTATACAGCATACATGTAGCAAACCCTCAGCTGTGAGATGTGTTGGGTTTCAGCTTGAATTTAGTATATTATAAAGTTTCAGCGCTGTACATTATACAGAAGATCATACTTTACATGAACGCCAGTGAGCATGATGGTGCCAGGAATACGCTTTTCCCGCCCATGTGTCGCTGTTAAGGTCGTGTTGTATGCTGGAGAGGACTACACGTGTCCGCGCAGTGTGAAGCCTCCACACTCTCACTGATCTGTCCTCCCCCCTGGCAGTGCTACCCTCAGCATCCTCCCTGTAGCAGCAACCACCGCCGCGCTCCCAGTGCCAACGGACCAGCGTAACCATGACAACAGCTCAGCCAATCACACAGCCCTGCGTTCCCTCACGTTCCAAATACCTTCACGGCTAAGGTAATAGGGGGGAGGGGGGGGGGTCTCAGAGCTGCTCCAGGATTAAGTAACCCCTGCAGTGCTGGAGCGCTGGGGAAAGATGCAATCGTTTGCTAGGAGGAGCGCCTGATTAGATATTCACTGCACATCCTCCAGACGCTGCTCTACCTGCGCATGTGCTCATTTATAGGCAGACATGCAAATCGCCCGTGTCTGTCTGGCTCTTCCACCCAAAACATTTTAACCCTTCAGTTCCTCATTCTAGGGTGCTGTCAATGGCTGCCAAATAAGCGGCGTTATTACACTAATGAGATCAACGATGGTTGAGAAAGGCTGGACGAGCCGAAACGCGTCCCTACAAATATTGCACTATACCCTTTGATGGAATAAATATACACCCTTCAGAAGCAACCGTTGGTGGGTAAAATTTATGACCTTCACAAAGAATTTTGTGACCCCCTCTGTGTTACGCCAGGGCCTGATGGCAACTTGTGTCCGTGTAACATTAAAATTGTAAATGTCGCGCTGAAAGTGATAGCGAACACGGTTGCGACACGGGATGAATCGGGTCACAACACAACGTGATTATAAAATGTGCCTTCTTAGTAAAGGTGTATTCACACCACTAGGATCCTACCTGATTTCAGTGTGAAGTGCTACGGGGCCCTTGGAAGAAGGGGGCCCAGCTATAGTTAGTCCCATCCCGTTCTGCAATTCATTGGTTATCCAGGACCTTCCTCTACAGCAAGGATCAGCACTAAAGCTGTTGTGATACTACTACTCCAAGCATGCCTCCTAACTCGGCTGTTCCTAAAATTCTTATAGAAGGCAATGGAGCATGCTGGGAATTATAGTTCAGCAGCAGCTAGAGCGCCCAAGGTTGCTGAATCCTGCTGTACAGAGAAATTGCAATTTTAGCAATGAACAAAAGGGTCAGGAATCATGGAAATGAGAGCATACATACCAGGATCAGACTGGTTGCTATGGAAACATGGTCTAAAAGTTGAATTTTTTTTTTTTCCGGTTTTCAGGAAACATTCCCTTAGTAACCAGTCTTCACATTTCAAGGGCATCTGTCAGCAGTTTTGTACCTATGACACTGGCTGACCTGTTACATGGGCGCTTGGCAGCTGAAGGCATCTGTGTTGGTCCCATGTTCATATGTGCCCGCAATGCTGAGAAAAATGAAGTTTTAATATATGCAAATGAGAGTCTAGGAGCAACGGGGGCGTTGCCGTTACACCTAGAGGCTCTGGTCTCTCTGCAACTGCCCGCCCTCTGCACTTTGATTGACAGGACCAGGTGTGATGACACTTACACTGCCTGGTCCTGTCAATCAAAGTGCAGAGTGCAGGTGTAATGGTAACGCCCCCGTTGCTCCTAGAGGCTCATTTGCATATATTAAAACATCATTTTTCTCAGCAATGCGGGCACATATGAACATGGGACCAACACAGATGCCTTCATAGTTTCCAACAGTCCCAATTTTGACAGGACTGTTCCCGATTTTCAGAGGCAATCCCAATAAATCACACTTGTCCCTGCCCAAAAAATTTGAAGTTTATGTAACCCCTCCCCAAAAGTTGGCGTTCCCAAAGTTTCAGTACCCACGGAAAGTCCTACAAAACCCCCCACCTTGGGTTCATCTGCATCAACCTCGCCCTCTGGAGGTAGCGGAAAACAGGAACAGTTGGAAGGTTCGTGTAACGAGATTCCCAATACTTGACAATCCCCATGGTAACTGCCTTGGTTCTGTTCTGTTTCCAGCGCCGCCCCATCTATTACCTGGGTTGGGCCCGGGCGGCCTGCTGGGGCTGGTTTGTTTGGGACCCGCTCCTTGCACCGTCCTGACAGCCGCACACGCAGCTCCCCAGAGCCTGCAGGGGAAAGACCTCTTCAGAGCTGCTGAATGCCGGGTTATCCAGGGAGTTGAGAGACGCTGAGGCCGTCAGCCATGTTTGTGAAGGGCACCAGAAATGCGTGGGCACATCGTCAAAGCGACTGAACCTCCTGTAACTAAGAGCAGGAAATCGGTCTTAAAAACCTGAAGTCAACGGCAACATGTATCATGTACTAACATCGTCTACGGAAAACGTCTCAGTCCTGGAACACGTGTATTAAAGGGCATCTGTCAGCAGTTTTGTACCTGGTGCATGTGCACTTGGCAGCTGAAGACATCCGTGTTGTTCCCATGTTCATATGTGCCCGCATTACTGAGAAAACTGATGTTTTATTATATGGAAATGAGCCTCTAGGAGCAACTGGGGCGTTACCATTACACCTAGAGGCTCTTCTCTCTCTGCAACTGCCCTGCCCTACCCTCTGCACTTTGATTGACAGCGCCAGGCATAATCACGTTTTCACTGCCTAGCGCTGTCAATCAAAGTGCAGAAGGCAGGGCATTTGCAGAGAGAGCAGAGCCTCTAGGTGTAATGGTAACGCCCCCGTTGCTCCTAGAGGCTCATTTGCCTATAATAAAACATACATTTTTCTCAGCAATGCGGGCACATATGAACATGGGACCAACACAGATGCCTTCAGCTGCCAAGCGCACATGGGACAGGTCAGCCAGTGTCGTAGGTACAAAACTGCTGACAGATGCCCTGTTTTAAGTTATAGGAAGAACGTGTCTCAGTTTTATTATACCGACTCCATTTTGTTTTGCGAGAGGCAGGACGTGGTTCTCATGACAATTTTCATGGAATCTAAGAAACCCTACCATATCATTGCCGATATCAACGTTCATCTCTGGTTACCATGGCAACAGATACCCGGGCCGCTTCCACTGCCGTCTTCCCTTTCGCATCCTGAACAAGGGTCTACGGCTTCTGCGGCCAGCAGGAGGCGAGCAAGGGACGTGAAATCCGGGGACAGGATCAGAGCTCCGGTGAGCGGAGGCAGCAACACACGACATTGCCGGAGATTGCTTGCACTGCATTAGTGAACCTGTCATTAGGACTGGGGCATCTGTAGGTGTCCGATGAAGGCAGAACTAATAGGCACAACTGTTTCCCATAGGCTAACCTAAGTGCGGGGGAGCCTAAAATATACCGCCCCCCACCCCCAAGTACAAGTAGTCAGGAGAAGAAAGGGAAGGGTGGCCATTAGCTTACACAGTGCACTATAATTTACTGGTGTTCCTTACAAAATAACAATTTTGAAGCATAATTTGACAGAAATGCACACAGTGATTTCCTTCTGTTATTCCTCCTGGAAGAGTATGACTAGACTGACAATACAATCGGCCTTATCAATAACTTGCGCCCTTACACATTTTGACACTCTCAGTACTTGAATGGTGTGAGCCTGTGCAGGGACAAGGATTCATGTATACATTCCCAGGGGGAATAACAGAGGAAAAGCAAAAATGCACAGTTGGCTAGCACAAGCTGCAAAACCACAGCTACAGGACTGGATGACGCAGCCGTAGGCTACTCTATATATGTTTTTTACCTGCTTTGAGTCTGAGCCACTTTCTGCTGCAGGATCTGTGTCTGAAACCTCCGAACCAGGATGAAAACCGCGGCCGCAGCACAAATGATGATGCAGAACACGATGGCGCAGGCGATGGCGGCGAGGCGGTGATGAGTCATCCTGTAGTCACAGGTTTGTCCCATGTACCAAAAGTCTCTGCCAATTGGACACCTGAGGGGGGGTCAGGAAAGAATACACAGTGACTGACGGGAAACTTACTCAAATACAACCGCCAGCAAGTGAACACTCGTCCCAGAGCTGAAGAAGAACTATAAGTCTCAGCATACACTGCCATCGTGTAGATGTAGAAGGAGGGACATGAAATACTGTTCTTTTCTGATACTATGGGGGTAATTTATTAAGACCGGCGTTTTAGACGTCGGTCTTAATAACCCCAATATCTGGCGGTGGATCCCGAAGTTATGAAGAGGCGCCGGCCTCTACATAACCTCAGCGTATCTAGCGCCAATCTAAATGTAAGCCATCTTCCTTGCTGTCTTACATTTAGACTATTTTCTATGCCTAAAACAGGCGTGGAAAATGATGAATACCAGCCTGTCCGCGCCCACACCACACCCACTTTTTTAGACCTGGTGTAAGCGGGGAAAATTCGCAGATTGCGGAGTAACTAACGGTTGCGCCGCACTCTGGGGCAGAAATATGCCTGATATAGGTGTATTTCTGGATAGTAAATGAACCCCTATGTGTTTTTTGCGGCTTATCACTGTATAGCCAAAACCTTTGCACATTCTTGGTTTCCATTCCTCATCATCTCTTCTTGCTGTCAGTGAATGGGAACATTCTTGTGTGCATCCAGAAGTTGATAACCCAAAGGTTCATTGGAACAAAGAAAGATAGAAATGTTCCAAACCCCTGCATCAGTGGTGTGGCGTCGGTGTGGCGTCAAAACTTCCCAAATTTGTGCATATAAATGTGCGACTTTTAGCTGTTTTATGGTTTTTCCCCACTTTTCTAAAATGTTGGTGGGAGGGGGCAGGGCCTATGCAGCCAAACAAACCTAACCTGATCTCCAGCAGAAAACTGGCATAGATTTCAGCACTGACCTACTGAAATTTGCCAAAATTTTCAAAAGGCGCACACCCGTTAATAAATTTGGCGTATCTTTGTATCTATGTATGTGTATTTTATTTTATTTTTTTATTTAGACTGGTGAAAAAAATTTCCCCCACAGTGTTCTGTGATACATTGCAGTGAGACATGAACCCATGGGAGAGGAGGAACGTTCTTGTTTACACCCAGAGGCTAAAAACTATCCTGGTCATGACCTGCTCATACATGTGCAGGGCTCGTTACAAGAGAAAGTGCTGACACACTGTAACGATCCCCGCAGTACCTCCAAACATGGGTTCATCTGAATTGCATTACTGCTATACTTACTTATTATGATAATTAGAAGCTCTTTGTGCACATTTGTGATCAAAATTGTGTTGGGCCCATCTACCAGTGACAAGGTGGCTTCTGCAGATGGGACCTGCCTCTCCTGGGCCTAGGCCTACAAAATTCAGGGCAATGTATGTAGCATGAAGCAGTGTGCTGCTGCATATAGTGGTTGACATAATCAGGATGGTTTTCAACTTTTTGATGTAAACAAGAATGTTTCCATTCACTGGCAGCAAACAGATGTCTTGACACTGAGGAACTGAAACACAAAGTCTACTAGAAAGTTGCAGAGCTCTTCATGGACGTATTCCTCTGCACCATTACCATGGCAGATCTACTCACTGGCACTCAGGGTCCTGCCCTTTGCGGTGGATGCAGATGCCGTTGTTGTGGCAGAAGATGCTGTGACAAGGTGACAAACAGAGGGCGCTAAACTTCCGAAGAGGCACACACTGGAAACTCCGAGGACAAGCGAACCAGTCTGTACATGGATCGGCATGATTGTCTGTGGGGAGGAGATACATAGGGGTGAGAGCAGATTATACTCCGTTCTTGACACATCCTGTTACCAGGGACCACAACACCAAACGGCAGGAGTACTAAACCACTGGACACTTACACCAGTGGACACCAGGGACTGGAACACTGAACCACTGAACACCAGGGACTGGAATATTAAACCGCTGTACTCCAGAGACTGAAATATTAAACCGCTGTACTCCAGAGACTGAAATATTAAACCGCTGTACTCCAGAGACTGAAATATTAAACCACAGGACACCAGGGACTGGAATATTAAACCACTGTACACCAGGGACTGGAATATTAAACCGCTGTACACCAGGGTCTGGAATATTAAACCGCTGTACTCCAGGGACTGAAATATTAAACTGCTGTACACCATGGACTAATATTAAACCGCTGGACACCAGAGAATAAAGTACAAAAAAAATGGACCCCTGGCACTGGAATATTCAACCACTAAACACCAGGGACTGGAAAATTAGACCACTGGACACAGGGACTAAAATATTAAACAGCTGTACATCGGGGACTGGAATATTTATCCACCAGACATAGGGAAAAGACATATTAAATCACTGGGCACCAGGGGATTAAATATTAAACCACTGGACACCACAGACTGAAATATTTAACCACTAAACACCAGGGACAGGTCTATTAAACTGCTGAACACCAGGGGCTGGAATATTGAACCGCTGGATACCAGGGACTGGAATATTCTACCACAGGACACCAGGGACTGGAATATTCTACCACAGGACACCAGGGACTGGAATATTTTACCACAGGACACCAGGGGCTGAAATATTGTACTGCTGGACACAAGGGACTGGAATATTCTACCACAGGACACCATGGACTGGCATATTCAATCACAGGACACCAGGGACTGGAATATTTAACAAGACACTAGTGACTACAATATTAATCCAGTGGACAGCAGGAACTGAAATATTACACCACTAGACACCAGGGACTGGTATATAAAAACCACTGGACATAAGGGATAAGGGTATTAAATCAGTGGACAAAATGAAGGCATTGGAGAACAGACAGAGACTGAAATACTATACCCACTGGGACTGAGTAACTATTCTACTAAACACCAGGGACCTGTACACTTAACTACTGGAAGCCAGGAGCATTAAACCATAGGCCTGCAGGGACTGGGGTACTACAAATCATGGACAGAAAAGAGTGGGGCGCCACTAAACCCTAAATCAGTAGACTGCCAGCACCAATTCATTAGACTAGGGGACTTAAACTAGACCAGAAATCCGGGTGCTAAATTACTGGACACCTGGGATGAGATGACTAAACCACTAGATACCAGGGACTATGTACACCAGCAGAGCAGACCTTCATTTTACTGGACAACACCTCATTTTTGTCTGAACTGCTCAAAGCACTGGGTACCATTTAGACTACTATAACACAGGAGGATGATGCTTTTTGTATCTATTAAGGCTTTGGACTTGTCTGGCGTCAATAAATGCCACGTCCACGAGGGGGCATCAAATGTGCTGAAATGTGACGGTAGTGGCGCACAGGCATTTATAGAGGAAGCTATGAGCAGCGGGAGGCACAGATCATAGGACGGGTCATTGGGTCACCTCCCCACAGAGTGATACCTATTTATCACAGGAAGAAAGTTTTCCAGTCACCTATGACCCCCCCCCCCTCACCCCCGTCACATGCAAAAAGAGAATAGGTTAAAGTTCAAATCATCCCTAATGCATCACTATGTAATGGATCGGGGTCAACTTACCCAACAGAGTTGTGTTATAGATTCTATAGGCCAAGGGTTTCTTCGAGGACCCAAAAAGCAGGGATGGATTAGAGAGGACAAGTTCCTGCATGGCAGACATCAGGCTCCCTGGGCGCACGCAGAACAGCACTTTGTATTCCAAGACGGTGCCAGCCATCCTGAAACGACAAGCGGAGGCTATTGCCAGGACGCCTTAGAGGCAGATTTACTAACTGCATTAAAAATATCCTGCAATAGTAAAAAGGGCAAACACCTATTGCGCATCCTGCATACTAAGTATGTGTACGGTATGTGGGGGCAAGGGGCACTTGGCTGGTGATATCGCTCTATAACGATGTGATTGGCAAAGACATCCTTTGCTGCAGCACAAATATCTTCCTGGCCACAGCTTCCCCAGGCGATTGCTGGGAGCAGTAGTCCTCATGCTGTTCTTGCATTTTCCTGAAGCTTCTCTTACAAGAGAAACCTATAACAAACCTGTGTAGCCTGAAGCGGCAGTATACTGTACAGCAGACAAAAAATCCTGTGATCACTTCTGTACATGTGCAATATGTGCTTAGAGGTTATGGAGAACTTTGCACTGGAAATTTCTACCATTTACTGCTGTGGAGTGTGTGTAAATCCTTCACTTAGGTGTTGATGCTGCTGAATCTGACATAGATCTGGCACTGCTCTTTGCTCTGTTGGTCGTCTCTGCCGCTCCTTCACTAGTCTCAGTGTTAACGATAGCAGCAGTGAGGGGGAGGAGACTGTACATGGCAGATCAGAGTGCAGTATAACGTATAGCAGACACAACTTCCTGTGATCACTTCTGTCCATGTAGCAATATGTTCTTAGAGGTTATGGAGAACTTTGCACTGAAATTTTCTACCATTTGCTGCTGTGGAGTGTGTTAATCCTTCACTTAGCTGCTGATGCTGCTGATTCTGACAGATCTGGCACTGCTCCCTGCTTTCACTAGTCTCAGTGTTAGAGATAGCAGCAGGGAGGGGGACGGGGTTGTAAATGGCAGATCAGAGTGTGAAGAAGTGGAAAGCATCCAAGTTTTCAATGTGGGCAGCTCACTCATGTAGATATGGAGGAAAGCACACGCAAGCTACTTTGCAGGTGAAGTGAGAAGAGTTCACACAGGCTGTGTACAAGTGTACAAAAATGTAAACTACCCATTGTAGACTCTGCAGGGGAAAGGACAGGAGAATCACACACTCCTCAGTATCACTGACTGTCAGTACAAGGAAAAGGAGATCCCTCATGAGCCATAGAAGGAAAAATCAGAACAGAAATTAAGCTGTGCTGACACATGAGAGCTAAGTGATGAAAGCAGAATCCTGGACACACAGATCCAGCATGAATTACTGAGAGTCACATCCCAGGTTGCTGTGTTATATTAGTGATGGATGCAGCCTATCCTAGACCAAGCTGTGCTTGTCATACTTTCAACAAAACATCCTATCCATCAAGGACCGTGCTGTATTTGCGTCACTCACGTCACATTCAGAATCTCAATCTTGTCAAAGCCTGGGGTAGACTTGTAGGCAGCAGTCAACTAAAAGAAAATACGAAAGGAAGCAAGTCAGGACATGGTTTATAGGTGCAATCAGACTGTAAATCCAGTTCTTGTCCCATGCCGTGACACTGACCTCTTGTAGGAGAAGTGGTCTGCAGGAGTCCAGCTGCTCACACGCTGCGTGATGGGTCAGGCTCATCTTGTAAGTGACATTAATGGTTTGCACTGATGGAGGACAGGAGCAAAGATTATTCAATTCGGGAAGGATACACAGCAAAGAAGAAAATATACTGAAATGAGCAACTTTTTTGCAATAAAAGAGGTGAGCAGCTTTCATTTGGACATCATTCTAGTCGTGGATTCTGGTAATCATTTTCATAGATACCTACATAGTAAAGGGTTAAAAAAAAAAAAAAGAGAGACCTTCAAGTACAGCCGGCTATGTCCACACACCCCAATTCATTAAATAAGGGCAAACACAGTATCAGTTCTTTATATGGTTGTAAAATAATACCTTCTTCTCTCGACTTTACTAATTGAGGCAGCAGACTGGCATTGAGCACTATCATTTGGTGAATCATCAATAATAATTACACCTAAATCCTTGCCCACCCTTTGGTGATCCGTTCCAAGACTGGCACCTAGATCAATGCCGTGAATAAATTGTGGCAATTGCAAAGTAAAAGTCTCATGTCTCCTAACAAATTTGGTGCCGTCCTAAAGACAGAAAATTTACAGCACTATATGGCGTTAATATTTATAAATATTCATAAATCTACAGTATTAATAAATATAAGGTTTAGGCACATCCCTACTGGTAAACCACTCTCCACTTTTTACCAGACGAGGGGCAAAAAATGATCCCCCCTACAATTTTGATTTGTGTTTATAGCAAAAAGTGGAATACTTAAATGGATGCAGTCACCACTAGAGGGAGCTCAGGAGGTAGCTGCATACAGTTCTGTGCAATGAGAGCCAGGCACCAGAACTATACACCTCTGCCCCCTGTGCAGTGGTCGGAGCTGGTTTCTGCAGCACTGCTTGATGGACGACCCCTCATAGGACATCAAGAATCGGTATTCCATACTGTTATTCATTGTCATTTGAGTTGTAAATCCTGTTATCTGTGGCTACTTTTTTCAGGGTCACCTAATGCTCAATTAGGACTTTTTTTGCTCATGATCTTAATATAATAACCCTTCTTTTTACATTTGTCTCCACCCTCACCTTGTTGCCTCCTTAGATTCTCAATAAAAATACAAAATATAATAAAATGTATGCGTCGCCTGCGATCAGCTCCCAATAGTAATGACTGTGAGTAGCAGAAAATGGGCACCACAAGATTTACACCCTTCAATTTAAAGGGGGTAGTCCATGAACTAAAAGTTATCCCCATCCACTGGATAAGGGATGACTTACTGACCGGTGGGGCTATAACCACTGGGTGCAGTCCCATAGCGGATGAATGGAGCGGCAGGGCACAAGCTTAACCTGCTGCTCCATTAGGACAGGGTTACGGGACCCCCATCTCGGTATCTGTCACCCAATGGTCGGACCCCCTACCGATCAGATAGCGATCCCCATCCAGTAGACAGAAGAAAGCATTTCTATTTAGTGGAATACCCCTTTAAAGGTCAGTCTTACTACTGTTTGCCCCCTAATGGAAAGATTGATAATCCAGAACCTGTCAACGCCAGGTTAAAATTATTATATACAATGTAATGTTTCAAATTTTTTTGGTCATAACAAGCTAGTTCCTGGCCTCAAATGGGTTCTAGATTTCTGGTAAGAGCTGCCTTGGGTCAAAATTCATATCGTTATTTTGCTTCATTATATAGCAGGATAGTTTTTCAAGCCTTTGCTCTTTTCATACGACGGATTTTCTAAACTTTAACATATTGGGAGAAAATCAACCTTGATATCTTTATGAGCGATTTTTCTTTTTCTGAAAAGGTCAATCAGCAAAGGCAGGTTCTCGAATACTTAAGGCAAAGGCAGAAGAAAACAACAGATAAAGTCTATCAAGATGAAGACATTATTCTCGTCTGGGCAGTTATAGTTCATGACTGACCTTTAAAGACTGGTTGCTGCTCGTCTACAATGAAGATCCGGTCTCTTCCAGGCTGCGCTGACATCACTTCACCGAGAGTCTGGGTGGAGAACATGTTGGATTGCGGTGATGTCACCAACTTCATCTCAGTTGAGGAACTTTTTGCTGTTGTAAGCCCATGGTCTCTTTCTGAAGTATGGCTTCTTGTGGGGTGAAATGTTGATATATTTGAGGACAATGTTGTTCCTGAGTCCCATCTACCATCTTGGTTTTGACGTCCACCAGTCAATGATGGGCTAGATGATACCTCACTCCTAGGTTCTTCAGTGGTATGTGACGTACCATGGCCATAACTTACACTTGATACAGCCAGAACTGAAGTTAGGTCTTCTTTAGCTGTTTGTACATCAGATTTTCTGGTAGGAGTAAACTCCGATCTAGCCCTAGTGGTGTGCTGTGGATATGTCTGAGTTTCCACATCTGGTTGTGTCTGCGTTGACTGTAAGTGTCCTCTGTGAGTTGGCGATATGCCATCATAGGGTGTAATTGGGTTTAGAGTAATCTTAGAAGTTGTTTCGGTTTGCTCAGTGGATTCTGTTTCTTCCCTTCCATATCCTATTGTAGTGATTTGGTTAAGTGGTTTAGTTTTTGCTGGGACTGACTCAGTCTCATTCTTTACGAGAGTCCTGCTTGGAGTGGTAGACCATCTCCTAGGCTTATTAGTTATCTCTGTGCCCTTTGTGATATATGGTCTTTGTGTGGGTAGCTCTGTGTAGCTTTCTGTGGTCACTTCTTTGTGTAAAGGTGATGTTGAGCTGCTATGAGTTGTGTTTGGTTCAGTTTCTAATGGTGATACTGTCTTTTCAAGCCAACTGGTTGTGTTTTTTGCGATTGACTCTTTTTGTGTTATTGAATACATTTGGCTGCTTTTGGTTTGTTCCATTTTAGTATTTGGTTCTGTCTGGCCTTTTGTTGTTGGTTCTTTCTCTGTCCAACTGAATGGTTCTGTGTTAGTAACGTAGATGTTTGATTCTGATTTGCCCTTTGTCATTGGTTCCGTTTGAGAAGTTAATTGAGTCTTGTTTAAGACCGGATCTGTTTGTGTTAATAACTCTGTGTGCCCATGTGTTATTGGATCTGAGCTACTACCTGGAGGTGTTCTAGACTCACTGTACTGATTGTTTCTGGATAGTCTTGTTTCGTTGAAGTGTTTCACTGTTACAAGCTCTTGTGGACTGTGTGTGGTCAACAGAGGTTCAGTCACTCCAAACAGATGAGAGTGAGTCTCTGTGGTTGGACTCGAGTTAGGCAATGGCTCAGTGGATGATCCTATCCTGAACTTTGTAGACTGGTTCTCTGTGGTCAGATCTGGATCGATCCTTGTGGACTCATAGGGTGGACTATGTGTGGTTAGATCTGGCTGGCTCTGTGTAGGTTCCCCCGGAACTAATTTAAGCTGTGACTGTGTGGTTAGCTCAGTTAATATCGTTATTTTTTGGCTGCCGTGTACCGTGGTCTCACTAATTTTTTGCGTGGTCAACTGTGATGTTAGCTGTGATTGTGTTTGGGTGATAAGTTCCATGTGAAACTCTTCAGCTGTGTTATATGTGGTTGATTGCGCTGGTAGATGTTTCTGTGTTACCGGTTTATTGGTCATGGTTAGGGATGGACTTGGTAGGCTGTCTTCTTCCAAACTGTTGAGCTTGTTTGGACCTGTTTTATGCTCAGGTTCATGAAGTATTGTGAACACCTGTCGGGCCTGCGTTGTTAATTGACTTCCAGTAGTTAGGTTCTGTAAACTTTGGTTAGTCGAATTTGGTTCTAATGTTGTGAAAAGTGTCCTTGCACTTGGTGTAGATGTTTCCGGTTCGGAAAGGTTCTTTGCTAAGTGAGACGATACGCTTGCATCTGTTTCAGATCCATTTTTAATGGTTACCTGCCTTTCATGCAAGTCTGTCGTCTCTACATGGAGTGGGGATTGGCTTGGCAGATTTAAGGGGACTTGAGCAGAACTTATCTGATGTTGCACCCAGTGCTCGTTATGCTCATGTGGATGAGTAAAGTTGTGAAGATGTCTATGATGGTGTCTATTAGTACCACCTAACCTTCCCGGGGATGTTACTGTATGTTGGGACACCGTGTTATCAGACTGTTTATGTTCACCCAAGAAGGGGTGTTTATGGTGTTTATGACTATGTGTCTGGTTGTGATGCATGTGTCCACCTGTTGTCAGTTCTGGCAGAGTCTGGTATTGCTGTTCTACAATGTTGTGTGCTTGTACTTCTGCCTGGGTTGTTGTCTGTACTTGAGTCTGGACCCGTGCACCTTCTCCCTCACCAGACTGAATATTTGAAACGCTTTGTGTCTCTGAAGTTCTTTTGGTGGTCCCACTGGCCACAGTCTCTATTTCAACAGGCTCAGTAGAACTGACTCTATTCGTTTTGTCTGGGTCTGTCCCATCTTGACCCAGTCCAAAAAGTTCTGTCGTGTCTCTTAAGTTTTGCTTTGTATGGTTATAGAGCACATTTCTATCGGGTACCCTTAGATTCACTTTTGAGTTCAACTTTTGCATTACTCCGGACTGGCTCGCTCCTGGCAAATTTACTCCCTTCAAAAGCCCAAGTGTCGAATGGTCGATTTGTGGTACCAAGGACATGTCCTCTGCTCTCGGTACATGTTCTGATGTGTTCAGAGCGTTCAGTTCATATAACACAGTCTTTTTTCTATGTACAAAACTGGAATTTAGTAAAGTGTGAGTAATATGGTTGATATTGTGTGTAACTGACCCGGGACTATCGTTTATTATGGTGCTGAGCAATACTGAGGTGGTGTTGACTTTATCTTTTAGTTGTTTGTTGAGCTGGGAACCCAATGGGAGTTGTGTCACTCCACTAGCTACTGGTGAGACGTCCTTCTGGTCAAGTTTTAAACTGGTTCTCAGTGGTGTCACAGCTCGGTGGGTTTCGGCCAGGTCTGCTCCACCAGCGCTAGCATTTAAGTTATGGAAATGTCCTATACCTGGCCTGATGGTAACATTCTTGTGATGGCCGTGTGGTGGGCTCTGATACCTGGCAGATGGGTTTCTCATTGTGGTCTTCATCATACTTTTGGGCTTGCTTGAAAGGGTTGGCGCTTTCTTGATGATGGGTCTCTTTATATTCGACTCCCTCGGTGGATGGCTCTTGGAAGTAACCGGCATTTTGGTTGGATGCCAGTGAGTAATATTTTGTGTGGAGCTGATATCATGAGTGGAATTTTTATGTTTCAGGTGGGTGGTGTTTACTTTTCCACCACCTTGTACCGGTTGGGCTCCGTCAGTCATTATATTATCCACGGAGGGAGGATGGTGCATTCTGCCATTTTTGGCAGCTGTTGTTTTTTTGGTGGGTGCACGAGATCCTGATGGTTTTCGGAGAGAGGTCTGTGAAGTCACAGCAATGGTAAACTGAGACCCCAAAGTGGTTGTTGTGAAAGTTTCGACTTCATACGTATCATTGGCTAAAAGCTCTAGAAGGTACAAAAAGAAAGGAAGTCATTTAAAAGGAAGGGGGCAGCACATACCCATGAACATGATTTCTATCCAAGACCACCACAAATCATTCCACTGCACTAAACTGGCACCGTTGTATACGGGGGACCCTCTGCTGTCGGTACTGGGGTGCTATAACTGGGAGCACTCTGACTGATCTTATACATGAGCGTGTTACTTGTGCACTGTATAGCGCCATTTTTCATTTGCACAGTATGTCAGCATTATGTATGCACACTGTATGGCGGCATTTATTACACTTTACTAATGAGAGCACATGCATCTACCAGTAAGGGCTCATGCACAGGACCATATTTTCTTTCTGTGTCCGCTCCGTTTTTTTTGCAGCCCATATGCGGAACCATTCACTTCAATGGGTCCGCAAAAAAAACTGAAATTACTCTGTGTGCATGCCGTTTCCGTATGTCCGCAAGTCATTCCGCAAAAAAATATAACATGTCCTATTCTTGTCCGTTTTGCAGACAAGGACAGGCATTGTTACAATGGATCCGCAAAAAAACAGATGCAACATGGACCACGGATGTCATCCTTTTTTGTGGATCCGTGTTTTGCGGACCGCAATATATATATAGTCGTGTGTATGAGCCCTAAGTCTGTGTGCCCTGCACATGCATAGCTATATCTGTGTACTAGAACACGGTACTGGGCCAAAAACATTAGGCACATGAGGAGACGACGACAACATGCAAAGTCAGGTTTTTCCCCAATATTTGCTATACTTATCATTGTTTCAGAAATTTTTTCGCACCCACCCCAACCTCACATCGTTGGTAATTATAAAAACAGTCTTTGGCTTTGTATTGCAGGGGGTGTGCAAGAGTCAAACAGCAGAGGCATATTAACTTGCTTTCCAATTTTTTCCCACTCATTTTTCCATTTTGATAACCCAAGATGAGGTTCTGTCCAACCACTTGTAAAATGTGAAAAAACACATGCGCAGAACACTGCTGTCAAAGTACCCCTGTCACGAAGTAGAGTAAGCAAAGTCTAAAGAGCCCTATTTATCAAAACTAACAGCAAAACTGTCTCAGTTGCCCATAGCAACCAATTAGAGCTCAGCTTCCATTTTTTCAAAGTCCTTCGGGAAATGAAAGCTGAGCTCTGATTGGTCGCTATGGGCAACAAAGACAGTTCTGATAAATGAGACCCATTGGGGGAGATTTATCAACACTGGTGCAAAGGAAAACTTTGCAGCCAATCAGATCCCACCTTTCATTTATCAGAGCTCATTTGCAAAATGAAAGGTGGAATCTGATTGGTTGCTATGGGACAACTAAGCCAGTTTTCCTTTATACCATTTTTGATTAATCTCCCTCCATTTTGTGATGCTGAGGTCTGCTCTCTGTCATACCCAGACCATGGTCAAGCTCTATGGCTGAAAACAACGACCTGACCTTCATTGCATGTCAGCTTTTTAACAGAGGGGCACTGTGGGTATGCCATAAATGTCCAGATCGGAATACCCCTACTTGCAATCCCCATGTAATAAAAATTCTGGAGGCTCTATTCTTATTATTCTATGTTGTGCGGTTCCTTTATTATTCCTTCTTGAAATTAAGAATGAAGGTCTAGCAAGTTTGCAATGAAGGTCCAGCTGGGTGTTACCAATTGGGAGTGTGTCCCAGCACAGTCTAAGAGCTCATGCACACGAACGTATTTTCTTTATATGTCTGTTCCGTTTTTTTTGCAGACCATATACAGAACCATTCATTTCAATGGGTCCACAAAAAAAATGAAGTTACTCTGCATTCATTCCGTTTCCGTATCTTCGTATTTCAGTTCCGCAAAAAAAAAAGAACGTGTCCTATTATTGTCCGCATTACAGACAAGGATAATACTGTTCTATCAGGGGCCAGCTGTTCTGTTCTGCAAAATACAGAATGCACACGGACATCATCCGTATTTTTTGTGGATCCGTTTTTTGCGGACCGCAAAATACATATGGTCATGTGCATGAGGCCTAAGGCTACTTTCACACTAGCGTTTTGGCTTTCCGTTTGTGAGATCCGTTTCAGGGCTCTCATAAGCGGTTCAAAACGGATCAGTTTTGCCCTAATGCATTTTGAATGGAAAAGGATCCGCTCAGAATGCATCAGTTTGTCTCCGTTCAGTCTCTATTCCACTCTGGAGGCTGCCTGCAGCGTTTTTCTGTCCGCGATGTGGTGCGGAGCGAGACGGATCCGTCCTAGCACACAATGTAAGTCAATGGGGACGGATCTGTTTTCTCTGACACAATAGAAAACGGATCTGTCCCCCATTGACTTTCAATGGAGTTCATGACGGATCCGTCATGGCTATAGAAGACATAATACAACCGGATCCGTTCATGACAGATGCATGCGGTTGTATTATTGTAACGGAAGCATTTTTGCAGATCCATGATGGATCTGCAAAAAAACGCTAGTGTGAAAGTAGCCTAAAGCCTCCTCCACACGTCAGTGTTTGGTCAGTGATTGTGAGCCAAAACCAGGACTGGAGCCTCCACAGACATAAGGTATAAGGGAAAGATCCGCACCTGGTTTTGGCTCAGAATCACTGATGGAAATCACTAACCAAACATTGAAGTATGAAGGGGGCTACAGGGCGACACCTGCCACGGGCAGGATCGCTGAGCAGCGGTGATCCCATAGAAATAAATGGCATCGCCGCAGCAGTCGCAATAAATCCAGCTGTGTTCGATTTCATGCGACTGCAACGCCCATCCCATTTATTTCTATAGGATCACGGCTGCTCAGCAATCCTGCCCGTGACAGGTGTCGTCGTGTAGCCCTAGCCTAAGACAGGGACACACCCCTAACTGGTAACACCCAGCTGGACCTTTATTACAGATTGCTTGTAAATCATTCATAACTTCTAACAGGAATGGTAGGGGAATGGCACAACATAGAGTCATAAGAGTAGATGCTGCAAAATAGTTTTTACATGGGGGATGCAAGTAGTTACTAGAACAGTCATGCCGGGAGAGGGGACAGGTCCTGTTTAAGATGCGTTTGGGTAGCTGCTTGTGTAAACGGCGGTGTCTCTATAAAGGGCAACATTCGGTCAAAGATACTTATAGGAACGCCTTTGGGTGGGACGACAAAGTTGTAAGATTGCAAGGACGGAAGTGTTAAAGTGGCAGTAGGGGGCACAGAAGTAGAGTAATTACAAACAGATGGATGTGATATTCTGTATCTATGTATGATGGATGGTTGTTATCTCTTTTAAGCTCTCAGCCCTGTAATGTGTATAAATCATACTCATGGAGCCAGGAAAAATTGCAGTAATGAAGAAAAGCCGTCTAGTGTTTGAGGGCCCCATGCACGCTCCCGCTGCCTGTGAAATACTACACAACTAGCCGGGGTTGTTACCAACCTAAAGAATGTGCTGCAAGGAGGGAAAGTTGTGTTGTGCGCCCTGCGGGGAGCAGACGGGAAGGCAGACGTGATATCCATGGCTGCGCCTTATAGGACACAGGGGGACGCAGTAATTGCTCTGGCCATTTTTCATTTTGCTCTTTTCCTTGACAACCTTTTAGGAGATACCTCTAAGAAGCGGCAGACCTCCTGACGGTGCGGACATCTAGCGACCTTTCTAGAGGAAACCTTAACAATTTGGCAACCAGAGAACGTGCGGCCGGCACTATGATGACGGATTATTCACAGAGACGTGTTTTTCAATTGAGGCCATTGTAAGTGAAAGTTTGATGACTTCTCAAGCTGATGTGGATGCGGGGCCGAGCTGGCCAGCGAGAGGCTGGAGCATCCTGTCCTTCTGTTTCCTGAGGCCGGATAGGATTCCTGTTGTCTGTTTCCGCTGATGCCCCAGGACGCAGGACGGTGACCTTATCTGCCGGAAAACCTGTCCGATAATGTGGCGAGGCCGAGGGAGGGGGGTGTCCGAGGCACAGATTACCTAGGGGACAGCAATTCACTCTACAGGAACCACTTGGCCATCGTGAGTTGGTGATTTGCAGATAAAGCGGTAAACGTTTTCCCTGATCGCCGAAGTAATTCACACCCTCAAATGTCGGACTGGAAATCTTCACCTTCTACGGTGGTTTGGATTTCTTCCTTTTTGTACATTTTAATATTCTGTAAACCGTCTGGGAATGAGTTCAGCAACTTTCTCTGCAGGGAGCCATGTAGGTTGCTTTAATGAGGTCAATAGAACCTTGTAAGCCCTAAGAACTGGTACTGGGGCGCCGGAGCAGTTTTTTAGGGTCACCATTATAGCACCTGTCCATTTTCACCAAGTCTACATGTTTTATAGCTCCTGATACCCCAAACCATCAGTAGATGATGAAAACCATAGGTGAACGCTCCTTAAAACCTCACAAAAAGTTGTCCAGCTTTTGTTTTGGAAAAAAAATTCACCCCACCCTTCGGTACCTGTAGTTCCAGCTCGCTTAAAGGGGTATTCCGGTAGATACAAGCTATCTCCTATCCACAGGATAGGGGATAACTATCAGATTGGTGGGGGTCCTACCGCTGAGACTCCTAATGACCACAAGAACAGGGGCCCCATACCCGCTGCAGGCCCCTTGCTGCTCCCCTAAAATGACCGGAGCAGCCGGTCGCACATGTGAGCGGGGGTCCTAGAGATATTGAAGGGCTATCTCCAGTACTTTCATAGAAATTAATGGAGCGGCCGCACCAGTCATTTTAGAGGAGCAGTAATGGCCTCTAGAGGGTATTGGGCCCCTGTTCGCATGATCGGTGGGGGTCCCAGAAGAAGGACCCCCACCGATCTGATAGTTTTCCCCTCTGCTGTAGATAGGGGATGACTTGTACCTACCGGAATATCCCTTTAACTAGTCTTCTGGTCTCCAACTTCTTGATTGCATCCCCAAAAGGCATGAGACCCAGCAGTGACGTGCTACTTGGAGACACGTCACCACTAGAGCTACAACGGCCAAGCGACTGTGTCCATCCAGAAGTTTACAGACCAGAAGATCAGTAAAGACAGCCAGGGAACCGAAAAGGAGCAGCAGGGAACTGGTGAGTATAAGTTTTTCCACCAGTACCACAGGCTGGGATGGAAAAAAAAACGGAAAACGCCTTTAAAATCCTGGAGTAAGTGCAATTCAACCCCACATCCCACTTTTCCCATTAGACACGGCCGTCTGTGAAGATGAGTTGGTTCACGAAGAACTGCGAATGGTTGGATGAAACTGCTCTACAGCTCCCATATCTCAGCTCCCTGGACCTCCATGTTCCTAATGCCGCTATAGGGTCTAAAGGCCCCCATACACAGTAGTGTATTGTCAGACGAACCCACCGAAAATGGCAGGTTCAGCCGAAAGTCTAATGTGTATGGGGAGCCTCCGACATTATCTGTGAAGGATCAGGCAAAGTGAATATTTATGCTCGATTCGCTTGTTCTCACGGGATACGAGCCCCCTCCGGAAGTGTCTGGTAGCGGCTTTCTTCTCTGTGTATGGGGGGGGGGGGTCGGGAGAGATGGCTGCCGTCCGAACATTCGTTCTGCCAGAAGCTATTGAAAGTGAATGGTCACCTTAAGGACTGCCAGTGATGTGATGAATGACAGTATTTTAGCATCCTAAAGACACCACTAGGGGGAGCTCATGGTGTAATTATTCAACAGGGCTGAATTTTTAATCAATCTGAGACAGAATTATGGCGCACAGGCCGTGCACCACATTTACGGAGTGTTTTAGACTTTTTATGCGCAAGGGGTGTGGCTTGGTTGAAAATGGGTTGAGTTTCACTGGAAAGGGGCATGGCTTGAGATGAAGTAACGTGCGCCAAACTGGTATCATTTTCTGATCTGTTGCTGCACCTAGCGCATTCAATGTTGCCGAGGAAGCCGCAGCCAGTCAGGCACTTATCCTATGTTGGCTGCTTATAATAAGGATTGTGGTGAGCGGCTGCGCTGGACACGTGTTTGGGTGTTTATGCCACGTGTTATGTGTCAAGCTTGTCCTAGGACGTTCTCGTTATTGTCCATGGGGAATCACACAACAATGCTGGAATTTACACATCTGCTGTATCTTGGCTGACAGGATGAGTACAGAGCTAAAGGCCAAAGATACAGCCCAGGGAGAGCCTTATTCATTATCCATGACCACAAATGGGAGAACTTCAAGACCCGGACATCTGGTGTGAGGACAGTCCAAGCCTTTGCTTTCCGAGGAGGAGAGTCAGACGGCGTGCCGGCGTCATTGTGATTCCCATAGTACCTGCCTCATAGCAGTCCCTACTGTGCCAGGCTCATGGAGGGAGCGCGTATCGACTACTACATTGCTGCCCAGAGTGCCAATCCTATAGTCAGAGTGCCAATCCTATAGTAATCCCATGGTTTCCGACTCATAGTAATGGCCATCATGCTAAACTTATCGTAGTTCCCATAGTATCAACCTCATTGAAATTTCCATAATGCCAACCTCATGGTTGTCCCCAGCCCGCCAGCCACTTAGTCATCCCAGACATCAATCCTTATGATAATGACCTTAAGAGATGCCTCATACGCCAATCGTGGCAATATCATGGTAGTATCTATAGTACCGGCCACACAGAATACCCACCCCCATCTCAACCTCATGGCAGTCCCCAGACTGCAATCCTTATAGTAATGCCCATAATGTCAGCCTCATAGTTCCCATAGTACCTACCTCACAGTGCTCATGGAAGGATGGCATGTCTACCATAATGCCGGCAAACCGTATAGTGGTCACAAAGTGCCAACCTGATGGTAATGGTCATCATGCCAATATCATGGTAGTCCCCATAATTCCAACCTCATAGTAACTCCCATTAAACCAAGCTCATGGTAGTCCCTATAACGCCAGCCTGTACTTTCTGAAAGGCAGCCTCATAGTAGTCCTCACAGCCTCTAGGAAGGACAGTAAGGCCTCATGCACACGACCGTTGTTGTGGTCCGTGCCTGAGCCGCATAATTTGCAGCTCGGGCACAGACCCATTCACTTTAATGGGATCGCAAAAGATGCGGACAGCACTCGGTGTGCTGTCAGCATCCGTTGCTCCGTCCCGTGCCCCCGCAAAAAAAATAGAGCATGTCCTATTCTTGTCCGTTTTGCAGACAAGAATAGGCATTTCTACAATGGGCCGCCTTCCGTTCCGCAACCGCGGAACAGCTTCCGTGTTTTGCGGATCCGCGGTTTGCGGACCACAAAACACCAACGGTCGTGTGCATGAGGCCTTATTTGCAGTCAGGAGAGGGGTGTCACCAGAAGTGAACCAACCTACCTCATGGCTAGTGCGTCCATGCCTGAGTTTATCACATTCTAGGAAATAGTTGGTTCTGCGGGGGGAAAAACTGGTCCAGAATTCCTGTACCATCACCCAAGACCTAGTCCTATGGCTGGATTATCAGATAAACCGGTACCGGTATAATTTTGTAGGGTCTATAGGTCAGCAGTATTTACAATCCTTTTTTGTTACCAGGCTTCTCCCCGAAAAAAAAAGCTGTAATCAGTGGCAGCTTGTGTTCAATTTCCCTGCAGTGCCCCCACAGGATAGATTTAGAATTACATGGTGCCTGGACTTTTGGGCTCTTTTTTTTTTGCCAGAGTTGCTTATTTTGCCCGCAGATGAAGGATATTTCAGGCGTCAGGGTCACTTTAAGACATTGACAGCGCTAACAGTCAGTAGATGACGGGGCCTGAAAATTAGATGGAGTCAGCTGAAACCCTAATCCTATTTCAACCGTAACACTTAATTACCGGCAGATCTGTGCAGCCATCATCGCTAAGTAAGCCATTTTGAGTTGATCCAGTTAAATGGCTACACAAGCGGGATATGAGAGCGCGGCAGAGCTGGAATGAAACTGATAGCGGCAGCAGGATCTAATATGGCGACACCGTGAATATGAGGAGGCGGATATCCTTAAAGGAGTGGAAACCGCCTTGTAAGGATACAGTTTCTAAATCTGGCTGCTTATATCATTCACACATACACTACATAGTCTAATCAAAAGTATGTGCACCCCTTTTTCATTAGAGGGTTGTGACGACTTCAAGTGCAACCATTCCTAAGAGGTGCATCCAATGAAGTATGCGGCTATGCAACCTCCATGGAGTAACGCAGTCCTTGAAGGACAATGGGGGACACTTACATGAGGGTCTTATTCCCCTAACGATCTGTTGTTTGAGAAGGAACCGCCGCTAGCAAGTGCTGCAGCCTTTAAGGGTCAATTCACACGACCCCAATTCTGTTCCGCATTTTGCGGAAAGGAATTGCGCAACTATTCATTTTTATGGGGACACACTATGTCTTGCCCGCATCCGCAATTGCGGACCTGCACTTCCGGGTCCGCAATTGAGTTCCCCCAAAAAATAGAACATGTCCTATTCTTGTCCGCAATTGCGAACATGAAAAGGCATTTTCTATTATAGTGCCGGCGATGTGCGGTCTGCAAAATGCGGAACGCACATTGCCGGTGTCCGTATTTTGCGGATCCGCAAAACATACACGGACGTGTGAATGGACCCTAAAAGCCTTGCCTAAGCCATGTCACGGCATGTTCATCGGGACTAAGCTGCAATACCAAGCACAGCCACTATCCAATGTACGGCGCCTTGCTTGGTGAGCAGGGAGAACGTTGTGGCGCTCACAGGCGCATCGGTGCCTTCTCAACCTGCTGATCGGCGGGGGTCCCGGGTGTTGGACCCTTACTGATCAGATACCAAGCCTCGGAAAACTCCTTTAAGAGGCGCACGCATTATGGCACATCTGTGCAGGTCCGTGGACAAAAACAGAGATCTATAACAGCAAGAGAGGTTGATAAATGTCCCCCGATGACTTTCGGAGTGGCACTGTCCTAGGATGCCCTGTGAAACATGAAAAAGATACTATATTGGCCGTCACCCAGCTTTCCTGAAATGCAATGGATTCAATTGTAACAAATATTCCACAGTAAGAAGTGTTAGGTCTGTACAGGTTTAATGCTTCTGGCAGTAAACAAGAATGTTCCCGTTCACTGAAAGCAAGCAGTGGTCTTGAAAATAGTGAAGAAAATGCATAACTGTTTATCATTTATTTACATAAAATCCATAGCGTCCCTTTAATTTCCTGTCACATCGTCACATATCTTTTTACTCCCCCCCCCCCCCATCTCCTCATAGATTGTAAGCTCTTGTGATCAGGGCCCTCATTCCTCGTTTTATTTGTTGACTTGTCTGTTGCTATGTAATTTAGGATTTTGTATGAAAAGCTCTGCCTAAATAAAGATTAAAAATATTATTATTATTTTAACCTATAAGGCCCCTTTCACACTGGCGTTTTTGCTTTCCGTCCTAGAGTTCCGTCCTCAGGTCTCTAGGACGGAAAGATACTGATCAGGATTATCCTAATGCATCCTGAATGGAGAGTAATCCGTTCAGGATGCATCAGGATGTCTTCCGTTCAGTATGTGAACGTTTTTTGGACGTTGACAAAAGCGCAGCATGCTGCGGATTTGTCTCCGTCCAAAAATCCGGAAGACATGCCGTAACGCCGGATCCGGAATTAATGCCCATTGAAGAGCATTAATCCGTATCCGGCCTTAAGCTAAACGTCGTTTCGGCGCATCGCCAGATCCGATGTTTAGCTTTTTCTCAATTGTTACCATGGCAGCCAGGACGCTAAAGTCCTGGTTGCCATGGTAAAATGTAGTGGGGAGCAGGGAAGCAGTATACTTACTATCCGTGCGGCTCCCAGGGCGCTCCAGAGTGACGTCAGGGCGCCCCACACGCATGGATCACGTGATCCATGCGATCACGTGATCCATGCGTGTGGGGCGCCCTGACGTCACTCTGGAGCGCCCCGGGAGCCGCACAGATGGTAAGTATACCGCTCCCCCGCTCCTACTATGGCACCCAGGACTTTAATAGCGTCCTGGCTGCCATAGTAACCTGAAAGCATTAGAAGACTGATCAGGATCCTGATCAGTCTTCTAATGCTTTCAGGCGACTTGCGTTCTGATGGATCCGGCGGGACGGAAGTGTCCGCCGGATCCTCAGAACGCAAGTGTGAAAGAGGCCTAAGGGTACTTTCACACTAGCGGCATGGCTATCCGGCAGGCTTTTCCGGCGGGTGAAAAGCCTGCCGGATCCATCATGCCGCAAGTACCCGTGTGCTGCCGCTCTGTCCCCATTGACTATAATGGGGCGGGGGCGGAGCTATGGCACAGCACTGCAGTGATCGCCGGACTAAAAAGTCAGACCTGCAGTACTTTTAGTCCAGCGATCTCCGGCTGTGCATTACCGTGCTGCGCCGTAGCTCCGACCCCCGCTCCATTATAGTCAATGGGGACGGAGCAGCAGCACACTGGTACTTGCGGCATGGCGGATCCGGCAGGCTGTTCACCCGCTGGAACAGCCTGCCGGATAGCCATGCCGCTAGTGTGAAAGGCAGTTGGAGTGATTTGCGACAAATTTATTAAAAGCCCAAACCTCTTAAAGGGGACTTCTATATTGATGACATCCTTAGGACAGGTCATCAATATCCAATCGGTGGGGGTCTGACACCCAGAACCACTGCTAATCAGCTAGAACAAGAGGCCATGGACTTCGGTGAGCGTTGCGGTCTCCTCACAGCGCACCAAGGACAGTGCCATATGCTGTATAGTGGCTGTGTTTGGTATTGCACCCAGACTCATTCACTTGAATGGGACTGAGCTGAGCCTAGGTCATGTGACCAATGAACGTGACATCCCTGGCCCAGGAAGAGGCTGCAGCGCTGATCATTGGGGGTGCCGGTTGTTGGGCGCCCACCGGTCAGACTGGCACATTTGGAACCGTCTAAAAGGAAAAACAATAAATCCTACATATGCACCAAAATTTGAATAATCTATTAATAAATTGACTAAAACTATGGTGAGTGACAGAAAAGTCGTCAAGTTTTGCACCTATTTGTCACAGGTCATTGCCTGCGACCATTTTTTACACACTTTACCGCAACAAACTTTGTAAACTGCTTAGTAGATTTCCACAGTCTCAGGAGTATGTTTGAAGAACCTTTCCCCTCAAAAACCAGAATAAAGGAAAAGCTGAGACGTCGCCCATGACAACCAATCAGATTTCAGCTCTCATTTTACAAAGGCCCCTTAGAAAATGAAAGCAGCAATCTCATTGGTTGCCGTGGGTAACTACTCCATTATTCCTGCGCCTTCATCTCCCCAGTAGGTTTATGAACGGCGCCATTACCATCTGTCAGTGACATTTCTAAGTTATGTCAGCCACACGAATTGCAAGGATGAGGCTCAGAGTAAACATCAAAAGGCCTGGCACAAAACTCATCACACGTGCCAAGCCTGACAGACGGCGCCACAGGAGTGCAAAGATCGGTCACTAACTAACTAGGTTTACTGGCATGGAAGAGGGCTCTGTAAGGGCACCAGGCCTGAAAATGGCCATTTTTCATGACAGACTCCAATTACTGTCCATGGCTGAGGAATATTTTTGATGCCCCCTTTCCGTATACTGTACAGGGTAATAAAGAAGGCCCCCGCGCAGAAAACGGCAACTCCACCATTAAGTTAAATATATATAGTATTTCTCCATATATATACATTAGTCATCCTCAGGTATCTATTCCAACCTAAACCAGGATACCAGTTAGTTTCTACACACTAATTCATTGCCGTACACTGGTTCATTGCTGTATACCAGTTATTTTGTACACACCAGTTCATTGCCATATACTACTTCATTTCCATATACCAGTTCATTTATATATACCAGTTCACTGCCATTTACCAGTTCATTGTGATTTACAAGTTCACTGTCATATATCAGTCCATTGCCATTTACCAGTTCATTGCTATATACCAGTCTATTGCCATATACTACTACATTTCCATATACCAGTTCATTTATATATACCAGTCCATTAGCATATACCAGTTCATTGTCATTTACCAGTCCATTGCCATATACTACTTCATTTCTATATATACCAGTTTATTTCTATATACCAGTTCATTTATATATACCAGTCCATTAGCATATACCAGTTCATTGCCATTTACCAGTTCATTGTCATTTACCAGTTCATTGTCATATACCAGTTCATTGTCATTTACCAGTTCACTGATATACACCAGTTTATTGCCATTCACCAGTCCATTGCCATATACTACTTCATTTCTATATATACCAGTTTATTTCTATATACCAGTTCATTTATATATACCAGTCCATTAGCATATACCAGTTCATTGCCATTTACCAGTTCATTGTCATTTACCAGTTCACTGTCATATATCAGTCCATTGCCATATACTACTACATTTCTATATACCAGTTAATTTCTATATACCAGTCTATTAGCATATACCAGTTCATTGCCATTTACCAGTACATTGTCATATACCAGATCATTGATATACACCAGTTTATTGCCATTCACCAGTCCACTGCCATATATTACTTCAGTTCTATAAACCAGTTTATTTCTCTATACCAGTACATTAGCATATACCAGTTCACTGCCATATACCCGTTTGTGTGTCATAGGTTACTGACATGCCCCATTCAATGCTATATACCAGTTCAGTGACACTTCGAACAATACTAACTGACTAACTACAACCACCATTATCCACAGCCAATCACTGCTCACCCGCTGACATCTTTATTGATAGTACTCTCTCCAGGCACAGGCAGAACGATGAGACATCCAGTACAATTAGACAGTCTAGCTACAACAACTCCCCCTCAGCTGGCTCCAGTACTGAGAGCGGAGACTGGAAATCCACACTGGGGCGCATCCAGCAGAACGCAGCCATGTACGGTGTGAGCAAGCGAATACATATCATCCGTGAACTTTATATACGCATGTGATGTGTACATATATATTGGGGGAGGGGGGGTTGTATACTAGGTAGATGCTTGTACATGGACTTATGGACATGGGCACATTATGGCTCCCTGCAACATCCAAGTTGTACAGAACTGTCATATGGCACCCATAGAAGTCTATGGCCCCTATCACACGAGCGAGAATCCCGCGTGGGTGCAATGCGTGATGTGAACGCATTGTGCCCGCAAGGAATACGGACCCATTCATTTAAATAGGTCTGTGCGTTGGTTTTCACGCATCACTTTTGCGTTGTGTGAAAATCGCAGCATGTTCTATATTCTGCGATTTTCACGCAGAATAGAAGTGAATGGGGCTGCGTGAAAATCGCATCCGCAAGCAAGTGTGGATGCGATGCGATTTTCACGGATGGTTGCTAAGAGATGATGCTTGTACACATTCAATTTTTTATCACGCGTGTGCAAAACGCAGTAAATTGCATTGCACCTGCGCGATAAAAACTGAACAATTGAATCCAGAGTTTTCACTGAACGCATCCGCAACGCATCCGGACCTAATCCGCTCTCACTCGTCTGCAAGGGGCCTATGGGTCATACTATACCTCCATGAGTCTCCTATTCAGGCCTCTTTCACATGAGCGAGTTTTCCACGCGGGTGAATGCGTGACATGAAGGCATTGCACCCGCACTGAATCCTGACTCATTCATTTCAATGAAAAATGCATCAAAACGCGTTGCACTCGCGCGGAAAAAACTGAAAACTGACAACAGACAAAACTGACTGAACTTGCTTGCAAAATGGTGCGAGTTTCACTGAACGCACCCTGAACGCACCCGGACCTAATCCGTCACGCTCGTGTGAAAGAGGCCTTAAAGGGGGTCAGAATTATCCAGAAACCAACAGAACACAAATAATCAAGGATCTATGTAATATGGCGCTGTGTGGAGGCACAATATGGCACACATTAGAGTAGACACACACACTTACACTATATCTATATACATAGAAACATATGCACAGTATACACATATATAAAATAAACAGACACATTTATAGTATACACAGATACATAAATATATACCTATCTATACAGAGATACAAATGCATAGTTCACACATGTATGTATAAAATATATAAACAGGCATAGTACACACACATAGCATACGCAAAAACATATCTATATATACTTAGACACAAACATACATATCTATATACATAGACAGTTAGACAGACATGTATAGTATACACACAGGTATATAAAATATACACATATCTATAGAATATATACATAGTCACACACAGGTATAATACATATCCACATATCTATAGTATATATACATAGACACATATACACATATCTATAGTATATATACATAGACACACAGATAATACATATACACATATCTATAGTATATATACATAGACGCACATAACACATATCTATAGTATATATACATAGACACATATACACTTATTTATAGAATATATACATAGACACACGGATAATACATATACACATATCTATAGTATAAATACATAGACACACACAGATAATACATATCCACATATCTATAGTATATATACATAGACACATATACACATATCTATAGTATATACACATATCTATAGTATATATACATAGACGCACATAACACATATCTATAGTATATATACATAGACACATATACACTTATTTATAGAATATATACATAGACACACAGATAATACATATCCACATATCTATAGTATATATACATAGACGCACATATACACATATCTATAGTATATATACATAGACGCACATAACACATATCTATAGTATATATACATAGACACATATACACATATCTATAGTATATATACATACACACAGATAATACATATACACATATCTATAGTATATATATACATAGACACACACAGGTGTAATACATATACACGTATCTATAGAATATATACATAGACACACGGATAATACATATCCACATATCTATGCATCCAGACATACAGTATACAGAAAATCACTATATCTGCAGGAAGTCCGGGGCTGACCTGTTACATGCTTTGCCCATGTGTGCCAGGCATGATCCCTGTGGGCACCGTGCACCCTGCAGTACACACAGTGTGTACGATGTGTATGCTCCATCTTCATGGGGTGGGGGCTGTGCACACCTCGTATCTCCATGCATATCTATCCTGCCTGCCTATGACCTTGCCCACCCCCCGGATTTTCTCGGTACTCACCGGCCCCGGGAAGCAGCAAAAGCAGCAGAAGGAAGCGGATCATCCTGGGGCCATGGAGCTCAGATGCAGGGTGATGCCAAGCTGGGGTCTGCCTTCAGTGCCAGACGTGGAGGGTACAACGATGCTGCTCAGTGTCAGAACCCCCAGTGCCCTGCCCCCCTGCACCCCACCACTACTGCTGCAGCTGCCGCCAGAGCCCCGCTCTGCTCCCCCAGTGCGCTGTGGGGGGCACGGCCGCCAGGGGGCGGTGCAGAGCAGCAGCACATGTTCAGGTCACCCTGCTGCTCCCCTGCTCTGCTCCCTCGCTGTAGTGGCTGGATGTGTGTGTTCACTGCTGCTGTCACTTGTAGCTCTCCTCCTCCTCCTCCTCCTGCATCACATAGCAGTGTCACCCCCACAGGCTGCACATCACCACCCCCAGCTGTTACACACACTCTCTGCATTTAATAGGAACCTTATGTATTATCATCACCAGCAACATCCTCCCAGCCTTGCACGGTCCTAATGTAGTCATTTAAGCAGAGCAAACTCCTCCGGGTCTATGCAATGTATTTTATTGTTTGCTTGACTGTATATGGTAAAACACTGCGAAATCTACTGATGTGCAACAGATGGCAGTGAAGGGGTTAACCTGCACATCAGTCCTAGGCATTGCTTACGAGCTGATCACATTCGTCCCTTGTTTCTTCGAAGATGTGAAAATGGCCGTGTTCACATTTGTGTTGTTCCTCATAGGAGCAGAAGTGACATTGATGGCAGCACCAGATCCGTCACACGACATAGCAACAGATCCCATAGGACCCTGATGACCATAATGCTCTATAGGGATCCATCACACAAGATACCGACGGCACCCATAGGACCCTGATGATTATAATGCTCTATAGGGATCCATCACACAAGATACCGATAGGACCTTGATGACCATAATGCCCTTTGTGGATCCGTCACACAAGATACCGACAGCACCCATAGGACCCTGATGACCATAATGCCCTTTTGGATCTGTCACATGACATACTAACGGAACCCATAGGACCCTGATGATCATAATGCTCTATAGGGATCCATCACACAAGATACCGACGGCACCCATAGGACCCTGATGACCATAATGCCCTTTAGGGATCCGTCACATGACATACTAACGGCACCCATAGGACCCTGATGACCATAATGCCCTTTAGGGATCCGTCACATGACATACTAACAGCACCCATAGGACCCTGATGACCATAATGCCCTTTAGGGATCCGTCACATGACATACCGACGGCACCCGTAGGACCCTGATGATCATAATGCTCTATAGGGATCCATCACACAAGATACCGACGGCACTCATAGGACCCTGATGACCATAATGCCCTTTGGGGATTTGTCACATGACATACTAACGGCACCCATAGGACCCTGATGACCATAATGCCCTTTGTGGATCCGTCACACGACATACTGACGGCACCCATGGGACCCTGATGACCTCTAGATTTCTGTCATTCTTTTGCACAAAACTTATGAACATGGGACCGACACAGATGCCTTTAGCTGTCAAGCGCACATGTAACAGGTCAGCGGGTGTCATAGGGAGAAATCTGCGGACAGAGCTGTACGAAAATGTACCTGTAATTTTGCTTTCCTCAAGTCCTCAGGCAGCACAGAGTGGTATGTACAGAGAGTGATGAGGAAAGAGAAAATTTGTGTTACCTGAAATTTTACTTTCCTTGAGTCCAAAAGCAGCACATACATAACGCTCTGTGCTGCCTGAGGAAGTGGAGGGAAGTAGCATTTCTTAAAGGGAATCTGTCCCCACAATTTTGGAAATCATCTGCAAAATTACCAGAGTAGTCCTGCAGATATGGAGTACAGATCTCTATTTTTTACTTTCCTCCTGCCTCCTGTTCCCCCGCTGTCAGGGCAGAGTCATGTTCATATACAGTGGATATAAAAATTCTACACACCCCTGTTATTTCAGGTTTCTCTGCTTTAAAAAATTAGACAAAGATAAATCATTTCAGAACTTTTTCCACCTTTAATGTGACCTATAAACTGTACCACTCAATTGAAAAACAAACTGAAATCTTTTAGGTAGAGGGAAGAAAACAAAAAAAAACTAAAATAATGTGGTTGTTTATAACGGGGGATGTAGCTGTGTTCAGAATTAAGCAATCACATTCAAAATCATGTTAAATAGGATTTAGCATTAAGTTCAGCTGCTCTAGTTGGTCTTTCCTAAAATTTTCTTAGTCGCATCCCACAGCAAAAGCCATGGTCCACAGAGAGTTTCCAAAGCATCAGAGGGATCTCATTGTTAGGCCTCTTTCACACAGCCATAGTTGTCCCGTGCCCGTGCTGAATGAGTCCGCGATCTGCCCGTTCCGCAAAAAGATGGATGGAAATATGGAACAGAACACCACAGAAGCACTCCGTAGTGCATCCGTAGTGTTCCGTTCTGTCATTCTGTTCCGCACCTCCGGATTTGCGGATCAATTGAAATGCGGAATGGCCACAGAACGGTGCCCGTGTATTGCGGATCCGCAAATGCGGTCCTGCAATACGGGCACGTGACAACTACGGCCGTGTGAAAAAGGCCTTAAAAGGTATCAGTCAGGAGAAGGGTACAAATTAATTTCCAAGGCATTAGATATACCATGGAACACAGTGAAGACAGGCATCATCAAGTGGAGAAAATATGGCACAACAGTGACATTACCAAGAACTGGACGTCCCTCCAAAATTAATGAAAAGACAAGAAGAAAACTGGTCTGGGAGGCGACCAAGAGGCCTACAGCAACATTAAGGGAGCTGCGGGAATATCTGGCGAGTACTTGCTGTGTGGTCCATGTGACAACAATCTCCCGTATTCTTCATATGTCTGGGCTGTGGGGTAGAGGGGCAAGAGAAAAGCCTTTTTTCACGAAAAAAAACATCTAAGCCAGGCTACATTTTGCAAAAACACATCTGAAGTCTCCCAAAAGCATGAGGGAAAAGGTGTTATGGTCTGAGGAAACCAGGGTGGAACTTTTTGGCCATAATTCCAAAAGATATGTTTGGCACAAAAACAACACTGCACATCACCAGAAGAACACCATCCCCACAGTGAAGCATGGTGGTGGCAGCCACATGCTTTGGGGCTGGTTTTCTTCAGCTGGAACTGGGGCCTTAGTTAAGATAGAGGGAATTATGAACAGTTCCAAATAACGGTCAATATTGGCCCAAAACCTTCAGGCTTCTACTAGAAAGCTGAACATGAAGAGGAACTTCATCTTTCAGCAACGGGACAACGACCCAAAGCATACATCCAAATCAACAAAGGAATGGCTGCACCAGAAGAAGATTAAAGTTTTGGAATGGCCCAGCCAGAGCCCAGACCTGAATCCGATTGAAAATCTGTGGGGTGATCTGAAGAGGGCTGTGCACAGGAGATGCCCTCGCAATCTGACAGATTTGGGGTGTTTTTGCAAAGAAGAGTGGGCAAATCTTGGCAAGTCAAAATGTGCCATGCTAATAGACTCATACCCAAAAAGACTGAGCGCTGTAATAAAATCAAAAGGTGCTTCAACAAAGTATTAGTTTAAGGGTGTGCACACTTATGCAACCATATTATTTTATTTTTATATTTTTTCTTCCCTCTACCTAAAAGATTTCAGTTTGTTTTTCAATTGAGTGGTAAAGTTTATAGTTCACATTAAAGGTGGAAAAAGTTCTGAAATGATTTATCTTTGTCTCATTTTTTTTACAGCAGAGAAACCTGACATTTTAACAGGTGTGTGTAGACTTTTTATATTCACTGTACATTGTCAGGACTCTCCATTACATTAGCACAGGGCAGCAGTCAGGACTGTGTATTTCAGTGCAGCTTTGAGCGCTGAATGAGAGTAATCGGACTGGGGGCAGTTGGAAAATAGTGATCTTGACTCCTTGCCGGCAGTACTACATGTGTGTTAGATTGGGGGAGACAGATTCCCTTCAAGGTTGGACTTGCATTGCGATCTTGGCCATGACACTTGTCGTGTGAAGCTGATCTGAATGGGGTTGCAACACGACTCACAAGTTGCTGCAACGGCGATCCCAGAATTGCAATAAAATGCGATTCTGGAGTCCTGGCAACTTTAATCTGGAATATTTGATAATCCGGCACCGTTCCGGTCCCATTGAAAGAATTTCACTGTATGCGGCACCAATGGGTTAATTTATGTTGGAAAAAGCATGATTTCTTCAAGTCTAAGGGAGCAAAATATGTATATCTAGTGGTCTCCCTCCTGCAGCTCTCTAGCTGTTGTGAAACTACAACTCCTAGCATGTTGGACAGCATGGGCATGCATCCTATATATAAAAATCTTATTTCTGTGCAGTTTTCCTATGGCAACAGATGGCGGTGAAGGGGTTAACCCTTGGCAGCCTCCTCCGTCCGATCTCGAGATGGAAAGGATTGTTAACCAGAAGGAACAGGACGGGAATAAGAATGGCTCAGGCTAAATATAGCGGTCTCAGAGGTGGCCGGCGTAGGTGGGTTAGTAGGTGAACTCCGCATCCACCTTGGCATTTCGCGCTGTGATTTTTGTGAGGAGCATCTGTCACTGGCAGCAGCTCGACCCCTATTACATTTCGGGGACTAGAGAGGCGATATTTAGTGCAACCGATTCCACGCTGGGAAATTATAATAGCCTCTGTCGCTCGCATCCTGGGCGAGCATGCTCTGGTTACCATGGCAACAGTGACTACCAGGGGAAGCTGATTAAAATGGAGGCTAAGTAGAGAAATATCTGGATGAAATGATCCACCAAGAATAAAATGGAACTGAATTTAAAAATAAAATGTCATACGCCCCTGCCCATCCGACCAGATCCTCTCATCGTACAGCTGCTTACTGCCTCTAGTAAATACCGGTCTATGTTGCATCCTGAAATGCAATTCAGCTGTATTAGGTTATATCTGCTTCTGGGAAAGCTGAGTGTCAAGTGATACGACCATCAATACCGCTCTGATTGCGCTAGTAAGCGCACGACTGACCAAGGCGCATGCTGTTGTGTATGGGGCTAATGGTGGCGAGAAACCACATAGAGGTTGTGGCCCATCATTGAGCCGAACAACAAGGCCTCATTTATCATCACTGGCCCATAGCAACCAATCAGAATGGGGCTTTAATCCCTTCGACTGCTCTGGAAAAATGAAAGCTGGGCTGTGATTGGTTGCTAAGGGCGACATGCTTGTCCATCTGGTAAACGGTGATGCCATTGTGTGTGCACAATATTAATGAAGAGGCTGTAAATAAATAAAAAATCAGTGGAATTTAATGTAGGTGGGTGGCATATATCACAACTGTCTTGGAGAAAAGTAGCCTTTGTTTGCCCATGGCAGCCAATCAGAGTTCAGCTTTAATTCCCTAAGCTGCTCTGGGAAAATGAAAGCTGCGCAGTGATTGGTTGCTATGAACAACTAGGCATAGTTAGTCGACACCCTAGGTCTGTGATGGCTAACCTCCGGCACTCCACACGACACCCAAGATGTAAACTTGCTTGGCTGTTCTCAGAACTCCATATAAATGAATGGAGCATGAGAGTTGTAGTTTCACCATAGCTGCAGTGCTGGAGGCTAGAGGTGCATGAAAATTATGCCAGAGGGATACATTTAAATACCCTCCAAAAAACAGTATTCAAAAGTATCTCAGAGCATCCATTTACTTTGACAAGGCAAAAGGCATCCAAAAGGTTAAAGGGGTTATCCAATCCTAAAAAAAGCCCCCCATATGCTGGGTCCCCCACGCAGAATATACTTATCGGGGGGGGATGGAGGATGGCAGCCAATGGCAGGTGGTGACGGGGACGAGCTTCCCTAGTGTCACCCACGATACTAGGGAGACTTGTCCCCACCACCGCCTGCCATTGGCTGCCCCCACCCCCCTCCCGACAATGGATGTTTTCATCCATGCACGAGGAGAAGCAGCAGCGGTGCAGGGACCAGAAGCGGCGTAAGTATATTCAGCGTGGGGGGCCCGGGCATATGGGGAGGCATTATAGGATTGGATAACCTCTTTAAAGGGGGGTCTGTCAGCAGGAAATTCACCAAGCACAGTGCCCTAGCGCTAGCTCAGCTGAATGTAATGACACTTTTCACTTAGCGATCCGTTGCTTTATTCTGGAGAAAATGTACTTTTAATCTACATGCAAATGAGCAGTTAAGTGCACCGAGGGCGGGACCAAGCCACTCTGTGCACCCTTGCTCCTCTTCTCCTTCCTAAGTTAGATGGCAATACAAGAACCTGGCCCTGACAATCAAGGAAAGGGGCTGGCAGAGGATGCAGGAGGAGGAAGGGAGCACAGAGTGATTTGGGCCCACCCTCGGTGCACTTAAGAGGATTATCCCATGATTAATAAATAAGTAAAAAAAAAAAATTAAATTTTTTTTTTAAAATTCAGACATCATACAGTACATGATGACCTTGCATCATCCCTGTACCTCACATGGGTCCAGAGATCTCCCCATTCATTGCTCTGCTAGATTTATATCCAGTTGGCAACTCAAAGGGATTGTCCTTTTCTGCTGCAGCTCAAGGGGTTTGTCCTTTCTGCTGCAGCTCTGTGCAGTTAAAGGATGAAACTGAGCATTTGCAGCCATCTCAGTTAGTATGGGAAAAAAAAAAAAAAAAAAAAGAACAGGCGCTATACAGATATATTTTATTGAATAGCTCAGTGGCTATAATAAATTTTAAATTACGTGCAATTACAAAAGGATTTAGATGCAGGTGCCGGTTTAAAAACTAAAGAATATTTTTCGTGGGACAACCCCTTTAACTGCTTATTTGCATGTGGATGAAAAGTACTTTTTTCTCCAGAACGAAGCAACAGATCACAAAGTGAAAGATACCATTACCAATCTAGCCCTACAAGACACCGTGCCTTTAGGACTTACGCCACCTGAGAAACATGATCTGTCTGCTGCATCTCCCGGCCCACCGTGGCTCCCCTGACCAAAACGGACCATACCTTAGTAATTTATGATACAGCCAGTCCCACATGATAATGTCAGCACATGGCAATAGTCCCGCCATCTGCTACACTGGCTGTTTCATAGGTTATGAAGATACAGTCAGCTTGGGTCAGGAGATCCACGGTCGGCCTGGGTGATGCAGCCGGCATGTGGGCCGATCATGATCGTGTGCATGAGCCATTAATCTTTAAGACCCAGTTTCCACCACCAAAGTGAATGGATTCCCTCAGCAGATACATCTAAAAAGAGAAGAGCAAATTTTTTGAAAATTGTTTCAGACCCGATTCGCCACATTAAAAAAAAAAAAAAAAAATACAATTTGGCTACAAAGCAAATATGCTGAATACCTTTCCCAGAAACCCAGAGGTGCATTGCCTAGCCTACAATACTCCATACACGTATTAGGCACTCTTCGTAATGAGAAAGAGTATCTCACAGACGCGTGTGTGTGTGTGTGTGTGTGTGTATATATATATATATATATATATATATATGTATGTATATCCATCCCAGAAGAGCGTTGTCTGGCCTACAATACTCCACACACGTACCAGGTGCTCTCCATAATGAGAAAGAATATTTTACAGACGTGTGTGTGTGTATATATATATATATATATATATATTTTCCAGAAACCCCGAAGAGCATTGCCTAGCCCAGTGTTTCCCAACCAGTGTGCCTCCAGCTGTTGCAAAACTACAACTCCCAGCATGCCCAGACAGCCTTTGGCTGTGCATGCATGCTGGGAGTTGTAGTTTTGCAACAGCTGGAGGCACACTGGTTGGGAAACACTGGCCTAGCCTACAATACTCCATACACATACTAGGCACTCTTCGTAATGAGAAAGAGTATCCCCCAGACAACACATTATATATTGCCCAGAAACCCAGAGTAGCATACTAGGCTCTCTCTGATTCACCAGATAAAAATCACAAAAATTTCTGATTTGTTAAAATCTGTACTTTCTGGGAAAGAGGACCTTTCACTTAGGATTGAGGTAGTGAAATACTCACTACCTTCCTGGGCGGCCCCCGCCGAGGTCCAGACAACAGTTTTTTTTTTTCAAAATAACCCCAGGTTCCTCCGCTCCCGTCCCTGTTAGTTTTCATATGCGGCGATTCTTTATATGAGACGGTGACTTGTCTTTTGCCTGGGGAGTGGTTTTCCTCTCCCCGGCTGCGAGCCGAGCGCTATGATTGGCTGCGCTCGCAGCCAGGGAGAGAAAAAACCACACCCCAGGCAAAAGACGAGTCCCCGCCTCATACAAGGAGTCCCCGCATGTGAGAACTAACAGGGAACGGAGCGGAGGAATCGGGGGTTATTTAAAAAAAAAAAAAAAAAACTATTGTCTAGACCTCAGCAGGGGCCGCCCAGGAAGGTAGTTTAAGTATTTCACTACCGCAGTCCTAAGTGAAAGGTCCTCTTTAATTCAAACGTATAACCCCTCCCCCCCCCCAGCTCAGAGCAGTGCTAATGTGATATAATATATGAAGCAGTGTCAATGAGACTTCAAAATGATAAACTCATCCATGGAGTCAAAACAGGGAATTGTCATTTTTCGGTGTATAGTCCTGAGCGGTCGGCTGTGTGTCTGCTGTTATTACAGTGTGAAATGCACTTTTAGCTCTTTTTTTTTTTTTCGTGGAAAATTAACAAAGACCACCATAAATCTGCTAACGTACCAGCGGTGCGATAATCAGCCTGGCATGGTGTGACTTCTCAGGTCTAGCACATCCAGGGTAGCTGGTGTAACACCTCCATGTATGGATACGAGCGTCGGCGCCTTACTGTTTACATGAGGCTGGAGCACAACACGCGTGAAATGACTGTCTGCAGCCAATCCATACACAAGATCCTGGTCTACTCCAAAAATTCGCAACCACATAATTAACCCCTACTTAAAGGCGATTTTTTTTTTGTAAAGCAGTCTTTTTTTCTTTTATTCGTCAATGGATTGACATAAAGTAGGTTTCATTGGTGAGGGTCCCCGATTGTGTCCCCACCCGCACATCATGCCCTTTAAATGTAGGGGGATAGCTGTATTTTACTGTTTTCGTAAGGCTACTTTCACACTCGCGTTTTGGCTTTCCGTTTGCGAGATCTTTTCAGGACTCTCAAAAGCGGTCCAAAACGGATCAGTTTTGTCCTTATGCATTCTAAATGGAAAAGGATCCGCTCAGAATGCGTCAGTTTGCCTCCGTTCAGTCACCCTTCCGCTCTGGAGGCTGCCTGCAGCATTTTGCTGTCCGACTGATGAAGTGGAGCCAAACGTCCTGGCATACAATGTAAGTCAATGGGGACGGATCCGTATTCTCTAACACAATCTGGCACAATAGAAAACGGATCCGTCTCCCATTGACTTTTAATGGTGTTCAAGACGGCTCAGTCATGGCTATAGAAGACCTAATACAACCGGATGCGTTCATGAGGGATGCATGCGGTTGTATTATGGTAACGGGAGCGTTTTTGCAGATCCATGACGGATCCGCAAAAACTGCTAGTGTATAAGTAGCCTAACCCACTAGGTAAGTGCTGATGTAATACATATTTACTCAAAAGCCTATTAAAGGAGTAGTTCTACTCCTGTTCTGCAATAAATGTTATTTACATTTGCACTGTACTACCCTGTTCTCGCATCTGAAATAGTGCAGCACAGCCCGCTCGGGGTCCTGACCGCCATATACAAGCTGGGGGACCCACCTCTATCAGGCACTCATTGCATATCCTGTGGAGATGCCACACGTGTCAGATGTGAATATGCCTTGTAGCTCCTAGCACTAGAGGTGCACCCAGCTCTGCGCGTGCTATACCACGACTATCGTCAACCTGCGCCAATCACATCTGACAGGACAAATAGCGCTAAATGCGTCAGATCCAGCCCAGCTGTTACCATATATAACAGGAACCACACCCCAGATATGTAAAGAGGGTCTTGATTTAGGATTGGTGTATCAGAAATCATAATCAGTTACTCAAAAAAATAAAATATCACCCATCGACCAAGTGACCATTGAAATAGCTCAGTCTGGTTACCCCTTGGGTCAGAAGTCCATCTCAACGCCTTTCTAACGCAACATTCACTTTAACCCTAAGTTCACACTTGCGCGTTTTACAGTGCGTTCAAACGCGCTGTAAAACGCTCAACACATGCAAACCAATGCTTCCCTATGGGCATGGTTCTCACCTGAGCGTTTTACAGCGCGTACGAACGCGCTGTAAAACGCCATACGCATAAACAAGTACTTGAGTTTTTTTGGGGCGTTTGTCGCGCGTTTTGTGATTGACACCACAGTAGTCAATCACAAGAACGCGCGTACGACGCGCGTTTCCTATTTGCAAAAACGCGCTGAAATACGCGAGTAAAACGCGTGTTTTAAGAACGCTCAGGTCTGAACCCAGGGTAAAGGGGTTGTGTCATCTCCAACTCTAGGATATGTCATTAAAGTCAGATAGGTGTAGATCTCAGTGGCGGGACCTGCACCTATCTCCAGAAAGGGTCCCCAAAAGTGAAGGAAAGCAAAACATCCTTCTCCATTCATCTCTAAGGAAGTTCCTAAAATAGCTGAGCAAGCGCACTTGGCTATTTTCAGAAGTCCCATAGAAACGAATGAAGAGTGTACCATGCAAGCATGGCCACCACTCTTTTCAATTCTATGGAACCACTGGAGATGGCCTATCCTATTTTCGGCAGTCACATACAAAAATGCATGGAGAGCGGCAGTGCATACGTGGCTGCTTTCCACTTACTTCGAGCATCCTGTTCTGGAGATAGGTGCAAAACCCACACCTGACACTGGTGGCATATCTTAGCAGCATGCCACGAATGTCTAAGGTGAGACTACCCCCTTTAATGTCACAATATATCGTCTGTATTATGACAGTGAGCCATGAACTCCAAAACCATTCCCAGGGTGGTCTTGCTTGTTTAGCCTAAAGGTCCTTCGACACAGTCCGCTACTGGGCGATTACAAGTGCCGATCATCATATATGTTCATTTAAAGGGCCTTTACACAGGGCAATGCACGGAACGATCGTTAGGAAGATCATTTGTCCTCCATACACATACCGTGAAATGCACTGCAGACTAATGAGGATTTCTGCATGGGCTGATGATGATTCTTACATGTAAAGGGCCTTGAAGGGGGTAACACCAGCCAATACAGGTTTCCAGTGGGATACAAAAGGTGCAAAAAATAAATCCGCTTACACTGCCTCATCCCAGGAAACGGCTGCGAAAAGTGCTCAGCCAATCAGTGGCAGCAGCAATGACCCACCCGCAAAGTGATTGGCTGAGCGCTCTTCCCAGGCATTCCAAGTCCTGTTGGGACATCACCAGGAAGCGGATTGCAGCGGGAACCTGGGACATTGAAACGCTAGTGGCTACGGCACCTGTAAGGCCTCATGCACATGGCTGTAGCTGTTATTACGGTCCACAAAACGCAGATACTGGCTGCATGCATTGCGCATTTTGCAGATCGGTACGTCACGTCGTGTCCTCTGTTAGAAATGCCTAAACTTGACCAACATGTTTTTCAGTTTTTTTTCCACTGAAATGATTGGGTCCGCATCTGACCTCACAAAAAAAATAAAATAAAAAAATGCAGATAAGATGCGGACCAAAACTACAGTAGTGTCCATGAGGCCCAAGGCTGACTTCAGAGTAGTGGGACTACATGTGTTCTTTATTACACCCACAACATATAGAACCCCCCCAGTTTAAACCTTCGATTACTGGAGGCCATCTGAAACCGGAGGTCCGCATCCGGGCAGAGATCTATGACGCCTCCGGGTGAGAATATAAGAGGATTGTGTTTGAGATAAACTAATTTTGTCAGTAATGGCAGATGCACAGTAAAGTGGTGTCTTGTCTTTTGTGTTTTTTTACATTTATTAAAGGCCAACACATTCAGACAGTTTAAATACAGGATCCTGGAAGAAGTGGCGACGGCAGCCACGGCCACGGCATGCAGGCGAGATCACAACACGCCCAGCCCAGCTACCTACAGGAGAGAGACACAACTGTAAGAAAACACATTGCAAATTCCCAGACAGAGTAGAAAACTAGAAGCGAGATTTATACTGGGAGAGGGGGCCGCAGCGGCTTGTACATAGGAAAGTCTCAGCAATGACTTTTGTTTGAAGATACGCCACTGACACTTCTCAAGGCGGCACAGTGGGTCACCCTAACCCTTTATGGGTCACAACATCTGCTTCACTGGTTCTCAATATTTTAAAGAAAAATCTAATAAGCTCGAAATATGGGAAGAGGGACCAACTAATTGCCACCATGCTGCTGTTTTTCTATAAACCCAATTTGTATTAGGCTTGTCAGACAAAAGACCTAGACCACCCTTTTCTGCAAATCATCAGCATATTATTCATATTTTGACAAAAATTAGAAGCACCTATGACCGCCATCCCACCGAAGCAGGAGGGATGCATTAATAGAAGAATTGACTATGGCCGCTGACAGAGAAAGTTCCTTCAAAAGGGGTTGAGCAAGTGGCATTTATCATGTAGAGAACGTTAAAGGGTTTCTGTCACCAGATTTAACCCTATTAAACTGGCTGACATTAGCGATGTGCTAATGTCAGCAGACCCCAACTCTCCTAGTCTTATGCTTCTGGATGCCCCCATTACTGCACAGTTTTAACTTTTATAATATGCTAATTAGCCTCTAGGAGCGGGGGTGGGGAGTGGCGGTAGTTGCTCCTGCTCCTAGAGCAGGCATCAGCAACTTTCAGCTCCCAGCTGTTGTGAAACTACAATTCCCAGCATGCTCCATTCATTTCTATGTAAGTTCCTAGAAGAGCAGAGCAACTATGCATGCTGGGAGTTGTAGTTTCACAACAGCTGGGAGCCAAAGGTTGCTTACCCCTGTCCTAGAGGCTCCGTTCTCCGACCTCAAGTCGCGCCCTGCCGTCCTTGATTGACAGGGCCAGCGTTCGTCTTCTCCGGCCGGCCCTGTGTGCTGGATAAATCTTGCGCATGCGCAGTCCCAGCACACAGGGACGGCAGGAGGAGACAAACACTGGCCCTGTCAATCAAGGACTGCAGGGCACGACTTGAGGTGGGAGAACGGAGCCTCTAGGAGCAGGAGCAACGCCCCCCCCTCCCCCGCTCCTAGAGGCTAATTAGCATATTATAAAAGTTAAAACTGTGCAGTAACAGGGGCATCCAGAAGCATAAGATTAGGAGAGTTGGGGTCTGCTGACATTAGCACATCGCTAATGTCAGCCAGTTTAGTAGGGTTAAATCCTATTAATACAAGGCACTTACTAATGTATTGTGATTGTCCATATTGTGTCTTTTGCTGGCTTTATTCATTTTTTCATCTCATTATACACTGCTCGTTTCCATGGTTACGACCACCTTGCAATCCATCAGTGGTGGCCGTGCTTGCATTCTACAGGAAATTGCACCATCCTCTCTGGTGGCAAAGACCTTGGGAGTGTAGAAAGGCTAGTGCATTTCACTGTAGTGCACAAGCACGACCACCACTGACAGATTGCAGGGTGGTCGTAACCATGGAAACGAGCCGTGTATAATGTGACGGAAAAAGGACTCCAGCCAGCAAAGGAGGCAATATGGGCAATCAATATGTTAGTAAGTGCCTTGTATTAACTTTCTCTAAATGATAAATGCTATTTTCTGAAGTAAGACCAGCCCTTTAAAAAAAAAAAAAAAACAGACAATCCAGGAAAACCTCATTGTCATTCTGCCTTCGCCCGCACACAGCAGACGGGGTAAGTGTCACAGAAGGTTTAATACCCGGCAGTGAAGAATTAAGGCCAAGGGACAATATGTCTTCCCTCAGAGCTGAACTCCTTCAGTCTGTCCACAAATTGATATTTTATGACCTTTTCATAACCATCCAATGATGATTTTTGGCTCAGAGGAAAAATGAAAAAGCGGGAGGAGGACATGTGTATATGGATCTGAGGTCTATGGATGCCTGTAGTGACCAGACCGAGATCTGCAGACTTGGCTACACTTACAATGAACGGAGGAATTGACACATTGACTTCGCGTCACTCATATACATCCTTTTTATCTGCAATGTAATCTACTATCTCCTGTGGCGTCATCAGCTTCTCGCCGTCGGCATCAGGAATCTCAAATCCTGCAAGGAATAAGATGCAGGGATTAGACACACATTCCAAAAATTGCATTAGGCCATCGCTTCTGCAAAACACATGAAACCTACCAACGTGGCGGACAATTGCAGTTCCCACTGATTTTTCACCCAGCTTTCCTAGCACCTAGTGGCGGAGTCTGTCTGGCGTTACAATGGGGCATGTCTAGACTGATATGCGAAATGCAATGGTTGACCGATCTGCCTAGATTCTGGCCTTCCTAATTCTTGCATCCACCCCCCGCGTATCACTGTGACTGAATTCCGCCATCTTCGGCTATATTGCGATGACCGATATCTCCATGCTGCATTCACTGCTGCCTCCCTTCACGTGCGTTTCCCGATGCTCGCGCCCAATCTGGTATCCTAGCAACCCGAGCAGGAGGCAGAAGGAGAGATCACAGCATGCGGGGAAAACATGTCACCGTGCCCGAGACTGTCCTAGTGACACAGATAATTAAAAGTAACCGTTCCTGAAAGGAATGCATAATGCAGAAGGGCAGAAGCAAGGAGGAAGGAATGCACGGCGGCCGTGCAGATGACCGTTCATCCACATCAAACGTGGACGAGTCCACCAGTGGCAGCTTATAAACCGAGCCTTATGACATTCAAATCAGGAGTTGACTTGGTGGAAGCACCCTTTAACACACCCCCCCCCCCCCCAAACACTGCACCCTTAGGGTGCTGCTTTACTTCTCTAGCGACAGACCTGACACCCCCGGAGATTCTGCATGAAAATGGCAGACCGTATGGAAATCTCGAGCGAAATCCATGCAGAAACAATGCTACGCTGTGCCAGACTGCCAAACCAAAGGACGGGTGACATACTCTGTGCTTGTACAGAGTAAGGCTGCATTACATTGGGATCACACCGCTGCAAATGTGCCAAATATCTGGTCAGCGAGCGCAGCATCGGGTAAAGCTTTGCATTCCAATCACGTAGGCAAGCGAGCAACGCCGAGCCGCTGCTAACATTTAAAAGATGCAAGGTGTTCGCCACCTAGTGGCAAGAAAATGCTAAGTCAAGCTTGGCCGGTGAGCAAGGACTCTGAGAGCAGCCATACGAACTGGTTAACAAAAACGCGCCAGGGCTGCTGCATGCAATCCCTAAATTTTCAACGAGACTGGAAAAGTGGATTCGGACTAGGCCCTTCTGACACTCTGTTAGGACAGTTTTCACGCAGGAGTTGTCAGCCATGCATTAAGCTGCATTAAAATGGTTTACTATAACCATCAAGACCATTCAGTGCCATAGAAACCGGTCTAGGACTTTCTACACTCACATGCAAAAGACCCCCTTAAAACAAAGATGGCGACAATGAACGTACCCCTGACATAGTCCTGAGGTGCATATCGGCTACATGGCGTCCAGAGACGCAGAGATTTGTTCAAATCTCATCCACTTTCCCGCTTCCGTATGCAAGTTAGCATTGAAAACTGGCAGCATTTCTGGCATGTGTGAATGACCCTTAAAATATCTGGAAGCGAGTGAAGGAACGACCGTTGCCATTTCATTCACAATTCTGCACCTTCAGAGCTGTAATCTCCTACTTAGGCTACATTCACACGACCGTATGAACGAGTCCACATTCATAGTTCCGTTCCGCGGCCGCGCAAAAAAAAATATAGAGCGTGTCCTATTCTTGTCCGCAATTGCTGACAAGAATAGGCATTTTCTATAGTAGTGGCGGCATGTGCGGTCCGCGCAAAACACTACGGTCGTGTGAATGTAGCCTTATCCCTACAGTGTCTGCACAGATTATTTCCCGTCAGGGAAGAAATGTGATGTAGGAAAAAAACAACTGACCCCCTACAATTTAGAAGTGCAGCGGAGCGCTGTTTCTGATAAGCTCGCCGCCTGAACTGCGAATGCTACCCTGGAGTAAAACATAGGCGAAGACTGTTGAGCCTGACTTTTTCTAGAAAGCAGACGTCAGCACTATTATAGGTGGCAGAAAAAAATGCTTTCCGACATTTCTGCTAGATTTACCAATCAATAGGTATCTAAGCGCAGCTGTAAAGACTGGGAGCAATATTCAGTAGGGAATGTTTCTTACCAAACTCATCCTCCATTGCCATTATTATCTCAACTTGGTCCAAACTATCCAGACCCAGGTCTTTCATGAAGTGGGAGTTGACCGAAAGCTGGAAGGGAAGGACCGGCAATTAGTAGGTGTAAAGGAGGATCAAGCATTGTGTCATCCGTATTGTCTGCAGCAGATCCTGATCCAGAAGACTGAGGTCCTACAGGGCAGATGTACCGATCAGGCCTCAATGCCCCCTGTATGGAAAGTCTGCAGGTAAAATTCTCAGGTTTACCATCCAGGGAGGATTCACCCCGAGTGTAAGGGTCCTTTAAGCGGTAGACGAGGTAAGCTTTTACATGCAGCAATCACCTCCGCTGTATGGGGACAAGAGAGCAATTCACCCATCGCTTGTCCTCAAAGAAAATCATTGCTCCAGTGCAGCAGGACGCTGTCTATGCACCATCTGCTGCGCAGGAACAATTACTTTCTGTGTCGTCAGACCGATGTTCATCAGGCGATTGCCTGCGTAAAAGGTATCGGCAGATTATCGGGACCTAGTACTCTTCCCTGACAATCCGTCCGTGTAAAGAGAATTAACTGCAGAAAATTTCTGCTACAAATCTGCACCAAGTGGATTTGCCTGCAGATAATGCAAGAATGGTTTAAAGAAAAGAAATAAAGTTAAAGGAGTTTTCTGGTTTCCCGTTTTGATGACCTGTCCTCAGCATAGGTCACCAATATGAGATCGGTGGGGGTCCGACTCTCGGCATCCCCGCCGATCAGCTGTTAGAAGAGCGACGCGTTCTCTTCACCGTTTACCTGCTGCAGCGGCGAGCAGTGCAATTACAGCTCCTCCGTCCCATTCGCTTGACTAGGATGGAGTGCAACTACAACTGCTCCTTCTCATCCAAGTGAATGGGACGGGGGAGCTGTAATTACACCGCTCGCTGCTGCAATGTCGACAGGGAGCAGGTAAGCAGGAGCACTCTGCTCTCTTCAAACGGCGGAGGATAGGTCATCAATATCGGAAACTGGACAACTCCTTTAATGGCTTCAGGTTCCGAAGCGACAGGGTTGCTTGCAGATTCTATTGCAGATTTTGACTTCCTCGGAGTAAGGGAAAAATCTGAAGACAATCTGTGTCAGGCATTATTAACATCCTGCAGATTTCAGAAATCTGCATCGCAGGTCACTTTCCGCACTGAAAATCTCTACATCGTGGACGACACTTGTCCAGAGCTCACCAACGTGGCTGGTACTGTAATATTTTGTGGATTTTCCATATGTAAATCCACATGGAATAGGTGTGTGAACCTACCCTAACACCGACTTCCGGCAGAGAACAGGTGGCCGTGGTTCTCTGGATCCAGCATAGCCGGACAGTGCCACGTTCCCACTGGACCCCGCAGGGAACCGGCCACTTCCTGGCATATATGACCGGATTCGGCTGGGCAAAAACCATTGCGTGCAGCCGAGTCCCAGCTGATATGTCAGGGAGCGGCCGGATCCCCGCGGCATCCCATTACAGTTAATGCGGTCTGGCAGGTACACGCACTATCCGGAGAACTCTGGCAGCCTGTTCTCTGTCCGATTTTTTTGACGAATGTGTGGAAGTAGCCTTAGCATTCAGGATTCTATAGGAAAAGTATAGAGACCCCAAATACTCCAGTATCATGGAGACTGGTAGAATACTCCATGAGTCTTCCTCCTTGCTCCATGTGGCACATTTTTGTGATCGGCAGGGATGGGTGATCACAATGGCCGGACCCCCCACCAATGAGGTACTGAAGGCTTATCGTAGGAGTGACAGGACTCCTAGAAGAGACAATGAGAGTCCAGCTTGCCCCGACCACAAAAAATGACTGACAGTTTTCTTTGTCTATACGGGAGAGCTGTCCGTCAGCTCATGTAAGGAAAAACAGGGAAATCTGAACAGCCCCTAAAGCTGGCCGTGCACCTTAGATAAATGACAGCCAAACATCTAAGGTGTATGAAGGGACTCTCCCGGACACCCCGGCGGGGAGCTAAGGATCAGGCTGATCCTGCCCGATTGTTTTGTTCTTGGGAAGGTAAGCTGCTGTCAGAGATGTTTGGCGATGGTTTACTCTCCTTTCTCCATACAGGACACAGGCATGCTTGGCCAAGCATGCATGTGTGCAGAGGAACTGAGAAAGCAAAGCTGTCAACCGAACAAGTGTTCAGCCAACAGCTACCTATTCGGAGGGGCCGGCGTAGAACCAACACGTTCAATGGCTGTTAAAAAAAAAAAATTAAAAAATATAAATTCTCACCTTTTCTGGGTCAACCTTATCATACAGCTTCAATACATATAAAACTCTCTCGGCGATGCCCTCCAGGGTGAGGGGAGGAGGGCCGCTGTACTGGCGACATGACTGATATAAGGAGCCAGAGACCTGCAGAAACAAGACACAGGGAGAGTCAGAGGAAAGACATACGGCAACAGCCATCTGTTTAAGTGGGGGATCTAAGACCCCTGCTCCCCCAACCACATACATTCAGCAATCAGTAAATACAGAGGGGGAACAGGTCATCAGACTCTCAGTATTGCAGCCTCAGGCACCGGGCCGGAAGATGGACTCATCAAAAGCGTTGGCCCACTAACAAGATTCAGGGGGCGTATTCAGAGTTGTGTATTTTTTTGCTGGATTCTAAAGCTCACCGCCAGATCGTCCATGACTATAATGGGGGGTTTCCAGCCGACATTCGTGCTGGATCAGGCATGCCGCAGATGAAAACGTACCCTTGGTGTAGACACATGTTGACAGGACAGTTGGCCGCCATTTTCTAACTTACACAACGTGAGCTGTGTGACGCCCCCCTGAGATGCCCCACCTAAGAGAGGGGGCATGGTATCCCAAATAAATGACACTGTCAGGGCTGCACAGGTTTTGTCTGGACACGATGTCACAAATGTCCCATAGATGTGGGTCCCACCAATCTCCAGAACAGGGTCGTCACCCTCTTCCGTGAATGGAGAACACGCCATACATGCACGCCGCCCTCCTCAGTCACTGAGCAAGCGTTTCAATCCGATTGGCTGCTACAGAAAGCGCTCTACTGATTTCTTTGCGCCACTTTTTTTTAGATCACCCCTGCTGAATGCTCATATTACATTTTTGGCTAGCTTTCGGGACCTGGGTGCGATTAGAAGCCTAAGGCCTCGTTCCGTTTGACATCCGTGAAGGATCCGGGTGTCCGTTTTTTTTTTTCCCCCTCCGTGCGTCATCCACATTCCATGGACACTGCTAACTTCCAAAGCATCTCCCGCCAGTGGTCTGCGAAGCACTGACAGAACACGGATGACATCCATGTTGTCCGAGGTTTTTGACAGTTCCATAGACGGTCAATGCCAGACACTGATGTGTGACCGAGGCCTAGAAGGGCGTCTTTTGGAGAGAACCTCTCCTCGAATCACAGCTGTCAGTTTGGCAACAGGAGGTGACTGCGTTTCTCTCACAGCAGCACATGCCGTCTGGGCCCCCCCTTTAGGTCCGAATAAAAATCTTTTAAGGTAAAAACATATGTGGCTACAGTGGCTTTAAAAAACACAATACTTTACATGGCCCCATTCACAAAGTGAACAAAGGCGAACTCCACCGTAGTCTTCCCATTTGAATTCTGAACACCCGCTGGCACCCATCGCTGTTTCCAGCAGCGTTCATCTGGATAATGCACCAGAAGAGGACACGCCCTTTCTTAGCGTGGTCGCATGGAGTGCAGAATAGCCACCCAAGATACAGCAGTGCAGCTGGCGGCCTTTTGGGGTAGACCCCGTGCCAATGCGCCAGTAAAACAAAACGCCGCCTTATGACATCACTGCTTGACCATCAAGGTCAGGTGACACGTCAATCTAATTCACAAAGTCCTCAACTTCTCCCTGATGTCCGATTTCAAAGGCGATAAGGACCAGGCTGCTCTATTTCAACATGTCCAATCCTTTTATTCTCAGGCTGCCACTAGACACGTCCGGCGTTGACCTCCTCTCCATTAAAAAAAAACACATGCATGCTCAGCCGAGGCAGGTGGGATGGCTATCCGACAAATTACCGCTTAGCCTAAAAGCTATCTAAACAGTATGACCGCGTGTAGGAAGGAGCCAGTGGCACCACCGATGACATCATCAGGATTGCACGTCCCACGGGCAGACACGCGCCGATGTGCCACAAAACCTGTCACATGATACAAAGCAATTGGACAGTTTCATCCCCAAAAACATATACTAATTACTGACAGCAACCAGGCACGGGAGGAAAGAAAAAGGATCTGCTTGCGGTCAGTGACTAGCATCGTTCTGGTTCATCGCCTGCGTCTGACAACCCATTGTCCTCATACGGCTGTGATATTCGTTATATAAGTGAGGTCACCACCTGCTGCAGTGCATCTGGATGTAATCAGCATAGTTTCCATTCACTGACAGCAATCAGAGATCGCACAGAGGGTGAGGAAATTAAACAGAAGGTTAGATCATTGCAGGACTGGCTATGGATTCTATAATCCTGGACAATTCCTTTAAATCAATGCATTCCTATGGTCCTCATAGGTGGCCAGGTCCCCTGCGGGTGATGCAGATGTCCGGAGAAGGCAGCATGGGTCCACCTGGAAGAGCAGGCGACCTGGCCGCCCGCACAGGGCTGACAACCCGCATCCGCATGCTCTAGGGCCGTATACACACCAGACACACTCGCCGCCCCCACACGCAGCCCTCTCTACCCCCAGGTGACCCCTGGCTGGCCTTGTCGGGTCTCCCGGCTCCCGTGCCGTACCTGTGTGGCGAGGACCGGGGCGTTGGTTGTAGGCCTGGCCAGGGAAGAGCGCTGCCTGCAGGCGGTGCTGCTCAGGGCAGGCAGGGAGCGCCGGGGCAGGGGGCGCAGCGCTGAGCGGACACACACACAGAGGACACGGGACGCCATGGCTGACAGCAGCTACCCACACTGCACCGCGGCGTGGAGGGGGAATAGAGTGACTTCCGGCACGTGTGCTAGAGGGGCCCGTGACCATAGAGACCCCTTCCGGAAGGAGTTAGAAGGGCAGCGCGGCGGAGGCAAGCGGGAAGTTCCAAACTGAAGGAATACTCCGGTTTCCCACGGATTTAGACTTCCCCGTCCAGATTCACGAGGCGAACGTGCAATTTTAAAGCCAGCGCGAGAGTCGTTCCGCCATCTTGTTACACCCACTTTCTATAGGCCCGCGCCATCTTGGTGCACCCAATAAGGACGGAGGGAGAGGAGGTCACGGGGTGTCATTGAGGTAGTCACGTGGCTTGTTTAGCACAGATTGTGCAGAAAGAATGGCTTATCGAGATGTTCTTCTGTATCTTTCTACAGGATTTCCCAGATGTATTTATTTTCTGCTCCATAATCTCCAGAGATGGAAGAGCCCTTCAACAGAGTGATAGTCCAGCAGCAGGTCTCAGCAAAGATGAGAGTGGCCTTTAAAGGGCGTGGCTAATATAAGTAGTAAATTCAGACCCCCGATATTTTAAGGGGCCTACCAAGTCTTAAGCTAGGTCTACACGGCGACATTTTGTGTAATGGTAGCAGGGCCGGTTCTATAATAAGGCAGACCAAGCGGCTGCCTTAGGGCGCAGAGAAGAGATGGGGCGGAAAAATGAACTTTTTTTTTAAATCACTTGCAGCAAGTTGCGCCGCAGGGCCCCCGGCCACCCACCCTAGCCTGCATGTGCCATGCGGCCCCGATCCTCACTCCCAGAGCGGCAGCACAGCAACGGGGGCACTCAGGGGATGTGTGACTGGCGAGTGGCTCCGCGGCGGGCAGCAGCAGGGACTGGAGCAGCTGTTGGTGACTGTGACTCACACAGCCAGCCCAGGTGGACTGTTGACTGCCGTAGGGTAGGTGGTAGTTGATGAGCGTATATTGTTTATAATTATTACACAAGATTAATTGGGGGGGGGGGGGTCTCGGGTGACATGATGGGAGGGGGGACAAATCACATGTCTGTAGTCTGTGCCATGGAGGGGGAGAAATGTGACATGGGGGGGATGATGTGGGGGGGGGGGGAGTGTGACACAAAAGAGGGTAATAATGTGACCATGGGGGGGAGGGGGGGCGCCAAAATGTAGCTTCGCTTGTGTTGGCAAAAATCCTTGCATCGGCCCTGAATGGTAGTCTATGGTGTTGCATTTGAAATTCATTTTTCTGCGACTGTCGTAGTCGCAGTGCGATACCATAGACTATCATTATAAAAATTGTCGCGCGACAAATGGGACAGTGTAGTTGCGCCCCATGTGTCGTGCGACACATGTAGTCGTGTAGACCTAGCCTTAAAGGGGTTATCCAGTATCTACAACAGCCCCCCCATGTGCCGGGCCCCTCCGTGGGAATATACTTACCTCGGGCGCTCTTTTTCCCCGCACCGCCGATGCTGCTTCTCCCTGTACACGGATGAAAACATCCGGTGTCGAGGGGAGCAGCCGATGGCACGTGACCACTGCAGCAAGCAGGAGTGGGCCATAACTCCATGCAGATGATGCCTGTAAATGTTTGGTGTTAAAGGGGTCCTAGCGGCTGGACCCCCAAGCGAACAGACACTAGGGCTACTTTCATACTCGCGTTTAACTTTTCCGGTATTGAGATCCGGCAGAGCAATCGCTTCCGTTTTGTCCCCATTTAATGTCAGTGGGGAAGAAACTGAACAGAAAAGAATGCTTTAAAATGCATTCCGTTATGTTTGGTTGTGTTCCCATACCGTACGAAAAACCGCAGCAAGCTACGGTTTTCTATCCATCATGGCATGCCGAGCAAAACGGTAATGTGGGCATGACTGCCCTGCGTCAGCACATGGAGCGTCGCCATAAAGTGCCTTGGGAAAACTGTGCCACTCATTTAGTGTTACAGCCTGAGGCCTCATGCACACGACCGTATTTTGTTTCCTTGTCCGTTCCGCTTTTTTTGCGGATAGGATGCGGACCCATTCATTTCAATGGATGGGTCCGCAAAAATGCGGACAGCACATCATGTTCTGTACGCATCAGTATGTCCGTTCCGTAGTCCCGCAAAAAAAAAAATTGAGCATGTCCTATTTTTTTAGTTTGCGGACAAGGATAGGCATTATCACAATGGATCTGCAAAAAAAATTGATGCCATAAGTACGTCATCCGTTTTTTTTACGGACCGCAAAACACATACGGTCGTGTGCATGTAGCCTGATGTAGCAACTGCTGCATCTCCCACCGGCCGGCACCCCCGTCAGGGCTCGTCAACATCAGCAGAAGGAAGCGATCGTTCCTTTTGAATGAATTCAATGTTGTCTATTGCGCCTCCTCCTCGTCACTTGTTTTAACAGCAATCGATCACCGAGGAGACAGCAAAAAGACAACAGTTGGCGTGCACTCGTCCAACGGTGCAGAAGCGGAACGTGCACCTGGCCAAGTTACTGGTACTACAGTCCCTTCCTTTCCATGTAGTTGACTATGGAAATCATTCTTTTGTTATGCACCCCTTAGGCTGCATTCACACGGGCGAGTTTTGCGCGGGTGCAATGCGTGATGTGAACACATTGCACCCGCACTGAATCCGGACCCATTCATTTCTATAGGGCTGTGCACATGAGCGGTGATTTCCCCGCATCACTTTTGCGTTGCGTGAAAATCGCAGCATGCTCTATATTCTGCGTTTTTCAAGCAACGCAGGCCCCATAGAAGTGAATAGGGCTGCGGGAAAATCGCAAGCATCCGCAAGCAAGTGCGGATGTGGTGCGATTTTCCCGCATGGTTGCTAGAAGACGATCGGGATGTGGACCAGATCTTTATTATTTTCCCTTATAACATGGTTATAAGGAAAAATAATAGCATTCTCAATACAGAATGTTGTGTAAAAAGGGGAAGAGAGGGTTAAAATAAAAAAAACTTTAGCTCACCTCCTCCTCTTGATCGCGTAGGTGCTGGGATCATTCTTCTTTCTTCATTCTGCTGGGTAAAGGACCTTCCGTGATGTCACTGGGTCACATGGTCCAATCAAAAGCTTCCATGATTGGACCATGTGACGTCACCGAAGGTCCTTCAACCAACAGATATGAAGATAGAAGATGTTCCTTGCACCTTTGCAATCAATGGGAGGAGGTGAGTTCAATTTTTTATTTTTAACCCTCTATTGCCCTGCTAACATAGCATTCTGTATTTAGAATGCTATTATTTTCCCATATAACCATGTTATAAGGGAAAATAATAAAATATACAGAATACTCAACCCGAAACCGGACTTCAGTGATGAAGTCCGGGTTCGGGTCTGGGTACCAAACATGCGGATTTTTCACACGCGAGTGCAACGCATTAAAACGCTTTGCACTCACGTGAAAAAAAATCACACATTTTTCTGCAACGCACCCGCCTCTGATCCGGGTGTCAAACATGACACCCGTGTGAACCCAGCCTTAGGGGGGCCAGGTCTCAGTGATGACCATTCTCATCTTTTGCTGGCTTTACTTCTTCCAAATCATCCTCTAGTCTCCATGTCCGAGAAAAGTCAGCAAGATGCAGAGAGAAGAAGAGCTGGATGTTCCCGATGACATATTCTCCTCTATATTAGATGATGTGGAAAAGGAGGAAAATCAGATGGCAGAAGAAGGGTCTTCCACCTGTAAGGCAGGAGAGCGCTGGGGTTGGATAAGATTGGAGGCTTCCTTCTTCTGTCACTTCGGGAATGCCCCGTGACTGTTTTTCTCTCCTCTTTTATCGGTTCGTTGGATCCAACTGCTGGTCACCTGCTGCACTACGAGGTGCTCTTCATATGTAGTGTCAGGATGCAAGGGTAAAAGGTAAGTATAAGGGTTCATTCAGACAGCCGTATGTCAGCAAAAATGCGGATCCGTTTTTTTACACAGTTCATCATGTCCGCAAAAAGCTGGATTGCATTCTGCCTTTTTGCGGATCCATAGACTTCAATGGGGCCACGTCCCGATTTTCACTGACAAGTATGGGACGTGTTTTATTTGTTTTGTGGAGCCGTAGAATGGAAGAAAAGGGCCCCAAAGAAGTGAATGGGTCTGCATCTAACCCGCAGAAAAACGGATCCACATTTTTGAGAACAGCATTCGACCGTCTGAATGACCTCTAACTTTAATTATTAGGTAAAATGTTTATAGGTCAGCTATTGGCCCCATGTGGCCCCCTTATGTACATTTCATACAAAAGGGGAATTTTCAGGAGATGAGAGGCCACAACAGCAGTAATTGGCATATTGTGCCACGCACCGAACCAGCCAAACCCCAGACCAGCAACAGCCCGGGTTTGGCCGACCTATTATATGGGAGCTACTAGCTTTCAGGCTCCTGTCCTTTATGGCAATAATCCTGCAGCCATGTTTGATCCATCCACCATGTTCGGCCCATCTGGTATTAACTGCAATACCTGTTTAAAGTGAAATATTATATGATTTTACACTTGGAATATGGAAATCATTTATTATATTGTTTTTTAAAGGGATTCATAAGTACAGGGTTACAAAATGATTTCTGTTCTTTTAGTACTTTTCCATATGACAATAGCCATAACTTTTTAAAAGTCTCTGTTCATATAGCCATACGGGGGGCTTATCTTTGGGGGGGGAGGGGGAGGTAATAAGTTGTACTATTTAAGGGCACCATTTAATTTACCATGGCTGTTATTGGAAAATCGAAAAAAAAATCTTTGTGTGGTTAAATTGAAAAAAATAAAATGCTATTCCACCAAGGTTTTTGGGGTTTTTACATCATGGCTTTCACTGTGCACTAAAAAGAACAAAGTCCTTATTCTGTGGGTCAGTACGAAAATATGGTTATAGCAAACTTGGGCGTTTTTTATTTAGCATAAGTATAAAGCTGCGGTCTGCATTTACTGGAAGCCTTTTGGCGTCTGGAGAGGTATAGAGTGGACTCTCTGAAAACCGTCTGGCACCAGGTAAGGTACAGAGTAAGCTTTGCATGCATGTTGGTACCTGCATTCCCTGTAGCAGAGTGGACCCAGCATGCATGTGGAACCGACCTGCTATGAATCATGTGGAGGCCGTGAGGGCACATAACAGGTGGCGTTTAGGCCCCTTTCACACGAGCGAGTTTTCCGCGCGGGTGCAATGCGTGAGGTGGACGCATTGCACCCGCACTGAATCCGGACCCATTCATTTCTATGGGGCTGTGCACATGAGCGGTGATTTTCACGCATCACTTCTGCGTTGCGTGAAAATCGCTGCATGCTCTATATTGTGCGTTTTTCACACAACGCAGGCCCCATAGAAGTGAATGGGGCTGCGGGAAAATCACAAGCATCCGCAAGCCAGTGTGGATGCGTTGCGATTTTCCCGCATGGTTGCTTAGCAACGAGACCCGATCTTTATTATTTTCCCTTATAACATGGTTATAAGGGGAAATAATAGCGTTCTTAATAAAGAATGCTGTGTAAAAAGAAGTGGAAGGGGTTAAAAATAATAAAAGTTAACTTACCTTAGCCACTTGATTGCGTAGTCGCGATCTGTCCTCTCTTTCCCTGCATCAGCTAAGATCTAAAGGACCTGTGATGACGCCACATCACATGGTCCAATCACATGGTCCATCTTACCATGGTGATGTGACGTCATCACAGGTCCTTTAGCTGTTAGCTGAAGCTTGAAGACAGATCGCAACTACGCGATCAAGTGGCTAAGGTAAGTTAACTTTTATCATTTTTAACCCCTTCCTCTTCATTTAACAATGCATTCTTTATTAAGAATGCTATTATTTCCCCTTATAACCATGTTATAAGGGAAAATAAATCAATTCTCTAGAAGACCCGAAACCGGACTTCAGTGATGAAGTCCGGCTTCAGGTCTGGGTACCAAACATGGCGATTTTTCTCACGCGCGTGCAAAACGCATTACAAACGTTTGCACCCGCGCTGGAAATTCGCGCATATTCCCGCAACGCACCCGCCTCTTATCCGGGCGTCAAACATGACGCCCGTGTGAAAGAGGCCTTAGTGTTAGGTTCCCGTCTTTACAGAGATCGCCTTGGCGTGTGGCAGACGGGCCCAAATAATTTTGTACAAAATGTATTTGCTAAGCATCTCAACTTTATTAATAAGCATAGGATTAACATTAGAGCATTTATTATGACGTTTCGTACTTTATTTGGTCTGCAGAGTGCTGTTGAATTGTATGTTTTTTGTGTATTTAGCCATAGCAACGTGCACCTGCACTTTGGATGTGCTGACTGACCCCCCTTTCCTTGCTATATATATATATTTTTACTACGTTAAAAAAAAATAATCTTTGAAAAAAAATTTTTCTTTGCATGAAACAGGTGACAAAAACAGGTGAATTGTGTTTTTTCAGAAACAGGTGAATTGTGTTTTTTCAGAAACAGGTGAATTGTGACATTTTCAGACGAGGCGATACTTTGTTTTTTTTATATATTTTTATATATAAAATTGGGAAAGGGGGTGATTTAAACTTTTAATATTTTTTTATTTTTACAGTAACAACTTTTAACCCCCTTTAGGGGGCTAGAACCTGGGATCTTTTAATCCCTTGTCCTAGTGATCCTAATAGAGAACTATTCACCCTTTTGATGCACTCCTTGTTAAGCTATGCCTCATGCACAGAGCAGCAGGGAGGCTACCATGGCAGCCATGGGAAGCTTCAAAAGCGTCCAGGCTGCCATGGTAACTGATCGGAGTCCTTGCGAATTCACTGCAGGGGCTCAGATCGGAAGACTCTGCCTTACCTCACAGATGCCGCATTGATCGCGCCATCTGAAGGGTTAAATGATGAGGATTGGTGGAATCGCCATTTTCCGTCATTGGGGCCGGTTGTCTGCTGTATGATACAGCTGGCCCCCACCACATATGGAGCGGGCTCACCCCAGCAGCCCGCTCCATACATTCCATCTGCCACCGTGACGTACGGGCACACCTAATTTATAGCGATTCGTGACAAATTAATTCGTAACTAATTGAATTTCTGGTTGAAGTTCGGCGAATTGGCCAAACTAAATTTTTCAAAACTTCGCTCATCTCTAGTAATCAGTATAAAAAAATATATTTTTATCGGAAAACCCCTTTAAATTTTGTACCGTTCACCGTATGGCATAACTGACATGGTGACTTTATTTAGTGGCTCAGTACAATTACGGGTTGGTCCGATTTTCTAGAGAACCATCCCTTTTTCATTTTTTCTCCCATCGATGGAGCTCTGTGAGGGCCTGTTTGTTTTGCAGGGTGAGTTGACGTTTTCTTCGGTACCATCTTGAGGTAGATACAACTTTTTATAACCTTTTTTGTTTTAGGAAGGATGAACAAAGGAGACAAACAAACAAAAAAAGACCTTGGTCTGTACTTCTTTACAATGGCCGGAGGACGGAGTAAGCGGCTCCACTGTCAGCCAGTTATGCTATATTACACCACATCCATCTAGCTTGATACTATAATGGGGCGGAGGGTGGAGCTACGGCGCAGCACGGACGGAGATCGCCGGACTAAAAGTACTGCATGTCCGACTTTTCGTCCGGCAATCTCCGGCCGTGCAGTGCCGTAGCTCCGCCCCCGCCCCATTATAGTCAATGGGGATGGAGCGGCAGCCCGGCAGTGCACGGCCACTTGCGGCAGGACGGATCGGATCCGTCCTGCCGCAAGTGTGAAAGTACCCTTAGTGTTCCTTCCCGATAATCTCCCGCTCATCAGTGAAGGAGACCGGTGTATTTCCATGCAGTGATCTCCTCCACAGTATGGAGAGAAGCGATCATTAATGCCATTGCTCGTCTCCATAAAGCATTATTGTTTGCCACCATGGTAACAGATTTTAAAACCCTGACCCAAACCCTGTGTAGTCATACTCTTTTCCATGTGCGGTTTTATTCGTTTTACCTTACTGTCAGAAATTTTTTAGGGCAGTGTTTTTAAGCCAGGTACCTCCAGGGGCGGTCTGGCAGGTCAAAATATATATATAAAAAAATGTTTTTCAAAAGCTCATCCTTTAAAGGTATTAAACGGGTTATGCCTCATTCACAGGTCAGTGTCTGATCAGTGATTTTGAGCCAAAACCAGGTGCAGATCTTTCCCTTATACCTTATGTCAGTGGAGGCTCCAATCCTGGTATTGGCTCACAATCACTGATGGAAATCACTGACGTGTGAATGAGGATAAGGGCTCATTCAGACGGCCGTATGCTGTCCGCAAAAATGCAGATCTGTTTTTTTGCGGATTAGATACTGTCCCATTCACTTCTATGGGGCCCTTTTCTTCTATTGCACGGCTCAGCAAAAAAAATTGAAACATGTCCTATACTTGTCAGTGGAAATCAGGACATGGCCCTATTGAAGCCTATGGATCAGCAAAAAAACGGATCCGCATTTCTGCGGACAGCATATGGCCGTCTGAGGCCCTATTCACACATCTGCAATGTTCGTCCGCACCCGTTCTGCAAATTTGCCGAACGGGTGCAGACCCATTCATTTTGAATGGGGACGTGATGGATGCGGAGAGCACACACTGTGCTCTCCGCATCCGCATTTGTGGAGCGCGCCGCCGATCTTCCGGATGGCGGCTCCGCAATAATATAGAGCATGTCCAATTCTTGCCCGCAATTGCGGACAAGTATAGGCATCTCTATAGGGCTGGTGGCAAGGTGTGTTGTGGATCCGCAAACTTGCTGATCCGCAACACACTACGGACGTGTGAATTAGGACTGAATGAGCCCTAAGTCATCAGTATCAGATTAGTGGGGGTGCAATACCTGGGACCCCCACTGATCAGCTGTTAGAAGCGGCATTGAATGCCGTAGCCTCTTCCTAGACCAGTTACATCACTGTACATCGGTCACAGACCCATTCAACTCAATGGGGCCGAGCTGCAATATCAAGCACTGCCACTATACGATGTTTGGCGCTGTCCTTGGAAAGCTGCTGGGAGTCTGCATCGCTCATCAGAGCTCCGGGAAGTGCAGCGGCTCCCTGAAAAAGCTGATCGGCGCAGGGGCCAGGACTTGGACCCCTACTGATGTGATAACGATGACCGATCATTATCTTTTCCTGGATAACCCCCTTTAAATATTATTTTGAGGTTACTTACTGAACCCAGTTATCAGTGAACACATGGACTTCTACTTCAGCTTCTGGATCCAGAACTTCATCCCCTGGGGGGTCTGGAGCTTGTGCATTGACAGCAGGCAAGCTGACAAATGGGTGAGCGTGCGCTATAGCTCAGAGAGTTGGGACCAAGAAGGGAGCTGGCTGAAAAATGGCGCAGACAGCGCGAGCCCCCGGCGGTTACGTCCTGGATGACATGCTGATACAAACAGGAGAGAGTTCTCGGTCTCTGAGGCTGTGTAGGAGAAAACTTACATGGTTTTCAGCACAACATGACTGGGCTGTACCCTAGGGCGCACACATGACGCGCGCTTCTGCCGCGAAGTGGCTGTTTTATGGAAGCGCGCGTCATATGCGCGCTCCCATAATAGAATATGGGTTGGATCGCGCGTGCTGCCGCGCGATAGTCACGGCAGCCGACGCGATCGCGTAGGGCGTTTTACAGCGCGGTCGTCCGCGCTGTAAAACGCCGACTTGTGAACCATGCACATAGGGATGCATGGCTTTTCACATGTTGAGCGTTTTTCGGAAAAACACTCAGGTGTGTTCCCAGGGTAAGTGTAAAACAGAGAAATTCACTTTACATACTTGATTTTATTAAAATAAAAAAAGTATGCTCCACAGTAGTAGAAAGAATTTTAAATGCAGATTTTTGCAGCAATATCCAAATATAGATACACTTTATATAATATAAAACTAAACTATACAAGTGTCTAATGCTCTAGTAAGGCCAAGTTCACACTCCAGTTATTTATATCAGTGACTGAGCCAAAACCAGTAGTGAAGGCCTCTCAGAGATCATAATGGAAAGGTCTGCACCAGTTCTGTGTTTTTAACCTGCACCTGGTTTTGGCTCCCAATAACTGATGGTAATAACTGACCAAATAACTGAAGTGTGAACTTGGCCAAAGTCAGTGCTATAAAAATAATTGGTTCTCTTCTATTAAAACATTGACTGAGGCCCCAACAATCCGCCGATCTCCACTGGTCTCGCTTCTGAAACCCCCAAATCTCCCATGGAAGCTGCAGCTGGCCGTATGCTTCCCTCACAGCGGCCACTGCAGGAAAAATGTGGTATTACATGCCAGCTGATTATTTTAATAAATGGTTCGGGGAGGTCAGCAGAGCAGAATTTGGAAATTGGAGGGCATCCATACAATACCTAGAGCGTATACTGCATGAGGCGTCAGGCCCAGTATGTCAGCTGCATCTTCCACTACCGAACCCAAACTTTTGATGCAGCCAGGACCACCACAGACGGTACCCTTTACATTCCCTGCTGCCCAATTAATTGTATCCTACCCACAAGCAACTTCAATAATAACACAAGTCAAGCAACGTTCTGGTATATTCTCCTAACACGCCCTTACCCTTAAATCGGTTTTCCCACAATATGAACTAATCCACTGTATAGGGCAAAACTATCTGATAAGTAGTCTTCTGATCTAGTCACAGGAATGAGGTACCGGAGTCCCTGGACTGAATAAAGCAATATTCACACATGCACGCTACCGGTCCATTCAGTTCTATGGGACTGCGGAAGACAGACGAGCTCTATTCTCGGCTCCTTTTTGGCATAGAGTTAAAAGGAGCGATGACGGACATGCGTGACTGCCATTTTATTCAATTCACAGACTCCAGCACCTCATTTTTCTGGTAGGTGGGGGTCCCAACGGATCAGATACTTACCCCCTATTCTAAGTTCTTATGGTGGGGGTGGACACTTTAAAAATACCTATCCAGAGGACTGGTGATAAATGTACGATGGCTGTGACCACTACCAATCACAAAGTCCCTGCATGAATGGAGCCCCTGAATGAGCACCACTCCCGTTCACATCTAGGGGACTACTGGGGACAGCGCTCGGCCATATTCAGCAGTCCCATACAAGTGAAGGAGCGATGAAGATTCATGTGCACTACCACGCCATTCACAGAGAGGATTAACCCTGTTCTCGTGATCAGTGGGGCCCTCAGCTATATATATATTACTTACCCTGGGCACAGATGAACCCCCATTAACGTATAAGCAGTAACCCTACAACCAGTAGTCATGCCTCCTTGAATAAACTGCTCACTGTTGATCTTTTGCTCTAATATACTCCCTTATGCCAAAGTTTATCGTCGGGGAGGGGAAGCCGTTCTGTATGCCGGTCACATAGCAAGATCAATACCAGTCTCTCCTTTTTAATCAGTCCTGAAGGAGGGAGGATTTTAATGGCCTTCGCATAACTAAATAGACAGTCAATGTGATTTTTTACCAGGGTATTGAACACAAGTGATTAAGGATCTGAGCTCTGAATCATCAGTAATTCCCTGAGGAACATCCGAAAGAAAAAATAAAGGTAAAGGGGAAGTGACGATGATCTTCTGCTACAGATTTCCTGAATTAAAGGCACTTTTATACGGCAGTTTTCCCCAACCTGTGGCTCTCCAGCTGCCGCAAAACTACTACTCCCAGCATGCCTTGACAGCCTACACATTCTGGTAGGTGTAGTTTTGAGACTGCTGGAGAACGACAGGTTGGGAAACATTACTATAGGACAGGCATCAGCAACCTTCGGCTCCCAGCTGTTGTGAAACTACAATCCCCAGCATGCTCCATTCATTTCTATGTAAGTTCATAGAAGAGCAGAGCAACTATGCATGCTGGGAGTTGTAGTTTCACAACAGCTGGGAGCCAAAGGTTGCCTACCCCTGCTCTAGGAGATCAAACCGGCTACTGGAAGTTGGACAACACTCCCAGTACACATAAGTCATCGCCTTGTATGACCCTTTGCTTAGATTCAGTAACAGAAATCTCTGAGCGGTGCCAAAGGGGGTTGAAGTGTGAAGCTTCCCAAGTGGTTCTCAACAGACAGACTGTTGTATTTCCTGTCCTGAACCTGAAATATAGAGGAGACAGTTCGGTTTGCTCTAGTCTCCAGGTCTTCTGTCAACTCCGGTCTGAATATTCAAAAACGCAGATGGTTCCGTCCTTACGTCCGGCAAGTAAACAAGACGGCCTGTTACCCCATCGTACCAGACACCAGGGTGTATCGGGGTCTGGAGGGAGCACAGCAGAGCAATGGCTTCTGGATAAATCCCAGAGGGCAATGCTTCCACAAGTCAATACGGCAGCCGCTCTTTGCTTCATCACATCACCTTCCAGGTATCTAAAAGCGCACAAACAACAGAACAAGTTACTCTTAGGAAGTATTATCATGAGCTATTGAGTATTAATAGAGGTGGGCTCCTCGAAAAGGACCCTCATCTAAGAGCAAGAACAGCTACAAGGAGCACCTCTCTTTGGAGGACACGTACCTTCCATGTATAACAGAGACAACCCACTGATGGGAGCTGTGTAATGCTTCATTTCCCCTCTGGTGGTGCTGCAGGGGAATCGGGCTCTTGCTGCCAGGTTCCCCTGCAGGTTACAGCTGATTGCTGAGGGATCCGGTGATCGGACTCCCTGAGATCAGCTTGTGGTCAGGAAACCCTTCTAATACAAAGGGATTTTCCAAAACAGACAAACCCCTTTAATAAAAAAGAATTGGTTTATCTTATGCAGTGTGGCAATAAGTCTTCTTACCTGCTACCGAGTCCCTCTGGTAGCTTGTAGGCCATAATAAAAGCACTCTCTCCCCGCTGGGGGTTAGTGGCGATCAGCTTGAATATACAGCTACCAGTGACCTCACAGGGTTTGCTGAACAGGCTGCCAACGACTAAAAACAACAAACCCTATGGAAAAAGAAAAAAAAACATTAATTTTTGTGCTTCCCGTAATTCCATGCACCTCTTAAACAGTAAGGTCCATAGTGTAGCTCCGTGATAACCAAGCTGTGGCAAAACTACAATTCCCAGCATGCCCTAACAGCTAAAGGAGGGCTGAAGAACAGTGATGTCGTGCAGTGACCATTTCAGTAGTGTTACCAGATTATCTTGTGTGTTAGCCTGTAGGTGGCGCTAGCGCTCAAGTAACATTTTTCATAGCTGTAAACACCGGAGTACAATCCTGGCATATCATTAAGGCAGTGCACCCGGTTGCGGTAAATCACTGGTTACCACTGGGGACCTAAACATATTGTTAAATTTGTTAACTGACTTAGGTATGCAGGATAGCTCCCTTAAACAGGTTATCTAGCAAATTATAATGATGACCTATCCTCAGGCAAGGTCATCATTATCAGATCGGTGGGGGTCCGTGTCCCAGTGTTCTGCCAGATCTCTATAGATTGCCGAAAGTCTATAGCGGAAGTCACGTGGCGCGCTGCACAAGCGTACTTCCGCAAATCATTCCTACAGCCTCCATTGCAGTAGTTTGCGCACACTTAAGGGTACAGAGACTTCTTAAAGTGACAGTCATCTCCATTAAAATACAGCTCCGCCGCCCCCCACCATCCACCCCAGCGCTCAATAATCTACATTAATTTATACGCTCGCCACGCATTGGGCTCGGACTCGCTGCGCTCGGCATTTAGTAAAACTAACTCTATGCCGCCATTGATAGTAAAGAAGGAAATGGATGGTAAAGAAAGAGAGTCTCTTTCTTTACCATCCATTTCCTTCTTTACTATCAATGGCGGCATAGAGTTAGTTTTACTAAATGCCGAGCACAGCGAGTCCGAGCCCAATGCGTGGCGAGCCTGCGAGGGTACAAATTAATGTAGATGCTGTATTTTACTGGAGATGACTGTCACTTTAAGACGTCTCTATACCCTTAATTGTGCGCACGCGCGGTACGCGGAGTAGATCAATGGAGGCTGCAGGGCTGATTCGTGGAAATGTGCTTGTGCAGCGCACCACGTGACTTCCGCTATAGACTTTCGGCAAACTATAGAGATCTGGCAGAACACCGGCACCCTCCGCAGATCAGCAGTTCCAGGGAGCTGCTGTGCTCACCAGAGCTCTAGCAGTCACAGCGCCGTACATTGCACAGTGGCTGTGCTTGGTATTGCAGCTCAGCTCCTTTCCCTTCAATGGAGCTGAGCTGCAACTAGGTCGTGTGTACAATGTATGGTGACGCCACATGGCGTCCTAATAGCTGATCCTGAAGATCGGTCATCAATATTATTTCCAGGATAACCCCTTTATGTTTTTTTTTTCTGCATCTGGAAAAAGCGCCAGCCCTAGGACGCCAGGCTTACGGAAACAGCCATGTGTGCTGATGGTCCTCGGTTTCTGTTAATTCCTGTTGCGGTGAATAGGAGCTACGCAAACAGCACAGCTGAATAAGCTTTGCTGCTTCTGTGACGTCCGAGTGCTGTGAGTGGACTCCTAGGGCCAGAGATTAGCCCCATCTCACCGAGTAAACAGTGAGATGGGACAACCCCTTTAATAAATAATGTTAGAAACAATAAAAAAAAAATGAGAGAGTTCTCACCGAGTCCGATGCTGCACTTATACATGTGAGGTCAGAGCAAAGATTCCCGATGTAAAACGTACTCAAGAGATGTCCGGTCACTGAATTCCTGCATAATAAAACCATCGCTATAAACACACGGGATAGGGATTACAAGTCGGTGACTGTCTTGTGTACGCCTGGGATTCAATACAGCTAAATTCCCATAATCTGTCACCAGACGGTAGAGGGATCTCTATGTATAAGCGAAAGTGCAGGGGGGATCAAGAACGCAACCTCAGATTATAGGAAGTCCTCCGACAACCAATAATACAACTTGAATCTTGCCTGACTGTCCTGCCGGATTATGAGAAATTCTGATCTGCGGCATGTGGGTCTCAGGCAGTGGGATGGTCAGGTAGCTGGCGATGAGAAGCATCATATCTTTGTCATTATAGATGTATAATATATAGCTATGATGCCATATATCTTTTGGCTATTTCCCTATGATATGGTATGATGCTCCTTATCTCCAGCCATACGATCTGGACCCGCACATCCTGTCCTGCCAACCAAAACTGTATCCTACCTACCAGATTAACAGACGTGCTGCACCAACTAGTGCCGGATGAGTGGAAATGTACTATATTTTTATTATTCAGAGGGAATGCCTCACCAGAGAACTAGATTGTTGTCCACAGTGGATCCAACCAGAGCGTCCCTCTCGCCATCCACTTCCGAGAAAGCCACGATGCTGTCGTTAGGGGCCACCAGGGCACGAGAACCAGCCACACTACAAAAAGATTTAAAATAGGATGTCAAATTCCCTCAATTCAAGACAATCTGACTTTTCTCTGTCTGTATACCTTCCCTAACCCAGAATATGTGTGAAAAGATTTTACAGATTCTGCATTCACTGCCAGGCTAAACAATGGAAGGGTCATGGTGGGATTCTGCTATGATCCCTAATTAAAAGGGATCTTTCCTTTTTTGTCCATGATGGCCCAAATCTTAGAATTCCCTCTAGGGGTAAGGAAATGAGAAGCAATGACTCTTGATCTTGGCATTTGTGACTTCTTCTTCTTCTGCACAAACGGCGAGAAGATTCCTTTTATTAAGCAGAAAGACCTGGGTGTTACCCTTACAGCCTAGAATTACAAATCATCCCGTCACGTTGTGAAACGTAAGTAAATCACGCCAATCTTATGTAACCCCTTTACCTTCCGCTTTCTGACAGCTGCCAGAGCTCCACCGCCTGACTGCCTCCTCCTCCGCTGCTGCTGACCACACGGTGCCGGGACAGACCCTGGGCAGTCTTGGTGTGCCCACGCTTGACCAACTGCTTTTCCCAGGTCTGCAGCTCTGGATGTGAAGACAGCACCCTGTGTGAAATACAAGCAGTGGCAACAACATGACCAAAAGAACGGCATACCCTCCAAACTGCACTATACTATGCGGATAGAAGGTGATGGTATATTGCTAGGATATGTCAACACTTTTTGAGCGGTAGAAGGTCTGACATCTGGGACCCCACCAATCCTGAGATTAAAAAATGGGTCCCTTTCCAAATTTCCCTGTTTAACGGCTCTCCCCAGCATGAGCTTTGCAAGAAACTGTGGCCGATCCTATTCACTTGAATGGAGCTGCAGTTTCCTGCCAAGCCAGCACAGCTGTATTCAAGTTATTCAATTCATACGTGGTAATAGCAGCATGACTATACGGTTCTGGTTCACTGGCTCTTTGGGTCTGATAGCAGCATGACTATACGGTTCTGGTTCACTGGCTCTTTGGGTCTGATAGCAGCATGATTATACGGTTCTGCTTCACTGGCTCTTTGGATCAGCAGTTCCAGGGAGCTGCAGCGCTCACCAGAGCTCTAGTGAGTGCAGCAGGTTCCCAACAGCTCAGCAGTCACAGCGCCGTACATTGTATAGTGGCAATCCTGCTCTCTATAAAGACTCGTCCCTCATTCATTTATTCATTGCTCCTCTTCTCACCAGATCTCCATAATGTCTAGATTTCCCAAAGCGACGCACACCATGTTCTTCTCCTGAAACAACGGAAGAATCTGGATAACCGGCATCTACAATCAGAACACAATATATGAGATGCCGCTGCAGCATACGTACAGACAGTGCACGCAGGCAGGTTACTACCGTCACCGCTTACCTCTGAGAAACTCCAGGTGTGAACGCATTTCCATATGAAAACTTCTTGTGGTCTCCAAAGACAGACAGAGAACTCACTAGCTGATACAATACAGAGATCCATACAGCCAGAGAATTCCCACCAGACAGAGCACAGATCTACAGGACATCCACCGCCACAGGTATCCTGCAAAAAGAGATGCGATACATATTAGATAGATATTACATAGATAGATATGCGATAGATAGATATGCGATAGATAGATATGAGATAGATAAATAGATGATGGATAGATAGATAGATAGATAGCTATGCGATAGATAGATAGATAGATAGATAGATAGATAGATAGATATAAAATAGATATGAGATAGATAGATATAAAATAGAGAGAGATATTAAAGGGTTGGTCCAGGCTTTTTCTTTAATTGATGACCTATGCTCAGGATAGGTCATCAATATCAGATCAGCGGGGGTTCGACAGCTGTATGTCTATGTGAGAGCAGCAGCAGCGGACAGGAAGAGACAAGAGGGACAGTATGTGCACACTGCGCTCGCCGTCTCCTCGTACAGCTGATCGGCGGGATTGCCGGGTGTCAGGCCCCCGCCGATCTGATATTGATGACCTATTCTGAGGCCAGGTCATCAATAGAACAAGCCTGGACAGAGAGAGATAGCTAGCTAGATATGAGATATATAGATAGATAGATATGAGATGCATCGATCTCCTCCTCTGTATGGGGAGGAGTGATCCCTAATGCCATCGCTCGTCCCCATCATTGTTTGCCGGCAGCAGATTGTGATTAGACACCATGATCTGCTGTCGGCAAGCGATGATTTTTAAACCTATTGAGAGACTGAATGAGAAAACAGCGGCAGTATTACACTGCATATGAACGCTGGTTAGCGATGATCTGGTAGACTAATACACCTTTTACTTCACTCTCCCAATTCAGAACATATGCACGCTTGGCTGAGCAGAGTCTATGGGGGGTCCCTATCTTATGTGTATGGAGACAGACAGGTCAATAGATAGATCCTTCCACACCTCCGATATCTGGACCAGCACTGACCTTAATTTCAGAGACAAGGTGGATATGATCACCTCCCAACATCCCTTCCATGTTATGTTGATCAGATTCATTGGTCTGGAAAGAATGAATTGTGTCATTAGAGCCCAACAGACGGAGCGGCTGATAGCATGCGGCTACGATGGTAAGGGTACACAGGCGGAGAGACAACTGATGGGCAATCACTTACCTCATGTCCTGGATGACTACAAGCTTTCTTCTCTATACACACGTGATCCCCTGATGGGGGTATTAGTAATTCACTGTACGGATCAGTCTCTACATCATCTTGTGGGACCAAATCCTCCTCTGGAGGGAATTGTACTGTTCTTGTGGGCGTGCGATCCTCACAAGGTGCAGGAATAGTGCTGCACTGCGGGGATGAGAAGACAGCGGGCGTTGAACCCAACATAGGGAAACCGGGTGTGCACCCCGAGAGCCTACACTCCGCATGAGTATCTACAGGGACAGAACACATTGAGGTTGACAGGAGGACACTACAAGCCACTTTTTTTGTAGGAGACAGGACGCTGGGTGGTGGCTCAGAGGGCACTGCTATGGCAGACTCCATATTTGTTCTTGATGCTTCCACAGAATTTGCATTAGGCGCAGGAGTACTGAGCTCAGGGTCTGAGAAATGCTTGGATACGTCCACATTAGAATAAGAACCTAGGGGGGCTTGCTGGAGGGGACAGCTGACTGGAGAACCAGGGGCAAAAGTCTTCTCTTTCGAGGGCGAGAGATAAAATACCTCTGGTGTCGCCCTAGTAAGGAAAATATAAGATGTCGTCCCATCTTGTTGAGATTGGTTGTCATTCGGGCAGCCCTCGAGTGTCAGTTTTGAGTTTCTCTGAGACGCATCAGTGCAGCCCCCCACTGCTCCATGTAGCAGTGCCGAGTAGTCACCGACTGGCCTTGTTGAGCTGTCAATGCTATAGGCCCCCCTGTACGTCTCCTTTTCGTTGGTCGACCCCGGCTCCAGTTGACTTGCCGATTTCAGCTTTTCCAGTTTGAGGACTCCGAAGTCTTCATCAGGCAAATGGAAGTCGGTGATGTCTAAATGGCCCATGAGATGTTTCACATTTAGTCCGCTGCTGAACGGAAAAAAGGCCGAGCCTTCGGAAAAAGAAGAGAAAGGCCATTACCGGAAAAGACTAGCACATCAATTCTACCTAGACCAGGCATGCTCAACCTGCGGCCCTCCAGCTGTTGTAAAACTATAACTCCCACAATGCCCTGCTGAAGGGTGATAGCTGTACGCTGTCAAGGAATGCTGGGAGTTGTAGTTTTGGAACAGCTGGAGGGCCGCGGGTTGAGCATGCCTGACAATAATGTAGACAATTATCTAATCACAGATCCTGAGTTACGGCCTGTACAGTTTATTTAGGCGTTCAGACCCTTTCACTTTTTCACATTTTGTTATGTTGCAGTCTTGTATTAAAATCAACAACAAAAAATAAGGTTTTTGCATCAATCTGCACTCACTATCCCATAATGAGTGAAAACGGAATTTTGGAAATGTAAGCACATTAAGTATTCAGACCCTTTGCTCTGACACTTGACATTTAGCTCTGGGGCCTTCTATTTCTGTTGATCATCTTTGAGATGTTTCGACACCTTGATCGGAATCACTTGAGGTAAATTGAGATGAGTGGACATGATTTGGAAAGACGCAGGCCGGTCTATATAAGGTCTTACAGCTGACAATGCATATTAGAGCAAAACCCAAGCCGTAAGGAGGAAAGAACTGCCTGTAGAGCTCAGAGACAGGAGTGTGTGGAGACACCGATCTGCAGAAGGGGAGAAATTCATTTCCGATGCACTGAAAGTTCCCAGGAGCACACTGGCCTCCATAATTCTTACATGGAAGAATCAGGACTGGTGACACCAAACTAAGTAATCAGGGGAGAAGGGTCTTGGTAAAAGAAGTGACTGAGAACCCAATGGTCACTCTGGCTGAGCTCCAAAGACCCTGTGTGCAGATAGGAAAAGCTTCTTACAGGAATGGGCAAACTCGGCCCTCCAGCTGTTGCAAAACTACAACTCCCAGCATGCAAAGACTGCTTACAGCTATCAGCCTACAGCAGAGCATGGTGGGAATTGTAGTTTTACAACAGTTGGAGAGCCGCAGTTTGCCCATCCCTGTCCTAGAAGGTCAACCATCACTGCAGCCTTCACCAAGCCTCTCCTCAGTAAGAGACACATGAAAGCCGCCTGGAGTTTGCCAAAAAGCACCTAAAGGACTGTGAGAAACAAGATTCTCTGCTCTGATGAAACTAAGATTTACCCCCGCATGGCAGCTGCTGCATCTCCCCACCTGTGCCTCCATACAATCCTCCACACGCGGTGGCCGTGCGTGGATCAGGAGTGACGTGGGTGCCGGGGTAAGCATAATCTTTACAAGGGGCCCGGGCATTGGGGGGAGTGTGTTACACTTTGGATAACCCCTTTAAGTGGCCCAGCCAGGGCCCTGAACTTAACTAAACATCTCTAGAGAGCCCTGAAAATGGCTGTCCACCAACGGCCCCCGTCCAACCTGACAGAGCGGGAAAGGATCTGCAGAGAAGAATGGCAGAAAATCCCCAAATCCAGGAGTGCAAACCTTGTGGCATCATCTCAAGAAGACTGGAGGCTGGAATCACTGCCAAAGGGGCTTCAACTAAGTCCTGAGTAAAGGGTCTGAATACTTATGTCAGTGCAAGATTTTAGTTTATCCTTTTCAATAAATTATCAAAGATTTCTAACCTTCTGTTCTCACTTTCTCTCTATGGGGCACTGGGAACAGATTTTTTTTAGCATGAGGAGCAACATAACAAAATGTGAAAAAGTAAAAGGGTCTGAAGATTTTCATGATGCTCTGTATTTTACATCAAAGTGGCAATCATTATTCTGCTGTTTTTTTTATGGAAACAGTCAGCAAGACAGAACAGTGAATGTAGCTCTGAAATATAATACAGGATGTAACTTAGGATCAGTACAGGATAAGGAATGTAATGTATGTACACAGTGACTGCACCAGCAGAATAGTGAGTGCAGCTCTGGAGTATAATACAGGATGTAACTTAGGATCAGTACAGGATAAGTAATGTAATGTATGTACACAGTGACTCCACCAGCAGAATAGTGAGTGCAGCTCTGGAGTATAATACAGGATGTAACATAGGATCAGTACAGGATCAGTAATGTAATGTATGTACACAGTGACTGCACCAGCAGAATAGTGAGTGCAGCTCTGGAGTATAATACAGGATGTAACTCAGGATCAGTACAGGATAAGTAATGTAATGTATGTACACAGTGACTCCACCAGCAGAATAGTGAGTGCAGCTCTGGAGTATAATACAGGATGTAACTCAGGATCAGTACAGGATAAGTAATGTAATGTATGTACACAGTGACTGCACCAGCAGAATAGTGAGTGCAGCTCTGGAGTATAATACAGGATGTAACTCAGGATCAGTACAGGATAAGTAATGTAATGTATGTACACAGTGACTCCACCAGCAGAATAGTGAGTGCAGCTCTGGAGTATAATACAGGATGTAACATAGGATCAGTACAGGATAAGTAATGTAATGTATGTACACAGTGACTTCACCAGCAGAATAGTGAGTGCAGCTCTGGAGTATAATACAGGATGTAACTCGGGATCAGTACAGGATAAGTAATGTATGTACACAGTGACTCCACCAGCAGAATAGTGAGTGCAGCTCTGTAGTATAATACAGTAATACAAGATGTAACTCAGGATAAGGATAAGGAATGTAATGTATGTACATAGTAACTCCACTAGCAGAATAGTGAGTGCAGCTCTGGAGTATAATACAGGATGTAACTCAGGATCAGTACAGGATAAGTAATGTAATGTATGGACATAGTGTCTCAAGCTTTTATGAAGACAGATACAACATAATTTATCCCACACCGTAACATCCCAACCTCTTATCCTTTTTACCTACTTGGCTCACTGGTCTTCGCTGAGGTCCTGAGGTTATATACACGTCTCTGTAATACGTTTGTGTTGTTAGGTAAGTCATGTAACCCAGGGTTGCCATCATCCGGTGTTCTTACACTGTGCACCTTCCTTCCCTCAGATGGCAGAATGACATCCTCCACTTTCTTCAAACCTTCTTTAATTTGCAGATTTTCTGCACAAGTCTCGATGCTCCGTTCTTTCGCCTCAATGGTTCCCTTTACTTCTTGAAAACCATCTGCTGTCGGGCTGGTGCTAGAACCAAATGTTAGCTTCCTTGATATGTTGTCGAGGCCAGAAGACACTGAAGCAGGACATGATTTCCTACCTCTAACTCGTCTGGATCTTGGAGCGCTGTGGCTAGGGATGCTTAAAGAAGCGCCACTGACCTGCAGCGAAGGAGTTAAGGAGGTGCTTGCCCGACGAGGTCCACTTCTTACCCCCTTTCTGGCCGTGCCCAAATGGCTGTTGATTACTGCCTCAAGGTCCACCTTTCTTTGGCAGCTGGTCATCCGGCGAGTTGTCCTAACGTAATATTCAACTGGGAATAAAAGTCCTTCCACCAATGTGTAAGAATCGAGTGGGCTGCACCCAGGCGGCTCTCCATGGCACTTCGCTGTTGGCACTGAATGTTTCTCATAGCAGGGGGGAGAAGTAGATGAGGTCTCCATAATATAAGGGATTGGTGAAAGATTGCAGGTGGCATCGAATGTCCGATCCTGAGAGGTGTCCCCGAGAAGCTTTGTTACTGAGGGTATCTGTTCACTCGTCAGCCTCTGCTGTATATTAGGATGACTATGTGCTGGTTCCTTACCTCTATGCATGCTGTTATTTCTGCTACAGTCCTGAGAATGTTCGGTGGCTACTTTAGGTTGCCCAGTATCTAGTGTAACCTTCTCCCCAGGGTATAAATGAGCTATATGCGCCAAGGAAAGCTTTATATCCTCCTTAAGGCACTTTGTAAACACAGGTGATGACGGAGAACTTGTGGCCTCCGTATTATTATGCGGCAGTACAAGAACATTCACACCAAGGTCATTCTCACACTCAGGAGTGACTTGCACACGTCTTGTACTCTCCGAATTGAAAGTGGTCTCATTTATCTGCTGTATATCATTTGCTGTAAGGCTCAGCGCTGAGTCCCTTGTAGTTTCCACCTCATTATTATTACGCTTTTCTTCTAGACTACTCACAGTACTTATGACCTGAACTCTTGGGGATATGGCCTCTGAGAAGGCTTGCCTTGCGGATCTATTTAGTTTCAGCCGGCTCCTTTTGCCTTGGTTTGGATTAGACAATCCGGTAGTCTCAGTCTTGCTTGCTACGCCGGGCTCCTGACCGCTACTTTCACTTCCAGAACATGAAGGCGACTTCTTGCCGCCGTGGAGGATTTCTGGATCCAAATTAAAGCTGACGGACGGCTTCCTCTCTGCTGTTGGGGTGACAATGCTTTGCGTTGACTCGGTGGCTTTTCTAGAAGCATTATTGGTGTCAACCAGAGAACCTGGGAAACAAAAGATTCTGTCTATTGATGGCAACATTTACAATTTAAAGGGTGTCTATTATTTTTTAAAACATTTTAACATGTCACACTGACGTGTCAGTATTTTTGATCGGTGGGGGTGCTAAGGGCGCCACCAATTCCTAAAATGAAGGGGGGGCAGTGCTCAGCTGAGAACTTTGCCTCTTCGACTGGCTCTGCCTCACTCTCCTCAGGAAGCAGATCAAGCAATGTACAGATTCATTCAAGTCTATTACCTTTCTATGGATCTGTATTGCTCGAGCATAGCAGATCATGATCCAAAGGGGACCGCATCCAGTTTAAGCTACTTTCACACTTGCGTTGTGATTTTCCGGCGAAGATCTTAATACCAGAAATAAAACCTGTTTTGTTTTGTCCCCATGCATTCTGAATGGAAAGAGATCCGTTAAGGATGCATCAGGATGTCTTCTGTTCCGCAAGCATTCAGTTTTGTGAATGGACACAAAACCTCTGCAAGCTATGGTTTTGTGTCCAGTCATAAAAACGGAAAAAACTGACCCGGCACTGAAACCGGTAATTAGTCTTACCGGTAATTGTTTTTCCAGGAGTCCAACATGACGGCACATGGGAAGCTGTCCTTATAGGTCTCTGTAGGGACAGGAAGCAAGTCTTATAAAGCACTACACCAGAATTTTCCCAACGTTATATATTTAATATAGGGAATAATATAGGTGCTGTCATGTTGGACTCCTGAAAAAACAATTACCGGTAAGACTAATTACCGATTTCCAGGACGTCCCCCATGACAGCACATGGAGAAATACCCAATCGCTTTAACTTCTAGGGGGGGACCACTGCTTGAAGGACCTTCCGTCCAAACATCAAATTCCGATTGGTGAGAAGGTCCAGAAGATAATGTGTACAGAAAGTATTATATTTGTCCATGTAGCCGCTCTACAGATCTGATCTATCGTGGCATTAGCTTTCTCTGCCCACGATGGTAACATAGCTCTGGTTGAATGGGCCTTAATGGAGAATGGACGCTTACTTTTTTGTAAAGAGTATGCCTCTCGAATCGTATCCTTGATCCATCTTGCCAAGGTTTGTTTAGTAACTTTCCGGCCTTTATTTTGTTCCCCCTGTGCTGAATGAACAAATTAGAATCCGGTCTCCGAGATTCTGTTGACTGAAGACATTTAACTACCGTTCTCCTCACATCCAAGCAATGAAAACGCTCCTCTTTGGTATTTCTAGGAGAAGCACAAAAGGAAAGAAGAATTATTTCCTGCTCTTTATGGAAAGTGGAGACCACTTTCGGTAAGAAAGCTGGGTCTATTTTTAAGATGATTCTGTCATCAAGAAGTTTTAGATAGGGTTCTTCCATAGAGAGAGCCTGAATCTCCCCTATTCTACGAGCGGAGGTTGTGGCTACCAGGAAGGCTGTCTTCATGGTCAAATATTTTGGTGAGATATTACCTAAAGGTTCAAAAGAAGGTTCACAAAGGGAGTTTAGGACTAAGGTTAGATCCCATGATGGAATCCTTTGCCTTATAGTAGGTCTTAATCTGGAAACGGCTTTAAAAAAACCTTTTAACCCATCTATGTTCTTCTAACGGGAAATCTAGGTAAGCAGAAATAACCGAAACTTGGACTTTTAAAAGGTACTAGGCCTCAACCCTAAATCAAACCCTTTTTGAAGGAAATCTTGGATGTATGAAATGGTAGGTAAGGAACCGTCTGGGTGCTCCGTAGACAACCAGGAACCAAATTTTTTGCAGATTTTCCCGTAAATGGCTGAAGTAATGTTGAGATTCTTTTTTCAGAAAGACCTTGCCTTTTTAGCATTTCCCTTTCAGGATCCAGGCCGTCAAACTCAAGGTCTTCAGATCCGGGTGCTTCAGAGGGCCCTGAAGAAGAAGATCCTGTCTCCTGGGAAGGATTAATAGATCTTCTATGCACATTGCTCTGAGGAGCCAATACCAGCTTCTTTTGGGCCAGGCCGGAGTAATCAATAGCACCTTTGTCGTGCTCTCGTCGATCTTCCTCAATACTGCTGGAATAATAGGAATTGGTGGGAAGGCGTAGGCGAAGTCCATGTCCCAGATTTGTGACGTCGCGTCCACTGCTAGAGGATTGTCCCTAGAGAGTAGAAACAGCTTGTCTGTGTGTTTACTCAGGTCTAGCCGAGGATGACCCCATCTGTGACATGATTCCTGGAACACTTCTTTGTTTAGCACCCACTCTCCAGGATCGACTTTGTTCCTGCTCAGGAAATCTGCCGTGGTGTTTTCCTTGCCCTTTAGATGTAGGGCTGAAATTGATAATATGTTGGACTGGGCCCAGTGAAAAATGGATTTGACAACCTCTGCATCAAGGGGTTTCTGGTTCCTCCCTGGTGTTTGAGGTAACACACCGTAGTGATGTTGCCTGAGAATATCCTTAAGTGTTTCCCTTTTACAAAATTTCGGCATCTTCAGAACCGCCGTTAGTTCTTTTCAATTTGAAGATCCCAAGTCCTCTAGAAGTGACCATTCTCCCTGAAAGTATTGATCCGCCACCTGGACTCTCCAGCCTAACTTCCTGGCATCCGTGGTCACTGTCAAAATTGGATCAGGCCTCCAGTGAATTCCATTCTGGAAGTTGTTCGGAGCTAGCTACCATTTTACCTCCTTGGTAAGGGATATACTTCTGTCTAGGGATTCCTGAATCTTGTCCCAAAGAGATGGGATCAATTTCTGTAATGGTCTTGAATAAAAATGGGCTCAGGGAATCATGGGTATGCAGAATGTCATCATAATGCCCAGAATTCTCATTGCCTCTCTGATTGTGCAATCCCTCTTCTTCTTGAAGTGTTGGAACTTTATCACTAAGGTCTTTTGTTTGGGTATAGGCAGAAAAGACATTTCTTCCACTGAATCTAGAAGGGTACCCAAGAATATCTTCCTGGTTTCCAACCGTAGATCTGATTTGTCGTAGTTGATAATCCATCCCAATATTGTTAGCACCTGCAGGGTTATCTTAAGATGATCCTTTAAAGTCTCCTGAGATTGGGCTGTTAAAAAAAAAATCGTCCAGATATTGGATTATAATTATTTTGTAGTGTCTTAGGTGAGCCATCACTTCTACCATCAGTTTGGTAAAAATCCTCGGGGCTGACGAAATTCCGAACGGCAGACGTTGAAATTGGAAATGACATATGTGGATGTTCACTTTTATGGCAAATCTCCGATACTTTTGATAATGAGGATGAATAGGGATATGATAATATGCATCCTGCAGGTCTATTGTGCACATGAATGGTGCTGGGGCAATGAGTGGAGTGACCGACCAAATAGATTCTATCTTGAACTTGCGTTAGGAGATCCATCTGTTCAGGAATTTTAGATTTATAATGGTCCTGAAAGATCCGTTTGGCTTTTTACCTAGGAATAGTTTGGAATAGTGACCCTTGAACTGGAACAATGGCCTTCATTCTGCAAAGAGACTGACTATCCTGTAGAAGCTGAATCTGTGATGACTCCGAGTGTGGATCGGTTATCTGAAATCTCTGTGGGGGAGAAGACTTGAATTCTAGTTTGTAACCATCCTGAATGGTTCAGATTACCCAGAGATTTTCTGTAATGGAAATCCATTCCAGACCGAAAAAACAAAGTATTCTCCCCACAGGGATGGTGTCATTGTTTACCGGGATTATTTGTGTTAGGGTACTTTCACACTTGTGGCAGGACGGATCCGGCAGGCTATTCAGCCTGCCGGATCCGTCCTGCCACAAGTGGCCATGCACTGCCGTGCTGCCGCTCCGTCCCCATTGACTATAATAACTAAAAGTCCTGCATGTCCAACCTTTCAGTCCGGCGATCTTTGCCGTGTGCAGCCGTGCTGCGCCGTAACTCTGCCCCCCGCCCCATTATAGTCAATGGGGACGGATCGGCAGTACGGCAGTGCACGGCCACTTGCAGCAGGACGGATCCAGCAGGCTGAATAGCCTGCCGGATCCGTCCTGCCGCAAGTGTGAAAGTACCCTTATTGTGGTTGAGAAGGAACCCCTTTCAGGTAGCTCCATCTACCAGATTTTCCCTTCCTTCTACTCGTCGAGTATTGGGATTGTCTATTTGTCTTCCAAAAGGGCTGACTTTTCTTGGGCTTCTCTTCCGGAAATCCCTTTTTCTTGTCAGCAGCTCTTTCTAAAATGATGTCCAGTTCCTGGTCCAAATACATAGGAACCAGAGAATGGTATTGCACATAACTTAGAAGCTATGTTGCCTGTCCAGGTCTTCAGCCATAAGGCCCTTCTAGCAGTATTTGTTAGTGTTTCACTTCTCGCTGCAAAACGGATAGATTCCGCAGAGGCGTCTGCCAAGAAAGCTGTAGCCATTTTTAGCAGAGGTAGAGATTCTAGAATTTCTTCTCTAGATGTTTTGAGCTTTAAGGCTGGGGACACACCTAGGCGTTTCTGAATCGCGCGTATGACGCTCGTTTTTGGATGCGCGTTTTTGAAACTAAGAAACGCGCATCATACGCGCGATTCAGTGATTCTCCCCTATGGCATCATTGTCCATAGGCGCGTTTAAACGCCCCAAAGAAGCTCATGTACTTGTTTGGGCGTTGGGCGTTTAACAGCGCGTTCAAACGCGCTGTAAAACGCCCAAATGTGAACCATGCCCATAGGGATGCATGGCTTTTCACATGTTGAGCGTTTTTCAGCGCGTATGAACGCGCTGAAAAACGCTCAGGTGTGTTCCCAGGGTGAATGTTTCTCCAATTGATCGAGCCAATGTAGCTGTAGCTCTGGCTACAGACATGGCGGCAATATTAGTATTAATTGTTGCTGATGAAGATTCCCAGACTCATGGGATCTTTTAATTGGGATGAGGCTTCAAACGGGATGGTCGTCTTTTTTGAAACTTTAGCTACCTGGACATCTATTTTTGGAACCTCTTCCCATAATTTAGTGTCATCAGGATTAAAGAAGAGTCGACTTCTGAATTCCCGAGGAATAGAACGTTTTTTTGTTTCTTTTTCTTTGCCCTTAAGGGTCCATTCACACATCCATGTGTGATTTGGGGATCCACGGATCCACGGTCTTCAGAAGAAACTGAAGGAATAACTAAGGGCTCTTGCACAGGAACGTGTGCTGGCCGTGCCCATGCTGCGGACCACAAATTACGGTTTGCAATGCACGGGCACCGACCGTGGGTCAGCCGTATGCAAGAGGTCTAACTGTTCCTCTTCTAATTTACCATCAGAATAGTAAGTTTTCCCGCCTTGTTCATCTAAATCAGATTCCAGCTGGAGGTGAAACTTGAGACTGAAGCATGTACTTCTTCTCTTATCGTAGACCTCAGATCAGAGAGGAAGGACGGCTGTTCCTCCTTCAGAAGTTTGGCAATACAATCAGGGCATAATTCTTTTTTGTATGATTCCTGTAGCTTTTTAGTACAGGAAACACATTTCCTTGTTTTTCTTTTAGGTTCTGTCTATTATCTATGTCCTGGATCCTTTTCTCCCTAGGAGCAAACAAGAGGGAACTTTCCCTTAGTACTAGGCACACAAGTAAACCAAACAGACCAGGGTATGGATGATTAACTTACATAATCCTGAGCAGGGGGATCGCCAGCCACCTCAGGCTTAGTAGATATTTGGACCTCCATCTGGAACAGCAGACAAGCTTTACTGCTTGCTGGTTCCTTTATATAGGTCTTACCTTAAGGGTCCGCCCCTCCTGCTGCCGCTGCACTCCTCCTTCCTCAGGGGGACTTAATCCCCTAGGGGAGAGTCGACCCCCCCCCCCATGCGAGGCCCAACACCAGGCCTCCAGCATGGAGACACTGGGCACCGCCATCTTGGATCCTGGCAACACAAAATCACTTCCGATACACGGAGCTGCCCCCGGAAGTGACGTCACCGCTCCCACCCGCGATGCCGAGGAGGAGTGTGCGCTGCCGAGCCCAGAGCCCCCGAGGGGAAGCGGCATCAGCCCCGAGATACCGTGGCCATGGAGGAAAGAGGTATACTGGGCAATGCTAGGGAACCTCCCATAGAGGTACTTGCAGGGCCTTGAGGAACTGGGAGGAATGGCCGGACACCACCTGACCCAGCAGCCCTAGTAACCATGTGGCTACTTCCAATCCTTTTCCTTTCTTCAACCCTAAAGAAGGCCTCTCTTGCCAACTCCCTGTAGGGACAGGTAGAACACTGGATAGGGGGGTGGGGAAAGGCCTTTTAAACTCTCTTGCTTCCTGTCCCTACAGAGACCCATAAGGACAACCTCCCATGTGCTGTCATGGGGGACGTCCTGGAAAACAATGTAAGTCAATGGTGACGGATCAGTTTTTTTTAGGAACCTAAAATACAGCATCCGTCACCCCTTGACTTTCAATGTATTTAGTAACGGATCCATTTTTTTCCCGTTTTGATTTCACACAACCACATCCTAACGGAATGGTTGCATCCTGATGTGCATAATCTCTGCCGGATCTCAATACCGGAATTAACAACGCAAGTGTTAAAGTAGCCTTAGTTCTGCTGGTACTTTTGTGACCACTAACCTGCTAATATGGAGACGCTGTCTTGTATGGACAGTTCCTGGCTTAATAACCGGTTCTGCTCCTCTATGGTTTTCTTGACGTGTATTTTCACCCGCTCGGCTCTCTGGGATCTCTATACAGGAAGACCAAAAAAATAAAAATATCGGAATCCCGTACACTGAAGGTCAGTGGTTGCCGCATCCTATGGTTCTCTAGAAACAGGGAAGGAGCGGAAACATCTCATCACTGCCACCCGCCTTCAACTGCTTACCTCTAAGCGGTGGACGGTCTTCTTGTATTCTTTCTTCAGTAAAGCGAGCCTTTCCTTCAGCTGTAAAAGAAGATAAAGCGATAGCAATACTAATAGTACAAATACAGCTAAGTAGCGGAGACACCGACAGTGTGTAGTTACATGCATGCAGGTGTGCAGCTGGCACTTCCACGCAACGCCCGGAACATACTGGGGCAGCGGCTTAGCAAATGCCTGGGCCAAGTAATTACTATGGAGTCTAAATGGTCCCTATTGAATAACAGTGCATGCATGTGCACCCACGTAACTGCCCCGATTCTGCTGCAAGATTACATGTCCTGTATGTCGAGGCTGGAGGGAGCGGTCACATGAGCTCCTCCTTGGCATCTGTGACTGAAGAATGCAGAGGCTATTTAAAGGGGTACTCCTGCCACAAGTATGCATTATCTTGCCACTATATAGGCGGTAAATGCCGGATTTTTAAGCGTCTAACCCTAGTCCGCCATTCTGCAAAATTGCAACCAGGGGTAGCTTAGATGGATGGATGGTGGGGTATGTACTCCGCATTCTATTCACTATCAGAAATGGCCGGAATATTCCTTTAATGGGAGAAGGTGCATCCACAATCTTCCATGGTCAAGAAATCTGCATGAAATCCGCATGCATTACATGCACTGCCAAAGGTGAAATTACGTTAAAATTCTGCACATTTTTATTACAGACAAGACAGATCCCTTTAAGGGCAAATAGTGACACACTGTGACTACCCCTGCATCTAAATGAGGCTTGCAGAATCCATGTGCATACTGCAGATGATCTTTAAAGAGTAGCTGTCATTTTGGGGGGGGGAACAAACTTCTGACCCGCCAGAGTGACAATTAAAAGTTTGGACCTGTCAGGGTCCGGATTCGGAGACCCGCACTGATGGCTGAAATGAGCAGGCAGAAGCACTCAAGACCACAACAGAAAGTCTATGAGCCTGTCTTCAACCGGCTAGGAAAGACAGACCTAAGGCTGAGGGCTTCTGCCTCCCTTGTTTTAGTGATTGGCGGGAGTCTCAGTACCCGGACCCTCACCGAGAAATTAAAGGGGTTCCTCCTGAAACCAGGCAACACTTGGGATCTGCTTGCAATAAAGATTTGCCGATTACTTCCCTGGCAGATCCCGCATCGCAGCTCTGGTTCTCTTACCCGGACTCTGTTTACCTGGCTGCAGCGGTGACCTTGTGTGACCACTGCAGCCAATTACTGGCTATAGAAAAGCCCAGTGATTGGCTGCAGTGGTCACACATTGTCGATGTGACAGCTGGTTAAACACAGCCTGGCCGGGAGAACGGGCGATGCAGGATCTGCCAGGGAAGTAATGGCCAGTTCTTTATTGCAGGCAGATCCCAAGTGTCCTCTGCTTTCCTTCCCCTTTACTGCAGACATGACACAAGGCGCGTACCTTTGTCTTTTCTTCAAAAGTGAGAGGTTTCTCCGGCGTGTTCTCCATGTCCTGCTGGAAAATCAGAACAAGAGGAGACATCAGAAATCTGACATATATAAAATGTCGGAGATGTGAGTATGGACACACAGCTAACCACAAAGCATCCTGGGCCCACGTGTCAGCACCATCTTGCTCCTTCCTGTTATTCTACTTATTCTAATAGGCAAAGTGATCGGCGCACAACGGTAAGTACAGGTGCAGTCGCTCCACTGGCTTGCACAAGGTGACTGCAAGCAGTGCTAGCGACACAATTTACCTCATGCACACGACTGTGTCTATTTTGCGGTCCACAAACCACGTAGCTGCAAAATACAGATGCGTCCATGTGCCGTCTGTGTTTTTTTTTTTTTGCAGACCCATTGACTTCAATGGGTTGCTGGTCTGCATTTTGCAGACCGGACATAAGGACGCTGAACGCACACGGACGATCTATTGGGGTCATTGATCAAACTGGTGTAAAGTAGATCTGGCTTAGTTGCCCATAGCAACCAATCAGATTCCACCTTTCATTTTTGACAGCTCCTTTGGAAAATGAAAGGATGAATCTGATTGGTTGCTATGGGCAACTAAGCCAGTTCTACTTTACACCAGTTTGATAAATGACCCCCTATGTGCTTCCGCATCCGTATGTCCATTAAAAAGAGATAGAACATGTCTATCCACGGGACTCGGACCACGGACCCATTGAAGTTAAGGGGTCCACAAAAAATCCGGATGCAACACATGCGGTATCTGTACAGAGCATAAAATGAACATGCGGGCCAAATGCGGATCCTTTGCGGATAAATCACTGACCGTGTCATCACCGACGAGTGAAGGAGGCGTCACTTAGGCTTGGTTCACATCCTTATAACGTATACGTTAAACGGATGCCTCAGACTGATGCCATACAGTGTCATCCGTTCACCATAGAGTTCCATTGTAAAAAAAAAAACGGACTGTGCAGGATACCAGAATATGGTGTGCTGCGTTTTTGTATCCTTTTTTTGGTAACGTATACGTCAAATGGAGGCATAAAACGTGATGTGAACCCAGCCTTACCCGGTCGGTGACCACTGCGTGATAACCGGTTGTATTTCATGGACTTAAAGGGGATTAATAACGATCCGACAACTATTCTCTAACCAACGCACAAACGTGTAACAGTCTTAAAAACGACGCCGGCGCTGATTAAAAACGTCTCCCTCGGCGGCCATGGCGGCATGCATACAAAGCGTCTGTCATCTTACTTGGCGTCACATGACCCAGTCACGTGACCGCTTCGCCCAATCAATCTAGCGCCGATTGCATACTTAGGTCACCTGACGTCCCATTGGCTAACGCCTCACCCGCAGACATGGCGGCAGGGGATACATTTCTAACGATTAAAGCTGGACGTCTGCGCATTAAGGGGTGAAAAAAAAAATTACCATTTTCCCAGAAAACTCCTTAAAAGTTTTTTTTTACTAACTAGGACACAGTTCAGACCCAAGAGCCTCTCCAGAATCCCCCTATGGCGCCGCCATATACCGTCTCCCTGTACGTACACACGCGGCGGCCGCTGTCACCGCCTCCGTCCTCCTCCTCAGCCGCGCGGGGGGGGGGGTCACATGACCGCGTCACGTGACCAACCCCGGAGCGCCAGGAGCGGAAGTGACGTCACGCCGGGCCGAGCAATGGAGCTGAGCGAGCTGCTGTACAACAAGTCGGAGTACATAGAGACTGTGAGTGTCGTGGAGGGGACATAGCCCTGCGTGGGTAGACATGGCGGCCTGGTGGTGCCCCCAACCCCCATCTCCCCCGGTCCCGTGCATGTATGTTCTGTGCGCCCTCCATGACCGCGCCTGCATCATCCTCTGACTGTCATGTATGTTCTGTGCATCATCCCCTGACTGTGGGATGTATGCCTCCTACTGGTACATATGTGTATAGTCCATGCTTACATACTGCACAGGCTTTGGGTAGAGTCACCCTTTAAATGGGGTTGTCCCATGATTTGTATGTATTCCCCTATCCTCAGTGTGTATTAGGTGGGGGGTCTGACTGCAGGAGTACCCCCTAATCATGAGAAATGGGGTCCTGTGCAGCCTGTGAGCGTAGCCACCATGAGACCCCCGGGAGGAGCCAACTGTAGTGCATCCAGTGTTCCCATCCAGTATCACCAGACCTATATGAACGCTCAGACGTAAGTGATGCTCTGCAGGTTTTCCTTCACTGTATCGTCTGTAGCGTATTACTGCAGCAGCAAAACTGCATGGAGTCCAGCAGGACCTGAACCCCATGCAGGTCACAATAGTTCACCATAGAATGCTCAGGGTGCGTTCACATGCAGCAGAATTTATTGCAGAGGTTTCTGCAGCTGTCCCGTTCATGTGAATAGGGCTTGCAGTGTTGATGAAATGGGGGAGATATTACCAAATCTCATCAACGCACTGTGGAAAAGTAAAATCTGCAGTGCAAACTGATTTGCTTTTAAAGGCGATGTGCACCTTTGGGGGCAATTTTTTTTATGATCGGATTTTACTCATTTTGGGCAAAAAATTCATTTTGTTTTCCATATGATCTTTATTAAAAAATATTCAGCCGTTCTGCACAAAGGGTTAACTGTCCATCTGTGGGAATGGTACGTTCACTTTAACTTTGTCCCTGTCATCTAATAAACTTTGGGGGTCATTTATCAAACGGAAATACTCCAAAATTAGGTGTATTTCTGGCGCAGATTGCGGTGCAAAGGTGTTTTGCGCTGCAATCTGTGACTTCTATCCGCTCACGGCAGGTCTAAAAAAGTGGGTGGGGAAGGGGCCCTTCTCATTTACCGTTTTCTACGCCTGTTTTAGGCGTGGAAAATGAGGACAGCAAGGAAGCTGTCTTACATTTAGACATGGCGGAGGATCCGCCGAAGTTACGTAGCGGCCGGCGCTTCTTCATAACTCCGCTGGATCCACTGCCAGGTATAGGGGTTAAAACACCTTTGCCTCATTATCTCTAAATTACTAAAAGGTCAGACAGACTTCACATTCTTATCAGTAAGTAAAGATTTGAGCTATAGTGAGTGTTTATAAGCTCAGAGATAAGGAGCCGTCAGCTGAGCTGCTTGATGGAACAGAGTAAAAATACAGAGCCTGCTACTAGAGAATCTCAAGACTGTACAGAGACAGGGGTTTAATATTTTTAATAAAGACCAGTTGAAAAAAATGATTGTTAGCGCAAAATAAGTACAGTGCAATAATAACAAAAAAAATTGCCCCCAAAGGTGTCCCTAGCCTTTAAATTCGTGACGTGTCAATTTATGCTGTGGATTTCTACCACAGATTTCACAATGAAATCCGTGAAAGTTCTGCATGTAACCTGTGTGAATTTTGCCATGGCATTGCAGCAAAATCCATAACAGCAGATCTGCTCTGTGCTTCCTTCTGCCCCGTGCTTCCTTCTGCCCCGTGCTTCCTTCTGCCCCGTGCTTCTTTTGGCTTTGGCTTAAAAACAATTGCATACAAGTGTCGGCCTCTCTGGTGTCCAGACCCGTTGGAGCGCACATAGGTGGGTGCTTTTTCCTATAGTGTGAAAGCACGACCACCGCTGCTGGATTGCAGGGTGGTCTGTAACCATGGAAACGAGCAGTGTATAATGTGATGGAAAAAATGAATCCAGCCAACGAAGGAAGCAATATGGACAATCACAATACATTAGTAGGTGCTTTGTAGTACATGTGTCTACATAATAAATGACATTTGCTGAAGTCCTACAGCCCCTTTTACACAACAGGGCATTGGAGAACTGCTTACAGTACAATTCCCTAGCATTGTAGATAGTGTATGGCAGTGGTCTCCAACTTCTGTCCCTCCCAAGTTTTGAGAAACCACAACTCCCATCACACCAGATGGAAACTGCCTGCAGTTCGATTCCCTCCTGTTTTAGATACGTTACGTCCATACTGGATAGTCCCTTAAGGATACCCGTGGTTTAAGCTGATTTACGACCGTGTGACGTAAATGAAAACCCTGTAACCTTGTGTGTTCTGTCCTCAGGCCTCCGGAAATAAAGTCAGCCGTCAGTCTGTATTATGCGGAAGCCAGAACATCGTCCTCAATGGCAAGGTGGGTGATATGCGTGCTACTTACTGCACATACAGTAACAGGCTACCTGTCAGTTTTACGCTGACAGGCATATTATATCACAGTATAGAAGTGACGTGATCAGTAGATTGGAATGTTCACGCCCCCTAGTGGCTGTAAAAAAAAAAATAAAAATCAAAAAAGATTTTACAAGATTGACTTCCCCCTTGGAAGAAATAATAAAAGTGATCAAAAGTCTTTAAAAATACTGTATAAATTTGGTATCACGGAACGATCTGTGGGATAAAGTCACCCATTGACTTTCAGCGTATTTAGTGACGCCTCCGGTTTGTTCCATTTTGATTTAACACAACCGCATCCTAACAGGACTGATGTGTTAAATCAAATGGAACCGTTTTGGTCCGGTTTTGAGATCCTCTGCTGGATCTCAAAACCGGAAACCAATGCGGAGATGTGAAAGTAGCGCTGTCCATTCGCAGCGGAGAACGTCGCAGCCAGGAAGAAAAAAAAACTCACCTTCTCCTCGGATGTGACGCTCTCCGCTGCGATTGGACAGCTCACAGCCAGGAAGAAGGAGACGCCCATTGAGAAACAGGGCAGTCACCTCCTTCCTGTTCCAACGCGAAAATTGGCATACAGGGCGGGAGAATTTGACGGGGGCCACAGCGGGCGAACGGAGCGGCGCTCAGAAAAAATAGTAAGCGCTTTTAGATCCCCACTGAATGCCCTACATACCCTGATACTTAGTCTATAAAGTCTGGACCCATGAAAGGTCCTCTTTAGTGTCAATGGATGTGTGGGCGGTCTGTGAAGACCACAACGTGTGAAAGAGGCTTTACACTGGGGTCTGTCAGGCTCTGCTAAGGTGTCCATTGGTTTGCCCCAAAAAAAAAAAATATATATACGGTATATATCACCCTCCGTGCAACGCTGTTCTGTTCACCAAATGTGACAGAATCTGTGACTCAGGCTCCAGCAAGCGCTTGTGAGGCAGATGTGAACACGGCCTCATCTTGTACTTTGTATCATCCATATCATAAAAATAGAATACAAAAAAAATAAAATTATGTAAATGATGCCATAAAAAAATCATCTTGACAAACAAAAAATCAAGACTTCTCACATTAGTTTTAACAAAAAAAAAAGCTCTCAGAATGGGCTGGAATGGTCATCAGTATCTTCTGGGTGGGGGTCCAACACCCAGGACCCCGGCCGATCAGCTGTTTGAGAAGGCACCAGCAGTTCTGTGAGCGCAGCGGCCTTCACCCTGCTCACCAAGCACAGCGCTGTACGTTGTATAGTGGCTGTGCTTGGCATCGTGCTCAGCCCCATTGACTTGGAGTAGGCCACGTGACCGATGAATGTATCGTCACTGGCCTAGGAAAAAAACTGTGAGAAGGCCGTGGTACTCACAGGAGCGCCGCTGCCTTCTCAAACATCTGATTGGCGGGGTTCCTTAGTGTTTGACCCCCCATCGATCAGATACTGATGACCTATCCAGAGGGGGTTGGAAAACCCCTTTAAACTTTAATTTTGGAGACGTTTTCCCATGCAGTTCCTTTTATGACCTGTTTATCTGGGGGCGCTGTTGCTTTGGCTATAGACTGTAATTCAGAAGCTGCAATAGTTCACGTGTGAAGGAGGAATGACACTTGTCAGGTTTAGGTTTTCGTGGGTTTTTATACTTACAGCAGAGAAGAGACTTCCCAATTACTTGTTCCTAGTCTTTGCCTGTCTGACCCCCCCCCATGCAGCAGAGGTCAATGTCGAAGAACACAGCTCAGTATTGTATTAAAAATGCAAATATCAGCTTTAAGATATCGTGTCCTTAAGGTAGCTCCAGGCATATGGGCATCAAAGAGCACCCCCCAACCTTCCTTTAGGCAAGGTGGAAATGGGGTAACACAGAGCAGCTCGCACCCTGGAGCAGAGGTCGCAATAACGCCCGTACGAGTGCCTTAGACTTTTCCCTGCCATTCATCAGCGCAGTGAGCGATGCTGCCTGTACCCGAAATACCCAATAGCAACGCGCCGTACAGCAAGGAGCTTTGTTATTGGTTGGACCAGGATCTGTAAGGAGGAGGGGCCGATTGATGAGAGTTGCTGTAGTACGGGGAAGCGGTGCGCTGTGTCCGAGGACCCCGGCTAACATGGCGGCAGTGCAGCTGAAGACGACTCCTCAGTGGTGGAAAACAGCCCGGACATCAGGATAGACCTGCAGCACAAGGTGACAGCGCTGCGAGTAATGTATACTCACTTTCATACTCCTCCTCGGCTAAAAATGGTAAGAGGAGAATTTTTACTCTTCCGAAAATAACGTAGGGCGGCCTCTGCTCTGAAGTATCCAGCTGTCCAGGTATAATCCGGTATGGGTAATAGACGAGGGTTCTGAGCCAAAACCCACAGCAATATAGTCAGATAATCGGACAGGGAGGTCACAGCTGTTTCCTGCCGGCGGACGGTCCGTGCTGCTGACCTCTCCACACACATGCACGCTCAGTCAAGTAGGGGAATAAGCCATTTTCGGACATAAAATCCTATCCTTACCCCCCCCCCCCTCCTCCTGCAGCTGGGTGAGGCTGCATACACATTAGCTGATCGGCAGGCTCGACCTATGTCTATGGCTAGCAGGACGCGGACACTTTTTTCGTGTTAGCACCCCCTGGGGCCCATACTGGAAAAAAATTTGTAATGTGTTTTTTAATATGTTTTAGTGGGGAAAAGAAAAAACTATTTCACAAATTATTTTTAAAAAGCACAACGCGTTTCCTTCTGTGTCCACGCTAGGCCAGGAGTGAGGGCACGCAGGTTCTCCATGCTTGTTTTCAGGCCTCATTGTGGTAGTCTTTACGGAAGGAGCTTGACAGATTATATGGAAAGCAGAAAATCAGTGTGAGCTGCTCCCTTCACCTTTCAGCAGTGACTTTTACCCTCATTTATCAGGTTTACACCATAATCCAGTGCATTAGACCAGACTCTGCACCAGATAATTAGAAGTGGCTTCTAAAAATACAGTTCATACATAAAGGTGGCCGCACACATTAGGTGCTTGCGGCCGAACTTGCTGGTATCAGCAGGACTGGCCAACCATCTAATGTGTATGGGGGGCCTCCCGGCTCTGGCCTGACGGCAGATGTCGGGAAAGAGAACGGTCAGGCAGTTGGATATCAACATGTCCAGTCCTTTTTTCCCTGAGCAGACAAGCCACTGGCAGAGGTCTCTTTCTTCCCCTCTTACTGTCCAGGGCACATGCATGCTTGGCTGAATGCTATCTAATGTGCATGGCCAGTCTTAGTCCGCCTCTCATCCCTTTTAGAGCTTGTATACAGATATAGGGGCACATTTATTAAGACCGGCATTTTAGATGCCGGTCTTAATAAAGCCTTAACCTGGCGGTAGATCGGCTGAAGTTATAAAGAGGCGCCGGCTCTTAAGTTGTCTTACATTTAGACATTTTTCTACACCTGAAACAGCGAGCGAAGTCGCAGATAGCAGCGCAGCGAACCGTTGTTCCGCTATCTGCGCCTGAAACATGCCTAATTTTGAAGTATTTCTGCATAGTAAATGGCCCCCATAATCTGTATAAAAAGTCATTTTGTAAATTCATTAAGGTGGTCTTCTGGGTGTTTAATATTGATGACCTGTCCTCTGGATAGGTCACCAATATTAGATCGGCTGGGGTCCAACACCGGGCACCACCGCTAGTCAGCTGTTTGAAGAAGATGCGGCGATGTAGTGAGCACCACAGCATCCTCGCGGCTCGCCAAGCCCAGCGCCGTCCATTGTATAGTGGCTGTGCTTGGTATTGCAGCTCAGCCACATTCACTTGAACAGGTGTGTGGCGGGCGTGCCGCAAGTTGGACTGTCCTTAGACAATCCCTTTAAGCCCCTTCATCCTTAGGATAGTCTGTCATTATCAAATTGGTGGGGCCCAGCTCCTGGTGCCTCCACCAGTAAGCTGTTTGAAGGGGGTGGGCACTAAGGATGACCCCTATAATTTTATTTACATGAGATTATTGTATTGGTGCAAAGTTTAGAATCACAAGTGCAAGGTCTGTGCAGCCTCCAAAGGATGTATAGAATAAAGAAAATATATATTCAGCGGCTCACCTCACCACAAACAGTTTACACCTCATAGCCCACCCTTAGCCAGGGAAAAAATACATTAGGAATTCCAATAGTGAGGGGCACTCAGTATATGGACCGATAACCAGACCAGTCAATTACAAACCCATAATTTATTCCAAATACAACACCTGCATAAAAAACTGAATAAATAAAAAGGACAAATTCATAAAATAGTCAATAAAATCTTCAAAATAAAAAACATAGCATAGCTGCCGATATAGTTCTCTAGCATAACCGACGGGGCCTTCTTTTCTTATAATACATGGCCCAATAAAGCGTGAAATGAAGATTCTCATATGCACCAATCTCTTGGTGCCAATGATGTACCAGTTTTCCAAATCGCACTCAATGCCGTTGATATATCACAAAGCAGTTTTCAAAATAGCAGCCTAAAAAGCCTTCTCAGCGTCTCTCGTTTTAGCAGGTCTTTGCGTGGTGTCCCACGTGAACGATGTAGCTTTAATTGAAGACAGCGCCAGGGGGATTTCTTTACATTTACTGGTACATTGAGGAATTGCCTGTAACTGCACTATAGAGTGCAGTTCATACACAAAGGGAATCGGGCTCCAACAGCTAGCAGACCAGCTAGCTTCCCGGGCTTTCTGATGCAGACCAAGGTCTTGGGATCAAATAAATAACATTGGATTACGATGTTTAGACTGAAATAACTGTCCTCACGTGCCCTTCTTTCTTTCCTCATTGCAGACGATAGTCATGAACGACTGTATTATAAGAGGAGACCTGGCGAATGTTCGAGTGGGACGACACTGCGTCATCAAAAGTCGAAGCGTGATCCGGCCACCGTTCAAAAAGTTCAGCAAAGGGTGAGGCACAGACATAACCTAGCGCTATTTCTGCTTGTATACAGGCAGGAAACTTTATAAAACGCATCTAGGTTTTAGAGGAGGGAAAATAGGAAAAAACCTCAGATCAGACCCCCAATCTTTCTCAGATCTGACCCCCAATCTTCCTCAGACTTCAGGTCAGAATCCAAAGTCTTTATCAGACTTCAGATCCCCCCCCCCCCCCCCCCAATCAAACCTCAAACTTCATCAGACCTCAGATCAGACATAAAAAATATTCTGCTGATCCAGCGCACTCTTCCTGCACTCACCGCTCCTTGTTCTTCTGCCGGCGCTGCGCTGTGACCTGATATTGCACAGCGTCAGGTCATAGTGCATGCCTACGTCCTTAAAGGGATTCTGTCACTAGGATATACGCTATAGCGATATTTATATGTGCCCATCCGTCTCCTTGTTGTGTTTAAAATCCCACTGTTACTGCTCTGTGTCTTAGATTTTTATAAAAATCGATGTTTTTGATATGTAAATTACCTTGGTAAGGTGCCCAAGGGGTTGTCCCACGATCTGTTGGAGCCCAGCCGCGCCCGCCGATCCGGAGCCCAGCACCGCCTACAACTTAATTAATTCACTTCACTTGCCCTGACGTCAATTCTTCTCAGTGCCGTAATCTTGCGCAGGCGCAGTGGACTACTGGCACTGGCTTCGACGAGTCAAACGGGGAAAGGCGCCGACTCTCACGTTCTGCTGCCCGTGAGAGTCGGCGCATGCGCAGTTGACTAGTCGAAGCCAGTGCCATTAGTCCGCACAGGCGCAGACTACAGTGTCCACTGCGCCTGCGCGAGATTACGGCACTGAGAAGAATTGATGTCAGGGCAAGTGAAGTGAATAAATGAAGTGGTAGGCGGTGCTGGGCTCCGGATCGGCGGGCGCGGCTGGGCACCAACAGATCGTGGGACAACCCCTTGGGCACGTTACCAAGGTAATTTAACACATCGATCAAAAACATCGATTTTTTTATAAAAATCTAAGACACATAGAGCAGTAACAGTGGGATCATTTTAAACACAACAAGGAGACGGATGGGCACATATCAAAATCAATATCGCTATAGCGTTAATCCTAGTGACAGAATCCCTTTAAGGTGTATGCGGTCAGGGCACAGCAGGCTCCCAGAAGACCAGGGACTGATGAGTACAGCCAGCAGCGGCGCTACACTCCCCGCATCCCCTGCATACTAATGATAGTGCCCATTAATATTTGCTTTATAAGACACGCTGCCATATTTCCCCCACTGAAGTGTGTCTTCTAAAGAGAAAAATACAATATATAAAGCCAACTGGGTACGTGTTTGCTCTGGCAGCTGCTTATCTCTAAAGAACAAAAGGATCAAGTATATTGAAGTCCAACAAGCTTGATCCTTCTCTCCACGGTCAGTCGATAGGTTCCCGTACACAGTAGATGGCCGCTGAAATCGTCAAGTTTGGCCGAATTTAAAGCGTATGGCCAGTTTTAGTATCTGGAGTCGGCCAGCACTAATTATTACAATACTTCTTTCTATGTACAAACGTATGAGCAGATGCAGGATCTGGCCCGTAGAAGTGTTTGTGTATTCTCGTGACTTCTGCTTCCACCTATGAGACCCCACCAATGAATAGTCCATTGCTGCCCATTAAGTGTCCTGTCCCTGTACCTCCATTACACAGTGTTATTCTTAGTTCTCTAATTCCCTTTAATTGCCAATACAGCTTCTGTCTTTTCAGTTTGTTCCGTTCCTTGCCAGTGAAAAAGCCCGGCGCCTCGCTAAATGCCAATTATCATATTCACATATGAAGAAAACTGGGTCAAAATGAAAGATCCTTTATGTGGAGGAAAAACTGTGCCACATAATTGGACCGAGGGTCAGACGTGTCCCCATGCCCCCAGCTATGATAGCAGCTCGTGACTCTGTGGTCACGGGCGACACATAAAACGCTGTAGCTCTAGGACCATGCGATGCATTATGGAACATGTGGTTCGCCAAGATGGCGGGGTAAACACCTAGTGTCTCTTGCTCCTACAGGGTGGCATTTTTTCCTCTACACATCGGAGACCATGTCTTTATAGAAGAAGACTGCGTGGTGAATGCGGCACAGATAGGCTCCTATGTACACATAGGGAAGAACTGTGTCATCGTAAGTATCAAGGGTTTAAAGGGAACTGGTCCATGGCGGCATCTCCTCACTCATTGTAAAAAGACTGTATTCTCAGTTTGATTGCATGGTTTTAAGGGGGTCAGTAACTTTCGGCACTCCAGCTGCTGTGAAACTACAATTCCCAGCATGCTCTATTCATTTCTATGGGCGTTCGGAGAAGAACAGAGTAAGTATGCATGCTGGAATTTGTAGTTTCACAACAGCTGGAGTGCCAGAGGTTGCCTTCCCCTGGTCTAGATATTATTGGGCTATCATCAGGATCTGTAATCAATACAAATTGGTGGCGGTCCGGCGCCCCCACAGATCAGCTGTTTTCGGACTGAACCACAGTGGATGGAGCCAGAAGCAGAAAGCTCCATGTACTGTGTATGCAGCTCAGCTCTCAATCACATGAATGGCGACCCTCTACAGCTATTTGGTGGAGGTGCAGGGTGTCGGACACCCACCCATGTGACGTTGATGGCCTGTTTTGAGGATAGGTCTTCAGTATCTAGACACTGTTCAACCCCTTAAAAGCAGGGGTGCAAAACCTGCAGCACTCCAGCTGTTTCAAAGCTACAACTCCTAGTATGCCTTGAGAGCTGGAGAGCAGCCCTCCTGATAGGGGTCCTAAAGTCTTGTGGCCCCTTGATTTTGCAACACTTAAAAATAATGCATTCAACAATGTGTTTCAAAATTTGAGGTTCTATCTCATCAATTCTTGTATTGCGTACAGGGCCGGAGATGCGTCTTGAAGGATTGCTGTAAAATATTGGACAATACGGTTTTGCCCCCTGAGACGGTGGTCCCCCCATTTACCATGTTTTCTGGCTGCCCCGGTGAGTCCAGATTGCTGTGGAAATTAGTGGCGGTTGAGACCTAGAGTTAGATTTAGGCTATGGTTCCACAGTGACTTTAAAAGTTGAGGTAAAGCAGCGACTAAGACCACAGTGCGGCAGAGACCACTCAACCACCAAGAACTGCAGTGAGGGTGTTCCCCTCCCACATGAAGATAAAGGCCATGGTCAAGAGATTTAAAGGAGGTGTCTATTTTTGGCTTGGTTTTTTAAATTATACGTCCCAGACCTGTGAAGGGAAGTATACTTTCCCACCACTCAGTGATGGTTCTGTTGCTGTTTTCACCAAACTTTTGGTCCCCCGCATGTAAACTTCCTGCATGGTCAAATGCGTTTCTGCATCCATGACAAGTCCCTAAGACACCTCACCACTGAGGCCAGTCATTGGCTGCAGTGGCATACCTGACACTGCCCATGCAGGAAGTTTACATGTGAGGACAGTAAGAGAGCCACTGAACCAGCAGCAGGGAGCAGGAAGTATACTTCCTTCACGGATCTAGCGGGGTGGGGGGGGGTGTAATTTAGAAAAGAACGAGTCAACATTGAACAACCCCTTTAACTGTCTTGACTGTGGCCTTTATCTTCAGGTGGAGAACGTTGGATAACCCCTGTTTCCTAGGCTGGCCATACACATATGATAGCTGTTGAACAGATTGCTATCTCTCTCGACCCACGCGTACACATGCACACTAAGCTCGGCCAAGTATACATGTGTTCTGAGTGGAAAAGGGGACATAGCATCTGCCAGACTACTCTGGTGATGTCTTGGCTTCCCTGAAAACAAAAATATTATGTTGTAAGGGGCATGTTGAAGTCCAAAAGACCAATCCATACCTCCCTCAACGTCTGCCCCCAGGAGACCCCCATACCCCTTTAAAAATCAGTAGGTACGGCCAATGTACGTCTAATGTGTAAATCTCTGGCCTTATTAGTGGTGCTTTATTATTAACTATAAATTTTATATATATATATTAAAAATACTTATTCTGGACTTTGATTTTGTCTCATTTCTGCTCCTTTTGTCTTTTTCCCCCTTTAGGACTGTTCTCGGGAGAGCTCCCAGAATGCACGCAGGAACTCATGATTGACGTCACCAAGAGTTACTACCAAAAGTTCCTTCCCCTGACGCAGATTTAGACAGGAGTGTCTGTCCCTCGGAGCCGGTTTCATTTATTTTTTATTATTTTGTACATGTATATATTCTCACATCCTGCATTCCGCCGGCCAAGAGTTCCCCTTTAACACTATGTATTTATTAAGGCCCCTTCTGTACCCTCTTCACTATCTGGCAGCAGTCCCGCTCGGCACGGATTATCCTGGGATCCCATCGCAAACATTGCTACTGCCTTTCTGACAAAGTAAGGTCTAGAAGCCTCTGTAGTACGACACTGACCTTCCGTTGCAATAAATACTCTCCCCTCTGTATCGCTTAACTTTTTTTTTTTTTTCATGTTTTTGGCACTTAAAGAAGTTATTCTGCCAGTGAATTTTATTTATTGTATAGATCATGGAAAAAAAAGCAGTGTTTTACATTTACATGCATTAAAAACACTGATCCAGTGAAGAATCATGACATTTACTTACATAACATGGCGCCACCTGGTGTTCAAACTATATAGCAATGTGCACACCCGGTCCTGAGCTGAATGCTGGTGGACATGCTCAGTCCCTTTCCCCACTGCCGGATAATCATTCCTGTTCTCAGCATAGTGACCCTCGGTTCACTGAGCAGCAGCTTATAAAAATTGCCTGTAGGCTGCTTGACAGGGAAGGTGGAAGAGCCTGTGGAGAAACATGGCGGTATACAGCACAGCTGAGAAGACTGCTTCTGGACTGAATTGGAGTGCTCCAGACTTCATGGTACATGTACTGTCTGTATGCAGGGAAACTTAAAGGTGACTATTAATTTATGACTGTCAGAGGGGAAAGGTGACTGACTGGGAACTTCATTGGATTAGATTTACAGCTGCCAGAGGGGGAAGGTGACTGACTGGGAACTTCATTGGATTAGATTTACAGCTGCCAGAGGGGGAAGGTGACTGACTGGGAACTTCATTGGATTATATTTACAGCTGCCAGAGGGGGAAGGTGACTGACTGGGAAGGTTAAATCATGATTATATCTACAAGTGGCAGAGGGGGAAGGATGCTTCACTAGGAAACTTGCTGGGACTATATTTATAGCTGCCAATGTGACAGATTTGGGAATTTTAATGTGGAATATATTTATGGCTACCAGAAGGGAAAGGCAACTGTCGGGGGATCTTAATCAGGATTATATTTACAGATGCCAGAGGGGAAGGGAAGTGACTGACTGGGGAGCTGAAAGAGGACCTGTCCCCTCTCCTGACCTTCCTGTTTTAATAGCTTCATGCATTCCCCATGGTAATAAAAACTCTGGAGCATCTATTCTTATGGCTCTATGTTGTGCCATTCCTATAGTATTCCTACTGGAAGTTATAAATGGAATGCTAGCAGTCTGCAGTAAGGGTACAGAGGGGTGGTAACCAGTAGGGGGGGTGCCTGCACAGTCTGAAAAGGGCAGCACTGATTGGATAGAGTGAGTCTGTGCAGGTGCACACCCCCAACTGGTTACCGCACCTCTGTACCCTTACTGCAGACTGCTAGAATTTCATTCATAACTTCTAGTAGAAATAATAAATGGCACAACATAGAGCCATAGGAATAGATGCTCCAGAGTTGTTATTACACGGGGGATGGATGAAGGTATTAAAACAGGCGTGTCAGGAGCGGGGAGAGGTCCTATTCAACTGGCTTTATATTTACAAGGGACAGAGGGGGAAGGAGACTTGACTAGGGAACTTGCTAGGGACTACATTTACAGCTGCCTGAGGGGAAGGTGACAGACTTGGGAACTTAATGTGGAATATATATGTTGCTACCAGAAGGAAAAGGTGACTGACTGGGGAGCTTAATCAGGATTATATTTACAGCTGCTAGAGGGGGAAGGAGACTGACTAGTGGTAATTTTGGGGGGGGGGGGTGGAGGGGTTGGTGAAAGACATACAGTGTACATGTGAAGGTGTTTGTGAGTTGTAAGTAGGAAAGCAGCCATGAAAGGGATCATGTGCCCACCCAGCGTAGTACAGATTAGTGGTGCTGAGGGGGACACGGAGACGGATATTTTTTGTCTCTCCGTAGTTAACCCTTTCTACATGCAGTCAGCTGGATGCTGCGGGTATAGCTCCCGACACTCTTCAGCCATTTTCTGGAGGAAGACGTGGTCAGGTTGTCCTATTCCACCATTAGACCCCACGGTTAGCATCTCTGGAGGTGCATGTTTTTGTAGGTAGGTGATCAGACATCCGTGACCACTTATATAACCTATCAACATGGCAGACGTTGCCCGTTCCTACATAAGTCTTGTTTGGTGGGACTATACCAGCCAGAGGAGCACGGTAACACACAGCTGAAGGTGTCTGTATATACAGCCGCGCCCGGCCTCGGCGTACAAATAACAAGCGATTAGTGGCAAGTGATAATTTATGGCTTCCGAGTAATGACTTCCCTGTGTGGGTGGATTTTGACTTCATGATGACACAATGTTCCTTTGATTTTATTGTAAATGTCAGCTTATGTGTTGCTTTTCCGGACAGGGTTTATATTATACAACCTTATTTTTGTGCATAATCCAAACCACACTCGATACCTGCGCGAGCCCCGAAAGGGTAGAGGTGAATGGATAAGTATCTGCTTATGTTTTCCCATTTACCGTGCTGGAGATACGAGAGATGTCCAGGTAAAAAAAATCAGGTATGACTGCAGTTAACTGTATAATTCCCCTTCTGTTGTCGTGTCGTACCTGCAGGGGAAGCCATGATGTGGTCTACTCATCGTATGATGTCATTGGCTGTTCCTTTACCTTCAAAATAATAGCTTTTTGGGTTAAAGTTTTTTTTCCTGGGATATAAATATTGAAGCCTCTGGATAGGTCATCGATATCTGATGGATTGGGGAGCTGATTCCCGGCACCGTGCAGAATCCGCAGGGCTCAGGTGAGCACCTTGGCCTCTGATTTTATGTCCATCAGTCACAGGTCCCTTGTGCAGATCAGTCCCATTCAAGTGAATGGGCCTGGGCTGCAATACCAAGCACGGCCACTATGCGTTGTACAGTAGTATACTGTGAAGAGGCCGCAGAGCTGGTCTGAACACTGCAGCCCTTCAGAGCTGATCAGAGGGGTTGCCAGGAGTCGAACCCGCACAAATCATATATTGATGACTGGAGGATAGGTCATCAATATGTTACTTCCAGACAATGCATTTTGGGGTGTTTGGGTATTCGTCGTCCGTGTCGTCTCCCCCCCCAAACTTCCTGGCTAGAACTGCAAAGGCAACCATGCTTACTTGCTCTTGCGCTGGGTCCCCGCTCCTTTACTCCCCCGCTGCTTCCCTCAGGTCCATCGCTGTCAACATCCACTCTGAAGCCTCCGCAGCAGTGACCTGCCTTGCATCACGCGACCAATTGAAGTGACATCAGAGGGGCAGCTCACCACTGCAACCAGTCATTGGCTGCAGCAGCATCAACGCATATATTACTGCAGGGAAACTGAGCGAGGCGGGGGAGCAGGGACCCATCACAGACGTCATAGATATCAGATCCTAAGATTGGTTTTGAAGTGGAACCTGGCCGGCCTTGCGTCACTCGACCAATTGATGGCAGCTCACCACTGCAACCAGTCATTGGCTGCAGCAGCAACAACACATATATTACTGCAGGGAAACTGAGCGAGGCAAGGGAGCAGGGACCCATCACGGACGTCATAGATATCAGATCCTAAGATTGGTTTTGAAGTAGAACCTGGCAAGAGGCATTTTGTCTCCTGGTCAGAGTTATCCTTTAAGGAGTGGTGTCCAACCTGGGCTTCCCATCTGCAGTAAACCACAACTCTCAGCATGACCAGATAACCTAATGCTGGGGGTCGTAGTTTATCAGCAGCTGGAGAACAGCTAATACATTTTCTGATGCAGTTGAGTTGTAATCTGTGGCTCGCTGGCTGTTGAGGAACCACAGGTCCCAGCATACCATCCAGGCTGCAGACCTGCGGCGTTCACATGTACAGAAAAGAAGAGTGTGAGATTTCAGAGGTTCTGCCATCAGGTAAGGAACATGCAGAGTTCTCTTGAAGTGACAAGGATTTATAGGCTGTTTGTTCCCTGTCCTTTCATGTCTTGGCCAGGATTTTCACTGAGAACAGTATATTCTTTTTGGTGTATTGTTCTAGGATTAGTAAATAGGTCCTGCTTGTCAAACAGGTTAGGACTCCTAAGGTATCAGGCCTTAAAGGGGTTGAATAAGAAATCCTACTTTCAAATGCCGTATTAGTGAATTCTGAGTTACTAGAGGAGGGACCGGCATTCAGGATCCTTATCTATTATATTAGCCATGGTGGAGGGCAGCTGCAAAGTGCGGCCATCCCTCTGGAGGACCCGACATCCCACTGATATGGATAGAATCTGTGCAATGTTTCATTTCTCCTGTGGTGGCGCTGCTGGGAAGCGGACTGCTTGGTGCTGGATTCTTCCCCCTGCTGATTTCTGGGGTTTCCAGCAGCGGGAGCTTGTGATCAGCTCACCGCAGTGGACTTTTCTATCAAAGTGAACAAACCCTTTAACGTTACAGACAACTTTTAGTAACGCGATGACAAAAAGTGGGCAGAGCAATTTTTTGAAGGGTTATTCTCGCCTGGACATTTATGGCTCTCTCTATGAGAACTCCCTTAGAAGTGAACGGAGAGAGCTGCGCAGGCGCCGCCACCTCTCCATTCATTGCGGCTGCAAGATGGGAGCTGTTCTCAAAATAGGTGGGGATCCCGGACATAGGACGCACACCTATCGGATGTGCCAAAAATGTGGATATGCTGCAATGTCCAGATGGGAATAACCCTTTAACCCCTTAGTGACTAGCCTAGTTTGGGCCTTAAAGCAATCTCTTTCTAAGCTAGAACCAGCCCTGCACCTCACATGGATCCAGAGATCCCCCCCATTCATTGCTCCAGTTGTTCTGCTAGATTTATTTCAAACCAGCAGTTCGGGGGGGGTTCTGCTGTAGCTTTTTACCTATCACAGCTGGGGGGTTGCATTTCTTTTCTCAGGAAGCGTGTCCTTTCTGCTGTAGCTCTCTACCTGTAACGGCTCATGCACGCTAACATATTTTTGTTAGTTCCGTTATTTGTGTGGCCTTTATGCGGAACCAGTCATTCGAATGGGGCCGCAAAAAACGGAAATGACTCCGTGTGCATTCCGTATCCTGATGTTTGCAAGTCCGTTCCCCCAAAAAATAGAACATGTCCTATTCTTATCCATTTTGTGGACGAGGACAGGCATTGTTACAATGAATCTGCAAAAAATACCGATGTAACATGGTTGTCATCCATTTTTATTTTTTTGGGCGGATCTGTGTTTTGCGGACCGCAAAATACATACGGCCATGTGCATGAGCCCTAACTGTCACAGCTTCTAACAGAAATGGCTGGTGACAGTTGAAGATTTATTTAACTGAGCATGTGCGACCACCTCAGTGAGGTGGACGAGAAACAAGGAAAAGAACCAGCAGGTGGCGCTATACAGATACAGTTTATTGAATAGCTCAGTGGCTATGCTACATTTTTAATTACAAGCAATTACAAAAGTATTCAGAGCCAGGTGCTGGTTTGAAAACGGTAACATTTTTCATGGTACACCCTCTTTAAAGGGGTATTCCCATCAGTGACATTGATTAGTATGTTGCTAGTATATGCCATAAATGTCAGATAGGTCTGGGTCCCACCCCAGGGATCCTGAAGTTAACCCAGAAAGCAAGCCGTGCATGCGTGGCAACCCTCTATTCACCACTCTTGGACTTGGATATTTTCGGAAGCCCCATAGGGGTGAATGGAGGGGCGGCTGCTGTCCATCCACTGCTGTGTGACTGTGTGCCCTCCGCTATCTCCGGAATTCCCAAATAAATTAATGGAGTGGCCACGCAGTTCTTTTCAGGAGGGGGCAGTAGGAGGTATTAGGATACCGCTGGGACCCCTGTGGATAGGGGATAGCTTCAAACAAACAGAATACACCTTTAATGGCTTTTGCAGCTGTTGCCTGACATTGAGCACCTCTGGGGCTTTCACACTTCCATAGGCCCAAAAGGTATATCATAAACAGCGTTTCCTCCGTACACAGCCCCGAGTCTCCTCTAATCCTTGGACTCAGCGGAAGGCTTCTGGTCATCCCGGGAAGAGCTTTCCATGTCACCTGTCCCAGCACTTACGCTAAGCCGCCTGCTTAGTATCTTCCCTTTATCTGATCTGCCATTGCTCAGCTTGTGCTGAGGGCTCGGTGTTGCCGAGAAATCTCTTAATGAATAGAGATGATTTCGCGTTAGGGCCATGAATAATCAATTACCTATAAATAGGATTGCTCCGCTCTCACCTTTCCCGTAAGCTCGGTCTTATCTCCCACCTGGGAAGCTGCTCCTCATTGTATGTTACCACGCAAACATCAGGGTTTTGTATGGCGGTAAGGTCTCGCTGTGCCCTCACAAGACTCCATCTTACCCCAGTTGGTCTCTAATGTCTGTAAACGGAGCTCCTGAGTGGTTGGGAGAACGCCACAATCCCGTATCTGAAATCTGATGAGAGTCGACCATTCTATTCTGTGAAGGTACAATATTGGCAGGATTCTGGTAGCAATGGTGCATAAAGCAGTATTTGGAAAGTCTTGTGAAATCCTCAAATTGCCGGATTATAGAAATTTTCAAACTACCAGTAGTGGTTCCCGCTGACCTCCAGTTCCAGATGTAACGTCACTGTGCCTGGATAAACAACGAAGGGGAACCCTGCCAATCAGCTGTTAGAAGAGGCCTTGAGCGCCGCGACCTCTTCTTAAACCAGTAACATCATGTACATCGGTCACACAGACTAGTTGCGACTCGGCCCCATTCAAGTCAATGGGGCAGAGCTGCAATACCAAGCAGTGCCACTATACAATGTACGGCGCTGTGCTCGGAAAACTGCTGGGAGCCTGCATCGCTCACCAGAGCTTTGGCTCCCTAACATGACTGATCGGCAGGGGTGCCAGGACTTGGACCCCCCACAGATGTGAGAATGATGACCGATCCTGAGGATAAGGCATCATTATCTTTTCCAGGATAACCCCTTTAAGGCCTTTTATATACTGGGTGACACTGAGGGGTTATATATAGACATACATACTGGTGGGCACTAAGGGGGGCATTAAAATCTGATCGAATGCCAGGAAATGGATGCAAAATGACCATGAAAAACTGACAGTTTATCCTTCTTTAACGGCAGATTTTTTTTCACTGATGCCTTTCTGAGAAACAGTTGTTAAAAAAAAACTGTCCCCTTCAGTTGTATGGGGGCTGTCGGCTCATGAAAATGGATGAAATAAAAAACGTTTGCCACACGGCTGTCGTATGAATGTAGCCTAATTGTAAAAAAAATATGGTGGAATTCTAAGTACTGATTAAGGTGGGACCTGTCATGGCTGCCACCAGTGGTGGTCACCCAGCATCTGCTTCCTGAAAACAGACGACTAGAATACAAGGACTTTTACTACTTCATTTTCTGCAATATCAGTCTTGGGAGAAAACAAACCAGGACAACAATAGGATAGCGATATGAGACGGACATTATGGGTGTAGAAGATAGGAAGTCATGTGCCGCCATAAAATGACATCCGAACGCCCATTCACGTTGTGGTTTATTTTTATTGTGCCGCTTGCTCTGGCAGCTGCTTGCTCTTAATATGTCACTGCGGCTGGCTTATCACAGTTGTGGTCAGTTTTACAAGAGTATTTTTTTTTTAATGAACGATACCTTGTGAAGATGTGGCGTGAAAAAGATTTAAAAAATATATACAATGCAACAGCACTCTGCAGACCAAATAAAGTACTAAACGTCATAATAAATGCTCTAATGTTAATCCTATCTCATTAATAAAGTAGGGATGCTTAGCAAATTAATTTTGTACAAAATTATTTAGGTCCGTCTGCCACACGTCAAGGCGATCTCTGTAAAGACGGGAACACTAAACGCCACCTGTTATGTGCCCTCACAGCCTCTATGGCCCCTTTCACACAGGCGAGTTTTCCGCGCGGGTGCAATGCGTGAGGAGGATGCATTGCACCCGCACTGAATCCGGACCCATTCATTTCTATGGGGCTGTGCACATGAGCGGTGATTTTCACACATCACTTCTGCGTTGCGTGAAAATCGCAGCATGCTCTATATTGTGCGTTTTTCACGCAACGCAGGCCCCATAGAAGTGAATGGGGCTGCGGGAAAATCGCAATCATCCGCAAGCAAGTGCGGATGCAGTGCGATTTTCCCGCATGGTTGCTTAGCAACTGGACCAGATCTTTATTATTTTCCCTTATAACATGGTTATAAGGGAAAATAATAGCATTCTTAATAAAGAATGCTTAGTAAAATGAAGATAAAGGGGTTAAAAATAATAAAAATTAACTTACCTTAGCCACTTGATCGCGTAGTTGTGATCTGTCTTCTCTTTTCCAGCATCAGCTAACAGCTAAAGGACCTGTGATGACGTCACATCACATGGTCCAATCACATGGTCCATCACCATGGTAAGATGGACCATGTGATGTGACGTCATCACAGGTCCTTTAGTTCTTAGCTGATGCTGGAAAAGAGAGGAGAGATCGCAACTACGCGATCAAGTGGCTAAGGTAAGTTAATTTTTATCATTTTTAACCCCTTCATCTTACTAAGCATTCTTTATTAAGAATGCTATTATTTTCCCTTATAACCATGGTATAAGGGAAAATAATAAATTCTCCAGAATACTCTACCCGCAACCGGACTTCAGTGATGAAGTCCGGCTTCGGGTCTGGGTACCAAACATGGCGATTTTTCCCACGTGTGTGCAAAACGCATTACAAACGTTTGCACCCGTGCGGAAAAATCGCGCATATTCCCGCAACGCGCCCGACTCTTATCCGGGCGTCAAACATGACGCCCGTGTAAAAGAGGCCTATAAGATTCATGGCATGTTGGTTCCACATGCATGCTGGGTTCACTCTGCTACAGGGAATGCAGGTACCAACATGCATGCAAAGCTTACTCTGTACCTTACCTGGTGCCAGACGGTTTTCAGAGAGTCCACTCTATACCTCTCCAGATGCCAAAAGGTTTCCAGTGAGTGAAGACTGGAGCTTTATACTTATGCTAGGGCACATAACAGGTGGCATTTAGTGTTTGGTTCCCGTCTTTACAGAGATCACCTTGACGTGTGGCAGACGGGCCCAAATAATTTTGTACAAAATGTATTTGCTAAGCATCCCTACTTTATTAATAAGCATAGGATTAACATTAGAGCATTTATTATGACGTTTCGTGCTTTATTTGGTCTGCAGAGTGCTGTTGCATTGTATATATTTTTTGTGTATTTAGCCATAGCAATGTGCACCTGCACATTAGGATGTGCTGACTGACGCCCCCTTTCCCAACATTTAAAAAAAGGCATAATGAGATCCTTCATAAGATGATGTAAAGAATATCAGACCCACCAATCAACATAACATATCTTGAGAAGTTTTATACCAGTTGTCCAAGGAGGTATTCACTATGGACTCAGCTCTAATTTGTATAGGAAACTGATCAATTACCCTACAGCACCCCCGCAGGACAAATGATGCATTACAACTTTTACATGTCAAGTAAATGACGTATTGAGTCCTCCAGAATGAGAGGTGATCTTCATAGGCCCTCTCTCTACTCTGTCTAAACGATGAGGGTCATGAGTGGGGACTTCACCCATTATCAATATCCACTTTCCTAATTTTTGCGTATATGAAATGGATTATCGGAACCAAACGACTACGATATATTTTGGTAATGCGTGAATGTCTCAGGTTTGATAGCTGGCCTTAGTAAAGCGCACACTGGGGATGGTATGAATAGGGAACTGTTACATCATTGGACTTGTGCGCAGATCGTAACCCTGCACCCGGCCCTGTTTCAGATTCATAAGCAGAGAACCATTGAGCGGGCCGCCTCTGTCAGGTAGTGTTGGGTTTCAGGTACAGATGGAGCTGACGTCAGTTCCAAGTCCAGGGAGGGTATCTCACCTCAGTCTATCACGTCTTTCCAAAAAAAGGAGGGGGGGGTACACTATTTGAGGTATGTTTACCTGTCCTGAGCATCAGATGAGATTCTGATGAATTTTATTGAACCAGCGGAAATGGAGAAAGATGAATTTTGGGAATTGGATGCCCTCTCGGTTGGCTGGTTGGTAAGCATTATAATATTTGGGTATATGGCAAGGACAAAGCTAAGTTTTCTTTCTCCCAGGGCAAAAAATTGGGTTTGGTGCCCTTCCACCACAAACGAAAACAGTTTTAAATGTTTCTTGGTATGGAATTGACCAAGTACCAGTCTCAAGTACTGTCAGCACCATAGTTTAAATCAGGCAGGAGTCCCAAAACAATGCCGCCAGGTCTAGTGGTGTCCATATATTTGCTTATGGAGCGTATTGGTGGCCATAAAATAGAGCCAACCATAGTAGTACCTGTTACCCACCAGCTATAGTACTATAGGCCATTTATACCCTCAGCTATGGTGCCCTTTTATAGTGCCACTTCCAGCTTTGCTTTGGCTAATAGACAAGGGGTCTCAGAGCTTTATGATATCTATATTGTTAAGGCAGTGAGTGTGTTAACCAATGGATTTGGCTTGGGGCTAATTCTACAGGAGTTATCCTGGCAGTTCCCTGGTTTTCACCCTTTAACCCCTATACAGGGATCAGGACCTTGCTGCAGGGGAACCACCAGGCAGAATATGTAGTCAGGGACAATTTAAGGTCAGGGCAGAATCAGTACAGGTAACAGGCACAGGCCTGGTAAGGCCGTGAAGGATGAATATGGAGGTCAGGTCAGGCAGCAGAAGGTCAGAACAGTAAACAGGCAGGGTTCAGTACATGGGTAGACAGCCGATCAGGGAACTTTGCAGGCTAAGAGTTCGAGGTTGGGGCAGGCAGCCTAAAATCAATACAGGTAACAGGCACAGGTCTAGTCAGGCAGTGAAGGGTCAATATGGAGGTCAGTTCAGGCAGCAGAGGGTCAGAGAACAGTAAACAGGCAGGGTTCAGTACACGGGTAGACAGCAGATCAGGGAACTTTGCAGGCTAGGAGTTTAAGGTCAGGGCAGGCAGCCTAAAATCAATACAGGTAACAGACAGGTCTGGTCAGACACTGAAGGGTTAATATGGAGGTCAGGCAGCAGAGGGTCAGAGAACAGTAAACAGGCAAAGTTCAGTACACGTCCAGACAGCACATCTGGGAATTTAGCAGGCTAACAGTTCGATGTCAGGGCAGGCAGACGAAAATCAATAAGGTAACAGACATAGTTCTGGTTAGGCACTGAAGGGTTAATATGGAGGTCAGGTCAGGCAGCAGAGGGTCAGAAAACAGTAAACGGGCAAAGTTCAGTACACATCCAGACAGCAGATCTGGGAATTTAGCAGGCTAAGAGTTCGAGGTAAGGGGAGGCAGCCTAAAATCAATACAGGTAACAGGCACAGGTCTGGTCAGGTAGTGAAGGGTCAATATGGAGCTCAGGTCAGGCAGCAGAGGGTCAATGAACAGTAAACAGGCAAGGTTCAGTACACAGGCAGACAGCAGATCAGGGAACTTAGCAGGCTAATGAAGCTATTGCTCAGGCAGGTTCACACAGGGTAAGGTGCCTTAACTGTATCAAGACTACTAGACCTTGGCTGGTGAAGATAAGGACATGCACGCTGGCCCTTTAATAGCCGTCGGTAGTGCGTCTGTGTGCACCCTATGAGCACACAAGGAGAGGTAAAGCAGAGTGGATCCTGCTGCCTGGACCACCTGGGTCTCGGCCACTGGGCAGGGTGAGTGGAGCAGCGAAATATATATCTTCTAATGGAGTTGGAAGAACCATTTAATTCTTGCTGCCGGCACCAGTTTTCTTGATGAGATCCATATAGAGCTGCGGAGTCTAAACCTGTAAGGACGTAACTTTAGTAGTGCCCTTGATTCTGCAGCCACGGCCAATAAATGGAATATAGGTCACTGATAAAGCCTCCAGTAAACTCTCGATGAAGGATTAAGCACCATGTGTGGATGGCACTGGTGTAATAAACCGATAGCAACTCCGCCTGTTAACCATTTCATGTCCCCAACTGCAAACGGCTAGATACTGGGGTTGGATTCAAACCTATAGACCCCCAAGGGCGTGATCAAAGGCATTGGGTCAGCCCTGCTCCGGGGTATCATAACTATTGGGGTTGGTAAGAAACCCTTACCAGGGTATTATGCCTGACCAATCAGAGTGCAGCTTTCATTTCATATTCCGCCCTTAGGAAATAAAAGCTGTGCTGTGATTGGTTGCCCATGGGCAACAAAGACAGTCTTTCATTTAGACAGTTTTATAAATCTACCCCCATAGTAAATTACACCACAGCAAGCCAATAAAAAAAGGCCGAGTACTGTTTTACGGCAGCCTGGTTGCTATGGATACAGTGCTTAACAGAAGTTGTCAGGAAGCTCTTCCATTGCAACCAGAATTGAGTTGAACAGTCTAGATGGCCACCACCTGTGGATGAAGTTGTCAGGAAGTGCTTCCAAAGCAACCGTCTAGGTTGCCATGGAAACAATGCTTAACAGCTACAGCCTTTAGGTGAGGTTGTCAGGGAGTGCTTCCATAGCAACCAGACTCAGATTATTATTTGGCAGTGAGCAGAATAGAGAGAAGGGTCGCTCTTTAACTTAGAGGGGTTATTCCATGATTAATTCAAATAATAAAGAAATTTCAGGCTGCCAGCTCAAGGGGTGTGTCCTTTGCCACTGGGCATGTTTCCTTTCTGGTAAAGCTCTCTCCCTATCACAACTCAGGAGGTGTGTCCTTTCTGAAGCATCTCTCTCCCTATAACTGTCAGATACGGTTTGTGGCAGTTGAAGGATGGAACTGAGCATGTGCGACCTCCTCAGTGTTGTTACTAAGGTGGAGGGAGGAATAAGGGTAAGAACAAACAGCAGGTGGCGCTATACAGATAGATATTTTTTTTTTTTAAATAACTCAGTGGCTATACAAAGTTTATAACTACATGCAATTACAAAAGTATTCAGATCCAGGAGCTGGTTTGAAAAATGTAGAATATTTTTTTTCATGGGACAACCCCTTTAAAAGTAATGCGTCCTATGTGGTCACTTAACATTCAGTAAATTTTGCGTTGAACATTATACCAGTTTCTATATAACTTTAATACTATGTATGTCCTTAATTTTTTTTTTTTTGCCATAACTACGCCGTGGTCATGAAAAGGTTAATATTTAAAAAAAAAAAAAAAATTACACCTACTTAAATCAAATAAACCAGTATTGATCCTCAGTGCCCATCAACATGAGATTAGCCTCCCTATCTCTCGCAGCTTCTGTTTCCCTACCCTCCACAAACACAGACTTGTGCTGCTGATTATATTCCCAAATACCATCAATCTGCCGTACCTGACAGAGAAGCACCAACCGGGGGTCAGAATAAAAGTGCCCTGCACCATGTACCCGCCAGACGGGTGCTGCACATGATCAGGGGTCACGAGCAAAAGGGCATGAGTATTACCGACAAGTCAATAATCTATGCTAATGAGCATCACCCTAGATTACGGTGGCCCAAATCCACTTCAGTAGGATGGCGGTGTGCCTCCAGTGCTGAGGGCGTCATGGACGCTGAAGGGTGCCAACATGACGACCTTCTAAGTCTGTTTTCTAGAAATTGCACCACCTCTTTCTACAGGTTGTATGCGGTATTGCACCTCAATCCAATTCACTTTAGTGGAGCTGAGCTGCAATACCACATGCAACCAGCACATAGATGTGGCGCTGTCTTTGGAAGAAAGCAGCCATATACTTCTAATCTCATACAACCCCTTCTGAGGAAGCAAAGTTTAGATAATGGGACGCCACGGTGAAAGGGCTTTGAGAATTACCGTATTTTCCGCACCATAAGAAGCACTTTTTTGCCCAAAAGTGGGGGCAAAATAGCATTGCGTCTTATGAAGTGAATACTAGTGAGTGCTCCCATTATGGAAGGCGCCCACTAGTACACAGTAGGACCAGGGAGCGGTGAATATAGCACTCCTTGTGATTAGTGTTGAGCAAACTTGTATTTTAAGTTCGGCGTCCAAAGTTCGGGTTCGGGTTATCGAAGCATCCCGTTATGGATTCCGCTACCACGGACCATAACGGCATTTGGAATCCATAAGGGGATTCTTCAATGAGCCCGAACGTCAAGTCACAGCACAGCATGCAGCTCCGGCAGAAGGAGACCAGGGAGCGGTGAGTACAGGAAGAGCATGCCGGATCTGAAAGTGGCAGCGATGTCCATAGCAAGAGAGGTACGTTCATTTATTTTACATCTCATCTGGGGGTCTGGTGAGGAATTGGGGTCTGATAAGGAATGCGGGTATGATCTGAGATCTGATGAGGAATAAGGGTCTGATCTGAGGTCTGATGGGGAATGTGAATCTGATCTGAGGTCTGATGGGGAATGGGGGTCTGATCTGATTTCTGATGACGAATGGTGGTCTGATCTGAGGTTTTATGAGGAATGGTGGTCTGATCTGAGGTTTTATGAGGAATGGGGGTATGATCTGAAGTCTGATGAGGAATAGGGGTCTGATCTGAGGTCTGATGAGGAATAGGGGTCTGATCTGAGGTCTGATGAGGAATGGGGGTATGATCTGAGGTCTGAAGAGGAATGGGGGTCTGATCTGAGGTCTGTTAAAAAATGGAGGATAATCTAAGGTCTGATGAAGATTGGGGGTTGGATGAATATTAGAGGTGTGATATTTTTTTCTTATTTTCCTCCTCTAAAACCTAGGTGCGTCTTATGGTGCAGGAAATATGGTAGCTATGGTTGTATTTGTGAAATGTAAAGTGTTATGAGGACTACATGTTAGGAGAAGCAGATGGGGAGTAGGAGGCAAAAATGAAATTTAAAAAGGGTTTGAATCTTAAATCTGAAAGGACATGGCGATGTGGAAAGGGTGAACATAACATCAGGAGGGGTTAGGATGAAATACGAAGAGCAGAAGTGTGACCTAAAGCTCCTGGGCCTTAACTTCCATATGCCACTTATAATAATGTCCTCAGAGGGACCGTCAGATACCCTCAGGCATCAGGGCAGAGGTGCACGTGCTACCTCTGCACAAACTATAGCTACACCCCTCCTGAGGAACGCCTAAAATGTGAGGGAAGGTATGACAACGGAGGATGAAATTGGTGTAAAAGTGTAGAGCGGGAAAATGAGACTCAATAATACCAACACAATAGATGATCACCGCATGCGTCATGCTCTTACGGGTAGTATTAGGGTGTCCTCATTTGCTTCGTGCAATGTTTGGGGTTTTGTCAGGTTCCATTAAATTAATGGTGTTGTGTATGGAGTCATCGCCAACGCTTTTCCCTTCAGAGCCCAAGTCACCTCACCTCAGGATAACATTAAAATGGATGGTGATTTTAGTCTCCAGGTTTGATAACATCTCCCACCTGCTGTGTATTGCTGGGGAAGAGGTAGCTCAGGACACTGTGGGTACACAGCCTCAAATTGGAAGTCTCCCCTGACTCATGTGTGGAGTCATCTTATACAGTTGTGCATTCCTGTCATATGGTATAAGGAGGAAATTCCACATCATGGACTCCACACGCTAGTGCGTCCTGTCATGTAGCATTCAGTCAGTTACACTCTGCACACATATCCTCCATGCATGTTAATCAGGTTCCATACACGGAGGCTCTGTATCCTCTGATCTCATGCTGGAAATAAATATAGATGAGTTCACAATGTACAAAAGATAATCCAGTAATGAAAAGTGCTCTCTGCTTGTTAGATCTCATTTCATACATAGAAAGTAGGAGCAGTATTATAGTAGTTATATTCATGTACATAGGAGCAGTATTATAGTAGTTATATTCTTGTACATAGGGGGCAGTATTATAGTAGTTATATTCTTGTATATAGGGGGCAGTATTATAGTAGTTATATTCTTGTACATAGGAGCAGTATTATAGTAGTTATATTCTTTGTCAATGATCTTTTTATTAAATCAAATCAGCATAAAGTTACAACATTGCCTTGACAACCTCAGCATAGGAGCCAAAGGCAAAAATAGATACAAAAGTGTGCAATGGTTATCAAATACAAGTTAGTAAATCAATAAATAACACCCGTATCACCAAGAGAATTACCTCATATGAAGTCGGACATTACCAGCCAGGCAATAACGGGGGAGGGGGAAAACAAGGGGGAGGTGTAGGGAAAGAGGGGGGAGGGAGGGTAGAGGAGGGAGAGGGAGGGAGGGGGATGAGGCTCAACGACTTAGGAAGGGTCAACTGTCGCTTGAGCCCTCCTGGTCTAACGCACCTATAACACAAAGATCCATGGCAAAGAAAAGAAGCAAACCTATAATCGCATGCCAACTCAGAATAGTCGTAGATCCATAAGAGCATACATGTCTAGATCCGATACCCAATTATAGCACTTCACTAATTAAGGAAGAGGGGTGGGTGCACATATTTCCCTCTGTACTTCAGCCAGGGAGCCCAGAGTCGCAAGAATCTCCTATGGTCCCTTGCTGCCCAACTAGCCAACTCCTCCATACGACAGATATGATCAACTTTGTTCTCCCAGTGAGTAACCGCAGGTGGCTCAGGATCAAGCCATCTGGCCGGAATCAGGAGTCTAGCTGCCTGAATCAGGTGAGTGGCTAGGTTGTGTCTGGAGGGGGTAAAGGATGGCGTGGGTAGCCAAAGAAGCACCGACTCAGGTGTCAAGAAAAGCGAGGATGATACCACCTTATTGACAATGGACAAGACCTGATCCCAAAATGATCTAATGACAGGACAGGACCAGAAAATATGAGTGAGGTCACCTACACCTGAGGAACATCTCCAGCAAAGGTCATCAGACCTGAGGCCTCTTAGGAACTGTTGCTTAGGCGTCTGGTACCATTGTGTCATCGTTTTGTATGAGTGTTCTTGCACACGAACACACTTAGAAAACCCATGAGAATGGGCATGGATCCTTAGGACGTCAGTTTCCGTGAAAGACGTGTGGAGCTCAGCCTCCCACGTCCTCAGATAGTGTGGAGTGGCGCGCACCAGAGGAGTTGTAAGGGCCAGATACAGTAAAGAAATGGATTTCCTTGGGAGGGCCTCGTGGTCCATCATTTTCTCAAACCAAGTTTTGTCAGTCAAAGGTCGCTCGCCAGCAAACAACCTTTGCCAACAGAACCAAATTCCCTAGCTTCTAAAAAGTGGGATTTCTGCATAAGTCGGCTCAGGGGGTGTTGGGGATCCAGGGTCCCAGAGAACCAATCCCTGAACTCCTGTAGAGTGTAATATTTGAGCTTAACCCACCCAGGGTGTAGGAGGGTGGCCGAAGGGTCGGCAAGAAAAGGGGTCAGATCTGCGGGCAGGGTCAGGGGTTGTCGTGACAGTAGACTGCCATCAGCATTCAGCTGTTTGAAAACCATGTATGTACCTTTAAGCAAGAATTGTCTCTCGAACTTGGAGGTGGTCAAACCCCACATCCCTGCCCTCTGAGCTTGGGTAAGTTGTGTCACTTCTAGTTCCCTTCCCGGGGTCCCGTGAGGCTGGTACATTCAATTGCAACCATCTCTTGAGATGGATGGCTTTGTAGTAATATTGGGCGTCTGGGAGATTCATACCTCCGAATGGCTTTTTAATATTAGCCTATGGTGAGCAATCCTAGCCCGTTTCCCAGCCCACAGAAAAGTACTAAAAGATTTCCTAAGTTGGGTAAAAAACGAGTGGGGGACATGAATCGGGAGCATTTGTAGCACATACAGTACCTTGGGCATGACAAAAGCTTTCAATAAGTGCTTCCTCCCCATCCAGGAGACATAGGGTGCCTTAAGGGATTGAAGCTGGAGTTGAATATCTTTAAGAAGGGGCGTAAAGTTAAGCAGGAACAGCTGGTTGAGTTTAGGGGATTTTCACGCCCAGGTAAGTTAGGTGGGATTCTTGCCATTTGAAGGGGGTCATAGCCTTCAAGGCTGAGATGACTGAACGAGGGGCCGAAATATTCATAGCCTCAGTTTTGGTGTGATTCACTTTAAAATTAGACACTCGACTGTATCTATCTAAGAGGTCTAAAAGATGCGGGAAGGCCTCGACAGGGTTAGACACCATAAGCAACAGATCATCCGCAAAGGCTGCATTGATATATTGGGGATGATTACTCCCGGCACTCACTCCTCTAATAGCGGGATGCTCCCTGATAGCTTGGAGCAACGATTCCATTACTAAAATGTAAATCGTGGGGAAAGGGGGCACCCCTGTCTAGTGCCATTTTTGATCGAAAATGACTGGGAGAGAGTCCCATTCACCCGGATCCTTGCGCTGGGGTTGTCATACAGAGTCATAATGGCCTGCTGAAATTGCTCCGGAATCCCGAACCTCTGCAGGGATTTTCTCATAAACAGCCAGCTGACCCTGTCGAAGGCCTTCTCCGCATCTAATCCCAATAACACAAGGGGAGACCTCTGGTAGATGCCCACTGAATTGATGTTAATACTCTACAGGAGTTGTGATTCCCTTCTCTGCCGGGGACAAAACCCGCCTGATCCGCATGGACTAGCTTCGGGAGGAAGGTTTTCAGACGATTGGCAAGAAGTTTAGCCCAAATTTTTACATCAACATTTAACAGGGAAATAGGCCTATAGCTGCCACACTCTAAAGGATCTTTCCCTGCCTTTGGCAATACAGTAACGGTTGCCTCCAGTGCCTGCTTGGGGAGGTGGACGCCTGTGAGCAAAGAGTTACACCAGGTAACTAAATGTGGGACTAATGTGGAGGAGAATTTTTTAAAATATCCGGCTGGGAAACCATCCGGACCCGGGCTCTTACCGGAGGGAATGGAGCTAAGAATAGAGTGGACCTCCTGTTCAGTAATTGGGTTCAACAGTTGGGCACGCTCCTCAGGGGCTAGATGGGGTAATTGGATTGAGGCTAGGAACTCATCAACTTCCTCGTCAGCAGGCGTACTCTACGGAATTAAGGGGATCCCCTAACCCATAGAGGGATTGGTAGAACTTCTGGAATTCCTGGGCAATATCCATAGTTCTGGAAACAACTGCCCCCCCTTTTTTCCTGATCCCAGTTATGAAAGTCTGCTCTTGCCTCTGCTTGATCAGCCTGGACATAAGCTTCGTACCCTTATCACCATGGGCATAAAATTGAAACTGGGAGTATTGATAGGCCTTGGCATGGGCTTTATTGAGCAAATCTTTAAGTTCTGACCTCAAGCGGATTAGCTCGTCTTTAGCCTGTAGGGCTTGAGATCTCTTATGCAGGGATTCTATACTAGCAATTTGCTGGAGTAGGGAGTCAAGGGATTTTTGCCTGTCTTTCTTTCTCCTACTACCCAGAGCAATAAAGTCCCCCCTGATGACCGACTTATGCGTCTCCCAGACTGTCGTGAAAGGCATATCTGGAGTAGTGTCGTCTGTAAAGAAGTCTTTGAGTTTCTGATCTAGAATCTTAACATCACACTCCCTGTCAAGTAATGTTTCATTCAGCCTCCATTGTCTTGTGCGTGGAGGAAGATTGGCAAAATGAAGCGTAGTCGACACCGGAGAGTGGTCAGAGACTGTAGTGGCCTCAATAACAGAGCTGTCTACACTGTCTATGTAGGCACAGGATATAAATATGTAGTCTAACCTTTTAAAAGTATCGTGGGACGCAGAATAGAACGAGTAGTCTCGTTCGGTCGGGTGTAACAGTCTCCACGTATCAGACAATCTGTATTTGGAAAGCTGGGAATTGATATTACCTAATGCCCTTTGAGTGAGGAGTGAGGAACCCTCAGATGCGTCTAAGGCCGGGTGCAGAGTGATGTTCATGTCCCCTCCTACAATCCACAACCCTTCAGCAAACGAGGCAAGTAGTTTGAGGACAGAAGTGATCCACCTATGCTGCCCCTATTGGGGCTGTAGAGGCACGCCAGCGTCACCATTTGTGAGCCCAGCATCCCTTTTACAAACATAAAACGGCCTTCTGGATCCGACTGTGTGCTGGAGACCACAAAGGGAACACGCTTGGATATGGCGATCCCGCACCCCTGGACGCCTGAGTGTGTGAACTAATAAACCAATGCTGAAAGTAGTGTCTAGGGAGTGCGGGGACACGCCCCATTTTGAGATGCAATTCCTGGAGGAAGCAAATATCGGTACGATAAGTTTTTAACAAACGGATCACCTGCGACCTTTTCTGTGGGGTATTAAAGCCGCGCACATTAAAGGTAGTACATTTAATCTTAGACATGACTAATCATAAGGCAATTGTCGAGCATGCATAGAACAAGGAGGTGCGTGCAGTACCAGGGAAACACAAAACCCACGGGGAGGAAAACCCCGTGAACAAAACAAAAAACGTAAAAAAACACACAAAATGGTAGGGCACCATGATTCGCCGTCTCCAAACAGGAAAACGGAGGGGGCCCGAGCGAACCAGGGTGCTCCCAAGTAGTGACACCCAAAGGTATCAAGACAACCCTTAATGGGGTAGTGTAGACGGGGTGGGTAGAGAGGGTTAACATTCCTGTCTACCCCATCACCCCGTCAGGAAGAGATACATATAGTAACTAACATATTTAAACCATAACCGAATGAGACAGTAATAGGCTAAAATAGGTCAAAACAGGGCAAAGCAGGGCACTCTTGTAAAACTCAATGAGCTAAACATTGGGAGCAAGCATGGGGATGTAAACAGGTACTGGGCTAGGATATACTTGCAGTAAAGGCTACCAGTCCAGGACCGGCGTGTGGGCCCAAAGTAAGCAGGCCTCCAGGCCTCTTGGAAGTTCAGCTGGAGTTAAGGAGGGGCCCTCTTCAAGTGTCCCTCAAAGTAGAGGCCATTTTCTTCTTTTTCCCGGGGACTTTGCTCCACCGATGGACTGTTGGGAGATCTGGAAGCGGTGTGCCCAGGTCCGCTGAAGGTAGCCATGATGGAATATCCAGTGGTGTGGCCTGGAGCAGTTCCCATGCCGACGGTAGGTCCTCAGGCCTCCGAATGGTACACCTCCTGCCATCCTTGGAAAAAGTGAGGCCGAAAGGAAACAGCCATTTGTAGAGAATTTTATCATGTTTCAATTGGTCAGTTAGTGGCCGTAGCGCCCGGCGTTTGTTTAGGGTGGAAGGAGCCAAGTCCTGGAACAGGAGGATTCGGGACCCTTCATACAGACATTCTTTCATTTCCCTAGAGGCCTTGAGAACGCTGGCGGTATCAGTGTACCGGAGGAGGCCACAGACAACGTCCCTGGGATTCTCATCCGCCTTAGGCTTTGGTCGGAGAGCTCTATGGATCCGCTCAATGGCCACTTCAGAGGCTCTCTGCTCACCAAGCAACGTGGCAAAAATGGCTATCGCCGCTTCAGGTAGCTCCTCATGGGGAATATTCTCTGAAAGACCTCGTATGCGAATGTTTTTGCGTCGGCTCCTATTTTCTTGGTCTTCAATAAGAGCGAAGGCATGATCAAGGGAGCCAGCAAAGGCGCTTAGGTTGGAGCCGAGAGCATGAGCATGAGTCAACATGGCGTCTTGCGTTTGTTCGAGGTGATCCGCCCTGTGGTTCACCTGTTGGATATCTTTCCTGATCTCCGACAGCTCTTGCAGGACCGGCTGCAGGGCAGCTGAGAGGGCTTGCTGTAGGAATCCCCTAGTCAGCTGAGTCGGGTCCTCGGAGGCTTCCACCGAAGCCGGGGGAGTAGCAGCAGGCAGGGTAGTGGCATCTTCCTCGAGCGGTTCCTCCCTTCCTCTCGGCGCCATCTTGCTTTGCTCCCCTGGGAGAGTTTTGTGGAGATATTTCTCCATGTCCGTCGGGCCCTTGTCAGGTTTGACGGGATCAGGCCTGTCCCTAGGCATAGCTTTGCCTATTTTACCCATCTTGGATGAGTTTAGGTCAGTTATGGTGCAAAATAGACGGGGTGAAGAGGCAGCACAGAGAGGAGCTCTCTCACATGCGACTGACCCGGTGGACGCTCAGACTCCGCCCCCTAGTAGTTATATTCTTGTACATAGGAGCAGTATTATAGTAGTTATATTCTTGTACATAGGAGGTAGTATTATGGTAGTTATATTCTTGTACCTAGGAGGCAGTATTATAGTAGTTATATTCTTGTACCTAGGAGGTAGTATTATAGTAGTTATACTCTTGTACATAAGAGCTAGTATTATAGTAGTTATATTCTTGTACATAGGAGCAGTATTATAGTGGTTATATTCTTGTACATAGGAGCTAGTATTATAGTAGTTATATTCTTGTACATAAGGGCAGTATTATAGTGGTTATATTCTTGTACATAGGAGGCCGTATTATAGTAGTTATATTCTTGTACATAGGGGCAGTGGCGTAACTAGAAATGACTGGGCCCCACAGGAAATTTTTGAATGGGGCCCCCTCCCCCAGTAATTTTTTCACAACCCCTTCCTTTCATGCCGCCCCCTTTCCAGTGGCTAGTAAAGATCCCTCCCTCAGACCAGTCCCGGCAGCTGTTCCATCCGTTTTCTACACTGTCTATACTGCCACTGTATATAATTTCATTGTGTAATACTGTTGAGGGGCCCTGACAAAATCTTTTAGTACTCCTTCCCCTCTTGGATGGGCCCCTCCTGGGTCAGGGCCCCAAAGCAGCCGCTTCCCCTATAGTTACGCCCCTGCGTAGGGGGCAGTATTATAGTAGTTATATTCGTGGACCTAGAAGCTAAAAACTTCCAGGTCAACCATCACTGCAGCCTCCACTAATCTGGGCTTTATGGCAGAGTGGCCAGAAAGAAGCCTCTCGTCAGACACATGGAAGCCACCTAGAGCTTGCAAAAAGCACCTAAGGGACTTTTAGACTGTGAAAAACAAGATTTTCCAGTCTAATGAAACCAAGATTGAACTTTTTGACCTTAATTGTAAGCGTTATATCGGGCAGTGCCTAGTTTCCTCCAATCACCTGCCCAATAACAATTCTACAGTGAAGCATGGTGGGGGCAGCATCACGCTGGAGGGACAGGGAGATTAGTCATGGTGGAGGGAAAGCTGAATGCAGCAAAGTACAGAGATATTATTAATGGAAACCTGATCCAGAGCCCTGGACCTCAGACTGGGCCGAAGGTTCACCTTCCAACAAGACAATGACTCTAAGCACACAGGAGAGGTTGAGGGACAACTCTGTGAATGTCCTTGAGTGGCCCAGCCAGAGAGAAGATCTCTGGATAGACCTGAAAATGGCTGTCCACCGATGGTCCCCATCCAACCTGAGAGGATCTGCAGAGAAGAATGGCAGAAAATCCCCAAATCCAGGAGTGCAGACCTCGTGGCATCATCCCCAAGAAGACTGGAGGCTGGAATCACTGCCAAAGGGGCTTTAACTGAGTCCTGAGTAAAGAGTCTGAATACTTATGTCACTGCAAGATTTTACTTTTCAATAAAGTATCAAAGATTTCTACCATTCTGTTCTCACTTTCTCATTATGTGAATTGAGGACAGAAGGATGGGGGAAAACAGATTTTATTTTATTTTTGAACAAGGCTGCGACATAACAAAATGTGAAAAAGTTAGAGTCTGGAGATTTAACAAATACACTATATTCTTGTACACAGAAGGCAGTATTATAGTAGTTATATTCTTGTACATAGGAGCAGTATTATAGTAGTTATATTCTTGTACATAGGAGCAGTATTATAGTAGTTATATTCTGGTACATAGGAGAAGTATTATAGTAGTTATACTCTTATACATAGGAGCAGTATTATAGTAGTTATATTCTTGTACATAGGAGCAGTATTATAGTAGTTATATTCTTGTACATAGGGGCAGTATTATAGAAGTTATATTCTTGTATATAGGAGCAGTATTATAGTAGTTATATTCTTGTATATAGGAGCAGTATTATAGTAGTTATTTTCTTATACATAGGAGAAGTATTATAGTAGTTATACTCTTATACATAGGAGCAGTATTATAGTAGTTATAGTCTTGTACATAGGAGCAGTATTATAGAAGTTATATTCTTGTATATAGGAGCAGTATTATAGTAGTTATTTTCTTATACATAGGAGAAGTATTATAGTAGTTATACTCTTATACATAGGAGCAGTATTATAGTAGTTATATTATTGTACATAGGTGGCAGTATTATAGTAGTTATATTCTTGTACATAGGAGCAGTATTATAGTAGTTATATTCTTGTACATAGGAGGTAGTATTATAGTAGTTATATTCTTATACATAGGCGCAGTATTATAGTAGCTATATTTTAGGACACCTGTAACCTCACAAGGAAAAAGTCATGGTTTTGAAGAACCCTAATCTTCCAGCCCTGGGGCACCGGAGTGTGGCAACCACAATTACACCTGCTTTGGCATGATCATTTAATGATAAGAGGCACATCTTACAGTAACCGGATTAGAGGCATAATTACCAGGTCCGTGACAACCTTTGTTTCAATGCTTAATTATGTCTTCTGCTAAAAAGAAAATTAGATTTTCTCCACTTTTGATAAAGAACTGGTACAACTTAACTGGTACAATTTAATAATACTCGAGATACTGGAATAATATCCCCTTTCATGCCTGAGATTGTGACTTTCTTCACCTGTCCAAAAAAGTGCAGCGTGCCACACACAAAAAGTGCACAAGGACGCAATCTATTGCAAGCCCTCTACATAAGAGAAGGGCCTCCATGAACTATTCCCCATCCCTCTGATCTAGAAGGGCCTGCAAGTGCCAGGGACAGGTGGGCACCCTTTGCTGAAGCTTAGGAAATGCCAAGCCGTGCTTCGGCTTACAACTGGGCTGCTACTTGGGAATCTATTCATAATTAGTGTCCCAGAACATTTATAAAAATAATACTCAGGGTTCTAGAACAATGACCCAGTAGGACCCGCAGTTCTAGAAGAATGGACTATAGACTTGATTGCTTGGCCGAGCATGCTATGGGGAGCAGGGCAGGTTCGAATGGTCCAACCAGAAAGCTGGAGGAACCTTTGGTTGGCCAAGTTCCGCATTTTCTCCTCTGTAAGTAAGCATATGGTAGTAGACGGGTCCCATATACAATCCAACTGGGTACCTCCTGCAAGACTAATTCACTTAGGTTTGGTTGCCCCTATGCCCTGGTGTCTGAGGGAATCAGAAAGCCCGTCTGGTCTCCTTCAGCACCAGTATTATAAATGGCCTATAACAGACATGTTACAGATTTTTGCATTTGCACCTTTTGGGGACTCTATTGCCCCTAATGAGCCATGGCGTTTGCCACAGACCAGACCTAAGGACAGAAACCTTATGCCTCCCCACCCCCAAACTCCTATCTACCATGTTTTATATCAAAACAGTAAGGGCCATAAAACAGGGAGGTTTGGAGCACCGAGTAGTAAGTCAAACACTGGCCAGATGCTTTAATTTTCTACTGCAAACAGCAGATCTGTAAATATACGAGGAGAAGGTGGAGAAGACGAATATTTATAGAAGAACCAACACAATTACTGAGAACGCTACCAGCCAGCTAGTGGACGTGGGGAAGGGTTAATGCCAAAAATATGCTGGAAAACGGGTTTAACCCGTTGTGTTCCTGCTGACCTTAAAAATGATGCAGCCCTTCACTTCTCTGTTCCCACCACATGTATACATATATATATATGAGTGTGTGTGTCCTTTCCATATACACAACCGTGTCCTGAAGGTATAAAAAAAGTTTGGGGCATTTTAATTTCTAATATTCCTGATCGTTGTTCATCCAGGAGATAAGCTTTATAATAGGAGTCTGGCAACTGCTTATCTCTCCTTCTTTTGACCTACACCTACAATTTGGACAATCTGGGTGTGCACGTCTATGGGAGCGGGTTCAGCCAACAGCTTGTTTCATGTATGGTCAGCATTGGGTTGCACCTGGATGGCTGCAATAGAGCATTGTGCAACCAACCCATCATACCATAGAGGGCACGTTGCAGATGCCATGGGTCCTACAGAGGGGGAAGACAAGTGACTCCATCCCTGCAACTTGCTGACCCTTTCCAATGCTAGAAGAAGATGATTAAAGGAGGCCAAGCACAACTGGCTAAGGATGGGACTGTGAAGAAAACAGGTTTGAGACCCTCCAATCCCCATAGTATGTGGTGGTTTGAACCAGAAGAAATACCCCTGTAATTGGCATGAGTTTCCTGAGGAATCTTTAGGCGCTTCCACCATCTAGATGCCCAAGTGTACCATAGACCCCCTATACAGTAATCTATTGTCAGCCAAACTCTCCGTTTTCGTCAGGGCTGGCTGACAATCTTACGTATATGGGAGCTCTCCCTGTGGGAAGTTCTCAATCCTTTTGTTCTACCATGAGATAAGTAGCTTCTAGTGAAGTCTTTCTCCAGTCTTCCCATCAGACAGAGTGTATATATATATGGAGGAGTTGGGAGAGAGATTTTGGACAAGTTGTATGGGCACCTTGAGATATCAAAGAGGACCAGGTTCGCCCAAACATAATATCTGTTCCAAGCCAACCTGAGTTCTTGAAGATTATTTGGGATGAGACTACATTTGTAATCCAGGATTTACCCGTGGATTCAGCCTAATCCCAAAGAATTGATCAAGATCAGTCATACACTTAAGAAGCGTGATCCTTGGGAACCAAGTTATTACTTCTGGGGTGGTGGTAACAGGGCTTAATGCGTGTGTGCTATCCTTTAGGGCGCTAAGGCGAGCGAGTACCCAGTGCATTGGCCGCCACCCCTTCCTCGCATTGCCTCCCTGTTATCCCATGTTCTCGTCCATTCAGCTGCTCTTGTTTTTGTTTTCATCTGCAATGAACTGTGGAAAATGTCAGCGTAAAACATGCCACAATTCTATCACTATCTGGACATCTTCCATGCTGATAAAAAGCCGCAGCCGCCCGAAGGCTGAGACTTGTTTGAGATTCCACTGAGCTCCATTGACACTGCTGCTGGCTAAATAATGCCCGGCTACATCAAGACTATGACCGCAGTGCACAAGGTGAAAATATGTGGAACGTCCTTCACAAAACTTTCACCAGGGACGTAAAAGTACTAGAAATGGCGCGCAACAAGTAAGCCACACAAAGTGCGCTATACTGTTTGTATTAAATGGGGTTTCCAAGACCCTGCGGGTCCCGCAAACTCACCTTAATTTAGCAGTGCACACTGCAGGAGACAGTTTGTAATATACTGTACTTACTGTCCCGAAGTTAGGTGGATTAGCCTCCCAGGAACCCAATCATGTGAGGCTCCTCTTCTGAAAATCCAGCTTCCGCAGACGTCAGATTTCTGGCCTGGGCTATGGATGGGATGTCACTTGCACTGTGGACAGGACCAGAACTTTTCCTCTCCCTGGTGCATGCGCAGGTGAGGTGTATTCAGGAGTTTGCGCATGCGCCACAGAGATGAATAGTTCTGGTCCTGGTAGAAATGAAGTCCCCTCCTTAGCCCAGGCCAAAAACCTTGTAAAGGATGTGACATCCGTGGAAGTTGGATTATCAGAAAAGGGAGCGCTACCTGACCGGGTTCCTGAAAGCCCGAGCCACGCAATTTCGGAATAGTAAGTAGATAACAAACTTTCTGCTATAGTTTCATTCTGTGTAATTGAGGTGGCATTGTGGGACCTGTTTGATCCTGGAAAAATCTTATAAGGACTGAACTTCAGGTGTGGACAGCCTTGTCTGTATGTATTCTGTCTAAAACCCATGTCAGGCAATGCTCTAGGTGGGTGTGCAGTACCCCACAGCTGGGCTCAGACCTTGTGTTTAGTGCCCTCTGGTGGTCATGCTCAGCTTTGCAGTTGTCACTGCTGAGCGCTCTGCTCCACCTCTGTGACAACACAGACTATGTTAGTTTTTCCTATTGTTCTCATGTACTGGAAATGTCTCACGATGAAGAAATTCTGGAGAACTGTAAACCGCTGCAGGGAAAAATGGATATTTATATGTATCTGGAGCATATCCATTTTCCATGCCTAAAGTAAATAAGTATCATACTTTCATACTCATACATTACCTGTTCTAATGGCATCTGGACCATAGACGAGGACACAACAATGACTTCATTTAAAGTGCGTTTACGTCTTCACATAAAGTGCTTCATCACAGTTTGACAGCACAAATTCATATGCGTTATCCATGGCAATGGAAAAAAAACGCAGCATCTGAATCCAGTCCAAGACCATCCATTACTTCCATTTCAGTTCAGGTGGAAAGGCAGCGTGTTCACACATGCAGCTTGTGACGTTTGCAGGGGTCACGCTCCCTTCCTCAGGCATGCGCTGAATGGGTCCTATAGGATTTAAATAGTTAGAACTGGCAATAACAAAAATATACAATAAAACCAATAACTTTTTGCAAATAAACAAACACCAATATTTATAAAAAAAAAAAGGCCTTCCAATTACAAGCTTCATTTAATGCTTTCAGGTCACTATAACTGGTACAGAAATACGTGGGTCACCGCAGACAGGACGACATTATCTATTCACTGGGAACCTGGCACCGAAACATGTATCATACCCTGGGCACTGTTTTACTCTATCTATCTATTTATCTATCAATCTATCAATTTAACTCCTATCAATCTCATATCTATCTATCTATTATCTTTCTAATGTCTATCTCATATCTATCTGTCTATCTATATCGTATCTATCTAATGTCGTTTTCATATCTATTTAATCTCATTTAGGTCTATCTTTGTATTATCTAATATATCTCTCTAATGTCTGTCTCATATTTATCTATCTATCTATCTATCTATCTATCTATCTATCTAACTAACTATCTATCTATCTATCTCCTACCTATCTTTCATTCTAATGTCTATCTATCATCTATCTATCTATCTATCTATCTATCTATCTATCTATCTATCTATCTATCTATCTATCTATAAATCATCTTTCTAATGTCTATTATCTATCTATCTATCTATCTATCTATCTATCTATCTATCTATCTATCTATCTATCTATCTATCTGTCTGTCTGTCTATCTATAAATCATCTTTCTAATGTCTATTATCTATCTATCTATCTATCTATCTATTTATCTATCTATCTGTCTATCTATCTATGAGTTATCTATCTCCTATCTATCTTTCTTTCTAATGGCTATCTCATATCTATCGTGCAGAATCTATGTGCCATTCATAACACTGGTATCGTCTCACGTGGCAGGCAACCCGGGGCCCTCAATACCATTCTGTGCGGCCCCCAAACATCTGGTAAAAGACATGTAGGTCTATGTCTTATGGCTTCTTACATGTATCTTTCATGTATTCTCCTATTAGATGGGAGTCCTAGAACTGTAACTAGACATTTATAGTATATACTGTATGTTCAATATGCCAAAAATACAGTATTTCAGTTGGTAATGCCCCTCTAAGTTTTATTTTCGGCCCTTGGAATTGGTTCAGGCTGACAATGTGGCCCCCAACCAGAAGAGGTTGTGCACCCCTGCCTTATAGTATTAGGCGGGACGGCTCCTCGGTCACTTCTAGAATCTTTGGATCTGCAGCCCGCACCTCCCCCATCCTTTCTCTCTTGGATAAGTTGCATTGAACACAGAAGACACGTGTATTGTGTAGGAAAAAAAAAAAAGTCTAATTATCTTGGCACATGGCTTCTGCCACCCCCACCCCCGGCTGATTGGCTGGGGCTGCGAGGACTGCAGCATAAAAGTAGGAGTTGCAGATGAGAAGGAGCAGGTTGTGAGCTGCGGGTGTGAGGACTATTAGTGACTGAGGGGCCGAGGCGAGCAGAGCTTCTTTCTCGTCTGATACAGAAGAGTACAGGTCACCGCTCTCCTCTACCGACCCAACTCCAAGGAGACATCACCATGTCCATCTCAGTGCAATCCGGTGGCACAGTTCGCCTGGTCTTCATGGGAGCTGCCGGCGTGGGCAAAACAGCCTTGATCCAGCAGTTGTTATATGACCGCTTCGAGCCAAGACACCGGTGCACGGTGGAGGAGGTATACTGCTTGGACCCCGAGCCAAATGCCCTCCAGTTAGGTATCGAAATCGTGGACACCAGCGGCAGCTACTCCTTCCCAGCCATGCAGAAGCTGCGTATCCAGCAAGGCGATGCCTTCGCCTTGGTCTTCTCGCTGGCAGACCTAGAGTCCTTCCAAGAGGTGGAGAGACTAAGGGAAGAGATCCTCCGGATCAAGGGGGAGACCGACGTGCCCATCGTGGTCATTGGAAATAAGACGGACTTGTTCCCCGGCATGGAATCTCAGACAGGACAGCTCGTGGCACTACAGGCTGCTGCTACTGCAGAACTGGAATGGGACAGCGGCTACGTGGAGACCTCAGCCAAGCTCAACCAAAAAGTCCAGGAGGTGTTTGAGGAACTGCTGCGAAGGGTTAACCTCCCGTACTTACTGAGCCCTGCCTTAGAGCGGCGCCGAGCCAGCGCACAACCAGAACCCAGGAAGAAACAGCCTCGCCGGAAGCAGCAGAACTGTATCTTGTCTTAGAGGAACCCTGGTCCCTTGAACTGACGGAGATGGAAAATTTAGGAGACGCTGGGCGCTCCTGAGGAACGCAAGTCATGTCGCCTCTTCTGAGCCATAGGTCGCCACGTGTGGCTCTTTGGCGTTTGCGGGACCCAAAGTCCCTGTACATTGTGCTAACCATAATCTGATCTGTGCTGCTGGGACTTGTAGTTCTACAGTTGGTTACTGGTTGCCTTTAGGTCTTGTGCACACTATGTAGATTTGTGAATATTATGGGTGGGGGGGGGTGTAATATCCGTAAGGCAATACCAACTTCTTTGATCACCATAGAGGATGCGATCATCATTTGTTCTATGCTATTTACGATTAAAAAATGTTCAAAAAAAGGGGGAAATGGGTAAAATCTAGTGTGCATATGGCCTGTAGGTGCTGGCGAAGTGGTGGATACAGAAGGAAAGTTTTTAGGCATTGATGACTTGGATCAAATTTTGCTGCAGATTTATTTTTATTTATTTTTAAATGTCCAAAAACATTTTTTATTTTTTTTGTTTTACTATAGATTTGTCATTGTATTTTTGCAGCTCATCTGCAAAATCTTTATCAGGCCCCCTATGTATATCGTATGTCACCCCCATCTTTGGGGGCCCCCCTATAGGACCTAGGCGGCCTCTGCCCCCCCTATAGCTAAGCCCCTGATTGTGTTGCTTGTGTTTCGGCCACATACCGTAGTACGCCTGGGAATCAATGATCCTGTGTGGACTGAAAATATTTGCACAGTGTGGGCCCGGCCCGAAGCTTTTTATACACCCGGTACAGAATGTAATGAGCCAAGCACGTTCCCTTATCGGCGGTTTAAAGGGCAACGCTGATTTGTCTTATTGGTTTTTTTATTTTTTATGTCATCCATTGTATTGATGGTTGGGGGGGGGGGTGCTTGCACTTTACCGATCATCCACCGATAGCATCAAAGAATGTACAGTTTGATGATCAATCAATAAACAATGTGAATTTAACAAAAATGTCCAGCTTGTGTGCAGAGTTTCATTTTCTCGTTATTTTCACCCATTTGGATGCAGAGAAGTGAATGTAAGAAAATGCCCTCCCGGCCACAGATTATAGGGTACATCCTCTATTGAGGAGGGATTCTGACCCCGCAACCCCCACTAATCGTGAGGATGGAGGCCCCCCCATATGAATGGAGCATGCGCCCTGTCGCTTCTTTCATATGGGGGGGGGGGGGGGCACAGGAATCCCCAATCTCATAATTGATGGGTTTCAGGGGTCAGGCCCAGATAGGGGGACAACCCCTAGCATTAAGGCAATCACAGATTATGGGGTGCACCCTCCTATGGGGATAGGGGTTTCCACCATCTCTCACATACTGATTCTCTGGGAAGAGGGATACCCTCACTTTCCACCCTGCATCTTCATAATCAACACTTTTCCTTAGCCATTTCAAAATCTGCGCTTGCTCTCAGTGAATGAAAACACTTGTGCATATATCCTAACCCCCCCCCCCCCCTCTTTATGGACCATGTGCAGCCGAAATAGTAGCTTGTGCATGGTTCCTTACAGTGCATTCAAGTCTAAGGATGAGTTTCCATTCCCTAACAGCAAGCAGATATCTCCAATCCTGTTAGTCACGGTCACTGGCTGACTGCTCATTTTCACCAATGTGTCCGTGTAATCCGCTGTGTCTCTGCTTTGTGTAGTGACTCTTTTCTCTCTGTCTAATACCAGAGAGTCCTGATTAGACCCTAATAGAATATATGGGAAGAGTTTGCCCAGCCAACTTAATTCTCCCTTGCTGTGTGTCAGTCTTTACTGCACTTCTGGCATTCTGTTCCTCAGACCCGGGATGATTGTTAGCAAGCTGCCTAGAATAGCTTTTTGCGTTCCACACTTACTGGCTCTGGATATAACACGACAGTGATGTGGATGAGAACAGTACGTACAGAATGTTTGCCCTCACTAAATAACACTGGAGCCATATTGTAATTCCAGCTTCCTGCTTCTATTCTAATTGCACGTCCCGAGGACAGGGCAAGAATCGTGTAACAAGAGCAAAAACCGCCCTACAACGTCAGTACAACTACACCCCTGGGGTGTCAATAAAACACCTCTGCGCCGGAGACTTCCATTCAAGTGAATGGTGGAAGTGCTAGTTTTGGAGTATATGGGGGCTGTCATGGGGCCCATAAGGGTAAGGCCGTGCAAAGGCATAAAATGGGCCAAATTTGAGTGTAAAAGGAATTGGGATGGGGGCATAGGTTCTTGTGAGCATGCTTGGTGACCAGGTGACTACAGACATGGCTGATTTGGTTGAACATGTCTTCAGTCACACAGAGAAGCGCAGCTCTGGAGCACAGACAGGTAAAATACCGTACAGGTAACGAGACTGCGATGATGATGCGACTGTCATGAGCAGATAGAAGTTTTAATTGGTGATAATGGTAAATGTCTTCTCTTGCTATAATTCAAGGCAAGGGGGTTGTCCCCCCCAAAAAAAAGGGGGGGAAAAGGGTCAGAATGGAATAAAAAAAAAGTGATACTTAAAGAAGCGATACTCTCACCGCTCCTACTCCTGCTCATCTTAGATCTCTGCTGGTCTTCACTTCCTGCTGACACACAGGAAATGACAGCTCAGCCAATCACCTGCGGGGGCGGGTCTCTGCAGTCACCAGTGATTGGCCAAGTGGTCATTTCCTGTGTCAAGAGGCAGCAGGAAGTAGAGACCAGCGGGATATGTCGGAACGGGAGCTGCAAGGGATTGGTGAGTATATCTATATATATAATTTTTATATATTTTTTTTAAAGTAAATAAATAAAATTTCCTCCAGCCGGACAACTCCTTTAAGATGCCCTCCAGAGTGTTCCCAGACATTACAGAGTGTTGCTCAGAAAAGACTTGCCCAAATCCTTGAAATTAAAGGGATTGTACACTCCTTTAATATTAACGGCCTATCCTCTGGATAGGACGTGAATATCTGATTAGAGGGGGTCCGACATACCACTCTTCCGACACTCAGCTGTTCGGCAGTAGCTCTGATGCCGAGAAGACATGACCCTTTTCGGTCTGGTAGTGGGTGGAGCCTCTCCCATTCACTTCAATGGGAGCAACACTGCAGTAACCAGCTCCGACCACTACACAATGGAAGGCGCTGTAGTTCTAGCGCCAAACTAGCTGATCGTCAAGGGGTGCGGGGTGTTGGACTCTCCTCTGAGGATAGCCCTTCAATATAAAAGAAGTGGACAGCCCCTTTAAGTGTAAACAGACCATCATTTTTTAGGGCCCTTAGACAATCACATTGGTACCAATAATATTGTTATGTGTGGGAAATGAAACGCGTTAGCCCTGACCGGTGAGGTGCAGAACACAAGGAGGGTTATGAGTTCCTGAATATTAGTCAGAGTCACCGGCTGCCAGGAAGCCAAATCCTTAATGTCCTGAAAGTCACAGTGAGATCATACGTGTAGTAACGCTCAGCAAACACTCTCACTAATCATTACGAGCGGACGGAGCACCAAATATGGAAGTAGAAGAATTCACACGCGGTGACGCAGGCGTGAGAATAACAATATTTGATGAGGTCACATTTAATTTTTAGGGCAAACAGAAAGTTTGATTTAAAGGGAGTGTCCACTCTGAACGCAACTGGTGCGAGATTCCGTGCTGATTAAAGGGGTTGGATATTGATGGTCTATCCTCAGGACAGGTCATCCGTATCTGATCAGTGGGGGTCCAACTGACTGCACCACCGCCGATCAGCCGTTTAAAGAGGCTGCAACGCTACGATAAGTGCTGCAGCCTCTTTTCCTAGGCCAGTGACTTCACGCTCATCAGGCACTTGGCCTAGGCCAGGGATGGGCAAACTGCGGCTCTCCAGCTGTTGTAAAACTACAATTCCCACCATGCCCTGCTGTAGGCTGATAGCTGTAACCAGTCTTTGCATGCTGGGAGTTGTAGTTTTGCAACAGCTGGAGAGCCGCAGTTTGCCCATCCCTGGCCTAGGCACAGTTCAGCCCCAGTGAAGGAGTCTGAGCTGCAATACCAAGAACGGCTGCTATCCAATGGAGTCCTGCGGTCTCTCAAACAGCTGATTGGAGGCGGTGAAGGGATTCGGACCCCCAGCAGTCAGATATTGATGGCCTATCATGAGCTCCCGAATACCCCTTTCATTTCTTGATATATGTATATAGGATCAGTGCTCTATTATTCTGGTATAGAGCTACAAATCCTCCACATAAAATCAGAGATAAATGATAAAATTCTGTTCATCACCACCACTAGAGGGAGCTCACTGCATACTGTTCACGCAGTGCATTCAATGATAAAACAGTACACAGTAAGCTCCTGAGCTCCCCCTAGAGCAGGGGGTCAGCAACTACAATTCCCAACATGCTATTCTTTTTATAAAAGTTCTGAGAAGAACAGAGCAAGCATGCATGCATGCTGTGAGTTGTAGTTTCACAGCAGCTGGAGATGTGGAGGTTGCCTACCCCCTGCTCTAGAGGAGTTTGCAGACAACCAGATAGGAGATCTAGAGCCCAGTATTAGACTGGACTGCTATACACTTACAGAATGATCAGAGCTGTATCCTGTTACAAGGCCTGCGTCTGTGTATGACTATTGAGCAATGAAGGCTCCTACTGGATTACAGCAAGCAGAGATCTTGAAAGCCATAAGGAATTGGTAATTAAAGGGGTTGCCCACTTTAGAAAACCCTCTAAAACTACCTCATTAGAGAATGTTAATAGAGGGGGGTCCTCTGTTCAGAATCCTCACCTCTTGACCAAAGAAGGTCTCTGGCTTTGGAGGACCTATCCTGTCCTTCGTTACACATGCGACCCATTGACATGCATGGACAATGTGTAATGCTTCATTCCCCCTGCGGTGGCGCTGCAGGAAAACTGAACACTTGCTGCCAGATTTTCTAACAGATAGGCTGATTGCTGGAGGTCCCAGCAAGAGGACACATTGTGACCAGCTTAATGTCAAGGGGCCATTCTAGCAATTAGTGACTGTCCAAAGCTGAGAACCCCTTTAATTACTGCAAGGACCATCAGAGGTCCATAAACCTATATTTTTGCACCTGGTCTTGATGTGCCACCTTCATGAACTGCTGTTGAGCAAGCATGTTCGGCCGAACGCCAGTTCGCCATGCTCGGCCGAATACCGCGTGTACTCGAGCGCGATGTATTTAAATCAAATTTAGCCTCTATTTTTGAAAAGTTTCTGGCAGGATTTGAACTCACAGCCTTCTACATGACAGCCAAGAACCTTAACCCCTACATTATAGAGCTGCATGGCCAGTTACTAAAATAAATAAAATATGAGACTTCTGCTGTATAGGAAAACTTATTACAGCAGAAGGCCTCAAGCACACGAACGTATTTTCTTTCCGTGTCCGTTACGTTTTTTTTGCGGACCATATGCGGAACCATTCATTTCAAAAAAACAGAAGGTACTCCATGTGCATTTCGTTTCCATATGTCTGTTTTCCCGTTCCGCAAAAAAAAAGCATGTCCTATTTTTTTCTAGTTTGCGGACAAGGATAGGCATTATTACAATGGATCCGCAAAAATAAACGATGCCATACGGATCGTCATCTGTTTTTTTTTTTGCGGACCGCAAAACACATACGGTCGTGTGCATGAGGCCGAAGTCTCATATTTTATTTTATTTTATTTTTTTAGTAACTGGCCATGCAGCTCTATAGTGTAGTGGTTAAGGTTCTTGGCTGTAATGTAGAAGGTTGTGAGTTCAAATCCCACCAGAAACTTTTCTGAAATAGAAGCTAAATTAGATTTAAATACATTGGGTGTCCCCAAGCACTGACTCCATATATAGGGACATAGCTATATATGGAGTCAGAGCAGGGACTCCTAAGCCGAACTACAGTTCTGACACCTGGTGCCTGGTTTAATGTTCGAGTTCTCCCATTGACTTCCATTGTGCTCGGGCGCTCTGTAGAGCACCCAAGCTTCGCAAAGTGTTCTACTCGAGCACACGAGCACTTTAGTGCTCGATCAACACTGCTAACAAGATCTAATGGACCCCGTTTGTCTATGAGATATTGAGTTCCCAAAGTGAACCTCCAAGACTGTGGGAACTGGGCTGTGGCCAGGGGTAGGCGGAGAAGGCAGCCATCTATGGTGCCGTTGTGGAGAGTCCAAAGTGTTAGTTACAACTGTACCAGTCCAGATCTGTACTACTGACTACTTCTATGGAATATGTTTTGGTGTGGTGGCTCCGGATATATTTAGCCTGGTCCTCCCATTACAGCCTCCCACATGTTCCTCCGTCCACCATTCACTCCAGACACCGGAGCCGCTATCTGTGTGTGCTTTACAGGTGGACACTCCTTCATTCAATATACAGACTCAAAGCATCGGAATTACAGAGCGTTGTGTTCAAATGGCATTCACCGTACACGTGACCCTTCTGTAAACAGTGCGGTCTGGATGAGGGTGTCACTAGAGGGGGAGATGGAGGTAGAGAAGGATTTTTAGCATATTTTTCAAGGGGTTGTCCAGAAGTCTAATATTGCTGGCCTATCCTCAGGGGTCCAACACCCCGCGCCCCACTAATCCCCTCGTCACCAGAACTATACTGTTCCATCCTGTACTGGACGGGGCTGGTAACTGCAGCGCTGCTCCTGATGAAATAAATGGGAACAGCCTCGTCCACTACACAAGATGGAGCAGAGAAGTTCTGGTGACGAGGAGCTAAAATACACTCGATAACAAAAAAATAAAAATCCTGCACCAAGAGGGACTTGTTGGGATGGAATGAGATTTTCTATGTGTAATGTAATGATGATATATAGGAGGGGTTACAAATTACAATAAATAGGAGACATTTATTGGGAAAAACTGGACAATTAAAAGGAGGCTCTAGGACCCTGTTGGCCCGCCTCTAGCCTGGAGACGAGATGAGATACGGCCTACGGCCTCTAGTCTGGAGACGAGATGAGATACGGCCTCTAGCCTGGATACAACATGAGATATGGCCTGTAGTCTGGATACAACATGAGATACGGCCTCTAGCCTCGATAAAGGATGAGATATGGCCTCTAGTCTGGATACAACATGAGATATGGCCTCTAGTCTGGATACAAGATGAGATATGGCCTGTAGTCTGGATACAACATGAGATACGGCCTCTAGCCTCGATACAGGATGAGATATGGCCTTTAGCCTGGATACAACATGAGATATGGCCTCTAGTCTGGATACAACATGAGATACGGCCTCTAGCTTCGATACAGGATGAGATATAGCCTCTAGTCTGCTAGTCTGGATACAACATGAAATACGGCCTCTAGCCTCGATACAGGATGAGATATGGCCTCTAGTCTGGATACAACATGAGATACGGCCTCTAGCCTCGATACAGGATGAGATATGGCCTCTAGTCTGGATACAACATGAAATACGGCCTCTAGCCTCGATACAGGATGAGATATGGCCTCTAGCCTGTATACAACATGGGATACGGCCTCTAGCCTGGAGACGAGATGGGATACGGTCTACAGCCTGGATACAACATGAGTTACGGCCTCTAGCCTGGATACAGGATGGGATACGGCCTCCAGCCTGGATACAGGATGATATACAGCCTCTAGCCTGGAGACGAGATGGGAGACGGCCTACAGCCTGGAGACGAGATGAGATACGGTCTCCAGCCTGGATACAAGATGAGGTACGGCCTCTAGCCTGGAGACTAGATGAGATACGGCCTCTAACCTGGAGACGAGATGGGATACAGCCTCTAACCACTGTGGTGGCAAGATGTCATGCACATATCATTGAGCTGTTAGTGTCCCTTGTATCAAGGGGCGTACTGGCCATAGACTCTACAGGGAAATTTCCCGGGGGGCCAATGCTCAGGGGGCCACCCAAGTCCTTCTTATGGCCGCCAGCCAGGTAAATGAAGATCTGATGCTCTCAGCAGTAATTCATATAGGAACATGAGGCACTTATGCACCCGACCAGACTTTAAGTTCCCTGTCCGTCCCTGCTCGTATCAACTACTGGGGTGACCGACTGCCGTATGCGATGGCTTCCCAGATCATCACACCAGCAGTGGGGGCATTGTGTCGCTCCACAGCAAAGGCAGGATTGAAGCGCTCACCGCGAGGGCCTCCGTCGACTCCCCCGACGACATGTGTGCATGCCCTCACGTAACCACTGCTCCCAACATCTCCTAACAGCTAGGTCAGAATGTTCTAGATGATGGGCAATTCGTCGAAATGACCATCCTGCTTCTCTCAGTCTGTCAACTGGCCAAAATGTCTTCAAGCGCGTTGTACAGGCATGTCTAGCAGTCAGCGATCTCTCACAAGAGGTACACTGCTCAAAAGTAGCCTCTGAGAGCCTTTATATAGGGAAGCAGGGGATACACTTTTACGCCCTTTTGTGGCAAGGACAAGTGACCTGCTGCAAATAGCCTCATGCATGGTGCGTCATGTTTCATACCCAGTTCACAGGGAGGAACCTTTTCGGAACGTTTATCCCACAAAGAGGATATCGTGTCCATGAACTGGAAGGCGACCTATTCACCATAACGTAGAGGTTTTCCGTTTTGTCCATGGGTAAACAGGTCTGCTTTCTGGCGATGATAGCGCCACTCCTTTCCACAGGTGACACGTGGTATTGCAGTCACTTCAATGAAGCTGAGCTGCAATACCAGACACAACCTTGGACAGGAGTGGCGCTGTTTTTGGAAAATGAAGCCAACCCATTATATTTAGATATTTCCTGATGGCGGAGGGGTGTGGGAGACCCTGGGGTGGTTAGGCACCATTTTGGACGCTGTAGCCCCGTATGGTTACTGGATAAAATCTTTTTTCCCGTTTGGTAATTAGCGTGGGAGCTGTGAACACATATCGGCGCGTGACTACTGTGCCGTCTGCACCGAGAAACGTGACAACTTGTGAATTCTCGGCTCATCATTTGCTTTCGATGGCGGTGTTTGTTACCATGGTAATGTGGTTATTATAGCTGACGCCTGAGCGGTAATAAAAACCCTGTGATACAGGCAGGTCGGATGCCCGTGTAGACAAATATTATCATGTTGCCTGCTGGATACTCTCGCCTGCTATCCCGTCTCTGGGTGATGCGTTAATATTTATATCTCGCGGTATTGCTATGGTGATTTATAAGCAATTATCTCATCGGCCTCTCAATAATGGAGGACACCGGAGAGGTGGTGACATCCAGCCATTTCTATAGGAATTATAATATTGCGGTAATCAATTACATGGAGCACAGCTGCAATACCAGACACAGCCTGTGTGCAAGAGTAGCGCTGTTTCTGGGGGGGGGCATCCCTTTTTGTTCCAATCACCAGGCACTGCATAGTAATCTAACGTAGGATACTGTTAGAACTGTGTCTGTTGACAAACTTGCTGACTGTTTCCAATAACAACCAGCAGAAATATAAAGCCAGCTCTGGAATGAAATACTATACATAATGTAATGTATGTACACAGTGACTGCACCAGCAGAATAGTGAGTGCAGCTCTGAAGTATAATACAGGATGTAACTCAGAATCAGTACAGGATAAGTAATGTATGTACACAGTGACTGCATCAGCAGAATAGTGAGTGCAGCTCTGGAGTATAATACAGGATGTAACTCAGGATCAGTACAGGATAAGTAATGTAATGTATGTACACAGTGACTCCACCAGCAGAATAGTGAGTGCAGCTCTGAAGTATAATACAGTATGTAACTGAGGATCAGTACAGGATAAGTAATGTATGTACACAGTGACTGTACCAGCAGAATAGTGAGTGCAGCTCTGGAGAATAATGCAGGATGTAACTGAGGATCAGTACAGGATAAGTTATTTATGTACAAAGTGACTCCACAGGCAGAATAGTGAGTGCATCTCTGGAGTATAATACAGGATGTAACTCAGGATCAGTACAGGATAAGTAATGTGATGTATGTATACAGTGACTCCATCAGCAGAATAGTGAGTGCAGCTCTGGAGTATAATACAGGCTGTAACTCAGGATCAGTACAGGATAAGTTATGTATGTACATAGTGACTCCACCAGCAGAATAGTGAGTGCAGCTCTGGAGTATAATACAGTATGTAACTCAGGATCAGTACAGGATAAGTAATGTATGTACACAGTGACTGCACCAGCAGAATAGTGAGTGCAGCTCTGGAGTATAATACAGGATGTAACTCAGGATCAGTACAGGATAAGTTATGTAATGTATGTCCACAGTGACTCCACCAGCAGAATAGTGAGTGCAGCTCTGGAGTATAATACAGGATGTAACTCAGGATCAGTACAGGATAAGTTATGTAATGTATGTCCACAGTGACTACAATTTTCTGTTCATCACCAGTAGACCCAGTACAGTACAGTAGATACGGATAAACTGATGTCCTAGAGCTGCTGACAGGGACACGCTCCAGCAGAAGAGGTCCAGCTACATTACACATGATCCTGTCACAGCGATCACCGGGGATTAATGGAGCTTCCATGAACACAGTTATACTCCGGACCAGAACATTCTGTAATATCCTCAGTCATGGTGAATTATAACAAGACACAGAGAAGGGATGGGTGAGAAAACTGCTTTCTCCACACTTTAATATGATACAGTGGACGCCTCTCATGTAATATAAGAAGAGCTGTGATTATGTAACGAGCAGGTTTTTTGTCACTGCTAAAAAAGCGTTCACCCGAACGGACCCTGTCATAGTCAATAGGATCTGTTCTGCTCCGCTCCTGACGGTTATGTGAAATAATAGCGCTGATGTGAATGTACACAACTTGTGTGGCGAAGCTACACACCCCACTGCTTTACACTGCAGCTCAGCTTGTTCAGATTGGCTTATGTATATCCACACAAGCCCAACAGAGGCTTCCCAGGGAGTCCATGCATGGAGAGCTGATAATCCAGAACCTTTGAGGTCTCCTTAAAGTGATTATAATGAACCCCCCCCCCAGCCCCCTTAGGCCTAATTCACACGTCCGCAATCTACGTCCGCACCCGTTCCGCGGACCCATTTATTTTGAATGGGGACGTGATGGATGCGGAGAGCACACACTGTGCTCTCCGCATCCTCCGATCATCCGGACGGCGGCTCCGCAAAAATATAGAGCATGTCCTATTCTTGCCTGCAATTGAGGACAAGTATAGGCATCTCTATTGGTCTGGTGGCAAGGTGTTTTGCGGATCCGCAAAACACTACGGACATGTGAATAAGGCCTTAATGCCCGGGCCCCTCGCATACAATATACTTACCCTGCTCCCTGGCTTCCGCGTTGCTCCGGATCCCTGCATGGCCGCCGCTGCATCTACCCGGCACTCAGCTCAAAACATCTGGCGATAGGGGGGGGGGGGGCCCAGCCAATAGCAGGCCGCGACAGGGTCGAGCCTCCCTAGCATCACCCGCGATGTAGGTAAGTATATTGTATACGAGGGGCCCGGGCATTCAGTGGATAACCCCTTTAAGGCTACATTCACACAACCGTATTTTCATCAGTGTCCAACCCGCAATTTGTTTGTGATTGCACGCGGGCCTATTCATTACTATGGGGCGGCTAAAAATGCGGACTTCATCCGTGTTCTGTCCGAATCTGTGCGGCTTTTCTGCAAATTATAGAACGTGTGTAGGGCCTGTGGAAAGTGTATGATGTACATGGCCAGTTTCCGTTTTTTGCGGATCCGCAGATCGTGTGAATGTAGCCTAATATGAAGGTATTTTACGCTATACGAGTCAACACTATAAACATACGTATTCAAATCGGGACTGTTCCGGTAGATCAGGGACCTCTGGACGCCCTGCTACTACGGATTCCAGGGTAAGCGTCATGGCGGTCATAGTTTTACATCATCGCTTTTCTAATACGGCAGGTGAAAAGACCTATTTTTGAAGATGTGTTTTGTTCCAATGTCTGAAGGACTCAGGAGCCACCGACAGGAACACCAAGAACCACAAAGAACCGGTCGGGTGGGTACGGGATCCTGTATGACGTGAGGTTAAGTCATTGTGCTGAAGTCAACCGAAACGCTCAGATTTGCTGAATGGGCGACAAAAAGGGCATGAATTCACTGACATTACCCTCCCCTACCCTCCCCCACCCCCCCGACTGATGACAGGTCCTCCATGTTCAACAGTGTTTACCTAGCTAAGCAAACCAGAGATGAACATACTGTAAAAAGGATTTCCCCTACCATGGGTAGTATGACCCCCAAATACTAGCACCCAGCATGCTGGGGGTCAATGAAAGATCGTCGAGAGCCCTGGACATAACACTGTGCGGCCCCTTCCCCTCATATTGAAGGATGAGAAATATATACAGTAAAGGCTAAAAAAAATAATCAACAGTGCCACTCTGTGCCCATATTATACCGCCATATAGTGCTCACATAGCAGCATATAGGGAATTAACTAGTGCTGGAGATTGCCAGATCAATGGATCCATTTGTTTCTATAGATGTGATGCCGCTGTAAGATGCCAGTTGTGTGCGCTGCACAAAGTAGGGGTCCTGGGGTAATTGTCCCTCTTATAATCATGCCTAAGGGCTGTAATAGGTGCTGTCTCTTAAAAGCCAATGATTTTTAGACCCCCATACACCTTAGGTAGATGTTATTCAACAGCTATTCCCCTATATACACACACCCTCGGCTCAGGCAAGAGTTGTGCATGTGTTGTCAATAAGGATACAAGAATAAGTAGCTGCCAGACTTCTCAGATGGCAGCTTATCTCCCTTGAGAACAAAAGGAACAGACATGTTGAAATCCAATAGCCCAATCCTTTTTTACCTTAGATAGCTGTCATTCAATAGCTATCCCCCTAAATGCATTCACCCTCGGCTCAGCTGAGCATGCATGTGTTGTCCATGAGGATACGAGAGTAAGTAACTGACAGACTTCTCAGATGGCAGCTTATCTCCCTTGAGAACAAAAGGATCAGGCATGTTGAAATCCAACAGTCCAATCCTTCTTACCCCCCAACATCTTGTGTAATCAGAAGGCAGCATAAATTAGCATGCTATGGATTTAAAATAGTTATTTTTTTTTTAAATCACAGAATAGAAAAGAGATTGGGGGGAGTCATGTACTAAAGTTCTACGCCAGTATCTTTGTGTGTAAAAGTTGCCGTTTTGTGGCAAAATTGACTACTTTTTAGCTTTATCCAATACCCCTGCCACTTTCCCAAAACGTGGACAGGAGGAGGTCGTCGTCGGGTTGAAAACACTGGCGCACATTACACCAGAAATCTACTCCAGCTTCAGATTTCTGTTCTGGCACATGGACAGCAGACAATGCGCCAAATTTATCAATAATCATGCACCTCTTAATAAATTGGTCAGAGTCTTCTGCCAGCGGGACTTTTACTAAGGCTACTTTCACATTAACGTTTTTGCGGATCCGTCATGGATCTGCAAAAACGCTTCCGTTACAATAATACAACCGCATGCATCCGTCATGAACGGATCCGGTTGTATTATGTCTTCTATAGCCATGACAGATCCGTCTTGAACACCATTGAAAGTCAATGGGGGTCGGATCCGTTTTCGATTGTGCCAGATTGTGTCAGAGAAAACGGATCTGTCGCCATTGACTTACATTGTGTGCCAGGATGGATCAGTTTGGCTCCACTGCGTCAGGCGGACAGCATAACGCGGCAGGCAGCCTCCAGAGCGGAATGGTGACTGATCGGAGGCAAACTGATGCATTCTGAGCGGATCCTTTTCCATTCAGAATGCATTAGGGCAAAACTGATCCGTTTTGGACTGCTTTTGAGAGCCTTGAATGGATCTCACAAACGGAAAGCCAAAACGCGAGTGTGAAAGTAGCCTAAGACTGGCATGTGAAACATTGGCCTTTAGTAAATGACCACCATTTTTTCAAGCTCCAAATGGAATGATTCAAGTGTATAGACGCCAAATGAGCAGCGCCACCTGGTGGTCATCTGGAGATATATCACCTTCTAGACACACAAGCCAGCACAAGAGCTGCTGCTTCTTTTTTTAAGGTGACATGGTGCTGCGGTTTCCAGCGCGAGATGAAGGTTTTGCCCTCTGAGACGTACACCTAATCACCATATAATGAGATGTTACGCAGTTTTACAAATGGCTGCTTTGCTTGTGGGCCACAATAGGAAGCAATGTCACAGGACATGTCACGGTGCAGCCCACACCCTGGGGAGTTTGTGGCACCCAGTGTGAAACATATAAAATGCTGTCAAATCTATAGTGAAGTCCTTTGGGGGGGGGGGGGGGTGTTCTAGTTGCTTTACCTTTAAACGAATATTACTCTTTCCGTGTCCGTTCCGGGTTTTTTTGCAGACCATATGCGGAACCATTCATTTCAATGGGTCCGCAAAAAAAAACGGAAGGTACTCCATGTGCATTTCGTTTCCGTATGTCCGTTTTTCTGTTCCGCAAAAAAATAGAGCATGTTCTATTTTTTTCTAGTTTGCGGACAAGGATAGGCATTATTACAATGGATCCGCAAAAATAACGGATCCGCAAAAAACTGATGCCATACGGAACGTCAGCTGTCTTTTTTGCGGATCCGCAATTTGCGGACCGCAAAACACATACGGTAGTGTGCATGAGGCCTTATAAAACAAAAAGTTCTACAATTTTCTAATCTACTTTGTGTTGATCCTGCACCATTTTAAAGACGTGTGCTTGCTGTCAGTGAATGCAAAGGCTATTGCTTACATTCAGAATCTGAAAAAAAAGAAACATCCGTGGAGCTCCTATAATGTATCAGCGTGGAATCCCAGCAGGGCCATGGAGAAGGGTGGGCAAAGTAGGCGGCTGCCTAGTGTTCCACTGAAGAAGGGGCTCAAGGGCCTACTGAATGTCTGACAGCTATCGTGCTGAGCTCCAGGTCGGTGGTGGTTGTCAGGGGAGTGCATTTTGAAACCCTTGTCAGGACAAGAGAGAGACTTGTGCTGTAGAATTGGAACAAAAATTAACTTAGAATGATTCCATTCACTGAAAGCAAGCAGAGATTTTAAAAACATATTTCTAAAAATAATTATATTAATGGTTTTTAACCAACCTTTTACATGACTGGGTGATATAATATCTGATGCTGGGCTTTAGGCCTGCACAATATATCGCGAAAGCAATCGTAATCGCAATTAATCGCCATATCGCAATCGCAATTTGCCAACCCAAAAATGCTGCAATTATATTACCGTATTTTTCGCTTTATAAGACACTTTTTTTCCCAAAAAAAGTCTGTGGGGGGGAATGGCAGTGCGTCTTATAAAGCGATGGCTGACTTTCTACGTGACACTGACACTGTATCTCCGGCCGCTATGCTGCACAGCGCGGCCGGCGATACATCAGTTGCAGTGCGGGGACGGAGGAGGGGCTGGAGGTAAGTCGTTATTTTATCTGTTCTGTGCAGCGCTATTAAGAAAATGGCAAGTTCTGTATTTTGTACTTTTGCAGTAATGCAAATATGTATTTTATTTTGAAAAACACTGCGCATTTCAGTTCTTGAGTTCAGCATCACTACATTTCACATTATCAGTCATCTGTGTGAGCTTTTGCCTTGAAAATCCAAGCAGATAGACCTCTAGCACAATTCCCTTAAAATATCGCATCGCATATCGTTATCGCAATTTTTAGGGCCCTAATCGCAATCGCACAAAATTCCCATATCGTGCAGCCCTACTGGGCTTATTGGGAACCCATTTTGGAACCGAAGATGGCGCCCTCCATGGCTATTATGGGGACGTACAAGATATATTATAATTAGAACCGGAGGATTCAGGGGTCAGCAAACTCCAGCTGTGGTGAAACTACAACTCCCAGCATGGTCCACTCACTTCTATGAGAGTTCCAAGAACATTAAGGCAAGTGTGCATGCTGGGAGTCCTAGAGACCTTCATAATGATGCAAAGGTTACAAAAGTATGTGCACCCCTTTAGGGCGAAGACCTAGGATATTTACCACCTTACCCTCCTTACTCCGCACGCAGTCAGCTGTCGAGAGTGCGTTTGCTCATGTCTAGACATCCTTTCTTCCAGGAACTCCCCATGACATTTTACATTAGAAGATATTACATGTCCTGACCTCTAGTGGCCAAACAGGTGACACTGCAGCCTGGTAAAAAATAATAAAATCTGTCTCGCTTTACAGCCTGTGGTAAAACTGAGCGGCCCATATTTACAAATGTGAGTGTGCCTTGACTATGATATAATGCGGTGCAGTTTGGCACTTGTAGGTTTAAAGTATTGATCTGTGCCCAGCTGACAACTGGACGTGGCTTAATGGGAAAAGAGGGCACGGTATAATATGCTATATGGTATCCAAAAATTGCGCCACCGTGCTGTCTCAAACTAAGCCCACTAATAAAGTTAGACAAAAGTACGGTATACCTAGAATCTGCCCCATAGTTATCAGCTCATTCACACTAATAGGCAGTAATTGGCGACAGATAACAGATATATTGCGCTCTCTGAGATAAGATAGGGAGGGATAGAGGGTGTAGCCAGCTGAGGGGGCGGGGTTATTAGCAGGCTGATGATGATGTCATGAAATGAGAAGGCAAAGTTCTATCAAGATGGCTAGTGATGTCACTGCCCATTATAAGGGCTCATGCACACGGCCGCATGTATTTTGTGGTCCACAAAAAATACGGATGATGTCCGTGTGCATTCTTTATTTTGCGGAACGGAACAGCTGGCCCCTAATAAAACGTAATGCAGACAATAATAGGACATGTTCTATTTTTTGGCAGAACGGACATATGGACACGGAATGCACACGGAGTAACTTCCTTTTTTTTGCGGACCCACTGAAATCAATGGTTCCGCATACGGTCCGTGAAAAAGACGTAAAGAAAATACGTTTGTGTGCATGAGCCCTAAGTGCTATACTCCTTAAAGCATCGCTCTCCTGCTGAGGGTCCGGGTCCCGATGATAACTACGGGGCGCCATTTGTTTACAGTGCATTTTGTGACAAAAAAAGCGTTTTCTATATTACTTTTGTGGCATTCTACGTCACAAAATTAACCAAATTGTATTTTGCTGCACAGAATGTCATTTTGTGACATAGAATTCTACAAAATGAATTTTGTCTATACAAAAAATGCTTTTTTTTGTCACAAAATGCGTTGCGAACAAATGGCGCCCATAGATAACTGCAGCTCAGCCCCATTCACTTCGAGGCCGGCAATATTTAAAGGGGTTGTCTCATTTCAGTAAGGGGCATTTATCATGTAGAGGAGGATAAATACAAGGCACTTACTAATGTATTGTGATTGTCCATATTGCTTCCTTTGCTGGCTGGATTCATTTTTCCATCCGATTATATACTGCTCGTTTCCATGGTTACGACCACCTTGCAATCCATCAATGGTGGTCGTGCTTGCACACTATGGGAAAAACTGTTGGCCTCTCTGATGGCCTAGACCGTAAGAGCGCACATAGTCTGGCGCTTTTTCCCATAGTGAGAAAGCACGACCACCTCTGATAGATTGAAAGGTGGTCGTAACCATGGAAACGAGCAGTGTGTAATGTAAAGGAGGCAATATGGACAATCACAATACATTAGTAAGTGCCTTGTATTAAACTCCTCTACATGATAAATGCCATTTGCTGAAGTGAGACAACCCCTTTAACTCTCCGACAACCGTGACATGCAGCTCTGATACTCCAGACCTCGGTGAACGCAGCGCTCTTGTAACGGTCTGAATTCACCTGGCGGCCCAGCCCTGTTCCTCTGCGATAGGCGTACGAAAGGCGATTGTACAGACAGAAATGTCCCGGCGATAATGGCGTCCAGTGTGCACAGCCGACGGGGACAACTGATTAACCGGACCTTATCAGTCTGACAACACCTGGGGTCAGATAAGGGCCCCGGACCGGCTGCACCTTGTGTTCTGACACCATGGGAAAGTTTAATAAAGGAGGTGAATCGGTCCCGACATTGTATGAGCTGGCCGGGAGCGTGGTAACACGGTGTACTCGCCGCTCACTGATATGGAGGTGTGCGGAGGAGACGTCCGTCAGCGGAATACAATGGCTGCCGTCAGTCACTGCCGGCGAGGAGACGCCGAAAAACACACAGTGAAGAACGTCCAGCAGGACAGCAAATACTGCGACCAGACGCAAATGCCCTCCACACTGTGCGCTTTTCCAACCGCCCCTTTAAGATGCTATTTCAGAGATTTGTGTGAGCTTGTTTTGCTTTTCAGCATTTTTAAAGGGGAAATTCAGTCAAAGGGATATGATATATAACAAGGACACATTGGTGACGTCTCAGACCACCAGTGACTCCTAGGGGGGAGATCAAACCCCTTTGGTGCGGCTCAGAGACTTCTATGACTACAAATCTGACTAAACAGCTAATGAAAGGTCCATTCAAATCGATTTTGTCTCAGGAAGCAAACAAAGGCATTACAGAGGTTGTGCCTTGAGGCTGAGGGGGTGCAAAGGCTTCTGAGGACACCAGTACTATAAATTACATGATAGTCGGGGACCCCTTTAAAGGGCATCTGTCAGCAGTTTTGTACCTATGACACCGGCTGACCTGTTACATGTGCGCTTGGCAGCTGAAGGCGTCTGTGTTGGTCCCATGTCCATATGTGGCCGCATTGCTGAGAAATATGATGTTTTAGTATATGCAAATGAGCCTCTAGGAGCAACGGGGGCGTTACCATTACACCTAAAGGCTCTGCTCTCTTCAACTGTAGCACCCGATGCGCTTTGATTGACAGGACCAGGTAGGGAAAACGTGATCACACCTGGTCCTGTCAATCAAAGTGCAGAGGGCGCGGCAGTTGCAGAGAGATCAGAGCCTCTAGGAGTAAGGGCAACGCCCCCGTTGCTCCTAGAAGCTTATTTGCATATATTAAACCATCATTTTTCTCAGCAATGCGGGCACATATGGACATGGGAGCAACACTGACGCCTTCAGCTGCCAAGCGCACATGTAACAGGTCAGCCGGTGTCATAGGTACAAATCTGCTGACAGATGCCATTAAAAGGGGTCCCCAACTATCATGTCATTTATAGTACTGGTGTCCTCAGAAGCCTTTACACCCCCTCAGCCTCAAGGCACAACCTCTGTAACGCCTTTGTTTGCTTGACAGATGCCCTTTAAAGATCTTGGGTCTATGAAAGGGGCTCTTGAACTGGTTTCAATTACAATCCCCGTGACATTTTAGCTCCCATACATAACCAATGGTTCCCCTTCCACAGATGCAAGTTTCTGTGGGGCCAGTAGGGGGAGCTCACTGCATAGAGATAACTGTGAGCTCCCCCTAGTGGTGACCGCAGGCAGCCAAAGTTTATCATTTAAAGGGCTCGTCCCATGAGGACTTTTATGGCATATCTACAAGATATAGATGCGGGTCCCACCTGGGCCTCATTACTATGTCAAGACTGAGGCCCTGTCACTCCCTGCAGCTAGGAATGGGCAGGGGCGCGGCCCCTCTCCATTCACTGCTATGAAATTAGCTGAACATGCTTACTCAGCTATTTTCGGTAGGTCCATAGCAGTGAATGGAGATAGCTCTCCATTCCTATCAACGTGTGGCCAGAACCCCGTTTCTGGAGATAGTTGTGGGTCCCAGAGGTGAAACCGGCATCTATATCTGGTGGATCTGCCATAAACATCCAGTTATGGGCTGGCAGTTGACACCAATGGCACTGACCGACTGCCCGATCCAGTAGTGTAGGTCACCAGCCTTATATACGGAAAGTCGTACTGAGAATAGTAATAAAGTTTCACCAGCAAATAACAATATCTATGATCTAGTTTTTTGGCAGCGGAGAGCCGCAAAACAATGGAAGCCGTCCAGTCAATGCTGGGAAGCAAATGTCTTTGGACACCGTAAGCTCCAATTTTTAATGAAAACTGTTTAAACATTGCAGCCGGTGCCAAGTTTTAATAGACACAGGTGCAGCAGCTAAAACAATGCAGCCGAATGAGAACATCGGAGCAGGACAGAGGTGTTTCTCTCACTTTTAATCGTTTTCTATTAAATATTAAAATCACCTGATCAACATAAACATCATTGAGCACAGGCCGCATGACGCACTCACCGTGCTAACCCCTGTAATACACGGACAGTAGAGCAACATCTCTGCCCCTGGAAGATCCTGCAAAATCTGTAACTGGGCCCCCAACCCTCACATGTCATAGGTCCCCTTTTATATGGGATAGGGGGATCTTTTAAGCATCAGGACCCAGGTGTGACTGCAACCTATGCACTATACTTGCTGACATTTGAGAAGTGACATTATGGAGATTCCAAGAAGTGATGTATAAATAACTACAGACCCCAGACAAGACCCCTTAATAAATAAAGGCCCCAGACCAGACCCCCTAAATAAATACGGACCTCAGATCTTCTAAACAATCACATAGACCAGACCAGACGCCATAAACAAATACAGACTCCAGACAAGACCCTCTAAACACAGACCCCAGACCAGACCCCCTATACAAATACAATCCCCAGACCAGAACCTCCCAAAAAATATAGAACCCAGTCAAGACCCCCCTCTAAATACAGACCCGATAAATAACTACAGAGCCCATATCAGACCCACTAAACAATCACTTATGCAACGGGTGCCTTCCCCAGGGCCCTTTATATTTCGTCCCAGGTTTAGTAGGAAAACTGAGTGGTGTAGTGCGGCCAAAATGTCTCTTTATGTGTGTCACGGTGCTCCTATCTGGATACGGCTGGACCTCAGGCTTTGGCTCCAAAGCAATAAATAGGGGGGGAAAATTGAGGGATTTGAAGAAATAACTTGAGACCAGACCTTGAGATGAAGTTCAATGGCAGCTTTACTTGAATAAACGTTTCTCCAAACAGTTTCAGGCTTTGTCTTGGTTCCAGCAGGCTTTAGCATTAAACTGGCAGGCAAACTCAACTCTGCTATATCTTTCTCTCACCCTGCTGTACTGACAAGCTAAGGGTACTTTCACACTTGGGTTGGTGCGGATCCGTCAGTTTATTTGCACAGACGGATCCACACCTATAATGCAAACGTTTGTATCCATTCAGAACGGATCCGTTTGCATTAGGTTTGAAGAAAAATGACAAAGTCCAAAACGGATCCGTTTTGAATTACATTGAAAGTCAATGGGGAACGGATCCGTTTTCAAATGCACCATATTGTGTCATTCAAAACGGATCCGTCCCCATTTACTTACATTGTAATTAAAAACGGATCCGTTAGGCTCCGCCTTTTCAGTCGGACACCAAAATACTGCAAGCTGCGTTTTGGTGTCCGCCTCCAAAACGGAATAGAGGCGGAACGGAGCCGAACTGATGCATTCTGAACGGATCCTTATCCATTCAGAATGCATTGGGGCTTAACTGATCCGTTTTGGACCGTTTGTGAGAGCCCTGAAACGGATCTCACAAACGGAATCCAAAACACTAGTGTGAAAGTAGCCTAACTTGATATCCTTGTTTCCTCGTTATGCTGCGCTTCACTCTTGTTGTCGGACTTATGTTCAGCCAAAAAGTAGGTTAGAATCGTGGCAGCTCCAACATGGCGTCTCAACCAGAACAAACCAGTACTGCCTCACCTCCTTCTGGTAGCAAGCAGGACTGGCCCACTTCTGCCCAAAGGGGAGAGAGTGGAATGGTAAGTTACATTCTTTCTAACGATAGCTCTGCCATTTACGCTGCCACCTGCTGGTGAACCAGACACATTACATGCAATAAACAGTTACATAACAAAGATTATGAATGTACATTGTGGAGGACCTGTAAAGACATACATAAGATGACATTATATTAGCCCATTAGAGATAGTAGCAGTGAGCAGTAGTGGTAACACCACTCTGGGGTGTTACACATACCCCAGACAAGACCTCCTATATAAATACAGACCCCACACCAGACTCTGCAGATACTCATCGCCAATAAACCAATTAAACAAAAAGAAGTGCAGTTGGAGAGGACAGGGAGAATAGGATAACATTTTGGGGGATTTTGACCATAACCAGGACTTATAGTCCTAGCGGTGATGTTCACAAAGGAGGGGGACCCCCATAGCAAAGATAAATGGCCCCCCCTTATTATGGTTCAAAGTTTTGCCTCCCGAGATAGAACGACTTGATGTTTGGGCAGTGTCCTGAAACACACTGCTTAATATTGTGATTGTGTTTCATAAAAATGTGCTTGTGCCTGAGTTCCCATAAAGTTGCACAGGGAGGGGAAGGTTCTAACAAACCTTCTCTGCCCTGCTCACGGAGAAGGAGAAGGAGGAGAGTGTGAGGTCTGAGGAAAAAGCTGCACCTGAGCAGCCATTTTGGAGAGTTATCTAAACTCCAGAGTTAGTTCCATGTACCAGCCCATAGAAGGGAAAGATTATAGAAGACCCAGGCAACCCATAGAGGGAGTGAGAATATTGGCAAAGGAAGGTAATTGTTGTTTATCAGGCTCTAGTCTCCTTTGCATTTGATGGAGAAATTCTAAGCTCCCAGCTTCCCACCATAACCAAAGACAGAAAGGCCACCTGTCAGGAGACAGTATTCCTAGAGAGGATACAGAAGTATATGACTATACAGTACAGCAGAGATAGTGCATCCATCCAGCCTAGAGAAACAAGGGATTGATCGTTATAGAGGAAAACTACCCCTTATGCAACTTTTGGGAACTAACCTGAGCCATTGTAGAAGCTGCCTTGCTGTAAATTACTTTTGCTAGTTTATTAGAGCTAGGCATGTATACCTGAGTTAGTCTGTCTATGATTGTCCAAAGATCTGTAATTACCTTATAATAACAGCTTTCATTAATGTTCTGCCCCAGCACTGGGAGATTCATTTCAGTATCATTACAGATCACATCTGCTGTATTCTATAGTTATTAGTTAGGTAACAGCACCATCTAGCGGTGGTAAAAATATATTACACTTGTGTTTCTTGTTAATAAAGATTATTGTATTTGTTGGAGGTGAAAAGCATTGTGGAAGAGTAATGCATTCTGGGAAAGAGAACCCCAGTCTTCAGTCTCCATGATACAGGACATCAGCAGAGCTGTCTCCTGCATTTCTCCTTCTTAAACCCCACCATCTTTGTGCAAGTATATCTGGTTAGTGAGATCTATGTTTGTTTCAGGGACATTATGTTATGCAGAGCTGTTTAGTTAGTTATAATTGTCTCGAGGAACATGTTATGACTGTTAGCTATATCTGCGGTCCTATGTATTGACAGCCATTTTGGACATGTGCTCAGAGTTAATGTAATGTTGTAGTACATGTTGTTCTATCCTTTCTGCTGTACATGCTATCTTTTATGCTTTATACTTATACATGTCATTTGCATTCTTGTAGTTTTACCAATTCACAATCCTGTTGACCAATAAACAAGTTAGACTACAGAAAACAGTCCTCTTATTTGGAAGACAGGAATGGTTTATGCTGAATGTCAGACTGCACATTGTGTGAACATGTATAAAGACAGAACAATTAATGTCTTCTGTCCCTTTCCACTGCTCCCTTAAAAGACCATTGCTAGGAATTGTCTGTCGTCCTTATAAACAGAAGACGGAGGGGCGGTCCTTCACACTGCATGGCTGCATTAGGCTTCAGAGTGAGGAGGCGTGTCTCTCAGTAATCCAATCTGATTGGCTGGCAGGGAGCTGCGGGCTACAGCAAGTGTGTATGAGAAGGGAGGGAAAGCAGTTTTGGCCTCAGAGAACTGGCAGAGGAGCCATCTTGAGAAGGTCCTCATATTGTAAATGTTTAAACAGCCGTAACTAAGGGAAAAACACAAGGAAAACAGTGGTATGTGAAGAAACTAAATATTGCTTTATGCATAATGTTGCTGCAGCAGTAACATATGCTAAAATAGATTTTTTTATGAAAACATGACAGTTACCCTTTAAGAGAACTGGTCTCCTTATTGTGCGAACTTATCACCTATTTGCACCTTATGGGGCTGGCATCACGAACACCAGGGACCCTGCCTCCACGGCACCTTAAACTCACACCACCAAGGGCACCTCAGCCACCATCTGGCGGGAGTCCCTGGACAACAGAGTGTCCCCCGAAGGAACTGGTGCTGTGCTTCCATTCACTGCACGCCGGCCCAGGGAGTACTGCTAACTGTGAGTAAAACGGCTACTACCCCCATCGGCCCACCATCGGCACGGTCGCTGCATTTGTTTCTACTTTACGGCCTTTGGGCTAATTTCACATTTCTGACAATGGACAGAGGACTCCTTCCTACCAATTTCAGGTACCAAGCCTCCTTTCTCCAAGGGCCCCATAATAGCCGTATTGTCATTTTCCATGGGTCCTAATTATGACATAAGGCGGCCATACACACTCAATAGCTGTTATCCGAGTATCCACTCCGTTGGCAGCTATTCTCGATGAACTTCCCGTACGCAGACAGACTTTGGCTGAGTGTGCATGTGTTTTCAATGAGAAAAGAGGAATAAACCGCTGCCAGACACCTCCGACAGCGCATCATTTCCCTTGAGAATAAGCGATGCGGCATGTTGATCCCTTCTTCCAAATGCACATCTGCCAAGCCTTTCATACACATTAGATGGCCGGCAAGTCCTGCCAAATTTGGTGGGTTTCGCCAACTTAGGCCCCATTCACACGTCCGCAAGTGTTTTACGAATCCGAAAAACACGGACATCGGCGATGTGCGTTCCGCAATTTGCGGACCGCACATCGCGGCACTATATAGAAAATGCCTTTGCTTGCTCTTGCGGACAAGAATAGGACATGTTCTATTTTTTTGCGGAACGGAAGTGCGGATCTGCAATTCCGGGTCCGGGCGGGACATAGCGTATCCCCTTAGGAATGAATGGGTCCGCAATTCCGTTCCGCAAAATGCGGAACAGAATTGCGGACGTGTGAATGGGCCTTAAAGGGGTTGTCCTATCTGGACATTTATGGTGTAATGATAGGACAGGTGTAGGTCCTATCTAAAGAATTCATGAGCAGCTTCCTCCTTTCACTACTGTGGGACTTCTGAAACTAGCTAGCAGACAGCTATTTTTGCGCATGCGCAGCTTGGTCTCCGTTCACATCTGAGCACCGTTCTTGAGATAGGAGCAGGTTCTAGAGCTGGACCTGCAGCTATCAGACATTCATGGCATATCCTATCGATTTATCGATTCATATCCTATCCCTTTACGTCTAAAGTGCACTGTTCCCACCATGAGCAATTCCTATGTCTATGGCATTGCAAGGACAGGTCCAGGCCAAATCTAGGGTCTGGAACAGCAGGAAAGGAGGTGGATGGTTCCTTTAAGACTGGCTGAAAATTTACATGTGAAATATACCATCAAATAAAACACTTGTGTTGCGAGCAAACAGTCAGGACGCAGCGCTCATGCAACATTACGCTTCCTAGCACGTGCAGCCATCGACAGGACCACGGATAAGGATGGGACCCAGCCCAAGGACATGACATCTACGATGCCTGAACAAACAGAGAGGCCATTCAGCACCAAAGTCGAGAAGGAAGCTGGAGCCAAGACACGAGATCCTGATGTGTGTTTACTACGAACAAGCAGGTCAAGCACAAGACTGACTGCCGGTGCCAAGAGACTATGAACTGCTGTGAAACTATAACCCTCATCATGGCTCGACAGTCTGTGGAGAGTCACCAGTCGGAGTCAATGGCTCTAAGCTATGATGACAGGAGGAGAAATAACATGGGGTTGTAAGGGGCGCACCACCAATAAGGCCAGGTGAGGCGATCGCCTCCGGCAGCACCATGTAGGGGCAAGAGGGGGGCAGCAGAAGGGCCATGGGCAATGAGAGCTTTCATTGTGGCAAACGGGTTAGGTTAAGAAATTGGCATGGGGGGCGTTTCAGTTTTCGCCTCAGGCAGCAGAAAGACTAGGTGCACCCTGGGGTTGTCCCAATGAGGCACAACCGCATACCTTCATGGATCATCAGTGCCGGCAATCTCGAAACGGAGGCGATGGACTAGCATCAAAAGAGCCTTCCATTTATGAACCTTCCATTATGGTGTCCATATGCCCCAATGCTGTGTTCATCCAACCCTCTGGGGTACTTATGTTGGGGGGGGGGGGCAGAGGGAACGATCCCTGGATTCTGCAGAATATCAGCGGAATTCATTATAACATTGGCGGCACGCATCTCATAAGACATTAATCTGCCCATCACGTGCATTATTCGCTGGAAGTGCAAACACGGATGACACCCAAATCAAACAATGACTTAAATGAGAAATATCAGAACAAACAGAGAGGAAAATTCAAGACGGGAAAAGAGAAGGAAGCTGGATGGGGAAAACCAAGACCATGAATTACTGGCAAACCATACAGGGCTGGCCAAAGCCTCGACTCTGCGCGAGACTAGAAGGAGGCCATTGATTGGCCAGCAGCAGTTATGTGCATGTGCAGTTGGGGTACTGCAAAAGGCCAATTGTTGAACTGTTACATTACTAAGTAAAATGGTGTGATTTACTGTATTTGTATACCTAGTAGCACTGTATGGATACTGTATGCTCATCCCCTTAGGTTACCAGGAGATGGACCTGAGTCCACCCCCTGGTTATTTCAGTCAGTATGTAGTGAGAGTCTAGCTGAGAACTACTGAAAAACTACTTGTACAAGCTGCTTAGAGCTAGGCCCAAACCTTTGTCTCTGAGACAATCTACGGCCAACGAAACACCTGCTACACAAAAGTGCTTCAGAAAAAGAGAAATCAGAAGGTCCAGAATCTACACGGCCATGCATTGGAGTCAGTCAGCAAGGTATTGTGTACGTTATGGCAGAAAAACCTTACTGCTGTGGGAGGGAACATTGCCAGCGCACCCTTTCACACTTGGAGGTGGTCTGGCCAGCCGTATTTGAAATCTCAACCCCACGGTCAGAAACAATTACCAAGAACCTTATTGCCAGCCTAAGTTTCTGCAGAGAGACGGAAAGGAGTACTATAACCCCTATCATTGCTGTTGTCAACACATTGTGACTGGGGAAGGGTTTGTACTGTGAACTGTGCCTTGGTACTGTCGGATGTACTACTACTCCTATTCTACACCTTAGTAAATGAGACTTATATTCAACAATTGACCTGGTTATTGACTCCACCATACACTGGCCACAGCACCTACAACTCCTGCCTTGTACCCAGAACAACACTTAACACCAAGGGCACCCCAACTACCACCTGGCAGGAGCCCCAAAACCAAAATATGCCCCAAGGGAAGAAAGGGTGTGCCCTCCAGTCCCTGCAGGGCCCTGGGAGAGCCAGAAAGGGGATTACCACTGTCATCTGTGAGCACAACAACCACCCTCAAAGCCACTACTACCACTCTCACCTCCCCGTGAGTGACAGGAACTTGGCTCTGCACCCAGAGCACTTGTGGCAGGGGTCTTTTCTTTTTAACTTTTGCACCATCCCCCCCTGGGCTCCCAGTCTCAGAGAGGGTCTGCTTAATTTTCAAAAACAGCACCAATCCCGTCCAGGAGCTATGTCTGGTATTGAAGTTTGGCCCCTTAGCATGGTCTGGGTGGACTCCCGTACTGGTCATGTAGTCCCTTGTCTGCTATGGCACCCGTAGAGAGGGGCCCCAGTTTATATATAAATAATGGAAAGGGCATCTGAAAGTAATGCTTAACCCGAGGTGAACAGAATCTGGAAATCAGGCAGGTTAGTATACGGGCAGACAAACAGGTTATTATAACTCCTTTGCAGGATTTATCAAGCTAAAGGAACCTGTTGCTCAGGCACCTCTCCCAAGAGAGAGGTGCCTTAAATACACATAGAAGTCCAACCATTGGCTGGTGCAGACTGGTGGGAGACTGGGAGCAGTGGGCAGCCTCTGAACGAAGCAAATTCAGCGTAAGGATCAGCAACATGTGCAACTACAAATACAACTGGAAATATGTGGTGTGAACATACCCTAAGTCTATGGGACGTGGCTTTGTGGCTCTGAAAGGAGTACATGAGGCTCAAAACCAGACACCCCCTATATCCCTAAGAAAAGAGAAACCAGATGGTTCACAGCCATTTAAGAAAAACCAGGTTTCAGAGACGGGTAACATCGCATCTCTCCGCCGAGCCAGACTGAATCTAGGTCACAATTCGAAAAAATGGACGACACTGTGCGTTATCGAAGTCCGGGTGAACGGTCAGCAGGTCGGGACCCCATACGAATATAAATGAATGGACCGGCACTCCGTAATCTTGTGCAGAGGATTCCTTTATTTGTCACCCATATGTGACGCGCGTTTCGGCACGAACATGTGCCTTTGTCGAACAATGAGTGATAGTTGCTCCTAGAAATCCTCTGCACAAGATTACGGAGTGGCGGTCCATTCATTTATATGAATCTAGGTCACGTCAGGAGATGCTTGTATCAGCATTCAGAATTCCATGTTTCTTTGCTATCGCTAGACGTGGTCTACAATATTTAAAAACTGGTAAATTACGCTGATAATAAAGCGCACCTCCAGATTAAAATGACTCCCCACCTCTCACAAATCCATCATAATTTCATAAAATATCTTCATAGTGGATTGGCTGCTGTATTTTTTTCGGCACAGGTCCCTCTGCTTCCTTTCGCACAGCCTTATAAGATATAATTCTGGCTGTGTGCAGCCACCACTAGGGGGAGCTAGCTGCACATGGATTTATGCCGCTTGAAAAAAGCGATATATTCTGTGTGCACTGCGCTCCCCCTGGTGGTGGATACTGTTAATTCCTATTATAGTTTCAATTGAGGTATATGCTAGGCCTCGGATCACGAGATGTGATCAGCCCCAACTGCTAAGTACAGCACTGTACATGACGAACACAAGTCAGCAAGTATACTAGGGAGATAGCGAATGTCTAGGTAAAGTGTATGACCTGATTAAGGCCTCATGCACACGACCGTATCTTTGGTCTGCGCCCGAGCCACATATTTCGCGGCTCGGGCGTGAACCCATTCACTTCAATGGGGCCGCAAAAGATGCGGACAGCACTCCGTGTGCTGTCCGCATCCGTTGCTCCGTTCAGTGGCCCCGCAAAAAAAAATAGAGCATGTCCTATTCTTGTCCGTTTTCCAGACAAGAATAGGCATCTCTATAACGAGCCGCCCATTCCGTTCCACAAATTGCGCAAGGCACACGGAGCGGCTTCCGTGTTTTGCGGATCCGCAAAACACACACGGTCGTGTGCATGTAGCCTTAGTGTATGACCTGATCCTAATATTTAGCAGTTTTCACACTGGCCACTAAGCCTAATAGTCAGACACTTCCTGTTCCTGTTCACTTTTCAGCAGTCATCTCATTATCATCACAGACATGATTTAGAAAGATAAAACGATGATATATAAATAGATGATAGATAGATAGATAGATACATACATACATAGATAAATAAATAAATAGATAGATGATAGATAGATAGATAGATAGATAGATAGATAGATAGCTAAGAAGGCATCCAATTCATTAGCAGTGAGGTCATAGTATATCTACTCCCCCTCCCTGCACAATGACCTCTGTACAGGTCTTAGAGCATGCCCACAATACTCTAATGGTTGTATAAAGCATCTTTACCTCATCTTTTTGGTCTATAAATGATAAAAAAAAGTGAATTTCTCAAAAAATCTATTACCTACAAGGAAATTTAGCCGGAGGATAGGAATGTCTGACAGAAAGGTAAATGTCATTTGTAAATCATCCTTGTGTAACTTGTTCTTCCAGGAATGTTAATGGAAGAATAAGGCTTCGAAGAGCCAGAAACGACAGTCATGTCATCTGCTATATGCTTGCTCTTACAACGTATACCATTATTAGATAGCAACCAGTCAGTGTCCACATACACCGCTATACAGTGCTCAAATATCATCGCTACATTGTGACTGTACAATACCTACATTTTCGGTGCAGCTCAAGATGCTGTTTTCTGCAGGAACAGCGCCACTCTTGTCCACTGGCTGTTTCTGGCATTGCAGCTAGGACCCAAACAGCATCAGAAGTCTGAATAATAAGCGCAGAGCAAGAAGAGGTAGACCATCAGCCAGAGAGGGGATGAAGTGCAGCACAGTCTGTGGAAGCGGCACATTCAAGAGATAGGAATACTTTTATGGTTGTAATGGCTTTGTCTGCAATCTTTTAATAAAGGTTTTTATATATATATATATATATACAGACAGTCGAGACACATTATTATGACCACCCGGTGATATCCAGAGTAACTGCCATGTGCAGCGCGGACAGCAGCTAGACGGGTTCAATAAGGTCCTGGTAGGTTGTCACAGGTATGTGGAGCCATGCTGACTGCAGTGCATCCCACAGCTGCTGGAGGAGGCGTGGGGGGATCCATAGAGCGACCACGACCATCAAGGTGGTCCCACAGAGGGTCAGTTGTCTTCCAGTCTGGGGTATTAGGGGTCAGGATAGTAGTTGGAAGTCTTGGTCATGCTCTTCCAACCAGTGTCAGACATTTCTAGCCGTGTGCATTGTCTTACTGGCAGATCTCATCCACCCCAAGGAAGACAATCAGCATGTATGGGTGTACGTGATCTGTAAGGGGGGATTTATACCCAAATCGGTTAGAGTGCCTTCCACATGGATTAGTGGCCCAGAGAATGCCAGGAAAACCTTCCCCGGACCATAACGCTGTCCCCACCATCTTGTGTTCTCCAGCAATGGCTTCTCCGATGTTCCTCTCCTGACGCCAACGTCCATCCGTTCTATGAAGCAGAAGATGTGACTCTATCAGAGATAGGATCGCTGACCTGTAGTGTTAGACACTGTAGGGTGTCGCTCCATCCTCGCGCACCTTCGTAACTGATGTTCACTTCTCACATCCATGGCACATTGTGCTCCACAGTTTTCACGTTGCTTATTCACAATGGGGCCATTTGTCCACCCACCGTACACTTTCACCACAGCAGCACGAAAACAGTTCACACTGCGCCGATTCAGAAACACCGCCACCCGGGGCCCGAAAGCCGATAATCATCCCATCCTGCAACTCTGAAAAATTGCCCTTTTTACCCCTGACAGTAGCAAGGGATATGTGTGCAGACAGCCTATCACACACCTTATATACCCACCAAGCCAGCTCCACACACCTTATATACCCACGAGCCAGCTCAGCACACCTTATATACCCACCAAGCCAACTCAGCACACCTTATATACCCACTGAGTCAGCTCAGCACACCTTATATACCCACCAAGCCAACTTAGCACACCTTATATACCCACTGAGTCAGCTCAGCACACCTTATATACCCACTGAGTCAGCTCAGCACACCTTATATACCCACTAAGCCAACTCAACACACCTTATATACCCACTGAGCCAGCTCAGCACACCTTATATACCCACTGAGCCAGTTCAGCACTCCTTATATGTCCACCAGATAATATCATGGGTCGTTTGGGGATCATGGGGTCTGGATCTCTAGTAAGTCCTCATAATTCACGATCTAGGAACAGAAAGCTGTAGAAATGAACGTAGAATGGCGCTATATACCTGGGTGAAGCCCTATTCTAGATTGCTCACAGCTCTTTACTGCCCTCTAGTGGATATGCCATGGATCGATCTGATAAAGGATTCGCATTGTTTTTTTATTGGGATTACCTGGCCCAAAGTGTTGTACAAAACATAACTGATTTTCACATTTTATTACAAGCATTTTCACTGCCAAGCCTGTATGCTGTAGCGCAGACAGCTGTTCCGCATACGCCCGTCATGGGGGGTGCCCCCGATTCCCTTAAATGAGCCAGAATGGAGAGACAGTCTGTGTAAGTGGCCCCCTTTCTGTATGACTCAAGCTGTCTGTGTGTTAGGCCTCATGCACACGACCGTATGTGTTTTGCAGTCCGTTATTTTTGCGGATCCATTGTAATAATGCCTATCCTTGTCCGCAAACTAGAAAAAATTAGGACATGCTTTATTTTTTTTGCAGGCCTACGGAACGGACATACTGATGCGGACAGCACATGGTGTGCTGTCTGCATTTTTTGCAGACCTATTGAAATGAATGGGTCTGCATCCTATCAGCAAAAAAAACGGAACGGACAAGGAAACAAAATACGGTCGTGTGCATGAGCCCTTACATGGATGGCCATTCAAGTGAATGACCGCCATATAATACTGTATTACCGCTGGCCACGGCTTTAGCTGTTTGCCGGGGACGCTGGGATCAGGAAACGAGGCGATCAGCTAATTGCCCCAAATAGCTGCAATTCTGAAAGGGGTTTAGAATATTAGGGTACGGCTACACCGGTAACGCCCAGGATTGTGGGGTCATTGCAGTGTAGAGGTGATCCCATAGAAATTAATGAGGTCATAGCATTACGGCTCATGGACACGACCGTATGTAATTTGCGGTCCACAAAACACGGATCAGCAAAAAATACGAATGACGTCCGTGTGACATTCGTATTGGATCCGTTTTTTTGGCGTATCTATTGTAACAAAGCCTATCCTTGTTCGCAAAACAGACAAGAATAGACCATGTTCTATCTTTTTTGCGGAACGGCCATGCGGGCATACGGAAACGAAATGCATACGGAGTAATTTCCGGGGTTTTTTGCGGACCCATTGAAGTGAATGGTTCTGCATACAGGGCGCAGAAAGAACGGAACGGACAAAAAAATAAATTTGTGTGAATGAGCCCTTAGTTGCATGTGTGCCGCAACTGCGACCCATGAATCGCAAAAGATCCAACTCTGCTGTGCCGTGCGACTCACGCTGGGACCTCATTCATTTCTATGGGATCACCGATACACTGCGATGCCTCTGCGATCCTGGACGCTACCAGTGACCGCGGTGCAGCTGTACCCCAATATATATCCAGTGATGGGACAAACCTCCCTGGTGCTCAAGGCAAGGGTTTCAGGATATGCGCCCCCCACCATTCAGCATGATATTTAAAGGGCATCTGTCAGCAGTTTTGTCCCTATGACACTGGCTGACCAGTTACATGTGCACTTGGCAGCTGAAGGCATCTGTGTTGGTCCCATGTTCATATGTGCCCGCATTGCTGAGAAAAATGATGTTTTATTATATGCAAATGAGCCTCTAGGAGCAATGGGGGCGTTACCATTACACCTAGAGGCTCTGCCCCGCCCTCTGTACTTTGATTGACAGGACCAGGTGTGATGATGTTTACTCTGCCTGCCCTGTCAATCAAAGTGCAGAGGGTACAGCAGTTGCAGAGAGAGCAGAGCCTCTAGGTGTAATGGTAACGCCCCTGTTGCTCCTAGAGGCTCATTTACATATATTAAAACATAATTTTTCTCAGCAATGGAGGCACACATGAACATGGGACCAACACAGATGCCTTCAGCTGCCAAGTGCACATGTAACAGGTCAGCCAGTGTCATAGGGACAAATCTGCTGACAGATGCCCTTTAATATTTCTTGCATATCCCCTCCAGGCTTATATATATATGTAGTGGGGTCTTTGAGCTGCTGCAGACCCTCTTCCAGTTCCCAGCAGCCGCACAAGTGTATGAAGGTGAATCAATTTCTTCTTTATTTTATAGGCTTATTCTAATACGCGTTTCGGCACACTGCCTTTCTTCATACTGGCTGAACGTGGAGCTCCGCTCCTTCCCATTGCAGCGCTACTCTGAACGAGTGCTGGCTATCTTGGTTTCACCTCTTCCAGTTCCATCACTTACATACCTGTAGCTATATAATAAGTTCATAGACTGAGCCACTTCTCCCAATGGTGCCCTAGGCAGTTGCCTACTCGGCCTACCCCTCATCCTGGCCCTGAATATAGGAACACTGCCAGGAGTGATTTGATCGTTGTATACAGAGAGCAGTGTGGCTTCATGGTACCCTGCCATCCTAACGCCACCTAGTGGTTGTCCTGCAGAATAAGAGGATATGGAAACTCTATAAGACTAGGCCTGAGGCCCAGAGAATCACCGCCTCGGAGACATTTACGTCAAGAAAGCTATCGTTATAGTAAAGTAATCCAGAGAGATAGAGGAACGGAAGAAATAGAAGGTCCAGAATCTGCAAGGCCATGCACCGGAGACAGTCAGTAAGGTGCTGTCACAGGGACATTACTAATACACCCTTCACACTTTGACACTGTCCTGGCCAGCCGCGTCTTACTCCTGTGCCCCTCAGCCTGGGAATTACAGACTAGTTTCACAAGATCCTCGTTGCCAGCCTTAGACTCTGCAGAGAGAGAGACCCCCATCGTTATCCATACATTGCTATCGGGGAAGATTTGCATTGTGAACTGTTTGGAACTGTGCCTTTAAACTGTTGGATGTACTACTACTCCTATCCTGCACTTTAGTAAAGAGAGACTTATCTATTTCGCACTTACATGTACGTCCTTGCACCCTTACAAAATGCTTAACGTCAAGGGCACTCCAAGTACCGTCAGGCAGAAGCCCCAGCATCTGGGTGCCCCCCCCCATACGAAGAAAGGGTGTGCCCTCCTGTCACTGCCCTGGCCCTAGGGAACCTCGGTATGAGGACTGCCACTGAGAATAACTGACACTACCACTCTCATCCTCTGCTCCTCCTGGGCTTGTGGCACAAAGTTCCCTCTGCTATAACTGCGCAGACAGGTTTAGGGTGTCCTCTCCTAGACCGCATGAGCCCTACTGCAGCAGATCCCCATTATTTAGGGGGTACTTCTTCATACTTACCAATGCTTAGGTTCGTAAAATCGGGGAATCCAAAACCCCACCCCTGGGAGCGCCCCAACTCCACCCAGAAACGCCCATTTATGGGCATGGCTATCGGTCACCCCACCCATTTTCAGCCAGGGACAGTCCCTGCAAATTCGGGACAGTAGGAAACTATGCTTGTGCAAAGTAGTAGACCAAGGCACCACTTGGAACCGAACCGAGTTTGGGAAATGTTTTTTTACAGTACAAATTAATTTCTGAAGTTATTACCTGAAGTCTCATCGGAGCCAATACATCCTAATACTGTACGGAGCACTCGCGCCTATCCCTTAGAAATGCATGCACAGTGCGCCCTCCTTCACTTTGTGGGCTCCATTCTAAGGATAGGTGCGGGTCCCAGATATGCCCCCCAATGTCCAAGATGAGACGACCCCTTTAAAGTGGGCCTGAAAGAAAAACTAAAAATGGGCCCATGTTGTAGGCAGGTCCAAATTGACAGAAGGTGGGACAACAGAAGTAGGTGGGGCCAGCAGAACGACATACCACAGTGCAGCACAAAATACTGCCCCAGCAGAACCAGATACCACAGTGCAGCACAAAATACCGCCCCAGCAGAACGAAATACCACAGTGCAGCACAAAATACCGCCCCAGCAGAACGAAATACCACAGTGCAGCATAAAATACCGCCCCAGCAGAACCAGATACCACAGATACCACAGTGCAGAACAAAATACCACCCCCAGCAGAACCAGATACCACAGTGCAGCACAAAATACTGCCTTATCAGAACCAAATACCACAGTGCAGCACAAAATACCGCCCCAGCAGAACCAATACCACAGTACAGCATGAAATACCGTCCCAGCAGAACCAGATACCACAGTGCAGCACAATATACTGCCCCAGCAGAACCAGATACCACAGTGCAGCACAAAATACTGCCCCAGCAGAACCAGATACCACAGTGCAGCACAAAATACTGCCCCAGCAGAACCAGATACCACAGTGCAGCACAAAATACTGCCCCCAACAGAACCAGATACCACAGTGCAGCATAAAATACCGCCCCAGCAGAACCAAATACCACAGTGCAGCACAAAATACCGCCCCCAGCAGAACCAGATACCACAGTGCAGCACAAAATACTGCCCCCAGCAGAACCAGATACCACAGTGCAGCATAAAATACCGCCCCAGCAGAACCAAATACCACAGTGCAGCACAAAATACCACCCCCAGCAGAACCAGATACCACAGTGCGGCACAATATACCACCCCAGCAGAACCAATACCACAGTGCAGCATAAAATACCGCCCCCAGCAGAACCAGATACCACAGTGCAGCACAATATACTGCCCCAGCAGAACCAAATACCACAGTGCAGCACAAAATACCACCTCAACAGAACCAGATACCACAGTGCAGCACAATATACTGCCCCAGCAGAACCAGATACCACAGTGTAGCATAAAATACCGCCCCCAGCAGAACCAGATACCACAGTGCAGCACAATATACTGCCCCAGCAGAACCAAATACCACAGTGCAGCACAAAATACTGCTCCAACAGAACCAAATACCACAGTGCAGCACAAAATACTGCCCCAGCAGAACCAGATACCACGGTGCAGCACAAAATACCGCCCAAGTAGAACCAAATACCACAGTGCAGCACAAAATACTGCCCCAGCAGAGCCAAATACCACAGTGCAGCACAAAATACTGCCCCAGCAGAACCAGATACCACAGTGCAGCACAAAATACTGCCCCAGCAGAACCAAATATCACAGTGCAGCACAAAATACTGCCCCAGCAGAACCAGATACCACAGTGCAGCACAAAATACCGCCCCAGCAGAACCAAATACCACAGTGCAACACAAAATACCGCCCCAGCAGAGCCAGATACCACAGTGCAGCACAATATACTGCCCCAGCAGAACCAGATACTACAGTGCAGCACAAAATACTGCCCCAGCAGTACCAGACACCACAGTGCAGCACAAAATATTGCCCCCAGCAGAACCAGATACCACAGTGCAGCATAAAATACCGCCCCAGCAGAACCAAATACCACAGTGCAGCACAAAATACCGCCCCCAGCAGAACCAGATACCACAGTGCAGCACAATATACTGCCCCAGCAGAACCAGATACCACAGTGCAGCATAAAATACCGCCCCAGCAGAACCAAATACCACAGTGCAGCACAAAATACTGCAACAGCAGAACCAGATACCACAGTGCAGCACAAAATACTGCCCTAGCAGAACCAAATACCACAGTGCAGCACAAAATACTGCTCCAGCAGAACCAGATACCACGGTGCAGCACAAAATACCGCCCCAGTAGAACCAAATACCACAGTGCAGCACAAAATACTGCCCCAGCAGAACCAAATATCACAGTGCAGCACAAAATACTGCCCCAGCAAAACCAGATACCACAGTGCAGCACAAAATACTGCCCCAGCAGAGCCAAATGTCACAGTGCACCAGAAAATACCGCCCCAGCAGAACCAGATACCACAGTGCAGCATAATATACTGTCCCAGCAGAACCAGATACCACAGTGTAGCCCAAAATACTGCCCCAGCAGAACAAGATACCACAGTGTAGCCCAAAATACTGCCCCAGCAGAACCAGATACCACAGTGCAGCACAATATACTGCCCCAGCAGAACCAGATACCACAGTGCAGCACAATATACTGTCCCAGCAGAACCAGATACCACAGTGCAGCACAAAATACTGCCCCAGCAGAACCGGATACTACAGTGCAGCACAAAATACTGCCCCAGCAGAACCAAATACCACAGTGCAGCACAAAATACTGCCCCAGCAGAACCAGATACCACAGTGCAGCACAAAATACTGCTGCCCACACCACAGTATGAAAATGTCTCATTGTCCTGAGGACGGCAGTACAGTTAAATTCAGGTGGGCACTTGCGGATGCCTGTGCCTGATGCTCCTACATTATTTAATGCTGAGATCATCAGATTTTTATATACCTGGCCGGCGGCCATGAGGAAGGCTTGGGCGGTCCGCTGGGTATTGGCCCACTGGGAAATTTCCCAGTCCTCCCATGTGTGCAACCAGCAACCTACCTCTATCTAATCTTTACCTGATGAGAATCCTGATGACAAAATCCATCTGTAGCAGGAGAGGAGGGCACTTACCTGTGACAGCTCCAGATACAGACAGTTGTCACATCCGAGTGTCCCAGCCATTGCATTTGGTGTTTTTTTTTGGGGCGTTAAACATTAGGGGGCGCTACTGTCCATATGGAGGGATACATGGCTGCTTAAAGGGGTTGTCCAAGTTATATTTATTGATGACCTATCCTCAGGATAGGTCATCAATATCAGATCGGCGGGGGTCCGACACCCGGCACCCCCGCCGATCAGCTGTTTGAAGAGAAGGCGAGCGCCGTGCCAGCGCTGCCTCCTCGTCATTGTTTACATGCTGGCCGTTGCATCTGCAGCGGTGAGCAGGTGTAATTACACCCAAGCCGTTCCATTCATTTCAATGGGACGGCTCGTTTCTATACAAGTGTATACTACAGAGCCGTCCCATTGAAATGAATGGAACGGCTTGGGTGTAATTACACCTGCTCACCGCTGCAGATGCAACGGCCAGCATGTAAACAATGACGAGGAGGCAGCGCTGGCACGGCGCTCGCCTTCTCTTCAAACAGCTGATCGGCGTGGGTGCCGGGTGTCGGACCCCCGCCGATCTGATATTGATGACCTATCCTGAGGATAGGTCATCAATAAATATAACTTGGACAACCCCTTTAAGGTACTAGGCAGGATAAGGAAAGTGATCGCTGGTCCCTATGCTGTCTCATTGTTTGCCGGCAGCAGAGCGTCTATTGCACAGCGCGATCGGCTGCCGGCAAACCAGGATTTTTTAACATGCTAAAAGATTCCAATTACCCCAGCGAGAGTTTGATTTATTTGTGTAATCGGCAATAGCGTTACACTGCCACATGGTCGCTAATGGTTTTTACGATCCGCTTAGGTTACACCCGACGGGACAGCCTGTTGGATCCGTTCTGCCGCGAGTGTGAAAGCAGCCTTAGCAATAATCTCCACATGTAATAGGACTATTAGGCCTAGTTCACACTTCAGTGTTTTGTCAGTGATTTCCATCAGTGATTGTGAGTCAAAACCGGTCAAAAACACAGCAGAGGTGCAGATCTTTCCCTTATACCTTATCTCTGTGTACGCTTCTGGTTTTGGCTCACAATCCCTGATGGAAATCACTGACCAAACACTGAAGTGTGAACTAGGCCTTACTGAGGCGTGAATGTAAATGACCCCATGAGGTCCTACTGAGCTTTTCAAGTGATGCTTCACTCCCACAACAGGATATACAGCACGAGTGGAAGAGATCCCCATCATTCACACCAAACGTACAGTGTCCCTGGGATGTTTTTTTTCTATCATATATCACTGTAGAGATCTGATTAAAGGGAGTCTGCCCCCAGGAAGGTCACTGGTACAAGAGGCACAGTGGGGGGGATTTATCAAGCCGGGGCAAAGCAAAACTGGCTTAGTTGCCCAAAGCAACCAATCAGATTCCACCTTTCATTTTCCAAAGGAGCTCTGAAAAATGAAAGCTGGAATCTGATTGGTCGCTAAGGGCAACTACTCCAGTTTTGCTTTGCACCAGTTTGATAAATCTCCCCCCGTGTCGTATAGGGCTAGCTCAGATGAATATAATACCTTTGTGTCATTCTGGAGAAAAAAAATACTTTTAACCCATATGCAAATAAGATGTTCAGTGCATTGAGGGAGGGCCCAAGATACTCAGTGCACCCTTGCTCCTCCTCCTTCCTCTTCCCGCCCCTCCCTTTCCTTCTTTACTCCTTCTGCAGTCCTCTCACCTGGCCCTGTCAATCCAGAAAAAAGGGAGCACTCTGCTGGCAGTATTATTTATGGGGGCGCTCTGCTGGCAGTATTATTTATGGGGGCGCTCTGCTGGCAGTATTTTTTATGGGGGCGCTCTGCTGGCAAAGCTTATTATAGGAGGACTCTGCTGGCAGTACTATTTATGGGAGTGCTCTGCTGGCAGTATTATTTATGGGAGCGATCTGCTGACAGTACTATTTATGGATATATACTAGAGAGTGAATCTGGATCGCACATCCTCAACACTATGCTTTTGATGTATTGACTGTATCAGCATAATTACGTGGCATATCCGCACAATTTGTAATACATTGTATGCTGTGCATAAGAGGCATTAGTTTACAGTTTGATCAAAGAGCATAAGCCCACAGTATTATTTATGGGGGCACTCTTCTGGCAGTACTATTTATGGGCACTCTGCTGGCAGTACTATTTATGGGGGCGCTCTGCTGACAGTACTATTTATGGGGGCGCTCTGCTGGCAGTATTATTTATGGGGGCGCTCTGCTGGCAGTATTATTTATGGGGGCGCTCTGCTGGCAGTATTATTTATGGGAGCGCTCTGCTGGCAGTATTATTTATGGAAGCACTCTGCTGGCAGTACTATTTATGGGAGCGCTCTGCTGGCAGTACTATTTATGGGGGCGCTCTGCTGGCAGTATTATTTATGGGGGCACTCTGCTGTCTGTACTATTTATGGGCGCTCTGCTGTCAGTATTATTTATGGGGGCGCTCTCCTGGCAGTATAATTTATGGGGCCGCTCTGCTGGCAGTATTATTTATGGGGGCGCTCTGCTGGCAGTATAATTTATGGGAGCGCTCTGCTGGCAGTATTATTTATGGAAGCACTCTGCTGGCAGTACTATTTATGGGAGCGCTCTGCTGGCAGTGCTATTTATGGGGGCACTCTGCTGTCAGTACTATTTATAGGGGCACTCTGCTGGCAGTATTATTTATGGGGGCACTCTGCTGGCAGTACTATTTATGGGGGCGCTCTGCTGGCAGTATTATTTATAGGGGCACTTTTCTGGCAGTACTATTTATGGGGGCACTCTGCTGGCTGTACTATTTATGGGGGCACTCTGCTGGCAGTACTATTTATGGGGGTGCTCTGCTGGCAGTGCTATTTATGGGGGTGCTCTGCTGGCAGTATTATTTATAGGGGCACTTTTCTGGCAGTACTATTTATGGGGGCGCTCTGCTGGCTGTACTATTTATGGGGGCACTCTGCTGGCAGTACTATTTATGGGGGTGCTCTGCTGGCAGTGCTATTTATGGGGGCGCTCTGCTGGCAGTATTATTTATGGGGGCGCTCTGCTGGCAGTGTCCCTCTGGCTCTGATGGCGCTGTCAATACATATGGGCATATTATTCGTGCACTATATGGCAGCACTGTCTGGTGACGTCTATAACGGCTCCTGCCTGTCATTACACGTGTGTGGTGTCATTATCACATTATATCAGATGTAAGATTTCCCTCTGCTTAACAAGTAACCACTGGTTAATAAATCTCCGGCGAAACGATGGGAATACCCTTCTATAAGACGCTAGTCACACTGTTTCGTTGCCGCAGTTACCGCTCACTGCCCCTCTCCCTGCCTATCGGGCCGCAGCACGGTTTTTGTCCGTTTGTCTTCCTAACCGTTGCCAATAAAGCTTGTTCACCCTCCCCAGGCCTTTTAAATCGCCAGCCTCCCATGCTGCTCCGCGGCAGGCGGCTTTGGAATTTAAATCCTAGCAGCCAATCAGGAGAGCGCATTCTGCTTCAAAACCAACGGCGGCAGCAGGGCCGGGAGCAGAGAGATTAAAGGGCCGGGAGAAGCAGCACGTCTAGCCCCGGAGTCTCCGTACAGTGTTCAGTGTAGTCATGGCCCAAGTGGACGGCAGGACGGCTGCGCAGACAGCCAAGCCCCCGGGAGCTTCCGCGGTGAAGGAGATCCCCGAGGTCCTGGTGGATCCCCGCACCCGGCGCCGCTACCTCCGCGGACGCTTCCTCGGTAAAGGCGGCTTCGCCAAGTGCTATGAGATCACCGACCTGGCCAGCCGGGAGGTGTTCGCCGGGAAGATCGTCCCCAAGTCCATGCTGCTGAAGCCGCACCAGAAGGACAAGATGACCATGGAGATCGCCATCCAGCGCAGCCTCTCGCACAGTCATGTGGTCGGCTTCCACGGCTTCTTCGAGGACAACGACTTCGTCTACGTCGTGCTGGAGCTCTGCAGGCGGAGGGTAGGACGGCCGGGGGGGACTACAGGTCACAGCATGCCCCCACTCTGGCTGTGGAGCCTAGGGATAACGGACACCAGCTGTGCTATATGATGGGGGACTACAGATCCCAGCATGCCTCCAGCTATGCAAAGCCTGTGAGGGACTTCAGATCCCAGCATGCCTCCAGCTATGTAGAGCCTAGTAATAATACCAGCATCTGGGGGACTACAGATCCCAGCAATTCCCGCACCCCCTCGCTATGGAGCCTAGGGATAACTGACACCAGCTGTGCTATATGATGGGGGGGACTACAGATCCCAGCATGCTCCCAGCTATGTAGATCCTATGGGGAACTACAGATCCCAGCTATGTAGAGCCTGTGAGGGACTACAGATCCCAGCATGCCCCCAGCTATGTAGCGCCTATGGAGGACTACAGATCCCAGCTATGTAGAGCCTGTGAGGGACTACAGATCCCAGCATGCCCCCAGCTATGTAGCGCCTATGGAGGACTACAGATCCTATCATGCCCCCAGCTATGTAGCGCCTACGGAGGACTACAGATCCCAGCATGCCCCCCAGCTATGTAGATCCTATGAAGGACTACAGATCCCAGCATGTCGCTACTTTTCTGTGCCCTATGGATCATGCTATCTTATTGGAGGGCATGCTGGGAGTTCTGGTGCTCCTACTAAGCAGGGCTGATGCTGGGTTCTCGGTGCAGTAACCGTTATCTCCCTTTGTGTGCCTGTCCCCGGCGGACTACAGATCCCAGCCTGGCCTCCTTATATAACGTGGTTGCATGATTGACAACTTGGTGCTGCAGCAGTTGTTTCCACTTCCTTTGTGGGGTTGTCGGGGATGATTTCGCGGTTCTGGTGTTGGTTCTAGAACTCCGAACCTCCAGGGCTTCAGTGTCAGTTCCGTCCATGGCCTGAGGCTCAGTAACAGCTCACATACCAACTGCTAGGAGCTGGCCCTGCTCTCTGCTGCCACCTGCTGGCCGCTCCCCGGCACTGCAGCTCTGGACCGTTTACTTCTCTCTCCTCCCTCAGATCCCCGGGGGCCCATTCCTGGCCACATTTCTACCATGTTTGTCACTATTTAGCAAAAAGTGCAGCAGGGGATGTTTAGGGTAGTAGTTGGAGACCGCAGATTTAGTTTTTTTTCATTGTTCTGCGTCTTGACTCCTAATTGTTTCCTTCTCCAGTCCTTACTGGAACTCCACAAGAGGAGGAAAGCGGTGACTGAGCCGGAGGCGCGCTATTACCTGCAGCAGACCATCCAGGGCTGTCAGTATCTGCACAGTAACAAGGTCATCCATCGCGATCTGAAGCTCGGGAATCTCTTCCTCAACGATGAAATGGAGGTCAAGATAGGTAAAACCGGGGCTCCCCTTTATCCTGCGCATGCTTTAACTGTGCAATATATACTAGGTTCTGTCAGGAGTTGTCAGTGCCGCTGTGCTAATGGCATATTTGGCTGGGCATTACATTCTGCACTACCAAACGCACAGGAGAATACAGCACCACATAACTCTTACATCCAGTGATGTCTCTTCTGATGTAGACCTTCTCGTTCCTCATCTTCTCCATTGGCAGCAGACCGCCATGATGGTTTCTTCCCGCCAAGTCTCTCTGCAGAGTGTGCTACACATCTTGGGGTATTTTCACACTTGCGGCAGGACGGATCCGGCAGGCTTTTCAGCCTGCCGGATCCATCTTGCCGCAAGTGCCCGTGTGCTGCCGCTCTGTCCCCATTGACTATAACGGGGTGCAGCGCGTGGCCGGAGGTCGCCGGATTAAAAAACCTGCATGTCCGACCTTTCAGTCCAGTGATCTTTGCCGCGCACAGCTGTGCTGCGCCGTAGCTCCGCCCCATTATAGTCAATGGGGACGGAGCGGCAGCACGGCCACTTGTGGCAGGACGCATCCGGCAGGCTGAATAGCCTGCCGGATCCGTCCTGCCGCAAGTGTGAAAGTACCCTTAGATTCCTCACTTTTCAATCTTCTGTTATCCTGTTGCTCCCCCCAGTAACAGTACTCCACAAAAGTCCTACCAATGCCCTCATTACTATAGTGCCTCTACAGTGACAATGCTCCCTGGCAGTGCCTGTTAGTAGTAGTGATCCCCCATATTGGACCCAATCATTCCCCCAACAACCTCCAGTAGTAATGCCCCAAAGTGCCCCAAAAGTAGTGGTAAGGCATCCAGTAGAACCCTATTAGTAATAAGCCCCCCATGGTGCTCCCTCTAGTTGTATTGACCCCAGTAGTTATAATGCTCCCCCTGTATTGACCCCAGTAGTTATAATGCACCCCCTGTATTGACCCCGGTAGTTAGTAATGCCCTCTGTGGGAGTGAATGGCGGTTCCTGTGCCCCGCAGCACTATTCAACTGCATCTCTGTCCTGAGGAGGGCAATACGGTGGTGTTTGCAGTAGGGCAATACTTTCCGGGTCCTGGGCAAAAACATTTAGGACCTAAGTCCTGGCCTAGCGATGCCAGGGGTAGCCCACTCCTGCATTGGCTCGTGGCATTTGCCAGCTGGGCTGTCCAGCCCTGTCTGTCACTTTAAAAGTGCAAACCCTGATGGTGCAGACTGTCGGAGCCTGCTGGGAGCTGGTTGTGTAACGGTCTGCAGAGGGGAGGATTTATTATGATCTGGGTAGTCGGACCTTCACTGATGTCAGTTACTTCCTTATATCCGGAACACCCCTTTAATCATAGATTTATTTTCAGGTGATTTTGGATTAGCAACCAAGGTGGAATTTGATGGGGAGCGAAAGAAGACCCTTTGTGGGACGCCTAATTATATCGCACCTGAGGTTTTGGGCAAGAAAGGACACAGTTTTGAGGTGGACATCTGGTCCTTGGGATGCATCATGTAAGTAGGAGCAATGGGCATATACATGGCGGATGGTCACTGTACTGATTAGGGTTGTTTCGGGTATCGAACTTTCGATACCCAATCGATACTTTTCTCTGGTATTGCACTCGATACCAGGAAAAGTATTTTATCGATACTGGGCTGCACTACTGCACAGCCCAGTATAGGAGAGCGTGGCTGCGCCGCTCTCAGCGCGGCCATGTTCTCCTCGGCAGCACAGGGAGAAGGAGGCAAGTGTCTCCCTCCCCCTGTGCTGCCGCTGCAACCAATAGAGGGAGAGGGGGCGGAGGAGGGGCGGAGCTGGGGGACGGGAGCACTGGCCAGCAATGCCGAGTACAGTTTCTTATATAAATGCAGGCAGAAGACACAGCCTGCCAGCACCTGCCTGTGACCGAGCGCTGCGATCAGAGGCTATTAACCCCTCAGGTGCGGCACCTGAGGGGTTAATAGCCTCTGATCGCAGCGCTCGGTCACAGGCAGGTGCCGGGAGCCTGCGCCTTCTGCCTGCATTTATATATGAACGTAATTAGGCTGGCCAGTGGCCCCCTCCCTAGTATTAAAACATTGGTGGGCAGTGTGCCCCCTCCCCCGTATTAAAACATTGGTGGGCAGTGTGCCCCCCCTAGTATTAAAACATTGGTGGGCAGTGTGCCCCCCCTTCCCCCCAGTAATAAAATCATTGGTGGCAGTGGCCACAGGGTCCCCTCAGCTCCTCCTCATTGGTGGCAGTGATCGGAGCCCCAGCACTGTAATGCTGGGGCTCCGATCGGTTACCATGGTAACCAGGAAGCTTCTGAAGTCCTGGCTGCCTTGGTCAGCTCCCTGCTGCTGTGTGCACTGTGCACAGGGCAGCAGGGAGAGGGTGAGATCCTATTCACCCTGATAGAGCTCTATGAGGGTGAATAGGATGAGAAGATCCCAGGTTCTAGCCCCTAAGGGGGAAAATAGTTAATAAACTGTAAAAAAAAAAAAAAGTTAAAGTACACCAAAATATGAATTATAAATCACCCCCTTTCCCAATTTTACATATAAAATATATAAACAATACATAAATAAAATATTACATATCGCCACGTCTCAAAAGTCCAAACTATTAAAAAATCCACTTTTATGCGGTGAACGCCGAAAAAGAAAAAATGCACGATTCGCCATTTTCTTTTAGTCGCCTTCTCCCCACAAAAAAGTAGGATAGGACTGTTGTATTATGAGCCGGCGGTTTCATAAAATGTGGAATGCACGCAGATTTTTTTCGGCGTTTTTATTTTTTTCGCGTGGTATCGAGTATCGCAATACTTTTTTATGGTATCGATACCGAATAAAAATTTTGGTACCGAAACAACTCTAGTACTGATAGCCATATGTTACTTAGAGGGTGTCTACAATTTACTGCAAAGAAGGCACCTTCCGGTGCTGGAGCCATGGGTGGTCACCATACTGGCATCCCCTCCTGTGAGTCTGGCCCACAATATCCCATCTTTCGATGAATAGAAATGCAGGTGCACGATAGATGCAGTCAGCCTACACCTGGCCCTCCTGTAGGGGGCAGCATAGCACCAACTGCCTGATCTACTGTAGGTGTGACTGAAATAGTCTGCTTGGTTGCCACCTTGTGGCTGCCTGAGGAATTACACTGACATCTCTGTCCCGGCAGGTACACGCTGTTGGTTGGTAAACCTCCCTTCGAGACGTCGTGCCTAAAGGAAACTTACTTGAGGATTAAAAAGAACGAGTACTCCATTCCAAAGGTGAGCGGAATCAGGCCCTTGTGTATTCACACTGCAGTTTCAGCACAGAGGGCAGATTTACTAATGTTATGGTGCTGCACCTCGTAAGTTTTAGCTGGGGGTGGGTCTCCTCTGTATGCAGGTGCATGTCAATCCACCGCTCCAGTCACTTCTATGGGACTAAGAGGATGGGGTTGCAAACTCTGCTGCAGCACCCCTGCTGGCCAGGTTGAGCATTGCAGTCAGTGGACAGAGGTGTCTTCAGAACGCTTTCGATGTAATGACCTTTTCATGGATGGGGTGGGGGCTCTTCCACAAGGGTCACCACTGAATTTCACACAGAACCAGGTCTACAGTGCTTGTGCTGCAGCTAACCTTTTTTATTTCTTCCAGCACATTAACCCACTCGCCGCCGCCCTCATACAGAAGATGCTCCGCTCAGACCCCACCACCCGGCCCACGATAGAAGAGCTGCTGACTGATGAGTTCTTCACCAGCGGTCACATTCCCAGCCGCCTGCCCACTAGCTGCTTGACGGTACCCCCACGATTCTCCATAGCACCTAGCACCATTGATCCAAACTTTAGGAAACCCCTTACTGCTATAAATAAAGGTAGGTCCCCATCCATGTAGATCTTCAGCCCCTGTAAATCCATGACGCAGGTCTTGGTCCATCTAACGTGCTGTATTGGTTCCAGGCCAGGACTCTCCCATGGTAGAGAAAACTGCACCTGCCAAGGACGAGGATATGCTGCCACCGGAGTTGGCGGAGCCCGCTGACTGCTACCTGTCTGACATGATGCAGCAGCTCACCAGCGTCAATGCTGCTAAACCCTCAGAGAAGGCTGTGGTTCGTCAAGGTAAGGGGCGTCCATTGGCCGGTCTGTTTTGCTACGTGTGACTATAAAGGACACTGTCCTAACGTTGCGCTCACTTTGCAGAGGAAGCGGAGGATCCGGCCTGCAACCCCATCTTCTGGGTCAGTAAATGGGTGGATTATTCTGACAAGTACGGCTTAGGTGGGTAACGCCCTGCAGCTCCCCCAATCGTGGTCTCCACAGACGTCACCCATCAGTCCATGTCATGGGCCCCTTTGTTCCCTCCAGGTTACCAGCTCTGTGACAACAGCGTCGGCGTTCTGTTCAATGACTCGACGCGACTGATCATGTACACCGACGGCGACAGCTTACAGTACATAGAGAGGAACAACACTGAGTCCTACATGAATGTGCGCTCCTACCCGTCTGCTCTGACCAAGAAGGTAAGCCTATGTTATAGCAGAACTGCCTGCTGTGTTGGCGAAACCTGTGGTTGGCTCATCTACTGGAACGATTGGTACAATAAAAGGGTCACAGCCCAATCAATTTGCCATTGCCTTGGTGCACTCTTTGCTCTAGCGGTCAACAACCATGGTGCCGATCCACAGGCGACCATGTGACATGAAAGTGCCAAGTCCACTGGAGTGAAGAGCAGCTGTTTAGGTGCTATTCCAAAGGGATTGTCCATGAGTTTACGATTGGTCATTGATATATGATCAGCTGGGTGCCGGGTGTCAGACACCCACCGAGCACCTTTTTTCCAGTTTGTTGTCTGCAGGAACCAGCTCCATCCACTGCACAAGCTATGTGGTTTTGATGTCAGAGCTAACCCGAACCAGCTTACTGGTGGGGTGTCAGACCCCTGACAACTGCGTATTGACGGCCTATCCTGAGGAAAGCCCATCAGTAGTAAAATTCTAAACAACCCCATTAAATAGAGGGGTAGAGATCAAATTGGGGAACCTGTCATGTACCAACACCTCCTCACCAGCGCTGTGCTGATGAAGCGGAGGATGTTGTGCTTGCTGTATAGATGCATCATCAGTGCCATGTGCGTGCACCCTATCCTGATGGAAGAGGGTCCTGGACTCTTCTCATGGTCCGTTTTAATTTCACTTGCTCTTCGTGGCCAGCTATGGACAGTATCTAGACCCTATACTCAATCTACCTAACGGCATTACTGGTGGATTAGTAGCCCCAAAATTAGCTGACGGGATCCCTTTAAATTCTGTCCGAGAGTCTGGCTTGGGACACCCCTCTTAACCGGCTTAGAGGTGGGCCAGCCATTGCCCGCATGACCTGTGATGCAGGAATAGTTCCCATATTGGCTTTTTTGCGGAAGCTGACCCCCACCTTCTTGCTGCCTGCAGATCACACTACTGAAATACTTCCGAAACTACATGAGCGAGCATCTGCTTAAAGCGGGTGCCAACATCACCCCTCGGGATGGAGATGAGCTGGCTCGCCTTCCCTTCCTGAGAACTTGGTTCCGGACAAGAAGCGCCATTATCCTTCACCTGAGTAACGGAACGGTCCAGATCAACTTCTTCCAGGTAAGTCCATAGTGAAGGTGCGTGTTCAGACATTGCAAACGCTTAGGGATCCTAAACCATTGGTTACAATGCCAGGATGTGCCATAAGCTTATGATCAGCAGGGCTCTGCCCTTTGTGCCCCTGTTAGCTATGGAACGGACACTGCATCAGTGGGGGCAATGTCTCCTTAACTCCTTCTGATCAGCTATATTACGTCACTACTTACAGTGGGTGGTGGGGAACCCCTTTAGGCTTGATCCGGTCAAGTTGTGGGTTGCTCTTTAAGTTTTGGCAACACTGCACTCGTCCAGCTGACATCTCGTATCTGAGACGTTGGTGGCATATCACTTAGGGTATTTTGTAGAAAGGGTAAATAGACCGCAGCACTTGGTGTCAAAGTATAGCGGTTTTATTCACAAATTGTGATGTTTCGACTTCAAAAAGTCTCTCCTGCTTGAGAGACTTTGAAGTCGAAACGTTGCACAGTTGGTCAATAAAACCGCTATACTTTTGAAGACCGAGTGCTGCGGTCATTCACCCTTTCTACAAATTGTCTGGAGCTCAACACCGTGGGCACTGCCACCATTTGAATCTACCATATTGGACTGTGAGTAGTGCTGTCTTTCCTTTAGATCAGTGATGCTCAACCTGCGGCCCTCCAGCTGTTGTAAAACTACAACTCCCACCATGCCCTGCTGTAGGTTGTCCGGGCATGCTGGGAGTTGTAGTTTTGCAACATCTGGAGGGCTGCATGTTGAGCATCCCTGCTTTAGATTATATCGCTAGGATATGTCATCAATGTCGGGTGTAGGTTCCACCTCTGGGATCTCCAGAATGGGACCCCCAATAGTGAGTGGAAAGCAGCTGTGCATGCATGGCCGCACTCTATTTCTATGTGACTGCTGAATATAGCAGAGTGCAGTCACTCAGCTATTGTCAGAACTCCCATAGAAACAAATAGTGGGCCCTGCACAAGCACCGCCAGTGCTCCATGTGATGCCTATGGGCACGCCAGAGATGGCTAAACCAGTGCTCAGCTATTCTCAGCAGTCCCATAGAACTAACTAATGGAGGGTGGCTGTGCGCTCTTCACTTTCAGGGGCCTGTTCTGGAGATAGGTGAGGGCCCTACCTCCAAGACCCACACTTGTCCAACTTCGATGGCATAATCCCTTTAAAAAGGATGCCGTTCCCAGGCCCCCTCCAATCCAGCAGAGTCCCTTCATCCTCTCATCTGGGCTGCAGCCGATCCCTGGCCTCAGCAGTGTCATGCTGCACACCAATAAGAGCGGTGATGTCCTGCAGAGGACTGAAGGGCAGCAATGAATCGGAGGAGAGGTTAGCTTTTCAACCTCCCTGCAATTTGCCTCGCAAACGCTTTCATCTTGGACACCCCCTTAACTAGATCTCCATTTGCAGGATCACACCAAGATCATCCTGTGTCCCCTCATGGCCGCAGTCTCTTACATTGATGAGAAACGGGAGTTCCACACATACAAGCTGAGCCTCATCGAGGAATTTGGCTGCTGCAAAGAACTGGCGAGCCGGCTGCGTTACGCCCGCACAATGGTGGAGAAACTGCAGAACACGAGGTCTGGAGCCGCCATACACGTTAAGGCCTCTGCGTAGCTGGACTACAGAAACATGGACGCCATCTCCTCTGCGTCGCTCCCAGGGCGCTGAAGTCTTATGTATGATAGGCGGTTAACACAGACCCGGGCAGCAGCAGCCGTTTGTTTTTATGCCAGGACTGAGAAGTTATGTATTAAACTAGATGTCTAACTTACCAGACTGTACGTTCATTACTCTGATCTGCCTGTGCACTTACTGCATGTGCTCTTACTGTTAGTGCCGAGGGCGACTTCTGTCACTGGTAATTATCATGGACCTGTCTGTCACTTCTCAATGAACCTGTCTGTCACTTCTCAATGTTGTCAGGTTTTAATGTAAAATATCAGATTTATAACTTTTGTATAGTAATGAGATTAAAGTTCTTTGTTTATGTATACAGAGCCTTGTCTTATGCCAGTGTGAACAAGTCCTTGGATCTTTTAGGTGCCTCGTAAGGGAATGGTGGGCTTCTGGTGAGTTCAAGGGGTTTCCTGTTTTATACTGATGACTGATCCTCAGGATTAGTCATCAGTATCTGATCAGTGGGGGTCTGACTCCTGTCATGCCCATCGATCGGCTGTGGGAGGAAGCTGCGCGTTCACTAGAGCTCCTGTAAGCCCCACAGCCTCCGTACAGCTCGGCAGTTCAGGCCCATTGACCTGAATGGTATGGAGCTGCCTCTGAGTATCTGCTCCCCCCGCTCCCCACTACTTACTATGGCAACCAGGACTTTAGTAGCGTCCTGGCTGCCATAGTAACACTGAAAGCATTTTGAAGACTGATCAGTTTTCAAATGCTTTCAGTTGTCTTGCGTTGATGGATCCGGCAGGCATTTCCGGCGACGGAAGTGCGGGCCGGATCCGCACAACGCAAGTGTGAAAGGACTAAGGAGATGAGGTATTTAAAGTGCTTGCTAGGATATATGCCTCTAATGTCAGACAAGTGGTGGGACCAGAACCTAGCTCTAGAACAGAGCACCCAAAGTTAAATTCTGTGGGAGTGCTGAAAATAGTCAAGCGAGGGAGACACCCCATTCACGTCTATGGAACTGCTGGAAATAGCCGAGAGTATTTTCAGCACTCCAATGAATGGAGGGCTATCACGTTTGTGCAGTGCGCTCTTGTTCATTGGGAGCTCTGGTCTAGAGCCAGGTGCGGGTCCCATCTCTCTGACATTGGTGGCTTATCCTAGTGATATCCCACCAATGTTTGAGGTGAGACAATCCCTTTAATAGTCAGAACAGTCGTTATTACCTTGGCACATTTAATTCCATCTCTTCAATCTTTAAAAGAATATATACAGACTCTCTCCGGCAAATACAAAATAAATTACATCCTTAAAAAAAAGTATTTAAAAAATAACCACTGTCCTTAATATTTAGGAAAATAGAATCTATGGTGAACAGACCCTTATAAAGACACAAAGGGATTGTCCTATTCTGACCACCCCTTTGTCTAACTGGACCTTGGGTCCAGCAGCTAAAATCCCAGTGACCACCTGTTAATGGGTGACCAGGAGTTGAAACCCCCTCTAACATCCATATACTCTAGTAGTGCAGGTTCCAACATACCTTAAAGGGGTATTCTGGTTGTCTCAAACTATTGGTGGGGGTCCTACTACTGAGACTCCCACCAATCATGAGAACGGGGGTCCCATACACCCTGCAGCCCCCGCAAAGAATAGCGCAGTCGGCTGCACATGCACGCAGCTGCTCCATTCACTTCTATAGGAATTCCGGAGATTACTAAGCACTGTACTCCTGTGGATAGGAGATAACTTGTACCAACTGGAATACCCTTTTAGGCCTCCTGCACACGACCGTTGTTCTGATCCGCATCCGAGCCGCAGTTTTTGTGGCTCGGGTGCGGACCCATTTACTTCAAAGGGGCCGCAAAAGATGCGGACAGCACTCCGTGTGCTGTCCGCATCCGTTGCTCCGTTCCGTATCCCCGCAAAAAAAATAGGCATCTTTTTAATGGGCCACCCGGTCTGTGCTGCAAATTGCAGAGCGCACACGGACGCCATTCGTGTTTTGCGGACCGCAAAACACACAACGGTCGTGTGCATGTAGCCTGAATGTAACATTCCCATGCACCAAAATAGATACGGATCCCATAGCAGGAAACGTATTCCTACTTTAATGAAGAGATCTTCAATGTGTGCCACAGCAACTGTCAAACTGCAACTCCCATCATGCCCTGACAGCCTGCAGCTGTCTGGGAGTTGCAGTTTTTCTGCAGGTTGAAGACTCCACCACTGGGATCTGCACCTGTTTTTCAAAGTGTGGGCCCTGCAATGCGCTCCTTAGCTGCAAGTGACCACCGCCTTATCAAGGCGCCCTTGTGTTGCACGTTATATAAAAGCAAAGAGTGATAAAAATAATCGTGCAAATACATAATCCAGTGCATTGAACAGTATAAAAACAGGGGGCCTGGTCACAAATCAAGTTATGTCCAGCTGGACCCCACCACAGACTGGTCAGGTCGTGGTTACTTCAGGCTGTCCAGGTAGCATCGTCAACCTTCTGGCTCCCAAAGATAATAGGGGTGGAATGGTCTCTCATGTGCACACTGTTCCAAAGCCTGGTGTGTGTGAAGGAGCAGAAGTGGGAAACGTGATGTAAAATAAGCCACAAAATCATCAGGGACGGAGCCGAGTGTCTCCTGGACTTCAGCCGGCAGCTCGTGGTAATGATGTTTCTGGAGAAAGCCAAAAATTCACCAAGTTATACATAAAGACATTTTTTTATATTTTTCTAATGCATCTAAAATAAAAATTCAGCTTTCCAACTAGTATTTAAAATCTCAGTTTTATGTCTAAGGCCTTATTCACACGTCCGTAGTGTTTTGCGGATCCATAAACACGGCCGGCAGCCCCATAGAAATGTCTATTCTTGTCCGCAATTGCGGGCAAGAATAGGACATGCTCTACTTTTTTGCGGAGCTGCGGCCGTAAGATCGGCAACGCGGTCCGCAAAAACTGATGCGGAGAGCACAGTGTGTGCTCTCCGCATCGTTCCGTGTCCCATTCACAGTCAATGGGTCCACACGTATTCCGCAGAATTGCGGACGACATTGTGGACGTGTGAATAGGGCCTAAATCTTCTATGCAGACCTATGCGTCTCCATGGTCACAGACTACAAACAAACCCTGTGTAGTCTGATCCTGCGGTCACACTTCCTTTCTGCTTCCTCCACGTTTTGCTCCCATCATATATACAGTAGGTTACCAAAAATGTAAAAAATTACCAGGACAGGTTATTTTCAGGAGTACGTCATGCTCCAACTGAATATTTTTTTTAATGCAGTTTTGGCAGATAAATCTACGGCAACTTAGTCATAAGATGCACTTTTTCTCCCAGCTGTGAGGGAAAAGTGGCAGTGCGTCTTAGGCTAGGGCAGTGGTCAGCAAACTGCGGCTCTAGAGCTACATGTGGCTCTTTAGTCCCTTGATATTGGCTCTTCCCGGTGCGGGCTCGCATGTACAGTGGGATCGCATTTTCGTTGCCCGTGGCAAAAATCGGCAGGAGGAGGACCAGGAAGCAGTGAAGGCTCTGTACTCACCGCTCCCTGGTCCTCGGCTGTAGGCTGTACAGAGCTGCGCACAGTGTGAGGCGCTCTGTGACGTTACGCTCTGCACGCCAGTTCACAGCACAGTCGACAGCAGGAGGAACACAGAGCGAGGGTGGTGAGGAGCAGCGGCATCCAGGAGCAGGAGAGGTAAGTGCTTTTTTATTTTATGAAACTTGGGACTGATTTGAGGCAATGGGGTTATGAGAATCATAATGGGGGATATGAGAGGCATCATGGATCATAAAGGGGATGATGAGAGGCATCATGGATGATAATGGGGATGATGAGAGGCATGGGGCTCTTATCTGAGGTCATTTTGGGGTCATTTACTTTGGCGTCTGATCTGAGGGAGGTCTTATTAACATTGGGGGTCTGATTGGTGGTCTGACCTGAGGTGTAATGAAAAATATTTTTTTTCATATTGTCCTTCTCTAAAACCTACGTGCGTCTTATAGGGTGAAACGTTGTGGAGAGAAAGATGTAGTGTCGAGGAGTGAGAAAGGTATGTTCAGATGGTTAGGAATACCCTTATTAAGTTAATAACAATGTACCTTCCTATATAGTTTACGTTTAAAAAATTTGGCTCAAGAAAAAATAAAAAAATCGCTGTTTTGTTGATATTTGGCTCACTTGACTAATAAGTTTGCCCACCACTGGGCTAGGGCTATACGGTGACATCTTGTCGCACGACAATTTTTCTAATGATAGTCTATGGTGTCGCACAGTACGTAGTGCACGTAGGCGTACAATATGACCTGTGCGATGTCAGGTCAGTGCAGCGTGGGCCGAAAGAAGATCAGGGAGTGGTGAGTGGATCTGCAGCGCTGTCCGTAGCAGGAGAGGTACGTTTTTTTTGTTTTATTTTTTAAATGTCTGAGGATGATGGTCTGATCTGAGGCTGATTGAGCTTGAGGCTCTGATTTTGGGGTCTCAGATCTGATGAAGAATGGGGGTCTGATTGGGGGGGGGGACTGATCTGAAGTCAGATGAAGATTGGGGGTTTGATTCGAGGTCTGATGAGAAATATTTTTTTCCTCTAAATCATGGTTGCGTCTTACAGTCAGAGGCGTAAGCTGCAAGAAGGCCCTAGAGCTCACCTACTGCTTCCTCAAACATCAAGGCTGCTAGCACGGGCGTAGGAAGCGGGGGGGGGGGGGGGGTCGGATCCCCCTCAGGAAATAATGCGGGGGGGACAGTTATGCTAAAATCCGGTGGCGGGGCACAGGGTGATGAACGCTTCCATTGTGGAAACGTTCATCTCCATAGTCATCTGTATTGCCATCCCCAGGACAGCGATACAGATGGCTGTGCTGCGGAGCAGGAGAGGGAGAGGCGTCTCCCTTCCCTGCTCCTCTGATAGGCTGGCACGATAACAGCCTATCAGATGTTGGTACAGGCGGCAGCCTATCAGATGTTGGTACAGGCGGCGCGATAACGTCATCACTCCGTCTGTGAGCCGTACAGCGCGGGACACAGGCCGGAAGAGGCCTGCATCGCATCGCTGTGACGGATAGAGGCAAGTACAGGTGTCTTGTTTTGTGCGTTTTTTTTTAAACCGGACCCACTGGCCCATAAGGGGAGGGGGGGGGGGAAGAGATATGAGGGTGGGCGGGGACACAGGGGCTCACCCAGCCAACAAGCACCATGCTGTCTACTGACAAGGAGCAACAACCCCAGAACAGCTGGGCAGGGTTTTAGTCACTGACAAAAAATTGAGAGTATCACTTGCATAATGGGGGAGTGGTGGAGAGAATGAGGATTCTCCTAAACTCAGATTTCTTATTTACAGTCTTATATGATTTTACGAATCTGCTTCTAATTTACAGCCAGCTGTGGTGTAATCTACCTTGTTTCTCATGGCTCGGAGTAAATCTCGTACGGAATTTCCACGATAGGAACGGAATTTCCTGAGGTCTAGGGAAAAAAAAAGAACGAATAAAACAAACTTTTTCATGTCAACTGGTACGTACGCCTACACACTGCAATGGTGATCCCCTTTTTTTGGAGGTATAATTCGCCATCTATGACGGTTTTTCCTTCTGGACGCCATTTATGCTGTTTATAGATATGTTCTACAATAAAAATTGAGTAACTAAATGGCATTTCTTATATTGATTCCAAGTTACAGCCTATATTATAGATCAGAGCTGCATTCACAGGCTTCAGAGCTGAAATCTCCCAGCGCTTCTTGTCGGTTACTGAAACGTAAAAATACAGATGCTCTTAAAAGAACCACATTTTAGCTGTCACTTTTTCTAGGAAGGGGCGTCAATTTAAATGACCGGATTGGTTAGTATGGGTTACCCCCTCGTATATAAGCTCTGACGTTACCTGTCTGTAGGGGAACAGATATGTGTAATCGCCAGTTGACCCGGACAACGGAACGAGCATTCGTCTCAAGGCTGACGATCAGAGGGCTCTCCTGTGGCTCCTTCTCAATGCGGTCACTGACATCCTGAAGGTATGAGAAAAACACAGTATTACTGGACTGGTTGTAGCTAATATTTAAATCTAAGACTCAATGACATAGATATTAATATATTTCATTATAAATATATACACATTGCTTCTCTTCACACAGCCTTAGGGCTGCTGCCAGCAACCAAAGATGTATACAGCAAGTTGTGCCACGTTATAAGGAGCCTGGAAAACCCCTTTAATATTGATGACCTATCCTTAGGAAATGTCATTCATACCCTTTTAGCGAGGGTCAAACGTCCTGCACCCGCACCGATCAGTTGTTCTCTGTAGCCGCCAGCGCCGACACTAGCTCTTTGAATGGAACAGAAAGCACAGCGCCAATCAAAGTATAGTGGCCGTGCTGGGGTACTGCAGCTCAATTGAAGAGTGGGAGCTAAGCTGCATTAACTAGGCACAGCCAGTCCCTTTGATTGGCGCTGCGCTTCCTTCTCCATTTAACCTGTTTCCAGGACAGAGATTGCAGGGAACACTGATCAAGGGGATGCGGGCTGTCAGGCCCATACTGCTGACCTATTATGGGTAGTGGTGAGCGAATCGACCTTCGGATCCAAGAGAGATCCATACAGCAATAAAATGTATGGCCTCCAGCACGGTGAAGTTCGTTATCACCAAAGTGGATTTTTAAACTTAAAAAAACATTTTAAAACTTGGATCCGAAGTTGCCTTCGGTACCGGCTTCGGATCCAAGTCTTAAAATGGTTTTCAAGTTTAAGAATCTAAGTCCAAAGTTATCCCCGCGAGACTTCAGTGATAACGAATTTCCATCACCGGAGCCCATACATTTGAATGCTGTACGGAGACGAATTTCTGTACAGCATTCAAACGAAGTTTTGAACGAATCGACTTCAGATCTTGGATCCAAAGCTCGATTCGCTCAACACTAATTCTGATGATAGGCCATCAATATAAGGAGTCTGGAAAACCCTTTTAATTTATCCATAGGACAGGGGGTAGACGTCTGATTAGTGAGTGTCTGACCATTGGGACCCCCTTCGATCATGAGAAAAGGAGACCCGTTTCCCCCATGTCAATGGGCCGCTGGTCGCACATGATAGCGGAATACAGAGCTCGGTTATTCCTGGAACTCCCATAGAGGTGAATGGAGCAGCAGTGCGTATGCTTGATCTGAACTGTTCGTTTCCGGGGGGCCCCCACTGGGTAAAGGGTCCCCGTTCTTGTGATCGTGGGGATTCCAGATGCAGGACCCCATCTAGTATTTATTCCCTATCCTCTGGATAGGGGATAACGTGCAATAACTGTGGCACCCCTAAAATTATTCAGCACAGAAATGTGGACCTATGTAGTTGGAAGACAGGGTTTATATAATGACATGACGTAATAGACACTTTCTGAACCCTTCCACCACTCAGACCTGGAAAAATTGCAGTTGTTTTTCCCGGGCCCAGAAGAAAGGATGTCTCAGAACACGAGGTGCTGAAGGTCGGAGCTTTGGGTCACTGTTGATCATGCCTTCAATCAAGTCCCGGGCTACCACGTTGTCTGCAGACACAATTTGCCGATGTTACATAGAAGGACTATATAGACACGTGAACGGACCATTGCTGGCCACATGACATCTAAGGCTACTTTCAGACCTGCGTTTGGTGCACCGATAATGCAAACGCTTGTATCCTTTCAGAACGGATCCGTTTGCATTATCATGAACAAAGTCAAAACGGATCTGGCCTGACAGCTATCTCTTCCGATCGCCCTCTACACATGAATGGTCCGATGCAGTGGCATCTTAGTTCCCCAAGAACAAAAGGATCGGGTATGTTGAAATTGAACATGCCTGACCCTACTCTCCCTCCATCTACTGCTGGTTAGGCTGAAACACATCTATGGGTACTTTCACACGTGCGTTGGTGCGGATCCGTCAGTTTATTTGCACAGACGGATCCACACCTATAATGCAAACGTTTGTATCCGTTCAGAACGGATCCGTTTGGATTAGTTAAAAGAAACACATTGAAAGTCAATGGGGGGCGGATCCGTTTTCAAATGCACCATATTGTGCCAATGAAAACCGATCCGACCCTATTGACTTACATTGTAAGTCAGGACGGATCCGTTTGGCTCCGCATAGTCAGGCGGACACCAAAACGTCGCAAGCAGCGTTTTGCTGGCCGCCTCCAGAGCGGAATGGAGGCGGAACGGAGCCAAACTGATGCATTCTGAACGGATCCTTATCCATTCAGAATGCATCAAGGGCAAAACTGATCCGTTTTGGGCCACTTGTAAGACCCCTGAAACGGATCTCACAAGCGGACCCAGAAACGGCAGTGTGAAAGTAGCCTAAGTGATCCACATCACTGCGCTACTGTATATACGGAGTGGCCAATATCCAGATATCCTACAGCTTCTTACCATGCGTCTCCTCCTGGAGGTGTGGAAGACTGTACGAACCATTCAATATATTGCCTTGTCTTCTCAAGCTGTCTCCAAAGGGATGCTGTCCACTTGCCAGGACATAGTAAAATACACAACCAGCAGAGAAAATGTCCACGGCTGCGGTCTGAGAACATAAAATAGAAATGGTATCTCACGCTGCAGCTGATTTCTTGCATCAGATGCCACCCGGTAATCACTTACTGGATTCTGGGTCCTTCCATCGCGCAGAACCTCTGGTGCAATCCAGCCTTCGGTCCCGGGGATTCCTGAGCGCAGGCTGAAGCTGTTCCTTCCCACTGCTAGCTTCTTACAAAGGCCAAAGTCTGATATAACCGCTCGCTGCCTGCCCTGGGCATTGGGCAGGGAGATGAGGATATTACACGGCTTCAGGTCTCTGTGCACTGAGAAGAAAATATGTTCAGTCAGGGGCCAGATACAGGCCGGGCAAAGGGGTATGTGCCCCTTGGCATCTTAGAGGTCGAGCTGCATCTCCTTTTGCAAATAGGAGATATGTGTTACTGAATAAGAATCCAATACGCCTCACCAATATTGAGAGAGTGCAGATGTGCGAGTCCAGACATAGCTTGATGGAGAAGGGTCACGTGATCTAGGCCGGCGCGAGGAAAAGTAGGATTCTCCACATACTGCAGAAAAACAGGAGATATAGTTAAAGGGGATGTACCATGGTTAAATAGTGATGACCTATCACGCGATAGGACAGAGTTCAGACTAAGCAAATATATAACTAGACTCACAAGTGCATAGCCATAAAGGTTGGTGAAAAGATGGCTGCACAATACATCATAAACTGAGAGGAAAAGGGGCTCATTCCCAAAAAATGGAATGAAGGAAGCTCTTAGCGCACATTTTTGATCAAAAGTATGTCGGGCCCAAGTACAATGAGCCCCTTTTCCTATTTTTTGCTATTAGTTTATTATGTATTGTGCAGCCATCTTTTAACCAACCTTTATGGCTATGCACTTGTGAGTGTAGATACATATTTGCTTAGTCTGAACTCTGTCTTATAGTATATTTTGAGGGTGGCGCCTCTTTTGGACTGAGCAACGCCCAAGTACCTGGGACTTCTCAGCACAAAAGTAATTTAGCTGGTTCCTGCAGTGCCCTGAATGAAAGGGGACTGGGAAGTCCATGAAAGGCAGTATCTGTAATGTTAGGGACCCTTGTGCGGTGGTACTTGGGCCCGACATACTTTTGATCACAAATGTGTGCTAAGAGCTTCCTTCATTCCATTTTTTTGGAATGAGCCCCTTTTCCTATTTTTTGGCTATCAGTTTATGATGTATTGTGCAGCCATCTTTTAACCAACCTATCACGCGATAGGTCATCAAAATCAGATTGGCGGGGGCCCAACTCTTTGGGCGCCGATTCCTCTTCAAGATTATCTGCACATCGTCTCGCTTGTAGAGGCAACTCAGAGTAATTACAACTACTCGTCCCATTCACGTGAAAAGGAAAAGTACAACCCTTTTGATAAATTACTTTGTTATTGGCCTTTCACCAGCCAAATTCTATTTTTATTTTGATCTTCTTGCCGTTTTGGGTGCGGTGGGGGAGGATATGTAGTTGTACCCACATCATTTACAGAGAGAGAGAGAGAGAGAGGCAGTACTATCTGTACCTACATAATTTATAGGGAGAGACAGGGAGGCAGTACTATCTGTATCTACCTGATTTATAGGGGGGAGACAGTACTATCTGTACCTACCTCATTTATAGGGGGAGACAGGGAGGCAGTACTATCTGTACCCACATCATTTACAGAGAGAGACAGGGAGGCAGTACTATCTGTACCTACCTCATTTATAGGGAGAGACAGGGAGGCAGTACTATCTGTACCTACATCATTTATAGGGAGAGACAGGGAGGCAGTACTATCTGTACCTACATCAGTTATAGGGAGAGACAGGGAGGCAGTACTATCTGTACCCACATCATTTACAGAGAGAGACAGGGAGGCAGTACTATCTGTACCTACCTCATTTATAGGGAGAGACAGGGAGGCAGTACTATCTGTACCTACATCATTTATAGGGGGAGACAGGGAGGCAGTACTATCTGTACCTACATCATTTATAGGGGGAGACAGGGAGGCAGTACTATCTGTACCTACATAATTTATAGGGGGAGACAGGGAGGCAGTACTATCTGTACCTACATCATTTATAGGGGGAGACAGGGAGGCAGTACTATCTGTATCTATATCATTTCCAGGAAAAGACAGGGAAGCAGTACTATCTGTACCTACATCATTCATAGGGGGAGACAGGGAGGCAGTACTATCTGTACCTTCATCATTTATAGGGGGAGACAGGGAGGCAGTACTATCTGTACCTACATCATTTATAGGGAGAGACAGGGAGGCAGTACTATCTGTACCTACATCATTTATAGGGGGAGACAGGGAGGCAGTACTATCTGTATCTTCATCATTTACAGAGAGAGACAGGGAGGCAGTACTATTTGTACCTACATCATTTATAGGGGGAGACAGGGAGGCAGTACTATCTGTACCTACATCATTTATAGGGAGAGAGAGGGAGGCAGTACTATCTGTACCTACATCATTTTTTAGGGGGAGACAGGGAGGCAATACTATCTGTACCTACATCATTTATAGGGAGAGACAGGGAGGCAGTACTATCTATACCTACATCATTTATAGGGAGAGACAGGGAGGCAGTACTATCTGTACCTATATCATTTACAGAGATGTACTATCTGGACCTACATCATTATCATGAATCCATTTTGAAGTTCAAAATGGCCACTATAGAGTATTTTATTCATAGTCATTTTATTTGCCTGACACTCAAAGCCAAGCACAAATGTTCTATAACATATACTGTAAGTGCTTGCTACAGCACCGTCATCCCCATGCCCTGCAGCCTTCCACTTACCTCCTGTAGGGTGGCTGCACACAGCTCCAAGGCAATGTAATAGAACAGCCGGTCGCTCTCTGTACAGTAATAACGGATCACGTTGGCATGCTCATCAGACTCTCGCAGTAGCTGCACCTCCCGATCGGCAAGCGTAAAACTCTCTGGCAGGATTCTCTTCACGGCCACTGAACGTCCATCAAACCTGCCCCTATAGGAAAAGAAACTCCATATTAATATTAATGGCATCTGTCAGCAGTTTTGTCCCTATGACGCTGTCTGACCTGTTACATGTGCACTTGGCAGCTGAAGGCATCTGTGTTGGTCCCATGTTCTTATGTTTCTGCATTGCTGAGAAAAATGATGTTTTATTATATGCAAATGAGTCTCTAGGAGCAACGGGGGCGTTACCATTACACCTAGAGGCTCTGCTCTCTCTGCAACTGCTGCGCCCTCTCCACTTTGATTGACAGGGCCAGGCAGTGTAAATGTCATCACACCTGGCCCTGTCAGCCAAAGTGCAGAGGTCGTGTCAGTTGCAGAGAGGGCTGAGCCTCTAGGTGCAACAGCAACGCCCCCATTGCTCCTAGAGGCTCATTTGCATATTTTAAAACAATTATTCTCAGCAATGCGGGCACACATGAACATGGGTTGTATCCACTGTAGACAATCCTCTGTGATCTAAACAGTCTGTACTCCAAACTGACACACTGTAACAAACCCACAGAGAAGCAGAGTTTTTTAGTTTTTTTTTTGCAACTGTATTTAGCTCACAGAGGCCTGGATACAATCGTAGCAAACCATTAGCTGTGAGGTCAGTTTAAGTATAAGGTCAGTAAGAGTTTTGAATGTAAATGAGAATATTTTTATGCACTGACAACAAGCAGAGATCTTAAAAATGGTGATGAATTGAAACACAGGCCCATTTACTAGATTTGGGTGTAAACTGCAGCATAAATAAAAAGTTACAATTTGCGGGAATTATACATTGAAAAAAAAATAAATAAAATTCTGCCATTTTTCTCAGCACTCGCCAAATCGGAAAAGTGTCATGAAAAGTGGGTGTGGTCTCCAAGACAGATTTATTAGCAAGAAAGTCATAAAAAGGCGCACATTTTGGCACAAATCTTCACGTGTGTAAATCCTATTAAATTATATACACTTTTTAATAAATCTGGAGCAAATAAGTCCAACTTCCTTTTTTTCCCCCAAAAAATGCCAGTTTTATATCGTTTTAATACGATTCGCTATTTACCTGAATACAAATGTTCCCCCAGCTCCGCGACCCAAAACTTCTTTGGGGGAAAAGGAAATTTTGCCCACGTCTATCTCCTCCTCATTGAAAGCTGCAGAAAGAGAGAAGAAATCATGGCGGCCATGAACGATAGAAGTGATTTACATACTTCAGGCCTCATAACAGGAAAATGGGCCTTGTTGTCCACAGCAACCAAATAGGCAGGGGCTCTCCTTAATTTTCAGACACAGTCCTGGCAAATTCACAAAAATTGGCAAGTGTTTTAAACCTTCCAAAATGGCTGCCCATATATCACAGAGGACACTTTTATTTAAAGGGGAAGACCAGTATGGCTAATAAATTGCCTCCAGCATGAACCTGCTTCTTGACTCACCTTCCGGATCGCCGGTACTTAACCTCTTTGTGCCATTGGCCTGACTGTATTCCTGTTCGCCGCTCCTCCGCTTGCTGCTCCCTGAGCTGTGTTCCCCCGTTGAGGCGGTGCTCTCAGTAGTAGTCACCTGTAGAGAGGCCTCGGATGCCATTTGCTGCTGATGCTGGAGCTGCTGGAGCTTCTCCTCAAGCTGCTGCTGTAATTCCTGCTGCTGCCTGCGCTGCTGCTCCCACATCTGAAAAGTACAGACTCCATTATTATCCTGTCATTGTACCCATGTCCTCCGACTGGTGGCTCTCCAGCGGTGTGAAACTACATCTCCCAGCATGCCCTGACTGCTGTCGGCTATTAGAGCATGCTGGAAGATGTAGTTTCACCTATAGTAAGTGCCGGTCCTCCTAAAGAAAAAATTATATTTGTACCGTGTTAGCCAGTAAGTAGAAGATAAAAAAAATGTGATTCCTTAGAGGTTGATACCTTTTAATGGCTCAGTGGTTAGCAGTGGTGCATGGAGTTTTTATGTTCTCCCCGTGTTTGCGTGGGTTTCCTCCGATACGAAACTTAGATTGTGAGCCCCACTGGGGACAGTTGGATGCTAATGTAAAGCGCTGCGGAATATAGTAGCGCTATATAAGTGCGTAAAATAAAATAAAAAATGGACTGGATATCTATTAGAGCAGTGTTTCCCAACCAGTGTGCCTCCAGCTGTTGCAAAACTACAACTCCCAGGATGCCTGAACAGCCAAAGGCTGTCCGGGTATGCTGGGAGTTGTAGTTTTGCAACATCTGGAGGCACATTGGTTGGGAAACACTGTATTAGAGGACAATAAAACTTTCCCACTCCTTATCTGTAACTGCTACAACAATTTACTGCTACAACTGTCTGTTTCCTCCTCCACTCATATTGATCTGCTTTACATCACTTGTCTCATCTACCTCACTATTCCTATGTACTTTGGTGTATAAATATGTGAATCTTCAGACACTGTCTGAAAACCTGCCTCGGGAATCTAATTTTTTTTTTATTGGCATTGAGGATATTTAATCTTTCCAGGCAAATGGTTGACAAGAGAAAACAATAGACTGCATTCAATGAGGGACGATATATTATACCAAATCCCCCCCCTCTCACCTTAGGAAAAGTGAATCCGAACAGCACCCATCCCCCAAGGAGAAGCGTGATGATGCCCGTGAAAAGCAGATTGGTAATCGTAGAGTCTGGTAGGGCAATTCCTGCTTCTTCTGTGGTACCTTCCGTCTTTACTCGCCCTACAGTGTCGCCCTGAGGGGATCCTCCCTGATTCTGCGGGGTCAGAAACTGCAGGGAGATGAGAGGATGGGTTTCACGAGATGCCACTAATTCAGGTGAAAACTGGAAAAGTACATTTCGCGTTCAGCCAAAATGTGAATACCGATATTTAAGATGTTACTTCTATGCCGAGATATGACTGCTTGTAGTTCCAGGCCTAAAGCCTGAGGCTGCACTACTGAGAGATTCTGACGACAACATGGCCCTATCTGATTTCTGTCAGGTGCAGCTCTGCTGTGGGGACCTCGGGTCACAAAATACATTGATGTACCCCTACATATCCATTGAGTGAGGAAGTAGAGACCGATGAGGATGGTGATTTTGATCCACACAAGCTCTCCACGACAATCCCGCACCAGACAGAAATCTGAAGAACCACCATATCATTAAAGGGGTTGTCTCATCTCAGGCAATGGGGGCATAATGCTAGGATATGCCCCCATTGTCCGATAGGTGCGAGTCCCACCGCTGGGACCCGCACCTATATTGAGAAAAGAGCCCCGAAAGTGGTGGAGGGCGCACTGCCCATGCACAGCCGCCCTCCATTCATTTTCTATGGGACCACCGAAAATAGCCGAGCACTGGCTTGGCTATTTTCATCGGGCCCATAGAAGTGAATGGGAGCGGCGGCCGGTCATGTGCGGTGCGCTCCCATTCACTTCTATGGGGAGAGCGCTTGGTGGTGGCCAGAATGGAGTCCCCCAGCTACACTTTGTGGGGTTCCGTTCCTGATATAGGTGCGGGTCTCAGCACCTTTCATACAATGGGGACATATCCTAGTAATATGCCTCCATTGTCTCAGATGAGACGACCCCTTTAACAGGTGCCAGGCGATCGATATTCTGGCTTATTCTTACATCATCGAATAGGGTCTTGGGGGCTGGACCACGAATGATTGTCTCAGTATCCCTCCTCAGGGTCTCTGGAAATGCTCGGAGCATGGTGGTGTGAACAACGTGAGGAACTTCATGGTGTCCTGATGAAAAAAAAAAAATGTTATCCAGTGAGACTTCTAATTTTATTAAAGGAGTGATATAGTAGGAATAGTTAAACATAATTAAATCTTGGATACACTTAGGTTGCAATGTGGGACGTCATGTATCCAGACAAAGGAATTCCTTAGCTTTGGTTTTCCCGCGCTAGAATATCTTAATTGCGTCCAGATGCATACTATGGGGATATATACATCACTCTTTGTTAAAACACGCCACAATCCTATTGGCTCATTTGGATAAAAGGGGTCTTTTGCTGTTAGAATGAGAAGATATGACTTTCATTTGCCCCTAGACTAAATTTAAAGATTTAGAACATTGCAGACAACATGGTGAGATCATACAGAAATTGTATCATCACAGGAGTGTATAGATTGCATAGGGTCAGTGAAGATGGAGAGCTGGATGAGGGTGTGTAGTGGCCCCTGGATGAACACACGTTGGGTGCCCATGTCTTATGAGATGGAGGGAAGAAAAGGTTAAGGCTACGTCCACATCTGTGTTTAAGAAATCCGATAGTCTGTTCCGGCAGAGGAGCGGAGTACCAGAATTGCCGTATCCGGCATAGCCAGACACCGCCAGGGACCACCAGATCCTTAGTTACTACAATGGGACCTGTCAGGTTTCCGTCTGAAAAACAAAAGCTGCATGCAGCAGTTATTTTCCAGCAACAATCTGTCATTCTTGCCGGAAATTATAGTGAAAAGAGATCTTCTGGGTAGAGATGAGCGAACTTTAAAAAAAAGTTCGGCGTTCAGGTTGTGGTAAGTCGCGCATCCCGTTATGGATTCCACTATCGCGGCATATGGAATCCATAAGGGGCGGCTTCCACGAACCCGAACTGTTGAACAGCCGAAGGACCTGGGGGTGACGTCACCGTCATGTGATCAGTGCAGGGGGCGTGGCTCAGCACGGGATCAAATCCAGTGCTGAGCCACGCCCCCTGCACTGATCACATGACAGTGACATCACCCCAGGTCCTTCGGCTATTCAACAGTTCGGGTTGGTGGCAGCCGACCCTTATGGATTCCATATGCCGCGATAGTGGAATCCATAACGGGATGCGCGACTTACCACAACCCGAACACCGGACTTTTTTTTAAAGTTCGCTCATCTCTACTTCTGGGCCCTGGTAGCGTCTGGCTGTGTCAGATATGATAATTCCAGTACTCTGCAGGAACAGATTACCAGAATACTGTACTGCAGACGTGAACCTAACGTAATACTGCCCCAACAGTGATTAAATAATAGCACTATACAGTGTATATACATAGTACAGCCACACATCATTGGTGACAGAGTCCTTTACACTCAGGATTGGATCAAGGTCTGTGGTGGCCCCTGGACAGACTTATCGGGGGTCTCCATGCAATACTGCCCAAGCAAAAACTAAATAATACCTCTACACAGTACACAAATACTACTGCCGTAGCCACATAGTACTCACAGGATAACGTTCACCTATCTGCCCTTGCTACTGCCATTACCTATAAGCAGCCATTGGTTTGCAGATACAATGCTCCCAAGCGGGTACTTGACATCTGTGGTTGGCGTGACACCAAACTCAGTGGACTCCTTTAGGGTAACATCCTTAGTGGTGGGCCCCTCTATCCGGGCCAGCGTGATTCCCCGGGGCTGGAAGAGATACCAAAACATGGCATATTAAAAAAAAGGAATACCTAAGGTATCTTTATGTACATGAAAAACAGAAATGCCGCCTTATCAGTGCTTGAAGTTTCATGCCAGATGACGCCACTTACTACACGTCTCCTGGTTTTGTACAGCTTTGTCATAGGGACAATGCGTGGGACGACCTCAATGTCCACACCCTGGCTGACAATTATATATCTATGAATTCATGGAGACAGACTTGGATCTATGCAATGTCCCTATGAAAAGTCGGAGGGGCTTCCATAGCGACGAGACGACCCTTATACAGTATATGACATTATAATCATTGGAGGAACATGAACAAATCTCACAAAGAATACAGATTGAAAATATTCCCACCACGACAGAGACTCCCTCATGGATCAGCGACGTGGACGCATAGAATCCGCTGGCGTGCTTCCCCACGTACAGAGACGGCCTGTTGAAAAAAAAAAATATCCCAAGTGTTATTCCATGTCAAAAAATTGATTACTTGGACCCCCATCGATCAGCTGTGATCTGTGTGGAAGAACAGCGTGAAGTGCTCAATTTCCCTGCAGCACCTCCGCAGGGGAAACGAAGCATTACATGGAGCCTACTGAAATCAATGGGCCGTCCATGTGGTGCAAGACTGTGCTGACCTCTCCAGAGGAATAACTAGCTGATCGCTGGGGGTCCACTGATTATGAGAATGGGGGTTCCGTTCCCCTGTTCTGGTGGAGCAGCAGGTGGTGCTTTCTCCTGTAGAGAATGAATGGAGCGGAATGCGCATACATGACCTGCCACTCCATCGGAACAGGGGACCTTCTCATGATCGGTGGGGGTCCCAGCAGTCAGACCTCCAGCGTTCAGTTAGTTATCCCCTATCCTGTGGAGAAAAACGTAATAACTTGGCACAAACCCTTTAATGTACACGGCTAAACTAAGCAATCTCAAGAGGGTGACCCCCGGGGTTATAGGCGTCGAGCAGGTAAGAGTACTCACAGCAGGTGAGTCTTGGTGCTGCTCAGCTCCTGCACAGCCTGGTAGTTCCATTTGAGGAGGCGGATGTCCTGGGAATTGAACGTCAAGTAACGGAGGGTTTCCAGTGCGACATTCAGATGCGGGATTCGTCTCAGGCTGTCTTGGTGCCACATGAAAAGTCCGACCACTGGAGAACCATAATTCTGCATCCATAACACTTCTCCGCTCCCCTGGTCAGCGGTCACCAGCATCCCGTCTCCAGTGGAGGCAAAGTGAGCCATCTCTATGGTAAATAAGGGGAACTCAGATCTGCCCATATAGCAGGAATGTATGGAAGGCAAAGACATATGCCCCTAATGCCTTTCTCTACCATGTAGGACAGTTGCCTGCGGCCCGTATGCGTTACTATACTCACTGTATTCGTAGTTCTCATCACACAGAGGAGCGGAGTAGTCATTGAAGGTGGCATTCCAGCGCAGTTCCCGGGATTTGGTGTCATACATTGTGATCATGTACTCTGCACGGTAATAGATGGTTACCCTCAATAGGACTATAATACAGCGTAGCAGGCAGAAGTGAACACTTAATGGGGCTGTCCAGTATTTCAATACGGGTGACCTACCCTCAAAAGAGGTCATCAATATCAGATTGGTGAGGGTCTGACTCCATGCTCCCCTGCCGATCAGCTGTTTGAAGGGGTCAGAGCTCTTAGGTTAGTGCTAAGGCCTCGTCCTGTGATGTCATGTCCATGGGTCACATGGCCCTTGTGTAGCGCAGTTCCATTCAAGGGGGCTGCAGTGCCAAGCACAGCCACTATACAATGTACGGCGCTGTGCTTGGCATACTGTGAAGTGGCCTAAGGGCTTGTCCAAACGCTGCAGCCCCTTTAAACTGCTGATCGGCGGGACACCAGGAGTCAGACTCTCACCACTCAGTTAGGATAGGTCATTAAAAAGGGGTTGTCCCATCCTGGACATTGGGGACATATCGCTAGCAAATGCCCCCAATGTCTAATAGATGTGGGTCCCACTTCTGGGACCCACACCTATCCTTAGAATTGAGCCTGCAAAGTGCCAGAGGGAGCACTGCGGATGCACAGCAGCCCTCCATTAATTTCTATGGGACACCTAAAAATAGCCAAACACCGGCTCGGCTATTTCCGTAAGAAGTGAATGGAGCAGTGGCCGTGCTTGTGCACCGCGCTTCCCATTCATTTCAATGGGACGTCCGCAAATAGCAGAATGCGCCACTCTGCTATTTTCAGCAGTCCCACAGGAATTAATGGGCTGCCGTGCATTTGCAGTACTCCCTCCTGCACTTTGCGGGCTCCATTCTAACGATAGGTGCTGGTCGCACCTCAATCAGACATTGGGGGCATATCCTAGCGATAAGCCCCCAAAGTCCAAGATGGGACAACCCCTTTAATGTTGGATTCCTGGAAAACTCCTTTAAAAGTACGCCTTAAAAAAAAGTAATAAAAAACTGTATAACATACTTGTGTCTCAAAGTTCATCACATTTCTTTTTTCAGGATCTTAGCTTGCTGTCAGTGAGTGCAACCATTTCTTTCCAGAGACCTGAAAACCTGTGCTGGGCTAGCCCTTCTCACACTGATGTGTCAGTCGTATGTGATCAAGGCAGATTTACTGTTTCCATTCGCTGACAGCAATCACAAACCGAAATCGGTGAGGAATTAAACCTCCAAGTCCTATTGGAAAGCTGCATTATACAATAAGTAAGCTTTAACACAAAAAAAAATTCTTTAAAGGGGTTGTCTCACATGGGCTTCACAGAGAGCGGTCCCCCTCTAAGGGTTCATTCACACGTCCGCAAAAACGGGTCCACATCTGTTCCGCAATTTTGCAGAACGGTGCGGGCCCATTCTTTTTCAATGGGGCTGGAATGGATGCGGACAGCACAGCACTATGTGCTGTCCGCATGCGCATTTCCGGATCCGCACTTCCGTTTCCGCAAAAAAATAGAACATGTCCTATTCTTATCCACAATAGCGGACAAGAATAGGCATTTTCTATTATAGTGCAGGCCATGTGCACATGGCTGGTGTCCGTGTTTTGTGGATCCGCAAAACACTTACGGACGTGTGAATGGAGCCTAAGAGTCATAGTGGAGCCATCCATACATTGTGCGGTCAGCTATTCATCGGACTGGCCGGCATGTAAGCCTACATTGAGAAGCTGGACCCACACCGGGTCAGTTCCTATGTAAGAGCGGCTAGTCATTAAGAGACAGCCCTTTAACTTAGCGGAGGTGTGGAGCATGCTCTATGTGTCAGACGGCGTGTATCTGTGGAACTCACGTGTCCGTCCTATGTACAGGAGAGGAGTGGATGGACACAGGCCATCAGATGATTCCGTGGACAGCGTGGTCTGCTTCTCTCCTGACTTTGGATCCAAAACAAACCAGGAGTCCTGCTTCTTCCCTGTCCAGATTTAATCACAGGCAGATTGTTATGGGGCCCTAAATGTGGCCCCTCCCATCAAATACCCAGACACTGCTAGTATACATTGCACAGAAGGCTGCTATTACCTGTATAGAGGATTCCATCAGAGCTGCGGCACGGGGAGGACTGGACCAGTTCCTGGATGGTGAAGGGTAATTTCTAGGGAATATGGAATCACAAATGTTAAGGCACCGGGAACTTAAATGGAACCTGTCACCAGGAAATTCCCTGCCACACTGCCTTGTAAGTCCACCTCAGCTGAATGCAATGATACATATCACTTAGCGATCCGTTTCTTCATTTTAATCCATATGCAAATGAGCAGTTAAGTGCATCAAGCGCGGGCCCAGTTCACTCTGTGCACCCTTGCTCCTCCTGCATCCTCCAACAGGGTCAGGTTCCTGCACAGTCATCTTGCCAGGTGCTGCCCATCAAGACAGAGAGATAAGGGCTGAAGGAGGAAGAGCAAAGGTGCACAGAGCATCTTGGGCCCGCCCTCGGTGCACTTAACTACTCATTTGCATATGGACTAATAGTGCTTTTTCTCTAGAATGAAGCGACAGATCACTGATTACATTCGGCTGAGCTAGCGTACAAGGCATTGTGCCTGGTTTATCAGTGAATTTCCTAGTAACAGATCCCTTTGACAAGATCAGCATCCAAACTAGCCATGACACTTGCATTGTTAATTCCGGTATTGAGAAATGGCAGAGGATCTCAATACCGGAATAAAACGGATCAATTTTGATTTTGCACATCAGGATACATCTGTTCCGTTAGGATGCAGTTTTGTGAAATCAAAGCAGAAAAAAAATACATTGAAAGGCAATAGGTGACAGATCTGTTTTTTTAGGCTCCTAAGAAAATGGATCCATCACCATTGACTTACATTGTTTTCAGTGCCAGATCTATTTTTTCTGTTTTTATGTCCGGTCACAAAACAAATGCTGCCGGAACATAAGACATCCTTATGCATCCTGAACAGATCTCTTTCCATTCAGAATGCATAAGGACCAAAAGGATTTTTTTTTTCTTTCTGGTATTGAGATCCTCTGCCGGATCTTAATACAGGAAAACAACAACGCCAGTGTAAAAGTAGCCTAACAGCTAAGCGGCAATCGAAACTTTCTTTTAGGATCCTAAAATATTCATTTTATTATTCTTGTTCAAATGTAGCTCCATATATACCATTGTGACTAGTGGTCCTGCCATGGGCACCCAGCACAGTCCACAAATAACAACCCTTAGACCTTTACTTGAACTGCATACAAATAATCCTAGTCGCTGATACAGAGGACAACCACTATGACAAGGCTGTAAACACCAGGATAGTGGTTTGCACGCTGCTTGGGTAAACATTTGGAAATGGAAAATTCTGGACCAGTGTTGGTACCCATAGCGGTACCTCTTGACTCATGGCTAGACATACAATAAGCTGCCCGACTTAAAACATCTAGAATTGCACAATAATAAAACATGGACTTACCATGAGTCCTTCCTTATTTCTTCCCCCCAAGATGTACAAGCTCCCATCGCTGGGGTCTGGCAGGAAAGCTGGTCTGTGAGACAGAAGGCAGCAGTTTTAGAAATCATTGTTGGTTGCTGTGGAACTACAAGTCTCAGCATATGCTTTTAAACACAATACAGCGGCGAATATGTATATTGTATCTCAAGCTATGCAGAAGGCTAAACAAAAACCACAGAAGATTACAAAACTGGGTGCCTTGAGGAGACTGCAGGGGAGCCCCTTCCCCAGTGCCATTAGGGCTCAGACGGCCGTATAAATGGGTCCACATACGCTTTGCAATTTTGCGAAACAGGTGCAGACCCAGTCATTTCAATGGGGCCGCAAAAGATGCGGACAGCACACGGTGTGCTGTCCGCATCCATAGTTCCGTTCCGCGGCCGCGCAAAAAAGATAGAGCATGTCCTATTCTTGTCCACAATTGCAGACAAGAATAGTCATTTCTATCATGGTGCCGGCCTAGAACGCACATGGCCAGTATCCGTGTTTTGTGGATCCGCAATTTGCGGACCGCAAAACACTACGGCCGTTTGAATGAGCCCTTACTCTGATACGGAAAGGATCTGGCACAAACCACTCTCTATGAATGCTGTACTTACTCAGAGACGTAGAACGGAACTTGAATCACAGGATCTGAAAGAGAAGATACAAGACAGACATCAGATTTCCATTGTAAAACACACAATATCACATACAAATCATTTCTACTTATACCTCAAAAAAGCTGCAGCACTAGTGGCGCAAAAAAAAGGAATATGCTTTTTTGAAAAATGAAGGCATCCACTAGAGGGCGCACACTACTTTTCTTTTTTTAATACATCTCTCATTCTTTTCATTAATAAATCAATATAAAAGTAAGCTCCCCCTAGTGGTGACTGCAGGCAGGCAGAATTCTATCATTTAAGTCTATGGTTGTGTTTCAGCCAGCAGGGGAATTAGAGCTCTGTATCAGAAAAGCCACACAAAAGCTTATAGCAGCCTGTGTTCTGCAATTAAACTCCTGCAGATCACTCCGTTCACAGAATACAAGCTGCCACGCCTGCAGGTTACTAACAAGAATCATTCCTGATTGTAAAATGAGTCATTCTGATAATGATGTTAAAGGAGTGTATCCACCTCTAGGACCCCCACGTATCATGAGAATGGGGGCTTGCTCCACTCTCTCTCTTAAGGTGCATTCACACGATCGTATTTTTGGTCCACATCCATCTGCATTTTTTGGGATGATACGCGGACCCAATCATTTCAAAGGGGCCCAAAAGATGCGGACAGCACTTGTATGTCCGTTCCACACCGCCGCAAAATAAAAAGAACATGTCAAATTCTTGTTCGTTTTGAACAAGTGGGCGAGACGTGCTGATCCCCAAAATGCAGAATGCAGAACAGTATCCCTGTTTTGCACATCTGCAATTTACACCCTGCAAAACGGATACGGGCATGTGAATGCCCCCTTATATAGACTTGAATGCCCCCCCCCCCTCGCCATTCAGTCCTTGGATGCTACTTGCAACCTCGTCAGAAAGAGGGACAACGGATCCCCTTTCTCCAGACAGATGGAAGTGGGACCTAGACTTAGCTGACAGAGGTCAGAGTACCCCTTTAAATGAGACAATTAAAGTGCATCTGTCAGCAGATTTGTACCTATGACACTGGCTGACCTGTTCCATGTGCGCTTGGCAGCTGAAGGCATCTGTGTTGGTCCCATGTTCATATGTGCCCGCATTACTGAGAAAAATTATGTTTTATTATATGCAAATGAGGCTGTAGTTGCAGAGAGAGCGGAGCCTCTAGGTGTAATGGTAACGCCCCCATTGCTCTAGAGGCTCATTTGCATATACTAAAACATCATTTTTCTCAGCAATGCGGGCACATATGTACATGGGACCAACACAGACGTCTTCAGCTGCCAAGTGCACATGTAACAGGTCAGCCAGTGTCATAGGTACAAAACTGCTGACAGATGCCCTATAAAAAAACGTATGATCTAAACAAGATCCAAACTGGAGCTTTTTATAATTTAGGGTAGAATTCACTTTAAGTGCTTGTTCACACAGCAGATTTTGCGTGCACTACAATGAAGGAGTTGTCCCGGATTAGAAATATATGGTTGCTATGTTGCAAAAAACAGCACCACCCTTGTACACAGGTTGCGTGCGGTATTGCAGCTTTTCCCCAACTCCAAGCTGTAATACCAGACACAACTCATGGCCCTTTTTGGGGAAGGAAGCAGCCATGGTTTTCTAATCCTGGACAACCCCTTTACCCTGTTCACACTTGCGCATTTTACAGCGCGTTCGAACGTGCTGTAAAACGCTCAACACATGCAAACCAATGCTTCCCTACGGGACTGGTTCACATGTTCGCGTTTTACAGCGCGTTCGAACGTGCTGTAAAACGCCCTACGCATAAACAAGTACTTGAGCTTTTTTGGGGGAGTTTGTCGCACGTATTGTGATTGACACCACAGTAGTCAATCACAAGAACGCGCGTACGACGCGCGTTTCCTATTTGCAAAAACACGCTGTAATACGCGTGACAAAAACGCGCATAAAACGCGCGTTTCAAGAACGCTCAGGTCTGAACCCAGGGTTAAGGGCTATAGTGCAAAGACGCTGCAAACGTCGGGCAGGTGGCCAAGACAAACAGCTGCACCTTCTGTTAGTTGCAGTTATTGATACGGAGAGTCAGGAAACCGGAGAATGTTTAGGAGAAGCGGTGACGGTGGATCCGATGATTAGAGGGGATCAGTACAGGACTCATAGGGTTTCTCGGGCAACAAGACGGTTGAAGCCTTGAGTCTCCTTGTGTGAGGGCAACTCCAGAGACAATGAGACCAAGACAAATCCACCGCAGATGTCGCTGTGAATCCGCAGCTGCAGTACCAGGCACGACCACCTCGTATGTATGGCGCTGTGCAGAGGCCTGTTCATTCTGCTGATCAGTGAGGGGCCACAGCTATCTACTGACAGGTCACTTCTGATGGCGGGAAGGCCCACGGGAGAGACTTACCGTCTTTTAAGGTCCACAGCACATCTCCGCTTTTCTTACTCACAGCGTGAAATTTTCCGTCCAGCGTAGACACAAACAGCATGGATTCCGGCAGAGAGACTGACGCTCCGGTCTCACACTGCAGTAAAAGACATCACGCTCGTTAGTCGTCACCTTAATTACTGCCATTTTGACTTGAATTGAATTATTATTCATGAGGCACAGAGACAGAAGGACTCTGCCCACAGCAACCAATCAGGAGGCTGCTGTCATCTGCCATAGAGCCTCTGAGAAATGAGAGCTGGAATCTTATTGGTTGCGACAGGCAACTGCTTCACTATCACTTTGCATTGGTTTTGATCTGCACCCCCGACGCCCCGTGTATCAAGAGACACATACCCTTACTGGATGATGAGCGAGACACGAAAAAAGGTCAAAAAACGTTACCTCCGGACCAGAACCACAAGGTACTATATGTACACAGTGGGGGAGATTTATCAAAACTGGTGTAAAGTAGAACTGGCTTAGTTGCACAAATCAACCAATCAGATTCCACCTTTCATTTTCCAAAAGAGCTCTGACAAATGAAAGGTGGACTCTGGTTGGTTGCTATGGGCAAAAAAGCCAGTTTTCCATTACACCAGTTTTGATAAATATCCCCCAGTGACTCCACCAGCAGAATAGTGAGTGCAGCTCTGGAGTATAATACAGGATGCAACTCAGGATCCGTACAGGATAAGTAATGTAATGTATGTACACAGTGACTGCACCAGCAGAATAGTGAGTGCAGCTCTGGAGTATAATACAGGATGTAACTCAGGATCAGTACAGGATAAGTAATGTAATGTATGTACACAGTGACTGCACCAGCAGAATAGTGAGTGCAGCTCTGGAGTATAATACAGGATGTAACTCAGGATCAGTACAGGGTAAGTAACATAATGTATGTACACAGTGACTGCACCAGCAGAATAGTGAGTGCAGCTCTGGAGTATAATACAAGATGTAACTCAGGATCAGTACAGGGTAAGTAACATAATGTATGTACACAGTGACTGCACCAGCAGAATAGTGAGTGCAGCTCTGGAGTATAATACAGGATGTAACTCAGGATCAGTACAGGATAAGTAATGTATGTACACAGTGACTGCACCAGCAGAATAGTGAGTGCAGCTCTGGAGTATAATATAGGATGTAACTGAGGATCAGTACAGAATAAGTAATGTAATGTATGTAATGTATGAGTGCAGCTCTGGAGTATAAGGCCTCATTCACACGAGAGTGGCGGATTGGCTCCAGATGCGTTCAGGGTGTGTTCGGTGAAACTCGCACCATTTTGCAAGCAAGTTCAGTCAGTTTTGTCTGCGATTGTGTTTAGTTGTTCAGTTTTTTCTGCGCGGGTGCAATGCGTTTTGATGCGTTTTTCATGCGCGTGATAAAAAACTGTAGGTTTACAAACAAACATCTCTTAGCAACCATCAGTGAAAAACGCATTCCATCCGCACTTGCTTGTGGATACGATGCGTTTTTCACTGAAACCGCATTCAAATTCTATGGGGCCAGGGCTGCGTGAAAAACGCAGAATATAGAACATGCTGCGTTTTTCACGCAACGCAGAACTGATGCGTGAAAAAAAAAACTGCTCATGTACACAGACCCATTGAAATGAATGGGTCAGGATTCAGTGCGGGTGCTATGCGTTCACGCGCGGAAAACTCGCTCGTGTGAAAGGGGCCTTATACAGGATGGAACGCAGGTTAATTGTACGTTGAAGTTGCGCTGTAGATTACCATACAATACTGGGCACCAGTCCAATGCCCATGAATTAAAATTACTTGTCACCAGGAGGGCAGCTGTACGACATACTAATGTCCCCGGCTCTGTATATTTGTCTTCCCCTCCATTTCCTCGAGGACAGTTCTGTATAGGCCTTCCTGGGTGCTTAGTCATTGGGGAGCTACATTTTTGAAAGAGCATTTTATAAAACTGCAATCCCCGCCCTGCCCACCTGCCGTAAGGTAAGACACACCTCATGTTTAGGCCGGGTTCATACGTGCCGTCAGTAGTACACAGGCAGCTACGCCTGCTCACAGATCCAAATCCCCCCCATCCTATCATTGCGTCAGGTTGAATCAGAGGCTCAGGCATACTCCTGTAATTTACACCCTATCCTGCGCAGGCAGCAGTACCCCTCATGACACTTCTATCAGCAGACAGTACCCGGGCACTCTATATACCGACCCACTGAAGCGAACCTCCCCGGCGGACACAGCTCCAGCTCGCACACCTGCTCTCTGCACTGTTTGCACAATGGGTGGATTAATCCAGGCGCCTCAGACAATAGAAACGCGCAGGAGACACATGACCTGGAGTGACACACGTGAAACTGGACTGGTGCAACACACGGGATGACATGTGCAATCAGGATTCGGTCCCCCCAGAAACCCCCCCCCCCCCCCCCCTGACTTCATGATGTCGACTCGTGCCGGGAGGAAAAGTGAATGACACAAGTCCAGCAAATTCTCTTTTGCGTGGCGTTCACAAGAGCGTGTGCGATTACAGCGTCCTAACAGTGGGGTCAGAAAATAACATGAAATATATTATAAATCCACCCAAAGTCTTACTATTGCCAGGGCAGGCTGGGATTTGTGGTCCCACAGCACAGGCTTCGAGGGGAGCTACAAGTTCAGCAATCCCAGACAATGAGATGGCCATTTGTTTTGGAAAGTCTGCTATCAAAGTGGCCGAGGAAACTGTCAGCAGGTAGGAAATCCCAGTAAAAGGTAAATCTGGGAATTTAAAGACACACTGCACCTTTAAGGGTCGTGTCCCCCCCCCCCCCAATATTTAAAGGGGTGTTTCTGGGAGTTCAATTTTGATGGCCTATCCTCAGATAGGTTTTCAACTTCAGATTGGTGCGGGGTCCGACTCCAGACACCTCCGCCGATCAGTTGTTAGAAGAGGCCAGTGACGTCACAGTGCCTATGTGCCCATTCAAATGAATGAGCCTGGGATGCAATACCAAGCACAGCCCCTATACAATGGATGGCGCTGTGCTCAGTAAGCCGTGAGGAGGCCCTTCTTCAAAAAGGTGATCGGTGGGAGTCCGACAACCGCCATCCCCACCAATCATCTTTTTGACACAGACGCTTACCCTCATAAATCTTACAACAACCCCTTTAAGATAAAAAAATCCCTTTATTTCTAATCGGGGAGTTCATAGGTTGCGTAGTTCAGCTTCTTTCACTTGAAAGAATACCGACCTGCAATACCCAAAGCAACCACAGGACAAAAGTGGCTCAGTTTTTCTAATGTTATGCGTCCCCATGGATGCTGACTGTAGGTATAGGCACTTTGCAGGTGGAAGTCCCCTTTAAGCAGGTTTTCATTCGGAATACTGAGCCTGCAGGTGTGAATTCCTTTATGTAATGTACGCCTGTTACCTGCCGGAGCAAATATTGATTCGGATGGCAGGGTTTCCATAAGAGAACCGGATACTCTTTGTATTACACAGCGGAGGCGCGCTATATGCAGCCAATCACAGCTCAGCTTTCATTTCCTCAGAGCAGTTTTAGAAATGAAAGCTGAGCTCTGATTGGTTGCCATGGGCAACAAAGACTGCTTCCCTTTTAGACCCTTTTGACAATGGAGGCCCAAAACATTATAAACAGGAAGGGGTGGCGGGCATCGCCAACGTGGGAACGGCACAAAACTTACTACCGTTTATTAACATTTGGTTTATTTTCCATTTTAAGTCATTGAAATTCAGTTAGAATCACCCAAAAAATCCTTTAAGATCTTTAGGGGGTCAAAAATAGAAGTGTTACCACACGAACGCCCCGGTCCCTCACCGCTGAACTCCTTGCCTCAGTGTATTTACTAGGCCGCCGCCTCGGTAACACTGCGTCCATAGTGATGTAAGATCACATGGTTGCGTCGTCCAATGGCCGCTGCTGGACGAGATACAACACTGTGGCCTACAATTGGACAACATGGCCGCCTCTCACACAAATACACGGGACAGACAGGGATCAGCGGCACAGGACAGGACTGACTCTTATCTGAAAGGGATATTCTAGATAAAATTCTTTATTTTTTCTCAATATATGTTCTGTACCTCTCCATTTCTCTCAGTTTTCAAGATCTCTGCTTGCTGTCATTCAATAGCAGCCTCATTATACCGGTAGTTAGGTTAAAGTCACACAAGGCAGATTTCTCGCGAACATTTCTGTGCAGATAATCCAAGTGCTTTCCGCCACAATAATCCCATTTAGGTCGCGTTCACATCAGCGGCGGTTCATCGGGCGCCGTTGGTGTGTCCGGCATATGCCAGATCCGGATCTTCCAGAATGTTTTTGGATATTTTAATGTGGGAACATATTCTAAGGCTTCCTGAACACGACCGTATCCGTTTTGCAGGCCACAAATCACATATCCACGAAATACAGATGAAGTCCGTGTTTTTTGCGGGATCCACTGTAAAAATGTCTATTCTTCTCCGCAAAACAGACATAACTGGTTCCATCACTAGCGGCCCAGCTGCACGGATGCTGACTTTTTTGCAGACCCATAGAAATGATTGGTCTGTGTCTGATCTGCCTTTTTTTTCGGATCGGACACGGACCGCGGGATTGGACATGTGCATGAGGCCTAAGACTGAGGCTAAAAGGGCGGTCTTGAAGGCGACACCCATGATGAAGCCAAACATGGCCCACATCGAATGTAAACAGAGTCGCATTTATTGGCAGAACACAATGAAAGTTCCGACTGCATGACAGCAAGCAGAGATCTTGAAAATGGAGAATACATGACTCATTTTTACATTTCCTATTTCTTGAAGTTCTTTCGGATTTTGACCCCCCCCCCCCAATCCATTTGTGGGGAGGGGGCAGGGATAATGTGATGGTTAGGTTTTTTTTAATTGCGCCTTCAGGGCAAGGCAGCCAATTAAAATCTACTAATTAAGCTTCAGAGAAGAGAGGAAGGGGTTAAACCAAGCCCTGAGAGATATTCATCTCTGGGCAGGGACATGGATTAACTGCTTCCTGGCCAGTGGACTCCGGCTCCGACATCATGTCACTCATCTCTACGCCCCACATTTATAAAGGGACTATAACAGCTCTGACATCCCGGCTCGTTTATCATAGAGATGCATCAAGATCTACTCCCTTGTGTGAACAGGTCAAGCAATGATGGAACTACAGATCCCAGCAATGGTGAAGTGGCAGAACTACAGATCCCAGCAATGGTGAAGTGGCAGAACTACAGATCCCAGCAATGGTGTAGTGGCGGAACAACAGATCCCAGCAATCATGCAGTGGTGGAACTACAGATCCCAGCAATCATGCAGTGGCAGAACTACAGATACCAGCAATAGTGTAGTGGCAGAACTACAGATCCCCGCAACGGTGTAGTGGCAGAACTACAGATCCCAGCAATCATGCAGTGGCAGAACTACAAATCCCAGCAATGGTGTAGTGGCGGAAGTACAGATCCCAGCAATCATGCAGTGGCGGAACTACAGATCCCAGCAATGGTGAAGTGGCGGAACTACAGATCCCAGCAATGGTGCAGTGGCGGAACTACTGATCCCAGCAATGGTGTAGTGGCGGAACTACTGATCCCAGCAATGGTGTAGTGGCGGAACTACTGATCCCAGCAATGGTGCAGTGGCAGAACTACTGATCCCAGCAATGGTGTAGTGGCAGAACTACAGATCCCAGCAATGGTGTAGTGGCGGAACTACAGATCCCAGCAATGGTGTAGTGGCAGAACTACTGATCCCAGCAATGGTGAAGTGGCAGAACTACAGATCCCAGGAATGGTGAAGTGGCAGAACTACAGATCCCAGCAATGGTGAAGTGGTGGAACTACAGATCCCAGCAATGGTGAAGTGGTGGAACTACTGATCCCAGCAATGGTTAAGTGGTGGAACTACAGATCCCAGCAATGGTGTAGTGGCTGAACTACAGATTCCAGCAATCATGGACTTGTAGAACTATAGATCCCAGCACACCCTGTCAGTATAAGACCGGTGCTATATCTTAAACCAGAGGTGTTATCCCAAAAGGCTTTCTAGAGGTTGTGAAGCTACAACTCCCAGCATATCTTGACACAACCCTGCTGGGAGTTGTAGTTTCACACCTGCCGCAGAATTACAGGTTGAAGGCCACTATTCTGGACCTTAGTAACTCACCTGTAGGACCTGTATGAGGCCCAGTGCCAGCCACAAGGCAGGGTGCATACTGGTGGGGGCTTGTCACCTGCAGACTCTAGGGGGGTCTCTGGGGGTCTTCTCATCCTCCTCAATAGACACGGCCTTCAGGGCAGTGAGTGAGCCGATGACCCGCCTCCATAATCCGGGTGAGGAGGGCAGAGTGCTGTATACACAGTACAGGGTGAGACGGGTGTCAGTTTCCGGGTGTCAGGCGGATCTGGGCTACAATAAACACTTCTCCACCTGTCTGAGTCCAGAGGATTCCCCCTCTTACGTCACCGCGCGCTCTGACCAATCAAGGAAGCCCACACATTCTATTGGGCCAATGACGAGGCGAGGGGGCGTGGCCAACTATACACGGAAGCTAGCGGAGTGTTGTTGGTGGACACGTGGAGGTGATGAAAGGGGCAGCGATCAGCGCTTCTCAGGATCCACATAGGAGTCACTGCCTGTTCTTACACTAGGGCTCTGATCGATCACCCCTGACCTATAGGACATATATATATATATACCAAGAGTGCCCTTTGAGCACATCTCAGCATGGATCTTATATAGTATTGTTGTCCTAATGGCTATGGGGTCCAGAGCTAGGATATATATGTTTGCAATTGCCCATACACCTGTTCGTCTGACAAAGACCTCTCACGACTCCCCCATACACATGCAGACTCTGTTCTGCCGAGCATGTATGTGTTTTCAATGGGGAGAGAGGAGAAAGCCGCCTGCTGCAGCTCTCTCCCTGTGACAGCTCAGGAGGCGTGTCCTTTCTGCTGCAGCTCTCTCCCTATGACAGCTCAGGAGTTGTGTCCTTTCTGCTGAAGCTCTCTCCCTGTGACAGCTCAGGAGGCGTGTCCTTTCTGCTGCAGCTCTCTCCCTATGACAGCTCAGGAGTTGTGTCCTTTCTGCTGCAGCTCTCTCCCTATGACAGCTCAGAAGTTGTGTCCTTTCTGCTGAAGCTCTCTCCCTGTGACAGCTCAGGAGTTGTGTCCTTTCTGCTGCAGCTCTCTCCCTATGACAGCTCAGGAGTTGTGTCCTTTCTTCTGTAGCTCTCTCCCTATGATGGCTCAGGAGACTGTCCTTTCTGCTGCAGCCCTGTGACAGCTCAGGAGGCATGTCCTTTCTGCTGTAGCTCTCTCCCTATCACAGCTCAAGGGCCAAGCCCTTTTCACTGCAGTTTTCTCCCTATGACAGCTCAGGAGGCATGTCCTTTCTGCTACAGCTGTCTCCCTATCACAGCTCAGGGGGTGTGTCCTTTCTGTTGCCCAGTTACTGGCACAGCATATAACAATATAACAGCTGGTGGAAGTTGAAGGATGGAACTGTGCGCGTGCAACCATTTCAGTAAGTGGATGTGCACATTACTATACAGAATAAACCCCAGAAGGAAGTAGAGGGAGTATCCCACCCTGGGAGCATTTTTGCCACAGAAAGCAAATTACAAAAGTAACTCTTTTTTGAAGCTGAATTATATTAAGTCCTTGTGCACACGATCGCATTTTGGGTCCGCATTTGATCATCCGTGTGGCTGTTCCACAGATTTTAGAACATGTCATATTGCAGGCAAGAATATGCATTTCTATAATAGGGACCCAGGAAAGTGCGGGATGCCCACGGCCAGTATCCGTATTTTGCGAAGCGCAAAACAGCAATGGCCGTGTGTATGAGGCCTTAAAGAGGTCGTCTCATCTGAGACAATGGGGGGCATATCGCTAGGATATCGCTTTATAATTCAAAACCGATAAAATACACAAATATTAGTTCTGAGCAGACACCATTTCTGGGCTTTTCTTGGCCAGTGGAGCCGAGCCTTGACTCAACACCTTATGTACACAGGGCTCAGGTTTCTCCTGGGATCTTTTGTGAAGAAGTGAAGCTAACCGGATCTGGCAGGGACACACCCTGTGGTAATGGTCAGGTCCGTGACGTCCCGCTTGGCTTCAATATTTCCATTGTTCTCCGCAGAAAATCTATTGATTTTCGGTCATGAGTTTATTTCCCATTCATCACACTTAGGTCAGTGGATTCATTCCCAGCCCTTCGTAAGGCTGAGATATTAAATCAGAAAACCACGGCTGCTCTCCTACCAGAAATGGCGCCACTCCTGTCTGCAGGCTGCGTCTGGTATTGCAGCTAACTTGAACGAGGCTGTGCTGGCTTCTGTGTTATGACAGATCTAGTTTGGTTCTAGTTTCCTGGTAAGGCCCCTAAGGAGAAAAGATGGCCGATCCGGCAGATTTTGTGGGGCGCCTCCCAATTGTTAGGGTTAAGCATGTAGCATTTAACGTACACGCTCATTGATCCAAAGATGTTAAAGGGGTTGTTTTGCATTAGAAAAACATGGCTGTCCTCTTCCAAAAACAGTGCCACACTTGCCCACAGGTTGTGTGCGGTATTGCAGATGAACTCCATTCGTCTCAATAGAACTGAGCTGCAATACCGGGCACAACCTATGGACTGGTGTGGCGCTGTATTTGGCAGATGCTTGCCATATTGTTCTTATCATGCACCACTCCTATAAAGGGGTATTCCTGCTGTAAGTATTTATCATCTATCCACTGGACAGTGGGGGGGGGACCCCCACTGACCACCAGCACTGTACTGGGCTATTTCCATCAGTGCCACCCGCAAGCACAACAGCCGTTCCATTCAAATTCCTACTAGCAGCGGTCTTGTAGCTGTGGAGAACAGGGCATGAGGCATCTGGGGGAAGGGGGGGGGGCCAACATTTGGGCCCCCACCAATCTAGAGTTTATCATCATCAATCTAACAATAAATGTTCATGTCTTGGATACCCCTTTAACCCCTCAAGGACAATGGCCATACATGTACAGCGGAAGTCCGTTCTTTAAAAATGGTGTCCACTCCAGAGTGCAGCGGGTGCCATGGCCGCTGGGTTTCTGCTGTTTTAAACAGCAGTCACCCAAAGCTAAAGTCTGTGATTGTCGATAATGCCGATCGCAGACATTTAACCCGTCAGATGCATGTGACCACGGTATCCGAGAGGCCTTTCCACTGAAGAGTTGTGCTTCCACGACCCAAACGTCTCCTCTGCACCGAGATCAGGGAAGCCGTTCCTTCACTGAGGTAGGCTATTTTCACACTAGCGGCAGGACGGATCCATGTGTCGCCGGATTGCCGATCCTTCCCCATTGACTTTAATAGGGGCGGGACTAAAACTATGACATGTCCGACATTTAGTCCGGCGGCCTCTCGCCGTGCACCGCCGGAACTCCAGCCCCCGCACCCATTATAGTCAGTGGGGACTAAGCGGCAGTCCGGGGGCACGCGTGCACTAGCGGCAGGATGGATCCGGCAGGACGGATCCGACAGGAGATCCGTCCTGCCGCTAGTGTGAATCTAGCGGATCTCAGACCACCACAGCGATAGTTCTTATGGAGTCCTGTCTGGGACAGAGCTCCATGAGAACTTCTTAAATGTTCCACAGACTGCAATGGTAACTCATTGCAGTCTATGGGACAAGCGATCACATGTTCAAGTCTCCATAAGTGAAAAAAAAGCAATAACAAAAAGTTTTTAAAAATATATATAAAAATTCAAAATCATCCCCTTTCCCAATATCTTATAAAATAAATAAACATCATTAACATTAAAATATAAATGCATTTATCCTGTACAGTGAACGGCATAACAGGAAAAAATATAAATGACAGATTTGCCGTTTTTGGTCGCTTCACGTCTGCAAAAAATTGATGAAAGAGTCATAAATATCTTTGGATCTTGTTAACCAGTTAATAGAAGATATAATAATGAGATTCCTTAGCGGCTGATACCTTATAGGGGTTGGATAACCCCTTTAAAATGACCCCCCCCCTTAATGCCCGGGCCCCTCATATAGATTATACTTACCCCCAGTCACTCCTGATGCCCGCTGCTGCATCTCCTCGTCACGCGGATCAAGACATCCGGCGACGGGGTGGAAGCAGCCAATAGCAGGCTGCGATGTGGACGAGCCTCCCTAGCATCGCGGGTGACGAACAGCATCTACAATCTCGGTGTGGGGGAGCCGATCGGGCCCCTGGAGAGCAATGCTCCAAAAGGTTTCACTGCTCTGATGCAGTGGTCACAATTGACAACAACATTTGAGGGGTTAAGGCCTAATTCACACGTCCGCAAAATGGATCCGCATCCCATCCGCAATTTTGCCGAAGGGTTGCAGACCCATTCATTTCAAAGGGGCAGGAATGGATGTGGACAGCACAGTATGTAATGTCCGCATCCGCGTTTCCACATCCGTGTTTCCGCATCCGCGCTTCCGTTTCTGCAAAAAAATAGAACATGTCCTATTCTTGTCCGCAATTGCGGACAAGAAAAGGCATTCTCTATATAGTGCCAGCAATGTGCGGTCCGCAAAATGCGGAATGCACATTGCAGCCGTCCGTGTTTTGCGGATCTGTGTTTCCGTGTTTCTGCAAAACACACTACGAACGTGTGAATTAGGCCTAAATGTCATGATTGGCGTTATTGCCGATCACGGACATTGCCTCTGGGGGTCTGCTATGGCCCTCACTCAGCGAAAACTGTCTAAAACCTGATTTGATTGCAAGGTTAGAACCCGCCATTACCATATCAGTCCACACACACACAAAAAATGAATGACCACCGCTCTGGATTAAATGTGAAATTATTTATTTTCTTTAGGAATTACCACAATTAGAAAGTATACAAAAAACTATTCACAGACGTCATCCGTAATTGAAAGATAATCTACACCCAGCTATAGGTATAGTATACAAGACATGTAAAAAATAGAAATACAAGGATAAAGGCGTTGATTATTCTTCTAATCGGGTATTTCTTAAAGGGGTTTTCCAGGATTTTATTACGGATAGCTTAACCTCAGGACAGGCCATCAATAGATGATTGGAGGCGGCCCTGATACTACAATGCTCAGCAGTTCTGGAAGCGGAAGTTGTAACTCCCCAGGTCTGTCCATTATCCTTTCACTTCAACGGGTGCAGCTCTGTGGTCCCCAGCTTGGTGCACTACACCACTGTTCCCAACCAGTGTGCCTCCAGCTGTTGCAAAACTACAACTCCCAGCATGCCTGCAAAGCCAAAGGCTGTCCGGGCATGCTGGGAGTTGTAGTTTTACAACAGCTGGAGGCACACTGGTTGGGAAACACTGCACTACACAGTGGACAGCGTGTGGTTCCCATGCCGAAGGTACCCACAAACAGCTGATCAGTGGGGGTGCCAGACTTTAAAATCCTGGAGAGACCCTTTAAGCTGGCCATTAGGGATGAGCGAATCGACTTCGGATGAAACAGCCGAAGTCGATTCGCATAAAACTTAGTTCTAATACTGTACGGAGCAGCATTAGGGTCCGTGAATGGGTCCGGATCTGTTCCGTAACGTTGCGGAACAGATCAGGACCCATTCATTCTCTATGGGGCAGGAATAGAGGCGGACAGCACACAGTGTGCTGTCCGCATCCGCATTTCCGGAGCGTTGCCGCGAACTTCCGGTCCGCGGCTCTGGAAAAAAAAATAGAACATGTTCTATTCTTGTCCGCAATTGCGGACAGAATAGGCAGTTCTATGGGGGTGACGGCCGAGTGTATTGCGGATCCGCAATAAACTACGGACGTGTGAATGGACCCTTAGAATGTATTGGCTCTGATGAGCCGAAGTTATTTCTTCGCGAAGTCACGCAAGACTTTGCGCAATAACTTCATAAATTAATTTGTACTGTAAAAAAACATTTCCCAAACTCGGGTTCGGTTCCAAGGCACCACTTGGAACCGAACCAGAGTTCGGCAAATGGTTTTTCACAGTATAAATTAATTTATGAAGTTATTGGGCAAAGTCTCGCCTGACTTCGCGAAGCAATAACTTCGGCTCGTCGGAGCCAATAGATTCTAATGCTGTACGGAACTCCTGCTCTGTACAGTATTAAAGCGAAGTTTTAAGCGAATCGGCTTCGGATATTTCATGATTCGCTCATCCCTACTGGCCATCATACATTTTAAAGCAATTAAAGGGGTTTTCTGAAACTTTAATACTGATGACCTATCCTCAGGATAGATACTCAGTATCTGAATGGTGAGGGTCTGTCACCTGGGACCCCCGCCGATCAGCTCGCAGTAGCTCAGCACATCGTGTTCATGGGTCACATGACCTAGGGGCCGCTCAGCCCCCATAGAAGGGAATAAGGAAGAACTGCAATACCAAGCACAACCGCTATACACTGTACAGCTGCGAGAAGGCCACGGCACAGGAGGCAGGGGTCCCGGGTGTCGGACCCCCACTGATCAGATACTGATGACCTATTCAGAGGATAGGTCATCAGTTGTAATGTCTTGGAAAACCCTTTTAACATCTAGCTCTCCTGAACCCCCGCCCTCCCATTCACATGCATGCTCGTCTCAGTGTGCATGTGTTGTAAATTAGCTGGCATACGGGGTGGGGAATGGGCCGCTGCCAGACTCTTCTGCTGGTGACTCAACTTCCCGAAAAGAAAAGATCCTTATCGCCATCGGGGAAGAGCTGAGCTAATGTACATGGCCAGCTTTACAATCAGCAGGAAAGGATTGTGTAGTAAACGGTCAGGCTCTAATTACAGGGTATTAGGACAAAACATAATGACCAAATCTCAATCTTAAAGGTTTAAAAAAAATTCTAACCAAGATAATTGAGTCACCTTCTTATCAGATGTCTCCTTTTAGGCCGCGTTCACACTTCAGCTATTTGGTCAGTTATTTCAATCAGTGATTGTGAGCCAATACCAGTGGTGAAGCCTCCACAGAATCTGTGTTTTTAACCCACACCTGGTTTTGGCTCACAATCAGGCTACATTCACACGAACGTATTTTGTTTCCGTGTCCATTCCGTTTTGTTTTTTTTCCGGATTGGATAAGAACCCATTCATTTCAACAGGTCCGCAAAAAATGTGTGGTGTCCGCATCCATATGTCCGTTCCGTAGCCCCGCAAAAAATATAGAGCATGTCCTATTCTTGTCCGTTTTGCGGACAAGGATAGGCATTGTTACAATGGATCCGCAAAAAAAAAACCGGATGCAACACAGATTTTTGGCGGATCAGCATTTTGTGGACCGCAAAATACATACGGTTGTGTGAATGTAGCCTAAGGCCTCATTCACACATACTTGGATTTTCACGGACCACGGTTCGTGAAAACCCAGCCTGCCGTCCTGCATGGCTTCATTGGCTGCTATGACGTTGTGCCGCCGCCGCTGTACAGTCATACACTCGTATAGATCATACGAGTGTATTACTGTACAGCGGCGGCGGCACGAAGAGCATAGCCTCATAGCAACCAATGACACCGTGCGCTCGTGCACTCAGCAGGACGGGTTTTTACGGACCGTTGTGAATGAGGCCTAACTGATGGAAATAACTGATCACATAACTGAAGTGTGAACTCAGCCTTATCCCACAGAGGCTGAAAAAGTCCATCCTAAAGAGAGGAGATTCATATTCCTCCTCTTTTTTGGCCCTGCCTTGAATTGGCTATTTACATAAAAAAAACATTGAGGGTCAATTACAAAGACCGTTTTTTTACAGCACTCTTTTGCTCCCCTTTTGCCCTTCCTTTGCTGGCGGAAGATGCGCCTCGTCGTAAATTACACACCTCTTCAGCAGTCTGTGCGCTTGGCAGAAAAACTAGACCATCCCCTAAATGGAATAGTTTTTTGCCAACAATTATGACTGTTAACTATTGGTAAATCTGTCGGGGCCCCGGCGAGACCCCGCCATACCCTTGATACTGCTATGTGCCAAACACGGAGCAAAAATGCCCATGCGACAATATTTTTCCACACGGGCGCACAAAAACTTGCAAAAAGGGGGTGGTGCATCATTTTTACACCAAAAACAGGCTTAAAATTTTTAAAATGACCCCAATGTGCACTTGGGTTTTCCAGTTTTAAGTAAATAACATGTATAAAATCGGGAGATTGCTGACACACTGTAACGAGCTCTGCACCTGTGTTAAGTAGCCATGAGCAGAACAGGCTCTCAGTCGCTGAGTGTAAGGCTAGGTTCACACAACGACATTTGTCACGCGACAAATAGGGCACAACTTCACTGCAACATTTGTCACGCGACAATTTTTATAATGGGAGTATATGGTGTCGCATTGCGACACGCGACATGCTGCATAAGCGACAGTCGCAGAAAAACCCATCTTGAATGGATTTTTTGCAACTGTCGCGTCGCAGTCGCAGCATGTCGCATGTCGCAACGCGACACCATAGACTCCCATTATAAAAATTGTCGCACGACAAAAATTGTGCGACTTTTTGTCGCGCGAAAAATGACGTCGTGTGAACCTAGCCTAAGGGTCCTTTCACACGGACCGATTTTTTGGTCTTGTTCCTGACCGTATAAAAGGTGCCGGCAATTTTGAAAATGAGAAATTGAAACTTAAAATATATTTTAAAGTGTTACATGTTGTAATATACGTAAAATCCGAATAACCTCTCCTGACACCTGTTTTATTAAGTCATTATATTCCCCCACGTAATAACAATTTTGGAACATTTTCTCTTTCCAACTCTGCTTTGTCCTCTTCCTCGGTTATTCCTCCTAGAAATGTATGAATAAACTGACCAGTGGTTATTACCAGATGGGGGGCAAGGGGTGTACCCGCACAGCCTGACACTGTCCAGTCAGTGGTGACGGTACCAGACGGTGTATGGGTTCATCCCCTTATCGAGAACGGTAATGTCAATTTATTCATTAAAATCTATGAGGAATAACAGAGGAACGGAACAGCACAGAGTTTTTAGAGAAGATGCTCCAGAATTATTTCATGGTGACTACAAGTAGTTACTAAAACAGACCTGTCGGCAGAGGGGACGGCATCCCTTACCTTGGTCGGTGATCGGCCTTATGGCACTTTTTAACCCTTCACTTTGGCCTCATATTATCTCCTTGAAAAATAATACTTTACATGTAACTACAGACTTAGTTACATTAATGTAACCCGTAGGCCTCTCTTACTGTAGTGCAACGTGTATATAGCTGCCATGATCTGTCGAAAGGAGTTATAGGATTAAAAAAGAAAAAAAGTCTGCTTCTTCCCAGAAACAGCGCCACTTTTATCCATAGGCTGTGTCTGGTATTGCAGCACAGCCACCTTCCAGTTAAAAGTGAGTAAGATGCAATTTCCAGTACAGGACCACGGATAAGGAAAGTGCTGTTTCTGGAATAGAGGCATGGAGTTTCTGCCCTTCAAAATGTGTGCGGTCTAATGTCAGTACTTTTGCTATTAAAGGGCATCTGTCAGCAGGTTTTTACCTATGACACCGGCTGACCTGTTACATGTGCAGCTGTCTTGGTGCCATGTTCATATGTGCCCGCATTGCTGAGAAAAATGAACTTTTAATATATGCAAATGAACCTCTAGGAGCAACGTGGGCGTTACCATTACACCTAGAGGCTCTGCTCTCTCTGCACTTTGATTGACAGGACCAGGCAGGCGTCATCACATTCTGCTGACAGACGCCCCTTAAAACAGAAATCTAATATAAATGTGCACTAGGAAATGCAGCAAGAGGCAGGGCACAATCCATGGCAGATATACCGACACTGACCAAACATCAGCCTTAGTATAAAGACCGTCAGTGCAGAAGGCAAACAGGCAGGCTTCTTAATAAATGTGGCCCATCTCAGGCTGTCTGTGCGCAAAAAAACGCAAATCTACACCAGGCCGGCATAGATGTGAATTGTCATTTACGACATGATAGCGAGGCCTCATTCCCATCTCCGTTTTTCAACGACGCGTGTTATCCACGTTTTCCATGGACAGCACACCTACCCATTGATTTTAATGTGTCTGCTCACACATCAGTATTTTTTTACTGACCGTGGGTCAGTATGGAAATCACAGAGACATGCACCGTTTTGGTCCGTGATGCGGACCAAACACATCCATTGTAGTCAATGGGTCAATAAAAAAAACACTGATTCTGATGGCATCCTTGTTTGATCCGTTTTTCACTTACCGCTCATAGGAGATGCTTTGGAAATAAATTTTCAGCAGATCAGGGTCCGTGAAATACGGATGACACACGGAGGGTAAAAAACGGACACATGGACGCTTCAAAGACATCAAACGGAGGCCTACATCTATCAAGCCATTTTTGAAAGTGGCAAGAGAAGTGGAATGTTTCAAATGATTCTCCAAATCGGGCGTGAGCTATAATTTGCAGGGATTTTTTACACCATAATAGAGGCGTAAAACATGTGATAAATGTCCCTAATTGATCCTCATCACCAGGAACTCTCCAGTGTCAGACGGTGGTAAAGTGACAGATCGTCTCTCTTAATCCTCTTTATTCTTCTTCTGCTTCCAGGGGTAGATCACTTCTCCGATGAACAATTTTTTGCATAAGGAACCCCAGGAATCCTTGGGGTAGCATCTCCTGGAAGGCAGCCTGTAGGTTTGCAGCACCTGTCCATATGGTAAAGGGTTGATCTATGGGAAAAAGAGAAGAGAGAAAATACTAGACATAAAAATCCAATTTATACCAGTCTGCAAAATGTGTCCCCACCCTGCATGCCAACTTAGGCTACTTTCACATCCGCGTTTTTGCTGGATCCGCCATGGGTTCAGCAAAAACGCATCTTGTATATAAAACAAATGTCTGGATCCGTTCACAACGGATCCGGTTGTATTATATCCCAAGTGAACAAGATCCATTGTAAGTCAATGGGTGCCAGATACGTTTTTTTTCATGTCCGAAAAAACTGATCTGTCACCATTGACTTACATTGTGTTTCATGATGGATCCGTCTCGATCAGTATCCCATGACGCACTCAAAAACGCTTTTGTGTGCGTCATGGGAATGCATTCTGGTGCACTCCGTTCCGTTCAGTTTTGTCCCTATTGACGATGAATGGGGACAAAACTGAAAGGGGTTATCCAAGGCCTATAATGTCCCCCCATATGCCCGGGCCACTCACACAGATAGCACTTACCTCGCTCCCCGGAACCCGCGTCGTTTATAATGCCAAAACGGCCGCCGCTGCATCCCCCCATCGCGCATATGAAAACATTCAGCGTCAGGGAGGGGGATGGGGGGAGCCAATAGCAGGCCGCGGCGGAAACCAGCCTCATTAGCGCCACCCACGATGCTAGGGAGGCGAAGCGACGCGGGTCACGGGGAGCGAGGTAAGAACTATCTGTGTAAGGGGCCCGGGTGTATAGGTGGAGCATTATAGGTCTTGGATAACCCCTCAAAGCGTTTTCCTCCACTTCTAAGATCCTATGATGGATCCCAATAGCAGAAAGGAAAACTTTGATGTGAAAGTAGCCTAAGTCACTAGTGGCATCGCATGAGAGATCCTTTCGGCTGCTCCCATGCCCTACTTGGCATGATGGGGTCCTAAAAAATTAAACATTGTCAAATAACAGATGCTTTTACTATCTGTCTGACAGTTATCCTTTGTCGGCCATGTTAAAAGGGTTATCTAGGATTAGAAAAACATGGTTGCACCGCACCTGTCCAGAGGTTGTGTCTGGTATTGCAGCTAAGCCCCACTGAGGTCGAAGGAGCTTAGATGCAATACCAGTCACTACCTATTAAAAGGTGTAGCGCTGTTTTTGGAAGAAAGCAGCCATCTTTTTCTCATCCTGGACAACCCCTTTAATTGTCAAAGGGCAAATCACTGGTCTCCCTGGAATCCTGTCAAGAAATCTCTTCGGTCCCACTCACTGTGCAGATCCCTGCTGGGGCTCATCTACATTTGTAGAGTCTGCGTCAGATAGATTACAGTTTTAACCCTTAGTTATGGTAAAAAAGGAAAAAAAGTTACTATGCATATTTTAACAAGACAAAGTGGCGCCGGATAGAGAAGTCCACACTTTACCTGCATCAACAGTCTCAGAGGTTTTCCGCTTTTTTGCTCCAGCATCTGAAATTTGACACCCGCTGAAAAAAAAGTTAAGACAGTGCCATTGTCAGACCACAGAGAGAATAGTTTATCAAAATGTGCTGAAGTTCTGTCACAATTTGCAAAAAAAGAAACAAAAAAACTGGCGCGCATGCTTTCCAACAACTTTATTAAGTGTTTTACACACTTTTAGAACCTTTATCTGTCTCGTAAAACAAAGGCCGTGGCTTAACAGGATAGGGGCCTGGCCAACAGTAAAGGGGTGTGCCTTAAAGGGATTGTATCACTTCAAATGGCATTTATCATGTAGACAATGTTAATACAAGGCACCAGCCTCAAGGGCGCCCTTCCCTGTCGCGGCCTGCTATTGGCTGCCCCCCCCCCAATTCGCCAGATGTTTTGATCTGAGCGACGGGAAGATGCAGCTGGCCATGCAGGGATCCGGAGCGTGCCGGGGAGCAGGTAAGTATAATCCTTGCAAGAGCCCTGGGCATTGGGAGCAGGGGATATTTTAGATATCGGATAACCCCTTTAAGTATTAGTCAGTCTGCCCCACTGCATTCTGGAGAGTTTGTGGATGTACATTATTTCCTTCAGCTAAATAAGGGTACTTTCACACTAGCGTTTTTGTTTTCCAGGATAGAGTTCCGTCGTCGGGGCTCTATGCCGGAAAAAAAATGATCAGTCACATCCCCATGCATTCTGAATGGAGAAAAATCCGTTCAGTATGCATCGGGATGTCTTTAGTTCAGTCACTGAACGACGTTTTGGCCGGAGATAATACTGCAGCACGCTGCGGTATTATCTCCGTCCAAATTCCGGAAGAAATGCCGGAATTGATTCCCATTGACTTGCATTATTGCCGGATCCGGCATTAAAAATACCGCAGCGACGGATCCGGCATTCCGTTCTGCGCATGCGCAGACCTCTAAAAAAGTGAAAAAACTAAATGCCGGATCCGTTTTGCTGGAGGACACCGGAAAAACGGATCCGGCATTGCAGTGCATTTTTTTTTTTTGACTGATCAGGCATAAAAATGCCTGATCAGTCAGAAAAAATGACAAGCAATTACATACAGTTTGCCGGAACTGCCTGCCGGAATCCTCTGCCGCAAGTATGAAAGTACCCTAAAACTGCAGAAACTCACCAGCTAATCTGTAGGAGCGACACAGGCGCAGTAAAAGTGCATAGAAAGGGAGGGTGCTGAGGAGATCTATGGTCATCTGGATCACGCCTTGCACCACAATCATGACGAGCCGAAGCTGTTAGAGAGAAGAATAAAGCAAGAAATAAAATTTACCGGACAGTAAAGAACTGATCATTTATTAAAGGACAAGTTTGCTGTACATTATGGCCGCCAACCCCCCCCCCCCCCCCAAACTTGCCAATCAGGGGGTGCAAGTAATGCCTAGTCCAACTCCTTAGAGACGGGACTTATGTAATAAAACTTTTTATACATACCGTGCAGTTATATTTTTATTACGCAGTAACTTCCTTTTTTTGTAGTGAAGGCAGATTATACGTGCGCTAATCGCACACCAGTCACTGAACACCTCGCCCTGGTGACAGATTGGTTGTGACTGAACTCTAGTACTTCCCGTTAGACCATCTATCAGTCAGTGTCATGGTGCAGACTCCTTCAAGGGGTATTGTGGTTGGTAAAAGTGATCCTGTATCCATAGTATACGGCATAACTATTAAATTAGTGTGGGGGGGCGGGGGGCACTGATCTTGAGAATGGGTACCCTTTATCCCTCTGAGCCCCCTGAAATTAATGGAATGGCAGATTGGGCATGGAAACTGCTGCAACACTCATCTCTATGGGAGTTCCGGAAAGTCCATAGATATGAATGGAGCGGCAGGGCACAGGCTATGGGTGCTCCGAGGAGTATGGGGTCCCTGTTCTTTTGATTGGTGTGGGTTCCAGCAGTAGTACCCCAACAATTTCTACTAAAAGTTATAAATGAAATGCTAGCAGTCTGCAGTAAGGGTACAGAGGTGCGGTAACCAGTTGGAGTGTGTGCACCTACACAGAGTCACTCTATCCAATCAGTGCTGCCCTTTTCAGACTGTGCAGGTACACCCCCCAACTGGTTACCTCCCCTCGGTACCCTTACTGCAGACTGCTAGCAATTCTTTCATAGCTTCTAGTAGAAATAATATAGGAATGGCACATCATAGAGCCATAAGAATAGACGCTCCAGGATTGTTATTACACGGGGAATGCATGGAGCTATTAAAACAGACATGTCAGGAGCGGTGAAAGGTCCTCTTTAAGGATCTATCACTTCTGAGACAAAGGGTATCTAGTGATATGCCCCCATTGTCTGATAGCTGCGGTTCGAGAGCGGAGGGGGCCAAAGTGGTGGCTGGAGAACTCTGGTCCGGCCACCATCAAGTGCTCTCACTATAGAAGTGAATGGGAGTGCACCGCGCATGACCGGCCACCGCTCCCATTTACTTCTATGAGCCCGACGGAAATAGCCAATCCAGTGCTCGGCTATTTTCATCGGCCCCATATAAATTAATTGAGGACGGCTGCGCATGCGCAGTGCGCCCTTCACCACTTTCGGGGCTCCGTACAGTATTAGAATGTATTGGCTTCGATGAGCCGAAGTTTTATGCGAATCGACTTCGGATGTTTCATCCGAAGTCGATTCGCTCATCCCTAGTTACAGGCATGCCCTAATGGAGCAGAGCTAGACAGTAACCAATTGGTACTTAAAGGGTTGTACAGCCAGTACATGCTGATGGCCTATCCTCAAGGTTACAGATCAGTGGGGGTCGGACTCCCGTCACCGTACCGATCAGCTGGTTGAAGAGGAGGCGGTGCTCATTCGCAAGCTGCTTCCTCTTCAAGATTACACTGCTCGTTGTCTCCCAGTGGCGACGCAATGTAATTACAAGTAGAGATGAGCGAACATTTAAAAAAAGTCCGTTGTTCGGCGTTCGGGTGGTGGTAAGTCGCGCATCCCGTTATGGATTCCACTATAGCGCATATGGAATCCATAAGGGGCGGCTGCCACCTACCCGAACTGTTGCACAGCCGAAGGACCTGGCGTGACCTCACTGTCATGTGATCAGGGCAGGGGGCGTGGCTCAGCACGGGATCAAATCCAGAGCCACGCCCCCTGCACTGATGACATGACAGTGACGTCACGCCAGGTCCTTCGGCTGTGCAACAGTTCGGGTAGGTGGCAGCCGCCCCTTATGGATTCCATATGCGCTATAGTGGAATCCATAACGGGATGCGCGACTTACCACCACCCGAACGCCAAACAACTGACTTTTTTTAAATGTTCGCTCATCTCTAATTACAAGTGCTTGTCTCATTCAAGTGAATAGTACAAGCACTTATAGTTACACTGTGCCGCTGAGACTTCCGAGACGACGTGCAGTGTGATCCTAAATAGGAAGTACAGCTCTTCAGACAGCTAATCAGCGGGGGAGCCGGGAGTCAGACCCCCCCTCCTCCTCCCCATCTGTAATCCTGAGGATAGGCCATCAATATGTACTGGCTGCACAACCCCTTAAATTATCTGAAATACAAAGCAAAATCTAATTTACGTCAATTTTTTTTTTTTTTTTATGAAGACTTACTCCCGGAGTATTTGGTAATAGTAGACTAAATGTAGACCAGCGAGAACCTATGTCTTTTAGGGTACATTTTCAATTCCTCTCTGGGCACCTTCCTATGTAAAGGATGGCATCACTGGGTAAATATTTGCAGCTAGGATCAGTGCCACCGTCATTGCTGCCAGGACCACATATAATTAAATACAATCAGGCTGTACAAATCTAATATTTACATACCCGTTCTAATGTCAAGACGATTAAAGGGAATCTGTCACCGCAATCTAGACTGATTGTTATCTGCAGTACTACATGGGTGGTACTTTAAGGAGCTCAGAACGCAAATTTTTTTTTCTACTGTCCTACTGCCCCTTGCCCCCCCCACCGTCAGCGCTCAAAGCTGCTCTGAAATACACAGTCACAACTTCTAATCTACAGAAATCCTCTGTGCAAGCACCACAGTCCTGACGATGTATTTCAGAGCAGCTTTAAGCGCTGACGGCGGGGGAACAAGTGGCAGTAGGAACAGTCTCAGACTGCGGTGCCTAGGGCTCAGTGACGTACCCGGCTTTTTCTCGGTATGCTAGATGGAGGCTTCCACCTAGCAGTGATCCCAGTGACGTCTGTAAAACAGCGCTAAAGACCGCCCATTAGTGCCGCTGATGTCACCGTGCTCACTGCTATGCCCATGTGATGCCCGCTACGTCACCAGTAATAAAGGAAAAAGCCCTTGAACTGCACAGGGGAGCATCGGAGCAAGAAATGCCCCAATGCTCCACTCAGACATGGGAAATGAGTGAAGGGAATATTATGTCCTGGGGCAACCCCTTTAACTAGCGGCAGCTGGGTATAATGAACCCCAAGCAGTCCATACTCCTTTATGATCCCTTAATGCATGGGTGCACAACCTTTTCTGGTTGGGGGCTACGTTGTCACATTTCAGCAACCCACAGGGCTGAAAAATGAAACTTAAAGGGGTATTACCAACTGTAGTACTGCATATCCAACATACAGTGTATACCATAAATGTCTTCTTACATTTCCAGGACTCCCATCCAGCGGGAAAACATAGACATATCAGTCTTTTACTCAATGGTTGGGGGCCGCACAGAATGGTATTTAAGGCCACATGTGTCCCCCGGGCTGCAGGTCGTGCACCCTTCTTTTAGTGCCACCTTTGGCTCTCTGAACTATACGTGCCAGGAACACAAGCCCATGCAGCGGCAGGCAGCAGAAAGACGCGTCAAGAAGATTGATGACGGAGGCCCTGCAGCGATGTAGAGAAGGTAGGGAAAGAGGACAATGGTGGTCCTGTCTCTGTGCATAGAAGTCATCTCAGCCACCAGACGAGCAGTTTGTTTAATAATTTACCCAGTCCTCATCCGCTGAGCTACCCATGTAATACTGCTCATAATAGTCCAAGGTTCTGGTGACAGATTCCCTTTACATGGCGGGCACTTGTATGCTGGAGGTATATATGAGGAGGATTTCCCAATATATAGCCGGCAGACCTCCGACGTGGGGGGGCCTATGGATGTGATGGACATAAAGTCCAGGAGTTTTCAAGGTGCTGCAAACACAGTGTGATTTAACCCCTAGGAGACAATATCACATGCGCAAGTGTTGAGAGAGGGGTCACCCTCTGCTAAAAATGAATGAGAGTTGAGGCCATGTTCAGACATGGTGGATTTGCTGTGCGGATTCCACATGCAGAACTTTACAAAACCTCATCCACATGCAGTGGGGAAAGAAATGCATGTGGAAATGATAGAATGCTGAATCTGTTTGGAAAGGCTGTGGCTTTTCACCCTTTGCCATTTTTAAAACCGTCAGCAACTTCCATGTGTAACACGGCTACAAGGGCTGAACTTACATTAACCGCAACGACCCCGCCTGTATTCATCAACAAGCAGGCGCTGTGTGCCGTATTTTGTGGTAGCGATCAGTACATACCAGGGTAAAAACGAGGTAATAAAGGGCAGTGGTCGGCAGTAGAAAGAGCAGGATTGTGAACAGCAGGGTCCCGAGAAATAGCTGCAGAAGTAAAAAAAAAAAAAGTCTAAAACACATAATAAATGTGATGTAAAGAACAAAGGGCAGTTTTTCTGGTACATTTGACTCAGTACAGAGATGGGCAAACTGCGGCTCTCCCGCTGTTGCAAAACCACAACTCCCAGCATGCCCAGTCTGGCTACAGCTATCAGCCTACAGCAGGGCATGGTGGGAGTTGTAGTTTTAGAACAGCTGGAGAGCCGCAGTTTGCCCATCCCTGGCTTAGTAGATCTCCCCAGTGAGTTTCATTTTCTCAATATTTTCAAGATTTCGGATTGCTTTCAGGGAATGAAAGCCTTTTTATCTACATCTAGAGGCTGAAAACGAATGCAAACACAGTCCTGTGGCTTTAAAAAAAGGATTATAACCTCTAAACCTGCGCTCCACTGGTCTTCTACTGATATTTCACACCGTGGAGTGTATGGCTGGGGGTTTACCATTCATTATACGGAGCCTATACACATACACTGCTACTCTGCCCTCTGCTGGCGGGCCTGAAGGATTGCATGCACAGGCTGTATTACCTGATCCAAGTCATATGAGCACGAGTCCACCCTCTGTCGCAGGACATTCCACTTTTTACCACGAAACAGACGCCAGAGGGAAGACAGCCCATGCATCTTCAGGCAGTACAGCCTGATGAGAAAAAAGCAGGGGAAAAAAAGGCACTCATAAAACCTTTGATATTGCATGGAACGGGTTCATGCCCCTTTGAAGGTGCAAGAGCCATAGAGAAGAACGTGGTTCATTACGGCTGCAATTTGTAGGTGGTTTGCTTACCTGGCCCCGTACACGTAGAAGCAATATATGTGGAAGGTGAGGAGCGCAATGATATCGGACAGAATAGAGAGAGCCACGGACAGCCCGAGACAAGCCGACAGTCCGATGTACCACAGGATAACCTCAATGAATGGAGACATCAGGCGGATGTAACCTGCAGGCAGTAAACAGGGGTCAGGTATTGGAGCGAGGACGCAATGAATTACATGGAATGGAACTCTAACCCTCATCATTTACTTTCCACTTTACTTGGATATTAAAATCCAGCTTCCAGTTGGCATAATTCATTCCTAAAGGGATTTTCTGGTTAGAAAAAGTTATTCCCTACCTATTGGGGGTATGACTGCTGGGACCCCCACCAATCACAAGAACAGGTGTCCTGTGCCCCCATAATTCATCCCTATGGTTCTGCTGGAGATCAGCTCTCGGATATTACTGGAAGTCCTACTACTTTGAATGGAACAGCTATGCGAATGCTGGACCGCAACGCCATTCAAACAGGTGACACAGGCTCCCATTCTCATGATCTGAGACCCTCACTGATCCGTTATCTCCTATCTAGTGGATAGGGGACCACTTGTTATAACTGGCAGGAAGCAGGAGGAGAGGGCAATGCGTAGAGGACTGTATGGCAATGGCCATATGTCAACAGTGGGGGACATGGAAGAAACTTGGAGGATCTGCCAGGGAAGATGGTGCCTTATAAATTTGCCGTGCTTACACCTCTGCTATGCAATACCAGAGCCTTAAATGCAACTTACTGATCCAGAGGTGAATATGGTACATGAAGAATCGCCCCAAGACTTCGTCCAGCGCCCGGTTCATTTTCAGCCCAGCCGGGGCTCCCATCAGCCACTGCAGCAGACCTTGAAGTTCCAAAGCCACTCGCTGTGGAGAAGACAACATAAATTACCATACCGATATAAGACGCCCCCACCCCAGACGTCCTAGTATGGGATACACTCACATCTGCTACAGGCATGAGGGCGTCAGCCAGCTGACCTATGTGGTTCCCCTGGTACAGCCAGGACATAAGGAAGATCCCAAGTCCAATGTCTAGAATCAGCGACAAGACAATGTTGGCCTTACTACAAAACAGAAAATGACAAGTCATCATCAGGACAAGACGAATTAGAGGAGCCGTGTAAGAAGTGACCACATCAGGAGGAGGACGTGCTCGGCTCATACCTCATGAACGTTGGGTGGTCTTGAGCCCTCTGCGGACCGCTGATCATACGCAGGTCCTCCAGACGTCTCCCCAGTTGTTCATAGGTAGACAGCTTGTTCCACAGGAAGGAGAGAGGCCTCCCGCTAAGGACCCTGTAACACAACGAGACTCCATGTTATTCATTAACCCACCCAGTGTTCATTTTTTATTTTTCTGTCAATGTCGCCATTTGATGGATTGGTATTTCCTAGGATAACCTGTATAACTTTTAATCCATTTTTGGCGGTAGAAAAAAATAGAAATTTTGCAATTTTTTTTTTGTTTGTTTTTACAGTGTTCGTAAATTAGTAACGATTAGGCGTTTAAGGGGTATTCCCGTTAATCAAGTTATCCCCTATCCACAAGATAGGTGATAAGTATTAGATCAGTGGGGGTCCTACTTCTGGGACCCAAACCAATCATGAGAACGGGGGTCCTGTACAATATGGGAACCCCAGAAATGAACAGAGCAGTCGGACGGGAATGCGCACCGCCAACCCATTCATTTCTATGGGAGTTCTGGAGATGGCTGAGAACATTTTATGGGGCTCTGCAAGAAACTGGGTACCTGTTCTCGTGATCAGTGGAGGTCCCGGCAGTAGGACCCCCACTGATCTCATAGTTATCCCCTATCTTGTGGATAAGGAATAAATGAACATAATTGGAATACACCTATAACTTTGATACTGGTTGTTACAGCGGACACCCACAATGGAAGATGTGTGCACAGCTGCTAAGCCTGCGCCATGCTATAACAGCGCAGTACAGGAAGTCATTTAGGTTTTATACACCCATCCCATAGCACCACTGGATAGTTTCAGGCATTATAATGTCCATATTAAAAGCTGCATGACCCCCATGGTTCTGCTGTACCAAGTTTATGGCTCTATAATCCATTACAGAGGTCAGAGCTTGGTTTTTTATTTTATTCTTTTAGGTAGGGCTCCCAGTTTCCTGCACATATAGTTAAATAAAACAATTCTAGCTGCCACCAGCAGAGGGAGCTCACTGCATACAGTTTCATTATTCAGTTCAAAATACACAGTGAGCGCCCTCTAGTGGGGGATACATGGTACTTCTATCAGATTGTTTTCTACCTGTGGCTTACCTGAGGCTACAAATGCTGGTGATCAGAGAGACGAAAAATGAAAGGGCGGCGCACACCGGCACAGACGCTTGCTTTGCCAGCTCCACAATAATACTGGCCTCCTTGCCCTCAGACTGCCAATGCGTTAATCTCACCGGCCCCTCATCGTACTTATCGTTGGCAAAGAGCAGCTGGTTCTTGGCCACTGTAGTAAACATGGCAGCGATCTCAGAGTGTTCAGAGGCAGAGTGCAGCTCTGACAACATGACCTTCCTCTGATCATAGTAGACCAAGACCACGTCCTCCGAGGTGTCATCCTCCAGTCTTTCAATCCCACAGTCCCAGAACTTGCTGGTGGACTCCCTCGCTATCCGCAGCCAGGGCTGATGCTTAAAGATGCTGCTCAGCTCCCCCAGGAAGTTTTCCATCTTCTCGTCTGCCTCTGCTTTACTGTGGCTCCAGGTCCCCAGGACGGAGAGGCTCATGCCCGTTGCTCGTTCCAGTTGGCTCAGGTGCGTCCTCACACTGGCAGGAATGAATGGAAAGTGCAGCGTGGCCAGGATGACGGCGGACCGGTGCTCCTCCATCCAGCGCCCGATGAGGAGTCCATTCTCTGCTGCTGAGCAGGAGGTCGGAAAGAAGATCTTTATGGCCATGACTGTGAATAGACGAGAGAGGAGAAAATGGCTTCAGATTGTGTCATTATTGAAGGGGTTCTCCAGGAACATGAACATCTGGGTCCATTGACACGACCCTACGGCCGCTGTGCCCGTGATGTGACCGGCCGTGTGAACTACACATCACAGGTGCGCACCCACTGACTTGACTAGATGTGCGATCTGCAAGATACGGGGAAAGATAGGACATGTCCTCTGCTCTGCAAAAGATACAACATGTCTTATCTTTTGCCGCATCTTCCAGATCGCGGACCCATTCATGTCAATGGGTCTGCACCCGCGATACGGAGTTCACAGACCCGGTGTTTGTAGTCCACAGCACAGGCGCCATATGGTCGTGTGAATAGAGCCTTAGGCAATCAATGTGTGATCACTGGGGGCCTGAACCCCCCCTCCAGTATAACATTGTTTCTTCAGGTTTGGAGCGCCCCTTTAACAATGTATGGTGCCCATTGTTAAAAAGTCACCTCCTGGCCAAGGCCACCGCCCTCAAACACCTCCCAGTCAAGGACACCCCTTCGAGCATCCCCCGGTCAAGGATGCTATTTAGAGCGCCCCAGGTCAAGGCTGCCTCAACAAGTGAGCCCCCTCACCCGCCCTGAACAAGGACGCCCCTTCCAGGGCCCCCCCCCCGGGACAAGGACGCCCCTTCCAGGGCCCCCCCCCCTGGACAAGGACGCCCCTTCCAGGGCCCCCCCCCCTGGACAAGGACGCCCTTCCAGGGCCCCCTGGACAAGGACGCCCTTCCAGGGCCCCCTGGACAAGGGCGCCCTTCCAGGGCCCCCCTGGACAAGGACGCCCTTCCAGGGCCCCCTGGACAAGGGCGCCCTTCCAGGGCCCCCTGGACAAGGACGCCCCTTCCAGGGCCCCCTGGACAAGGGCGCCTTCCAGGGCCCCCTGGACAGGACGCCCCTTCCAGGGCCCCCTGGACAAGGACGCCCTTCCAGGGCCTCCCTGGACAAGGACGCCTTCCAGGGCCCCCTGGACAAGGACGCCCTTCCAGGGCCCCCTGGACAGGACGCCCTTCCAGGGCCCCCTGGACAGGGACGCCCTTCCAGGGCCACCCCTGGACAAGGACGACCCTTCCAGGGCCCCCTGGACAAGGACGCCACTTACAAGCCCCCCTGGACAAGGACGCTCCTTCCAGGGCCCCCCTGGACAAGGACGCCTTCCAGGGCCCCCTGAACAAGGACACCACTTACAAGCCCCCTGGACAGGGACGCTCCTTCCAGGGCCCCCTGGACAAGGACGCCCTTCCAGGGCCCCCTGGACAAGGACGCCACTTACAAGCCCCCCTGGACAAGGACGCTCCTTCCAGGGCCCCCTGGACAAGGACACCCCTTCCAGGGCCCCCCCTGAACAAGGACACCACTTACAAGCCCCCCCCTGGACAAGGACGCTCCTTCCAGGGCCCTGGACAAGGACGCCCCTTCCAGGGCCCCCCCAGGGCCCAAGTCGGAGACAAGAAAATTGGTAACAGCTATTAATGCTATAACAGGAAAATAAGGAGGGCAAGCTGAAAGCTGTCAACAATGGGGCCCCTGTGATCACTATGGACAGTGGTGCCCCCTGGACCTGAAGAGGGTGATACACACCTCTGAAGCCTAGCCAGATGTTGCAGAACTACAAATCGCAGCATGTACTATTAACGAGATATCTCAGGGAATGCTGGGACTTGTAGTTTCTTCCCCCCCCCCCCCATTCCAAGGGCATCCGTGTTGTGTCAGTACACGGTACCGCTCACCTGGCCCCGGAGTCCTCCGATATACACAGAAATGACGGCCGTCACATGACTGTAACCCTGCTGGAAGGGTTAATTACCCTCATCAGGAGGTCACTCTCCTCGTAACATGTCATTCGAATCCACTTCCGGCTTTCCATCGCTTCCGTTACCAAGAGACGCTGCGCAGCCGGGTAACACGTCCGGGTGAAACAGGTGACCGAGAAGCTTAGTTCCCACCAGAAAATGATATGTCTGTGCCAGGCAGCCCTGAGAGTGGAGGCTGCATGTGCTGAAATGTTGTGTTCTTTGTAATATCTATGTCTTCTGCTCCTAGTGAGTAAATGCACGATATATTATTATTATAATGTAATTATGGACTGCCTTGGTCTACAGATGATGGGCCCTAATAGGTATAGAGCAGTTATCTTGGCTGCCACTAGTACCACCATCAATTAAAACTATGGTAGTATTATATAAAAATTATGTTTACCATTATTATATGTTTACCTCCTAACTTTTCAAAGACCCATGGATGGAAAACCCTGACCGTTGCCTACCTATATACGCCCAATTGTGCACAGTCCCCTTAGTGTCCCTTAGAAGTTAATGATGCCCCGCTAGTGCCCTTCACACAGTATGATGCCCCCATAAGTGCCCCAATACAGTATGATGCCCCCATAAGTGCCCCAATACAGTATGATGCCCCCATAAGTGCCCCAATAAAGTATGATGCCCCAATAAGGGCCCCCATACAGTATGATGCTCCCATAAGGGCCCCAATACAGTATGATGCCCCCCATAAGTACTCCAATACAGTATGATGCCCCCATAAGTGCCCCAATACAATATGATGCCCCCATAAGTGCCCCAATACAGTATGATGCCCCCCATAAGTGCCCAATACAGTATGATACCCCCTTATAAGTGCCCCAATAAAGTATGATGCCCCCAGAAGTGCCCCAATAAAGTATGATGCTCCCATAAGTGCCCCAATAAAGTATGATGCCCCAAAAGGGCCCCAATACAGTATGATGCCCCAATAAGGGCCCCCATACAGTATGATGCTCCTATAAGTGCCCCAATACAGTATGATGCCCCCCATAAGTACTCCAATACAGTATGATGCCCCCATAAGTGCCCCAATACAGTATGATGCCCCCATAAGTGCCCCAATACAGTATGATGCCCCCCATAAGTACTCCAATACAGTATGATGCCCCCATAAATGCCCCAATACAGTATGATGCCCCCATAAGTGCCCCAATACAGTATGATGCTCCCATAAGTTCTCTAATAAAGTATGATGCCCCAATAAGGGCCCCCATACAGTATGATGCTCCCATAAGTGCCCCAATACAGTATGATGCCCCCCATAAGTACTCCAATACAGTATGATGCCCCCATAAGTGCCCCAATACAATATGATTCCCCCATAAGTGCCCCAATACAGTATGATGCCCCCCATAAGTGCCCAATACAGTATGATACCCCCCTATAAGTGCCCAATACAGTATGATACCCCCCATAAGTGCCCCAATATAGTATGTTCCCATAAGTGCCCCAATATAGTATGATGCCCCCATAAGTGCCCCAATACAGTATGATGCCCCCCATAAGTTCCCAATACAGTATGATACCCCCCTATAAGTGCCCCAATACAGTATGATGCCCCTATAAGTGCCCAATACAGCATGATACCCCCATAAGAGCCCCAATACAGTATAATGTCCCCATAAGTGGCCCAAAAAAGTATGATGCCCCAATACAGTATGATGCCCCCCATAAGAGCCCCAATACAGTATTATGCTCCCATAAGTGCCCCAATACAGTATGATGCCCCCCATAAGTGCCCCAATACAGTATAATACCCCCATAAGTGCCCCCACACAGTATGATACCCCCTAAAAAGGTTGTCTCATCTCCCACCTCTGGGTTCCACTCTTATCTCCAGAACAGGCCCCCCAAAGTGACGAGGAGCCCACCCTTCAAACATGACCACCCACCATTCACTTCTGTGGGAGCACAGGCGCGGCAATTTCCGGCAGTCCCATAGTGGTGATTGGAGAGGTGGCCATGTATTCAGGGTGCACTTACCATTTACACACGGGTATTTTCGGAACTTCCCTAAAAGTGAATGTGCATGCCTCTACTGTTCTGGAGATAGTTGCGGGTCCTAGATGTGTGACCCGCACCTATCTGATATTGATGGCATATCCTACAGATATGCCACCAATGTCTGAGATGACTCCTTCAAGACCGTCCGATTTTCAGTTTTTTTGTTTTTTACTCCCAGCCTTTCCAAAGCCATAACTTTTTTATTTTTCCATTGTGTCCCCAGTAATATGCCCCGTTATGTGCCCCCAGTAATATGTCCAGCTGTGCCCCCAGTAATATGCCCCGTTATGTGCCCCCAGTAATATGTCCAGCTGTGCCCCCAGTAATATGCCCAGTTATGTGCCCCTAGTAATATGCCCCGTTATGTGCCCCCAGTAATATGTCCAGCTGTGTCCCCAGTAATATGCCCCGCTATGTGCCACCAGTATTATGCCCAGCTGTGCCCCCAGTAATATGCCCCGTTATGTGCCCCCAGTAATATGCCCAGCTGTGCCCCCAGTAATATGCCCAGCTGTGCCCCCAGTAATATGTCCAGTTATGTGCCCCCAGTAATATTCCCAGCTGTGCCCCCAGTAATATGCCCAGCTGTGCCCCCAGTAATATGTCCAGTTATGTGCCCCTCACAGAAAGTAAAAAAAAAAATAAACACCACATACTTACCTTGTTCCTAGCAGCAGCAGCAGGAGGACATCGGCTGCTCTGGTCTTTGGAGGAGGCGGAGCCGAGGTTGACTGGCGGCTGGTCCCGCCCGCCCGCTGCACAGACAAGAGGTGTGGAGAGGATGCCAATACGGGGGGAGGAATGATAAAGCAGGCTCTCTGCTTCATCATAATACACAGGCAACTGTCTCTGCTTCCTGCGGACGCAGGGACAGCTGCCAGAAAGCAGGACATACCGCCCCCGTACCAGAACATCGGGACAGCCACTGCAATCCGGGACTGTCCCGCCGGATCTGGGACGGTTGGGAGGTAGGCTTAAAGGGCTTCTGTCACCCCCCTTAACCCATTTTTCACTAGCTGACATTAGCTATTTGCTAATGTCAGCTGAGTTGAAATATATATTTATTACCTTGTCCGAAGTTGTAATTTACGTGAAAAAGGCACTTTTATTATATGCAAATGATCTTCGCTACCAGCAAGTTGGGCGTTTACTTGCTGGTAGCCGCCGCATCTCGATGAATTATGCACGCCCCCTTCCTCGTTTGATAGACAGGGCCAGCGCTTTCTCCTCCTCGCACTGGCCCTGTCTGAAGATAAAATCCCGCGCCTGCGCCGTACCGCTCAGTAGTCGGCGCAGGCGCTCTAGTGAGGACGCGAGCTTTGCCGCTCCGTCCTCAGTGCGCCTGCGCCGATCACGCCACCGCTACACCCGGAAGGGAAGCGGGTGTAGCGGTGACGTAATCGGCGCAGGCGCACTGAGGACGGAGCGGCAAAGCTCGCGTCCTTCACTCAGAGCGCCTGCGCCGACTACTGAGCGGTACGGCGCAGGCGCGGGATTTTATCTTCAGACAGGGCCAGTGCGAGGAGGAGAAAGCGCTGGCCCTGTCTATCAAACGAGGAAGGGGGCGTGCATAATTCATCGAGATGCGGCGGCTACCAGCAAGTAAACGCCCAACTTGCTGGTAGCGAAGATCATTTGCATATAATAAAAGTGCCTTTTTCACGTAAATTACAACTTCGGACAAGGTAATAAATATATATTTCAACTCAGCTGACATTAGCAAATAGCTAATGTCAGCTAGTGAAAAATGGGTTAAGGGGGGTGACAGAAGCCCTTTAAAGGACATCTATCAGCAGATTTGTACCTATGACACCGGCTGACCTGTTACATGTGCGCTTGGCAGCTGAAGACGTCTGTGTTGGTCCCATGCCCATATGTGCCCGCATTGCTGAGAAAAATCATGTTTTAATATATGCAAATAAGGCTTTAGGAGCAACGGGGGCGTTGCCATTGCAGAGAGAGCTGAGTCCATTGCTCCTAGAAGCTCATTTGCATATATTAAAATGTCTGTTTGGCGTCATTCTCTTTCCTCACTTTCTTCATTCAGTCTAGGCAGCCATGATGCTTCTTCCTGCCGTGTCTGCAGAGTTTCCCCTCTATGACTACCTACTTTTCCGGCATCCTCACCACCTTCTCAACACAAACTCCCCATTCTGGTGCCCTAAGGGCTCATGCACACGAATGTGTGCTGCCGGTTCCGTACATTGGGGACCGCAAATTGCCGTCCGTGTGGCTGGCGCAGACCGATGCAGAACCATTCAACTTCAATGGGTCTATGATTAGTCCGCACCGCAAAAAAACACGTTGCACACGTCCAATTTTTCTGCGGTGCAGAGGCTCGGTTCCGCGCCTCTGTTCCTCACCGTACCTTCCAGATTGTGGACCCATTCAAGTAAATGGGTCCGCATCCGTGATGTGGTGCACGAACAGAAGGTGCCCATATATTGCAGACCCACTGTTTGCGGGCTGCAATATGGTCACCAGCGAACAACGGTCATGTGCATGAGCCCTAACAGTGTCATCCTGCTGCTACCCCTAATACCGTGCCTTTATGGTAAAAAATGCCACACCGTGATAAACCAGTATTACCCTCATACATTAACAGTGCCCCAAAAATAATAGTGCCAGAGTACCCCTTAGTGTAAAGCAGTATGCCGCCAACAGTAAGTGTCCCCAAAATAACTTTGACATGTAGAAGTCACCCATAGTGTCCCCCTATGTCCCTGAAAGTAATCGAACCGTCAGGAAAAGTGCCTTAACTCTATGCACATAAAAGAGTAAAATACCTAACCCTATTCCCGTATGGTGTCCAGGGGTGCAGGCTATGGGCCTCTTCCTGTAAACAGTAGGGCATAGATACCAAATTTTGACACAGTTTTCAACTTTCTGAGAATAAATTTTAAAGTGACACTGGCAAGAGATCCGGAGCACCAAGCAAAGAATCCAGGACGTGAGCTCCGGACCCCTGGTGCTATTGACACCCAGGGGTGCACCAAGCCTTTCTGCTGCCTGAGGTGAAAACTGAAACACGGCCCCTCGATAATGGCATTTTCTTAACCTAACCCCTTTGCCACAATGAAAGCGCTCCTTGCCCATGACCCTTCCGCTGCCCCCCTCTTGCCCCTACCTGATCGCCTCACCTGGCCTCACTGGTGGTGCACCCCTGTTGACACACCTGATCCTATTTTTCCATAGTGTACCCGCTGTTAGACGGGTGCACCCCTGTCTAAATGGTCCTTAAAACTGGGCCTGCTGGTTTTAGTGGGGTCAGCCCTGGCTGTGAAACTGGCCAAAAAGAGGACGTGATGGCTGCTATTCACTGACCATTAAAAAAAAAATAGCCGCATAGACTTTAACTGGTTCTGAAAATGGCGGTGTGAATGCCTTGTAGAAATGATTCATGCAACTGCACCGACAGTTTGACTTAACTGCAATGAAAGCAATGCTGCGGTTTGTAAACCAGTATAACGGCACGGCACCGTGGGACGATATCAAGCAGATGCAAAGCGTGGGCTGCTAATGAATAGCGTATTCTAGTGGAGCTCAAACTAATCTCATAACGGCAGATTGTAATGGTGCAGTAACGTCGTTACGAGGCGGTCCGTATAATGACTCCTTATAGACACTTAATCATGGACTGCTTAGTAATCCAATAAAGCTAAACTGTTCTACACAAGGCCAAGCACCAGTCGCGCACCTTCGTACACATCACTGATCTACAGACTGGTGTTATAAATGCGGAACTGTGTCCCGTAGTAATAAAACCGTAATATGTTATATACTCACAGGCAGCTCAGAGAATGTATGTAACGGCACAGCAGACATGAAGTAGTACTGATAACAGGGAATCCGCCCTCCTTCCAGGGCTACTGAGCAACCGCCCATGTGCTGATGGAGTAAAAATATTGCCTAGCCGCATAATATAGCCTGTGACATATGTGCATACGCTGGTTTACCGCACTTGTGTACACGTCTCCCACAATGCACTCACCTCTTCCACTGAGCTAATAAGCTCAAGTCCCAATTTAGGGTAGGTTCGCATCTGTGGGAGCAGAGCGGGCTGTTCCGGCAGAGAAGACCGCCTGTCGACTTCGCTAGATCCAGCAATGCCGGATTCTAAAGTTCACGGCCGGATCCCCATTGACTATAAAGAGTTCCAGCAACAATTCCTGGTTTCAGACCAACAAGTACTGGTGCACGCAGTGGTTTTTGTCTGCTGGTATTTATGCTGAAGCAGGCTACAGAAGAGCCTGCTGGATTTGAATCGCAACTGTAACCCTTAGGCCCCTTTCACACGAGCGAGTTTTCCGCGCAGGTACAATGCGTGACGTGAACGCATTGCACCCGCACTGAATCCTGACCCATTCATTTCAATGGGTCTGTTTACATGAGCATTGTTTTTCACGCATCAGTTCTGCGTTGCGTGAAAATCACAGCATGTTCTATATTCTGCGTTTTTCACGCAGCTCTGGCCCCACAGAAGTGAATGGGGCTGCGTGAAAAACGCATTGCATCCGCAAGCAAGTGCGGGTGCGATGCGTTTTTCACTGATGGTTGCTAGGTGATGTTGTTTGTAAACCTTCAGTTTTTTATCACGCTCGTGAAAAATGCATCAAAACGCATTGCACCCGTGCGATAAAAACTGAACAACTGAATGCAATCGCAGGCAAAACTGAATGGCTTTGCCTTTGAAATCGCACAGTTTTCACTGAACGCATCCGGACCTAATCCGGACACGCTCGTGTGAAAGAGGCCTTAGGACCCTTATATACATGAATTTGCACCTCTAAAAAAAAGGCACAGAAACTGCTTGCTTTTTAATCTATACTGCATGCGTTTTTTTATGCGTGTTTTTTCTAAATTACTTTGTGGACTGTGTTTTATTTCTGCCCCTTTTTCCCCTATAAAGAAAGCAAAAAACACCAAAAGCTTCAGCTTGCTGTGTTTAAAAAAAAAAAGAATGCAATTAAAAATGCCAATAGTAAAAAAAAAAAAAAAACTTGTGTATTCTGCATTTCATGTGTCCTATAGACTCTGAACCACTGACTTGTCATGGATGTCATCACGGACATGTGAAAGGGGCCTAAGACTGGAGATTAATATATAGTTCATTCTGCGTTGATTTATTTTAACATTCAGTGCTTATAAACAATACATAAAATCATAAAAATATACATATTATATTATGACTGAGGCAAAAAAACACACATAGTATAAAAGTGCAAAACATATAGCAAAAATCAAATAATATAACATACTGAGTGTATACTGTATATGAAAATATGTTTTACGGATCTGTAACAAAATCATAGCTTTTATGGCCTTACATGGTTGGGCAAGACACATATTTTTACTTGGTTGTCACGTCTTAGGCTCGTGTAGTTGCTGTTTGTTACTTTTTTAGGTGATCTTTCATATACAAACACTACCTGGCCCCATGGGATCCCTGGTGAAGAGATACGCTAGGGGAAATAGTCAATCTCCAATGGTACGTTGGCATCTAAGAGGGGGCTTCTCCCGATCTACGAGGGCTAGTGGGGGTGTAGTACGGGTTTGCGCGATATTTGAAAACCTTTACACAATTATCAACAGTGTCGCCCACATACAAGAGCCCAAAAGGGGAACATGCTATTCCGGCTGGTTCAGAAAGACCCTGGGAGACAATGCAAATGGGCGACCCACTGGGTGGAAAGAGGGTGATGTTTCTTTTCTGGACATCGGCTACTAAAACATTGCCTTCAGGATCGGTGCATATTCCTGACGGGTTTCCAAACTCATGCCAGTAAGTTTCGGAAAGGGAACCAGCTAATTTTAAGTTTGGTGTAAATAACTTGACGTCTCCGCACTCTTCGCTAACCGCAAAGCCACCGTCTGGTGTAGCGCAAATATACTGGGGTCCTTGGAGTCCTGAGACTTTTTTGACTCCGTGGATGCGATGGGCTCGGTCCATATGGAAAGCTTGCACCTCCCCCGAGGTGTATTCTGCAACTAAGATTCGTCCAGAGGAGTCCATGGCAATACCCTTTGGAGATTTGAAATGGCCGCCCACCTTAATCCAAGGTGGACGTGAATTTGGACTGTAAATTCGGACTACGCCCTCAGCTATGTCGGTGACTGCTAGAGCACCGAAACGAGTCACGGTAGCGCAGTCTGGAAAAAAGAGAACGTCATCATAGCAATGGAAGGTCTGGGTGGGCTTCCCGTGACTATTCAGCAAATGGATATAAGGACCGTTATCTCCACATACGTAGAGGGTTCCATCTGAACACCAGTGAAGGGACGACACTCCTCCTTTCCCAGGCACCGATATTTTTTGAGTGAGTTCATCCTGGCGGAATAAGATCAGGTTGCCCACATCTTCAAGGTCTCGACAGACTTGAGTGGTCTTTTTGGAGAGTTGTTGTACATGTGACGGCTTCAAGAGGCCAAGCCCGGGATGGGAAGAAAGAAGAGGGACGGTTTTTTGAAGAGTGTTCTGCGAAGCTACCTGAAGGCTCCTTACGGTGCGGAGTAGATCTTCCTTTTGTCGAGAAAATTCCAGAGAGCTGTCCATCATTCTGAAGACAGATTATCCTGCAAATCAAATGCCAACGTCAGTATCATAACAAGGTTCCCCATTACATATTGGGAGTGGTCAATGGAAAGTGACAACTGCTCTAAACATATTTTGGCCTCAGTAAAATGGTTGTCACTGTTCCAAACCCACGTAGTCCTTATCGTAAAACATTGTCATACATTATTTTGACAGAATATATAAGAATGTAGATGTGAATAAGTAGGTGAATTTTCAGTAGCATGTCTAAGTATCCTATCAGTGGGTTCCTGATGTCTCAAACCCAGGGTCAGACTAGCCCACCATTGTACTAGATGATTCTTTGCTTGGCACAGGCTTTGAAACTGTTATGGGCGCCTATACAAATGAGCCCCAAGGGCCCGGCAAAAGACAAGCTCATGTGAAGGTGACTTTGGAGCCATTTACTTGCCATTAGGGTCTAGCCACAAATAACCTATTGATATGTCCTGTGTGTGGGATAAATGGGTGGACTGGAAACTTAAAGTGACCCTGGGAAAAAAAACTGCCCCAGCAGAACCAGATACCACAGTACAGCGCAAAATACTGCCCCAGCAGAACCAGATACCACAATGCAGCACAAATACTGCCCCAGCAGAACCAGATACCACAGTGCAGCACAAAATACTGCCCCAGCAGAATCAGATACCACAGTGCTGCACAAAACAAGGCCCCAGCAGAGCAAAATACCACAGTGCAGCACAAAATCCTGCCCAGCAGAACCAGATACCACAGTGCAGCACAAAATACTGCCTCAGCAGAACCAAATACCACAGTACAGCACAAAATACTGCCCCAGCAGAACTAGATACCACAGTGCAGCACAAAATACTGCCCCAGCAGAACCAGATACCACAGTGCAGCACAAAATACTGCCTCAGCAGAACCAAATACCACAGTACAGCACAAAATACTGCCCCAGCAGAACTAGATACCACAGTGCAGCACAAAATACTGCCCCAGCAGAACCAGATACCACAGTGCAGCACAAAATACTGCCTCAGCAGAACCAAATACCACAGTACAGCACAAAATACTGCCCCAGCAGAACTAGATACCACAGTGCAGCACAAAATACTGCCCCAGCAGAACCAGACACCACAGTGCAGCACAAAATACTATCCCAGCAGAACCAGACACCACAGTGCAGCACAAAATACTGCCCCAGCAGAACCAGATACCAAAGTGCAGCACAATATACTGCCCCAGCAGAACCAAATACCATAGTGCAGCACAAGATACTGCCCCAGCAGAACCAGATACCACAGTGCAGCACAAAATACCGCCCCAGCAGAACCAGATACCACAGTGCAGCACAAAATACTGCCCCAGCAGAACCAGATACCACAATGCAGCACAAAATACTGCCCCAGCAGAACCAGATACCACAGTCTAGCACAAAATACTGCCCCAGCAGAACCAGATACCATAGTGCAGTACAAAATACCTTCACCACAGCATTTAACTGGACGGTGATACAGTTGAGGTTAGTTGGGCACCTGCAGTTGGCCAGATGTATAAGTACCTATAGTACATAATTAATTCTGAGTGCATCAGATCGTTATGTACCCAGCTCATGGCCGTGAGGAGGACTCAGGAACCATAAACTTGTTATAATGCCACCAGGGACGGACTGACCCTAAGAAGACCCTCCCATAGGTTTCCGTAATTGCTGCTGATTTCAATGCATGGTCCCAGTGTAGGGGTCCCAGCTCCAGGATCCTTATCAGTGATGCACCATTACTCCTCACCCATCCATGTCTAATATTGATCTGAATTTTAAGCACGGACATAACACTAACTCCAGGACTTACAAGTAACAGATAATTCAGTCCCTGGTCCGTATTCTTCTGTGCAGAGAGAGATAATCCGCCCCATGCAATCTACTAAACGCACTTCCCTGGATATAATGTTGTTAGAGACCAAGATTAAGCAACACCTTTTAACAGGGCACTAAATAAACAGGGCAGCATGAGCTCCACGGATAATTGGCGTTCCTTCTCTCACATTCTGATATGGAGATGTATTACTCATTAACCCAGAACGTCCCTTTAACTCTTCGGTATTGATTCAACGCTTCATGTTAACGGTAAAATAAAGGTACCGCAGTGATATCTAGATATTATACTGCTACTAGGAGAGACATGCTTGACTGGTGGATGAGGAAAGTTTACGGTTCCAGATAAGGGAATCTTTTTGCTATATACAGTGCCTTGCAAAAGTATTCACCCCTCTTGACTTTTTTCGTGTTTTGGTGCCTCACAACCTGGAATTAACATGGATTGTTTGAGGATTTTCATCATGTATTTACAGGACACGCCCACAACTCTGAAGATGTTTTTGTTTTTTTATTGTGAAGCAAACAACAAATGGGACAAAATAACAGAAAAAGTCAATGTGCAGAACTATTCACCCCCCTTCAGTCAGTACTTTGTAGAGCCACCTTTTGCGGCAATCACAGCTCCAAGTCGCTTTGGATAAGTCTCTATGAGCTCGCCACATCTTACCTCTGGGATTTCTGCCCATTCCTCCTCCTTGCTGCTCCGGCTCCTTCAGGTTGGACGGTTTGCGCTTGAGAACAGCGATCTGTAAGTCTGACCACAGATTTTCTATTGGATTGAGATCTGGGCTGTGACTCGGCCATTCCAACACATTTACATGTTTCCCCTTAAAACACTCAAGTGTTGCTTTAGCCGTGTGTTTGGGGTCAGTCCTGCTGGAAGGTGACCCTCCGTCCTAGCCTCAAATCACGCACAGAGTGATACAGGTTCTGCTCAGGAATATCCCTGTATTTAGCACCATCCATCTTTCCCTCCTCTGACCAGTTTCCCAGTCCCATCCCCCCATGATGCTGCCACCGCCAGGTCTCACTGTGGGGACGGTGTTCTTTGGGTGATGTGACGTGTTAGGTTTGCTCCAGACATAGCGTTTTCTTTGATGGCCAAAAAGTTCAATTTTAGTCTCATCAGCCCAGAGCCCCTTCCTCCATACATTTTGGGAGTCTCCCACAGGCCTCCTCGCAAACTCACAACGTGCCTTTTTGTTTTTAGCTGACAGTAATGGCTTCTTCTGGCCACTCTGCCATAAAGCCCAACTCTATGGAGCGTACGGCTTATTGTCGTCCTATGTACAGATCCTCCGGTCTCTGCTGTGGAACTCTGCAGCTCCTCCAGGGTCACCTTAGGTCTCTGTGCTGCCTCTCTGATTAAGGCCCTCCTTACCCGGTCTGTGAGTTTTGGTGGGCGGCCGTCTCTTGGCAGGTTTGCTGTTGTGCCGTATTCTTTCCATTTGGTTATGATAGATTTGATGGCGCTCCTGGGGATCATCAAAGATTTGGATATTTTTTTAGAACCCAACCCTGACTTGTACTTCTCAACAACATTGTCCCTTACTTGTTTGGAGAGCTCCTTGGCCTTCATGGCAGTGTTTAGTTAGTGATGCCTCTTGCTTAGGCGTTGCAGCCTCTGGGCCCTTTCAAAAAAAGGTGTGTCTATGTAATGACAGATCAGGTGACACTTAGGCTTCTTGCACACGGCCGTTGCCCTGCCGTGGCCGTATTGCGGCCCGCATACGGCAGGTCCGCAATACACGGGGCTCTGGCCCTGTGCATTCCGCATCATGGATGCGGACCCATTCACTTGAATGGGTCCGCAAATCCGGAGATGCGGTGCGGAACAGAACGGAAGCATGGAACCGAACCCCTCCGTGCTTCCGTTCCGCCAAAAAATTGAACTTGTTCTGTCTTTTTGCGGAACGGACGGATTGCAGTCCCCATTTGCGGTTGTGTGCAAGAGGCCTTAGATTGCACACAGATGGACATCATTTCACTAATTATGTGACTTCTGAAGGTAATTGGCTGCACCAGAGCTTTTTATGGGCTTCCTAACAAAGGGGGTGAATACTTACGCACAGGCTAATTTTCTGTTTTCTATTTCTAAACAATAGTTTTATTTATATATTTTTATCATTTCATTTCACCAACTTCAGACTATTGTGTTCTGATCCATCACATAAAATTCACATTAACAAAACATTGAACTTAAGGCTGTAACGTTAGGGTACTTTCACACTAGCGTTTTTCTTCTCCGGCATAGAGTTCCGTCCTCGGGGCTCTATGCCGGAAAAAAATGCTTCAGTCACATCCCCATGCATTCTGAATGGAGAGAAATCCGTTCAGGATGCATCGGGATGTTATCAGTTCAGTCTTTTTGACATCTCCGGAACATTTGCCGATATGCCGGATCCGTTATTTTTTCCCATTGGAATGTATTAGTGCCGAATCCGGCATTCAAAATACCGCAATGCTGGATCCGTCTTTCCGGTCTGCGCACATTTGCAAGGCACTGTACTTACATGCAGATCACCAAAAATGGGAGAAATAAAAAAGAAATAAATTACGGGACGCACTTCCACATGTTATACATTGAACTACTGCTAAATATGGAGTTTTTAGAATATTTTTGGTCAAAATGTATAAGCCTAAATGCTAAAGTCACCACAGCCTCTTTCAAGCAGGTCCTTATGTTACGGGGTGCAGCACCAAATAGCAACCGCCGTTGGCGCAACACAGCACCCATGGGTAGGAGGGCGTGACCGAGCAGCCCAATAGCGCCCCCACTGCCAGCATAAGCTCCTTTGATCCTGGATCATACTAACACATAGGCATAGAACTACAGCGGCTGTGCAGTACGGCACCATGTCAACCCGAGAAAATGTCACAAGAAGTGTTGGAAGATGCAGAGTAAATCCACCTATGTGTTTTAAGTATTAAGTAATCAGAGGATGAAGTTAATGGCCTCCTGTGAAAGGGGCTTCTGTTTCTCCGATCCATGACAACTCTTCCTGTGTGACAGCCCTGGCTCACGGTGTTATCATAGGGACAGTGCACCTCATGCAATAGCTATCCTTTAGGCCAGATCCACACACCATGTTTCAAATTTTTCATGGGCATCTTTTAAAGGATTTTATTTTTCAGGTCAAACGCTGCAGCCAGAGAGTGGTGAACCCATGGCGTATTCTGGTCCCTGCTGTTTTCAATCTGAATGCCAGGGACTGGCTCGCAGTTCTGCCCCATGGCACAGAGCTAAACCGGCATCAGACACCCGACACGGGTTCCAGCTGAATCCCTGCGGACACTGTGCCACGAAAGGACACGCCCTCTCCACAGACCTCAACCACATGAACTGCAGCGCGGTCTCCATTGATCAAAATGGAAACGCAGATCTTGCACTGCTGCTGCCAGCCTTTTGGCGCAGAATCCATGCCAAATTCCGCCGTCAATAGATGCTGTGTGAACAGGGACTCAGGGTGCCTGCACACGATGCGGATTATGTTTTTTTTATTTTCCATGCTGATTTTTGTGCAGAAAAACCACAGAGTAAGGCCTTATGCACACAACCGTATGTGTTTTGCGGTCCGCAAAAAAAAAGAATGACGTTCCGTTTTTTTGCGGATCTATTGTAATAATGCCTATCCTTGTCCGCAAACTAGAAAAAATAGGACATGCTCTATTTTTTTTTGCGAAACAGAAAAACGGACATACGGAAACGGAATGCACACGGAGTACCTTCCGTTTTTTTTGCGGACCCATTGAAATGAATGGTTCCGCATATGGTCCGCAAAAAAAAAACAGAACGGACACGGAGAAGAAAATACGTTTGTGTGCATGAGGCCTGAAAACCGCAAAACACATACAATTTTTTAGGCCTCATGCCCACGAACGTATTTTGTTTCTGTGTCCGTTTTGTTTTTTTTGCGGATAGGATGCAGACCCATACATTTCAATGGGTCCGCAAAAAATGTGGACAGCACACCATGTGCTGTTCGCATCAGTATGTCCGTTCAGTAGCTCCGCAAAAAAAATAGAGCACGTCCTATTTTTTCCTAGTTTGCGGTACAGTATAGGCATTATTACAATGGATCCGCAAAAAAAGGATCCTTTTTTTCCCCCCAAACTATGCGACTTTTTTAAGTGCAAGACACAGACACCCCCCCATAGCTATCTGCCAATGTGCCAGACATAAAAGCGTCCATAACGTTTGCTTCCAAATGTTGACTGCATAAGGCAAGGGCTACACGGCGATCCTGTATTTGTCTATGGACAAAACCGCAGCAAAATCCACGTCTTACATTTGATGTAGAATTGCTGCAGATTTCATGCAAATGTAATGCAGGGTGAATGGTAAATTCTGCAGCAAATCCATGCCAAATCCTCACCAAAATCTCCACGTGAGGCTATGTTTACTCTATGGATTTTGACCGTGTCTAAATCCGCAGACTGAGAAAATGCTGCGGTTCCTGCTGTGGGTTTTCATTTTGAATGGTGCGGTCCTGCTCTCAGTTTAAGGCCTCTTGCACACGACCTTATGGCTTTTTCAATGTTTTGCGGTCCGTAAAAAACGGATCCGCGAAAAATACGGATGACGTCTGTGTGCATTCCGTTTTTTGCAGAACGGAACAGCTGGCCCGATAGAACAGTACTATCTTTGTCCGTTATGCGCATAATAGGACATGTTCTATCTTTGAACGGAACGTAAATACGGAAACGGAAGGCATACGGAGTACCTTCTGTTTTTTTTGCGGATCCATTGAAATGAATGGTTCCGTCTACGGAACGCAAAAAACAGAATGTAAATGGAAAAAGGTGTCCACACAGTATGTACATGTCCATTCTTGGAGCAGTCTGGAAAACCGTGCTGCAAAAATCCGTAGCCAAATGAACTGCAGAGCAGCCTTCCATCGAAAACAATAAAAGGCGGTTTTCCACTCTGGAACGAGTGCCCAAAAACAAACACGTTGGTGGCAATTGATGGAAAACGACGCTATTTTATCAGAACTGGCCTGACATCGGGCTTACTGGTTACAGTACTATTATTTTAATTAGACGCACTGCTGCAGCTATCAAGTGTAAAGAAAAGTTGGCATAGAAGAGTACCGAGATGATGCCATTATATGCCAGCTCTTCTTTATGCTTAAAATAATTCCTCTCAGTAACAATTAGTAGAAGAACACATAATAATATAAAGAACTACACAGGAAGCTGGATAATACAAGCAGCTAACAGGCTTCAAACACCACTTGCCCATAACAAATATGGCGACGGACGGTGTTCCGCGTTGACCAAAATAGTAACAAAAACGTACATATTTTGCGTCAAATAATGTTCCTACCAGCGGCCCCGCCTATTCGCTGGCGTCTTCATTCTTTGGTGAGCCACGCCGTCAATCTAAGTTTGCTGACTCCTGATTGGCTGAGCCTATGTCCGGGACGTTAGCGTCACTGAGCTCTGGTGTAGGTGAGTGTGTGGTTGTGTGTTGTGGTCATGGGCTCTGTACAGCGCTGGGCTGTTGTGGTGTGCACATTATGCTGGGAGTTGTGGTGCACAGGATTAGCAGTGTCATGGAGGGAGGGGGTAGCATTTAGTAACCTTTTTGGCAAGTAATTGGTGGCACTGTGCAACTTTGCAGCCCATTAAAGCACATTAGGGTTGCATGAGGGTGCAGTCGTATTGCGCCTGAAATCTGACAACCGTGGCTGATTGCAGTGCTGTGTTCTGTGTGGTAGTTGCGTTAGGGACAATACAAAGTAATGGTGGGCGCTGCATCTTGGAGGGTGGGGGTTGTGCGTCAAAATCGGCTTGTGGTCCCCACCCCGTAATGCCGTGCACAATATGGGACCGTATGGCAGGCTTCGTAGTCCCATATTGGAGGGCAATGGGAAGTCTTACAGTTGCTGAATGTCCTTGAACTCTTTGGGGTGCGGTTGCGTCATGCGGCATGGGTGTCACGTGACTGCGGTCATAACTGAGCGTCTAGGTCATGTTCACACACTGCAGATTTTTTGGCATTGATTCTGCAAAAAAAAAAAATAATAAAAATCACTAACTATAAATATAGAGTTTTCAAGATCCCATTCACATGCCACGGATCAGATCTGCACGTATTTTTGGACGTGCTGCTATTTTCAGTCGTTTTTGCAGTCAACGCATGGTTCGGATTCCTTCCTTCCTTTAGGTCACAGAATGTCGGCCATGTGGCTCGCCAGCTGTTCTGCCAGTGTACGGGCATGCAGGCAGTTGTAGTTCCACAACAGATGGTGAGACGCCGGTTTTCAGAGCTTGTGGTTGAATGTGCCGCTGTTTTTTGCGCACCAGCTAATGTCAGTGTTTTGTTTTTGTTTTTTTGTGACATCGGTGCCTTTAAATAGAGTTTACCCCTGAAGGGTTAAATGGAACCAGTCCCCAGGAAGTTCACTGTTAAAGTGCCTTGTATGATACCTTTCACTTAGCGATCCACTGCTTCATGCTGGAGAAAAAGTAATTTTTTTTGAATAATCCATATGCAAATGACCAATTAAGTGCACTGAAGGCAGGGCCAAGACACTCAGTGCACCCTTGCTGCTTCCTCTGCCAGCTCCTCCCTCTCCTTGATGGTCAGGGCCAGAAGTGATGACTGTGTAGGAACATCGTTTTCTCAGGGAGGAGAGGGAGCGGCGGAGTGAGCAAGGGTGCACAGAGTGGCTTGGACACTCCCTCGGTGCACTTAACTGCTCATTTGCATATGGATTAAATGAATGAAGCAATGTATCGCTAAGGTAATGGTATCATTATATTCAGCTGAGCTACTGTGTCTGGGGTAACAGTGAATTTCTCTGGGACAGACTCAAACGGATGGTGCTAAGGGTACGTTCACATGACTTTCAGCTATGATTGCCCTAAAATCGTGGCGAAATAACAAAAAAATTCATTTTGCAGCAAAATGCCCTGATATTGTGTGAACGTACCACAGGAGCGCTTGCAGTACAGCCGCCTTAAACGGAATTCTACGTTATACGCCACTTTTTTCATTGTGTTATTTGTGCCACCAGCAGGAGAAAAGCCTTGTCTGTCACAGTCGTATTACCAAAATCTCCAGGCCAGGGGGCAGTACAGGGGCTACGCTTACTAAATTGGGGGGGGGGGTGAGATTTTTTTCTTTTTTTTTTTTAGTATGTGATAGTTGCCATCCGAACCTTGGGCAGATATGTAGTAGGAGGAATAGATTTTTGTGCATTTTTACACGCAATGCTTATTTCCTCCACCAGGTGGCACTGCTGATCTTTATCTCCATAGGTAATGACACTGACGCTCATGTAGAGCAGCGTAGCTCGTTCATATGACAATACGTCTTTCTGTTCTGTTTGGGTCGGATGCTGTGGGTGATAAAAGTTGTCGCCCATTGCATCTGTTTTTTTTTTTTCAGCTGAATGATCAGCCATAACATTGATACCACCTGCCTAATATTGTGTAGGTTGTCCTCGTGCCACCAAAACGGCTGTGACCCATCAAAGCCTGGACTCCACAAGCCCTGTGAAGTGTCCAGTGGTATCTGGAGCAGCAGATCCTGTAAGTTGCACGATGCGGCCTCCATGGATCCCACAATTCTGGGAATTTGGAGAAAAGTCATCATTTTGATCTCTTTGTCACGTTCCTCATTCGTGAACAGTTTTTGCCAGGGGATTATCCTGCCAAAGAGGGCACTGCCATTAGGGGGAACCACTGCCATGATGTGGGGTACTTCTCTGTACAATATTTAGGTAGGTGTCACATCCACGGATAGGATATCCTCCTGTCAGTCCAAGCTGAACACTACTGTTTGCCAGAGAAAACTGAAGAGAACCTTAACATTTTTTTAAATAAAGACAAATTTAGCCCCGAAGGATCTTCAATTTTTGCGCTTCCGTTTTTCACTTCCTGCCTTCCCGGATCCATAACTTTTTTTTTTTTTTTTACTTTTCCGTTCACATAGCTGTATGATAGCTTGTTTTTTGCAGGTCAAGTTGTATTTTCTGAGGGCACCGTTTAAGGGCTCATTCAGACAGCCATATGCTGTCTGCACAAAGACGGATCCGTTTTTTTGCGGATTAGATGCTGTCCCATTCACTTCTATGGGGCCTTTTATTCCACTGCACGACTCAGCAAAACAAATGAAACCTGTCCTATACTTGTCAGTGAAACTCAGGACACATTGAAGTCTATGGGTCAGCAAAAAAAAACGGAATGCAATCCGTTTTTTTTGTGTGCATGCCGAACTGTCCCAAAAAAAACGGATCCGCATTTTTGCGGGCAGCATACGGCCGTCTGAATGTGCCCTAATATTGCAAAAAATGTAGACGGAAGTTAGAAAACAATTCCGAATAGAATACAATTGGGGAAAGAAATTGCAATTCTGCCGCAGTTTTATGGGTTTTGTTTTTACGGTGTTCCTTGTGGAAAAACTGACCTGTTACCTTTATTCTCTGGGTCAGTACGATAACAGCAATACCAGATTTATATAGTTTGTCTTGTGTTTTAATACTGAAAAAAACCTTTGGAAAAAAAATGAATTTTCTTTTCATCGCCATTTACTGAACCCCATAACTTTTATACTTGCGTCTACTGAGCTGAATGAGTTTTTTTTTTTTTTTTTGGGCCATCGGTAGTTTTTATTGATACCATTTTTGAGTGTGTATAACTCTGATCACTTTTTATGAAATTTTTGGGTGTGATTTGAATTTTATGTATTTTTTTATATTTTTTAAAAACTATTAATTTTCTTTTACTTCTTACATCACTCTAGGTGACTATTAGAAGCAATTATTAGGTTGCTTCTCTCTTACATTGCAATTCATTGTAGACTCCCTATGCGCCTATGGAACCCTGCCACCTGCAGGGCTCCATAGAAACTACAACTGCAATAACCTGGGTCTCTCTGAAGAAACCCATGGTTTTGAAGGCAATGAACCGGTCCCCCGATCGCCGAGTGGGAGAGCTATTCAAGCTTTGAGAGCACAGTGCTCCAGGAGAAAGAAACCTTGGATGCCGTGGTCACAATTGACCAGGGCATCTGAGGCACTAGCGCCGATCGCAGACATTAGCCTCGAGTGTCTCCTTTTTAAAACAGCAAAAACCCGTCAGCTGTGGCAAGCGGGTCCGATCTTTAAAGACCCGAACTCCGCCATATATGTACGGCAGAGGCCGGAATGGGTTGAATTCACTCCTTGTATCATGTGTAGTCGGTCATTTGTCTTTTTTATCATTGACTAGATATGTCGGTGCCCATGGACTGAATATGTCAGGTTGGATGCCGCGTGGCTGCATGTTCGCCTCGTGGGTCACATGTGCTAAAATTTCTAAGGGGCGCTAAATGCAGCTAAAAGTTGGGCGTGCGGAGTAAATGGCCCGCCACGTAGCTGACAGGTTCCAGCTGCTGTACGTTAACGCGCTGCTCCCAGTCCTGTCATGTCATGCACTGTGGGACCAGCGATCCGCAGCTGGTCCTCCCAGCAAGAAACTGGTTAAAGTCTCCCCTAATATCTGCCGTGTGTGAGGATTTGGCAGAGCGCTCTTTTTGCCTAGGAGGAAGCCCGGCTCTGCGGCCCCCTCCCCTCCTCCTACTGAATATTTCATCCCATCTGAGGAAGAATTAATGGAAGGAGCCGCTCTCTGCTCTTCATCCATTAAAAGCAGCCCTAGGAGGCATCGCCTTGGTCCGTCTCATGTGCCCGCTGAGTGCCAGAGGCAGGGAGCCTCCCCGGAGGGTGAGTGCAGGCAGAGAAGAGCACCCCGGGGAAAGGAGGCAGAGTGTGCGGAAAGGGGAGACCGGGCCAAGATGAGGAACCTTCCTGCATCATTCATGTCCTCCATCTACTCTGCATTCCTGTACTGAAAGAGCAAGAATAGAAGTCTTCAAGTTGGCATCTTTCAAATTTTTTATATATCCATTTTTGGGAAAGCTGGGTGATGACCAATATGGCCACCGTTACCGCTCACTCATCTTTTCTCTGACACCCCAAAAGAGACTAGGGGCCAGGGGAACAAAGCTGTGTAATAGGACAGATTTACCATTTAGGGTTTGAGAACGGAGCGGCGTATTGGTTGTCCCCCATCTTTCCTGGATGGTGGCGATTCAAGGACTCATATTTGTCATTCGTGGCTTGAGAAAGTTGGGTCCTTACTAAGAATCGAGGCAATAATGGTCGTCACCAAACTTTCCTGGCATTATATATGATGCACGGGGTTGGACCAAGGGCCCATGTTTACTTCAGACTTGCCATTCAGGGTTTGAGAAAGCTGGGTATGCTGAAATGGAGGCGGTGATGGTTGTCACATCCAGTTGGATATGACTGTTCTGGTCAGGTTGGGTAAGACTGCAGGGGGTTGGGCTGGGTAAGACTGCAGGGGGTCGGGCTGGGTAAGACTGCAGGGGGTCGGGCTGGGTAAGACTGCAGGGGGTCGGGCTGGGTAAGACTGCAGGGGGTCGGGCTGGGTAAGACTGCAGGGGGTCGGGCTGGGTAAGACTGCTGGGGGTCGGGCTGGGTAAGACTGCTGGGGGTCGGGCTGGGTAAGACTGCTGGGGGTCGGGCTGGGTAAGACTGCTGGGGGTCGGGCTGGGTAAGGCTGCTGGGGGTCGGGCTGGGTAAGGCTGCTGGGGGTCGGGCTGGGTAAGGCTGCTGGGGGTCGGGCTGGGTAAGGCTGCTGGGGGTCGGGCTGGGTAAGGCTGCTGGGGGTCGGGCTGGGTAAGGCTGCTGGGGGTCGGGCTGGGTAAGGCTGCTGGGGGTCGGGCTGGGTAAGGCTGCTGGGGGTCGGGCTGGGTAAGGCTGCTGGGGGTCGGGCTGGGTAAGGCTGCTGGGGGTCGGGCTGGGTAAGGCTGCTGGGGGTCGGGCTGGGTAAGGCTGCTGGGGGTCGGGCTGGGTAAGGCTGCTGGGGGTCGGGCTGGGTAAGGCTGCTGGGGGTCGGGCTGGGTAAGGCTGCTGGGGGTCGGGCTGGTTAAGGCTGCTGGGGGGTCGGGCTGGGTAAGGCTGCTGGGGGGTCGGGCTGGGTAAGAATGCTGGGTTTTGGGATGGATATGACTGTTGGGGTGGGGATGGGTAAGACTGCTGGGGTTTGGGATGGGTAAGACTGCTGGGGGTCGGGCTGGGTAAGACTGCTGGGGTCGGGATGGGTAAGACTGATGGGAGGTCGGGACCCCATATTTACTAAGCATTTTTATATTATAAATTTTGTAATATTTTGTTAATTTCCCTGTAGTTATATTACTAATTAACCCTTTCTGTAACGTATGTTTCCTTGTAGATCGCCGCCCACCATGCTTCACATGCACAGGAAGTGCTCCCTCTCAGAGAGGTTGATACGTACCATCTCCTCAATCCGCTCTCTGCCCGGGGACACGGTCGAGTCCCTTATCCGCAAGGTGAGTGGAGAGACGAGGGCGCCGCTGTGATCTGTGTTAAAATTTCCATCCCGCCCTTTAGTTACATGCATTTATTGGAAAGCTGGGTGACGACCAGTATGGCCACCTACAGTTCCTGGAGTGGCTGTCGCTCGGCTACTTGGAGGTGCAGCTGCCGAGTTCCTGCTGTGATAAGTTACTGTAGACAATTATTCCTATGCAGCAGTGTTCATACGTCGTCCGGCGTCTGGATCACCAGGGGGTATGGGGACGCTCGTTCTTCAAATAGGTGTTGGCCGCGCAGTGGTATGCCATAAATGTACATGTCGAGCAGATACCCCTTTAACTAATACCTGTCCTCTCTGTCCACAGGGGGCCGATGTGAATGGTCCTCACGATACCCTGATGCCGCTACACAGTGCCTGCATGGTGTGCGACGCAGACTGCGTGGAGCTGCTCTTGGAGAACGGAGCAAATGTGAGTAGGCTATGTCTTCTTAAAGGGGGACTCCAATTTTAAGTTTTTTTATTTTTTTTCCATCTCCTCACCAATTGCAAGATTTTCTGCTTGCTGTCAGTGAAAGGAAAACATTCCAGAGGATGAAAAGCTACATTTCTCACAGCTGAAGATTTGCTGCAGTTACATCCAGTCTAGACAGCACCCCATGAGCTAAACTGAATGACTCCAGGCCGATACATACTCCCTGCACCGATACAATGCCGCAAACCGTCTGGACGATAAAGCACTTCTTGTGTTTAGCTCACAGAGGATATACTGAAGCAGATCCTCAGCTGTGAGCAGGTCTGTTCAGGTGTATAAGTGGTATCTGGTAAATGACTGCATTTCTCCGTCCTTCAGGTCAATGCCCTCGATGGCTACCAACGCACAGCCTTGCACTACGCGGCGGAAAAAGACGAGACATGCGTTGAGATCCTCCTGGAATACGGCGCCGACCCCAACGCTCCGGACGGTAATCAGGACACCCCCTTACACTGGGCGGCTTTCAAAAACATGGACGGTTGCGTACAAGCGTTACTAGAGGGGAGCGCAAAGGTCAATGCCAGAGACTACAACCAGGACACGCCCCTGAGCTGGGCGGTTATGAAAGGCAATCTGGAGAGCGTGCGGCTGCTCCTGGAATATGGGGCCCAGCCCGACACTGCTAACCTCAAGGGTCAGTACCCGGCTGGGCGGCTTGCGGTTCTGATGGGTAGAGGCCTGGGTGGGGAGAGGGAGGAGGAATGCCTGGAACTGCTGCACAGAGCTTGTGGCACCCTCAGGTTGAGGAGAGAAGGTGGGGTGCCCCCCGAGGCTGCCCGTGATGCCCAGCTGTGTCAGCGTCTTGTCAAACTGTGCTCGGTCCCGGGAACTTTGAAAGCTCTGGCGAGGCGTGAGGTGAGGGGCAGCCTCGGAGAATGCCAGTTATCTCAGGTGGTGACCGAGCTGCCTGTTCCCAAATCCATACAGGACTACGTTCTGCTGCTGCACTGAATACAGTGGACTATGCAGAAATATCTAAGAGCCCTCGGCATCCATGGTGGCTTCCAGGGCGGACCGGTTGTTCACATGAAGACCTTATTGCCTTCCCAGTGTATCAGGCGGAGATGGTCGTGTGAAATTTGAGAAATATGGTTAGCGAACCCTAGCAAACCAGTCTTTGTTCTCCTGGCCCCTATTAACCATACTGTCTTCTCCTGGCCTCTAGCAACCTGGCTTTGTCCTCCTGGCCTCTAGCAACCTGGCTTTGTCCTCCTGGCCTCTAGCAACCTGGCTTTGTCCTCCTGGCCTCTAGCAACCTGGCTTTGTCCTCCTGGCCTCTAGCAACCTGGCTTTGTCCTCCTGGCCTCTAGCAGCCTGGCTTTGTCCTCCTGGCCTCTAGCAGCCTGGATTTGTTCTCCTGGCCCCTAGCAGCCTGGATTTGTTCTCCTGGCCCCTAGCAGCCTGGATTTGTTCTCCTGGCCCCTAGCAGCCTGGCTTTGTTCTCCTGGCCCCTAGCAGCCTGGCTTTGTTCTCCTGGCCCCTAGCAGCCTGGCTTTGTTTTCCTGGCCCCTAGCAGCCTGGCTTTGTTCTCTTGGCCCCTAGCAGCCTGGCTTTGTTCTCCTGGCCCCTAGAAGCCTGGCTTTGTTCTCCTGGACCCTAGCAGCCTGGCTTTGTTCTCCTGGCCCCTAGCAGCCTGGCTTTGTCCTCCTGGCCCCTAGCAACCTGGCTTTGTCCTCCTGGCCTCTAGTAACCTGGCTTTGTCCTCCTGGCCCCTAGCAGCCTGGCTTTGTTCCACTGGCCCCTAGCAGCCTGGCTTTGTTCCACTGGCCCCTAGCAACCAGTTTGGTCTCTCCTGGCCCCTAGCAGCCTGGCTTTGTTCCCCTGGCCCCTAGCAGCCTGGCTTTGTTCCCCTGGCCCCTAGCAACCAGACCTTGTTCTCCTGGCCCCTAGCAACCAGCCTTTTCATTCTGGGCTCCCTAGCAACCAGCCTGTCAGTTCTTCAACTAGTACTAACCCCCTGGCAGAAAGGAGGCAAGGAGGATTGTCCGTATTGAGACCAAGCCTTTACTGGCACTTGGAGAGTATGGCTGCAGAGAGGAGTGTGGCGGCTGAGGAATTTTTTTTTTATACATTTTCCATATAAATTAAATACTGTCTTATTCGTCGCCTGGGTCAGATGGTCCTTAACGGGAATGTGTCACCAGAAAATGATCTAAAATCCAGAATTTTTTTCACATTGACCACTGAGCCTCATAATAGGCTGACACTTCTGTTCTGTGCAGATCACTTTTCAGCAGTCAACTCATTATCATCATGATGAAATTACAATGACAGGTTCCATCTATCTAATAGATTTGGTTCTAATCAGTGAAAAAAATCTAGGTGACACATTCCCTTTAACAATTATTATGCATGTGTTGATCAATTCTGGGTGGGGGATCTATATTCAGTTTCTTTTTTTCTCACTTATTAAATGGCGCAACTATATTTTCAACTGGGCAATGGCTCCGGCTGCTGTAGATTTGCAATGAAGCTTCTGTTCACAGTAAAAGGAGGCGAAAAACAGTGCCACCCTTGTCGACAGGCTGTGTCTGGTACTGCAGTATTGACTTGAATGGGGCTGAGCTGCAATACCAGACTCAGCCTATAGGAAGAAAACAACATTTTTTATATCTAACCTAATGGATGGAAAGTCACAGCTGGTCCTCATACGCAGTATTTAGAATGTAGCACAATTTCTAGTATGCCTTTCATTCACATGGGGGCCTTGGTGGTTGGACACCCACCGATCAGACACTTATCCTCTGTCCTGTGGGTAGAGGATAAGTTGTCATATTGGCTCAACCCCTTTAAATAAAAAAAACCCCAAAAACTGTCAAAACAGGACATGGTTATCCGTAGTTCCCTGGTATCAGTAATAACAGGTACGTACCCACCTTGTGTAGCCTTGATCTAAAAGCAGACCTGTCACTTCTAGGTACAGCTGGTGTAAGTATTCAAAGTCATTACTGTGCTAATCGCTGTAAGGACCCATCGGGTGGATGCTAGTTTTTTATTATTTGTATTATTATATTATTTTGTTATATATATATATATATTATAATTTTTTTTTTAAATTAACTACATTATATTTGCACTTTCCAAAACAAATACCCAATGTACCATTGATTATGACAGACGACCAGACACTCCCACCTACTGTCATAATTTTCACCTCTTTTAACGATAAAGTTCGTCCTCTTTGCTATAGAGGTTAAAAGGTTTTGTACGCAATAACGCATTTATCCCTATGGGCGATATCCTAGCTTTCCCTCATTTTGGCACATACTCCACCCTCTCCATTGACCTTTACAGAAGGAGGATGCGCTTGTCACTCACTTCCCGTACTTGCCCTGTAAGAAATCCTGTCTTCCAGCTCAGTAGAGGTTAAATGAACCAAGGGCTGGAGATATGTAGGACAGTATAAGTGGGAACTTCCATAGGAATTGATAAAACCAGAAGACTCTCAATGATGGAATGAACCCCTTAATAGGCAGGAGTTAAGGATTTGAGAGTATTCCCTGACGTATACCTCTGATGGATAGCGTACGGTAACGAACCACATCTACCTTATCCCCAGAGCATCCATATCTGCGGCTTAAGGGGGCGAGAGGGATGTTCATTAAAGGAGTTGCCCATTAAGATAACTTTTTCCCATATCCGACCAATGGGGCCTTCGCCGTTCATAAGAACGGGGGTCTGTGACACTTGATTCGACTGTGGGACTGCTCAAGATAGCCGAACCCTTGTACTAGGCTATCTCCACCTGCCCTATAGAGTTGAATTGAGCTGCAGTGCTCGTGTGTGACCACCACACCTTTCAAATGGGGGAGCATGAGCCCCGTTCTTGTGATTGGCATGGGGTCCAGCAGACGGACACCCACCGATCCTATCCTGTTGATGGGGGATAAGTTGTCTTAATGGCACAACCCTTTTAATGGGTTGTCTCATCTCAATCACCACCTTTTACCTATGCTCTCTTATATCATATGGACCTTATAGAGGAGGTACACCTGCTTGAGAACTCCCTATGAAGCCCTTCATGAACCAAAGTTGGGAGGTGCCTACAAGCAACAGCATTCGTTCTGCCTGGCCCAGTCTCTTCACGTATTGCATGGGCATTCATTTTTTAATCAATTCATTTTTATTGAAGGTTTTGCGTTTAGACAATTTATACAGAATAACCGTACATTATATATCAATACATGGGCATTCATTGATTTAAATGGCCGCATGTAATTCTACATCCCCCCTGTAGTGGCCGCTGCAGGGAAAATGCATGGCCAGGGGTAACTTCTCTTGAGCTAATCAGCTGATCGCTCAATGATAGGTCTGCCCAGTTATAAATCTACGCTATAGTGCTTACTGTCACCCTACTTTTCCGAGAAACAGATATAACGAACTTGGAGCTGAATGGAAAATTTTACATCACTGTAGTGAAGGACGTCCATTTATTGGTGATGTTCTGGCCTTGGAGGGAAATTCTGTATAATTCTTCAGAATGTATGTGGACATGAGCCAGGGTGCAGTGATCCGCATGCACTAATGAGCGTTCATAACGATGGGAAAACGATCATGTACGGCAGCGCACCGCAACTCACCTGTGACCTATCCAGATGACTATCAGTCACTATCTAGTAGATCAGGCCTAAGGGCCTGGCAGAGAAGAGGCACCTGCCACGGGTCATTAATCTTTTCATTCTGGGACTATCGGGTCTGACTCCACTGCTCCAGCCCTGCCAGAACCAGTAACCACAACCTGGGCTTGGGTCACGTTGGAGAATCAGACCTTCTTATTTCATATTGGATCAGCGGTGGCTGTGTAGACAAAAACTGCGACTAAACTTGTGCTGAGATGTTGTAAGGTGAAAATGTTTAAGGCTCTGTTCGCATTTCCTTTGGAGCCTCTGTCACAGATTTTGTCATATGTGGCCGGAAAAATAGATCCAAAATGATGGATACCTCACTAAGTCAATAGGGCCCTTGGCTACCGGTGGTGTTCGTCAGATGTGTCCACTGGTGAACAGAGCCTTACCTGGTTTTTGGTTTTACGCCGTCTTAGATAAAACACTAGACCGGATTCACTATAAAAATAGGTGACCCAGAAGGGACGGGGACAGCGCATGCTTATGGAGCCGGGGGGACTCCTTGACTAAATGATGGCTCATTACTATTAAAAATGGCTGCTTTAAGTTATTGTACCCAGCTACAGGAGGAATCGTCGAACAGGAGTTTAACTGGCCAATACAATCTACTAGAAATCCATTAACATTTAGATCAAAGATGAAGGAAGACAATTGGGGAGTCCTTCAACCTGAAAAACAAAGAGGTTTTGCTCTAAGATCTCTACATAGAGCTCAGAAGAGGATTTTGGACTGCATGGTGTCCAGCAATGTGCTTGGACTTCTTTATAATGTTCAGGAGAGTATTTGGGCCCATGGATGGAGGCCTTTATATGGTGGTCAGATGTGTTATTGGGCTCCTATGTGGTCCTCAGAAGAGTGCTTGGATCACTGTATGGAGGGCAGAAGAGAGGTTAGGTTGTTGTATGGTGGCCAGAAGAGAGGTTAGGCCGTTGTATGATTGTCAGAAGATTTCTTGGGCCTCTGATTCAGGGTCAGAAGAGGATATAGGCCTCTGAATGGCGGGCAGAATAGATGTTAGTCCTTTCTCTGGTGGTCAGAAGAGTGTTTGGTCGTTTGTATGGTGGTCAAAGGAGTGCTTGGTCCCCTGTTTGGGGTCTGGAAGGGCACTTGGCCATCAGAAAATGCTATCATCTCTGTGTGGTGCTCAGAAGAGTGGTTGGGCCTTTATATGGTGGTCACACGACTGCTGGGACCCTTTTGTTTTAGTGACTGGGGGTGTAAGGACTCCCCTCAGTGATGTCAACCTATGTCTCTGAGGTAAGATAACACCATTTTATTTATTTTTTCCAGATTGGTTATAATGGAGATTTTGTTTTATTTTATTCTCTCTTCTTTTCTTCTCACAGATGTTTGTGAGTCTATATCAGACTACTACATTAGTTCATGTTCAACCATTATTCAGGTATGTAAATAGTTAATAGTTAATAAAGTTAGTTGTTCCCTATGTATTATCCGGATCTGTAGTTAATATGTCTGTAGTTAATATATCTGGAATATTCCTTATGCGGAATAGCAGTCTGGCTGGAATATTCCTTATGCGGGGTAGCAGCCTGGCTTATAACAGCTGGTATTCATGTTACTCAGGCATGTTTTAGTAGTCAGGTGTTAATCCTTGTTAATATATCCGCTAGCCATTAGGGGGTTACTCACTGTTAGTGGTCTTGTCTAACTCCGATACCGGTGGCGTCCCACCTGGTAATCGAGAGTACTCACCCCTTTTGCCGGCTGTTAATCTGGTTGGGAGGATCCCGCACGGTTTGTCCGGTAGTCTGTGATATGCAGCCCATTTGCACTCTCTGGCGTCCCACGTGTGTCTCTCACCAGTCACATGACCCCCAGTATGTGGATCAGCTGACTCTGCTTCCGTCCTCCAGGTTGTCTCGGCTGTTTAATAGACTGTAAATGCACATACATTAGGAGAATCCTCTTGGTAAAATAGAGTGGGTTTGGTGGGTAGTCTTTTCAAGGATAACGCCAAACACGTTTCGAGGTACTCCGACCTCTTCTTCAGCTGAACTTCTTTGGAACTTGTTTGAGGCTGCTTATCTACCATCCGGACTATGCTGCGTTGACACCTTTCAAAAATTTTCGGCAAGATCTCTGGAGATGGACTTGTAACCTTGAGATTGTTGATATTTTTCCACAATTTTGGTTCTCAAGTCCTCAGGCAGTTCTCTTCTCCTCTTCTATTGTCCATGCTCAGTGTGGCGCACACAGACACACAATGCAAAGACTAAGGCTGCAATCACACGGGCGGGTTTTCCGCGTGGGTGCAATGCGTGAGGTGAACGCATTGCACCCGCACTGAATCCTGACCCATTCATTTCTATGGGGCTGTGCACATGAGCGGTGATTTTCACACATCACTTTTGCGTTACGTGAAAATCGCAGCATGCTCTATAATCTGCGTTTTTCACGCAACACAGGCTCCATAGAAGTGAATGGGGCTGCGGGAAAATCGCAAGCAACTGCGGATGCGGTGCGATTTTCCCGCATGGTTGCTAAGAGACGGGGACCCAATCTTTATTATTTTCCCTGATAACATGGTTATAAGGGAAAAATAGCTTTCTAATTGCAGAATGTTATGTAAAAAGGGGAAGAGAGGGTTAAAATTAAAAAAAAATTAACTCGCCTCACCCTTTTGATCGCGTAGGTGCCGTGATCATTCTTCTTTCTTCATTCTGCTGGGTAAAGGACCTTCCGTGACGTCACTGGGTCACATGGTCCAATCAAAAGCTTCCATGATTGGACCACGTGACCCATGTGACCCAGTGACGTCACTGAAGGTCTTTCAACCAACAGATATGAAGATAGAAGATGTTCCTTGCACCTACGCAACCAATGGGAGGAGGTAAGTTGATTTTTTTTTTTTTTTTAACCCTCTATTGCCCTGTTAACATAGCATTCTGTATTTAGAATACTATCATTTTCCCATATAACCATGTTAAAAGGGAAAATAATAAAAACTACAGAATACTCAACCCGAAACCGGACTTCAGTGATCAAGTCTGGCTTCGGGTCTGGGTACCAAACATGCCGATTTTTCCCACGCGCGTGCAAAACGTATTAAAACGCTTTGCACTCGCGCTGAAAAATTGCGCATATTCCCGCAACGCACCCACATCCAATCCGGGCGTGAAACATGACGCCCGTGTGAACCCAGCCTAAGGCCTAATTCACACGCATTTTGCGGACTGCACATTGCTGGCACTATATAGAGAATGCCTTTTCTTGTCCGCAATTGCGGACAAGAATAGGACATGTTCTATTTTTTTGTGGAAACGGAAACACAGATGCGGAAATCAGAGTGTGCTGTCCACATCCATTCCTGCCCCTTTGAAATGAATGGGTCTGCAACCCTTCCACAAAATTGCGGATGGGATGCGGATCCATTTTGCGGACGTGTGAATTAGGCCTAAGTGAACTTCTCTCCTTTTTATCTTCTTTCAGGTGTGATTTTTATATTGCCCACACCTGTTACACACCCAGGTGAGTTTAAAGGAGCATCACGTGCTTGAAACAATCTTATCCACAATTTTGAAAGGGTGGCAATAATTTTGTCCAGCCCATTTTTGGAGTTTGGCGTGACATTATGTCCAATTTGCTTTTTTTCCTCCCTTTTTTGGTTTTGTTCCAATACACCCACAGGGAATAAATGTGTATAGCAAAACATGTGTTACTGCAATACTTTTCTGTGAGAAATACTTCATTTTCTTGAAAAATTTCAGGGGTGCCAACATTTACGGCCATGACTGTATATAGACATTGAGGAACTACAATTTTGGGAATTACTTTTTTGGAGAAACTCTAAGCACTGCAAGATGCTACTGCGATATTATTTGTATAATTGTCGTCGGATTATCGTTCTAGGCCTGGTATTTTATTTTATTTTCCTACTTGGTTTTAGGCTCCATTCACACGTCCGCAATTCTGTTCCGCATTTTGCGGAACGGAATTGCGGACCCATTCATTTCAATGGGGACCGACCGGGTCGGCAATTGCGGATCCGCACTTCCGGGTCCGCAATCGCGTTCCCGAAAAATATAGAACATGTCCTATTCGGCCAAGAAAAGGCATTTTCTATGAGAGTGCCGGCGATGTGCGGTCCGCAAAATGCGGAACGCACATTGCCGGTGTCCGTGTTTTGCGGATCCGCAAAACACACACGGACGTGTGAATGTAGCCGTAATTGTATTTTTAATTTATCTGCTCTTGAGGACACAATAAGTGATTTGTAAAAAGCCACTTACCTCTACATTTAGTAACGAGATGAAAGTTACCTGACAAGAGAAGATTCCTGCGGTCTTGCAGATAATACAGAGCGATGGCCATTATCCCACATTCCTGGCTCTAAGGGCTTTCTAGGTGTAATATTCCTTGACGTGTCCTCTAGACATATTCGAAAGTTATATAATGGGGGAGGGGTTGTCCATTTTAATAAATCCTGTCTATCTTGTCCTAGACAGACTCTCGTCCATAGGCAGTGGCCGGTATTGCAGCATTTTAAGTCGGTGGGCTTGAGCTGCAATACCAGATGCAACCTGTGACGAGTGTGGTGCCGTTTCTCATTCCACCGCTTAAGGCTACTTTCACATCTGCCAATAAATCTTAGTATAGGACCACGCTGCTCCAAATATCCAGAAGGTATCCCTCATTTGATGAAGCCAAAAACCGCATTCCGATATAGGCAAACATCGATGGTCCACAGGACGACTTTTATGTTTAAATCAATCCTTCTGTGGAAGCCAAAGTTGCGCAAATAGTGAAGAAGCACCAATAAGAGTAAAATAAATAAATAATTAACAAAGTTTCAGGCATATCATATAATTGTATCAATCCTCGTGTCGCTGCCCGACCTAGGGTTCGCTTCATCATTTTATTTCAGCCTGACAACTGGGGCCCAGTTTCATCTTTAGGAGGCCCCTACTCTCCTGTATGCACCATGGCTCCGTGGGTATAAGGGTACGTTCACAGGACTGTATGTGTTTTGCGGAACGGAAATTGCAGAACGGATGTGGACCCATAAATATGGCTATGTGCATGCACCTTAAAGCTGTTAAGTACAGGGTGGGATGATATGAAAAGTTCCACAAATGTCCGAAATTACAATGTGGTAAAAAAGAAATGCAAAAATAAAACATTCATGTGAACCTGGAAAGGCATTAAAACCCGGGCACACACAGTCCTGGTGTGACATGACCCCTGAGATTTTAGAACAGGTAGGACATGGCTGGCCCCTACGCTCCTTCCATCAGGTTTGATGTCGTCCAGCGAGCGACTTGTAGTGCGCTAGCCCGACATACTGACGCACATTATAATCCCGCTGCACGTAATCGCACACACTCACAGCTCTGTCACTGCCTCTCAGTGCAGCCCAGCAGATGAGGACATGAGCGCAGTCTGACAGGTCCCCTCTCTCCTGTGATCGGGATAAATGATAGCACCAAGCTGGGGGGGATGAAGGGACACGGCTGTTTGAGTCTGACACAACCAATCCATCCAGGGAGAGAAAGCGGGAGGGAGAGGGACGAAGGGAGAGAGGTAAGGAGGAGAGGACAACTTGGAGGAGAAGACGCGGCAAGAGATGCAGGACTAAAGATATCGCACAGTAGGGATCTGGGGGCCCAGCGTCAACACCTGCCCCCATTATAATGATCCCTAGTAATGGGCTCAGTTTGGAAAAGGTGCCAAAGGTTCTGGAATGTTAACAGGTCAGATGGGGCTAAAAGTTGTATATCTATCGTCATATCTACACTGTATGGACAAAAGTATTGGGGCACCCACAGGAGCTTATTAAATCCACGGTGATTAATATGGATTTGTTCCTCCCATTGCTTCTGTAAGATTTTGGAGTGTGTCGGTAGAAACTTTTGGCCATTCAACCAGAAGAACATTTGCAAGGTCAGACACTGGGCTTGGACAAGAGAACCTGGCACACAGGTCACCATTTTAGTTCATCCTAAAGGCGTTGGATGGGGTCAAGGTCAAGGCTCTGTCCACACCAAACTCGCCCCCAACCCTGCCTTTATGGGGCTGGCTTTCTGCACTGGGGCACAGTCATGGTGGAACAGCAAAGGGCCCTTACCAATATGTTCCCATAAAGGAAGCTTGCAATTGTCCCAAACGTCTTGGTATGCTGAAACATTAAAGGGGTTTTGCCATGATTGATTAAAAAAAATGAAAATCAGACATCACATAGTACATGACAAAACCTTTCTAACAAAGCTAGAACCAGCCCTGCACCTCACATGGATCCAGAGATCTCCCCATCCATTGCTCCAATTGTTCTACTAGATTTATTTCAGGCTGGCAGCTCAGGGGGCGTTTCCTTTCTGCTGTAGCGCTCTCCAGCTTCTAACAAGATGGCTGGTGACAGTTAAAAATTTAAACTGAGCATGTGCGACCACCTCAGTGAGGTAGATGGAGAAATAAGGAAAATAACAGCAGGTGGCGCTATACAGATACATTTTATTGCATAACTCAGTGGCTATACCATATTTTTAATTACATGAAATTACAAAAGTAATCAAAGCAATGTGCTGGTTTAAAAATGTAGACAATTTTTATGGCACGACCCCTTTAAGATTTCCCTTCACCAGAACTAAGGGACCTAAGCCAGGGATGGGCACACTGCAGCTCTCCAGCTGTTGTAAAACTACAACTCCCACCATGCCCTGCTGTAGGCTAATAGCTGTAGCCAGACTGGGAATGCTGGGAGTTGTAGTTTTGCAACAGCTGGAGAGCCGCAGTTTGCCCATCCCTGGCCTAGGCTAACCTCTTAAACAACGCCACAGCAATATCCCTCCTCCACCACACTTTACACAAAGCAGTCAGGCAGGTAACGGGTCTATCAGATCGCCATATAGTGGAGCTTAATACTTCACTGCACAGAAGACCAGTCCACTTCTCCAGAGTCAAGTGGTCGTCGTGCTTCACACCACTCCATCAGACGCTTGGCAGTGTGCTTGGTGATGTAAGGCTTGCATGCAGCTTCTCAGCCATGAAGTTCCCGGTGCACCGTTTTTGTGCAGATGTTAATGCCAGATGAGGACAGCTATGGAGTCAGTGGAGAATTGGCGACTTCTATGCACCTCTGTGACTTTACGTGGTCTCCACTCCGTGGCTGATTTGCTATGGTTCCTGAACGCTTCCAATCATACCACTTGGCTATTCAATAAAATGCAACACCTGGATGAACGAGGTCCTCCAGAGCAGGAGCTCCTGTTTGTTATGACGTAACATCGTTTATAAGGCTGAAAAAAAACATCCGTCCGTCCAGTTCAGCCTCTTATCCTGCAAGTTGATCCAGAGGAAGGCAAAAATTCCTTCCCGACTCCAATCAGGCATCAGAATAACTCCCTGGATCAGCGACCCATCTCTAGAAGCTATAACCTGTAATATTATTACACTCCAGAAATACATCCAGGCCCCTCTTGAATTCCTTTATTGTACTCACCATCACCACCTCCTCAGGCAGAGAGTTCCATAGTCTCACTGCTCTTACCGTAAAGAATCCTCTTCTATGTTTGTGCAGAAACCTTCTTTCCTCCAGATGCAGAGGATGTCCCCTCGTCACGGTCACAGTCCTGGGGATAAATAGATGATGGGACAGATCTCTGTACTGACCCCTGATATATTTATACATAGTTATTAGATCTCCCCTCAGTCATCTTTTTTCTAAAGTAAATAATCCTAATTTTGATAACCTTTCAGGGTCCTGTAGTTGCCCCATTCCACTTTTTCCTTTAGTTGCCCTCCTCTGAACCCTCTCCAGCTCTGCTATGTCTGTCTTGTTCACAGGAGCCCAGAACTGTACACTGTACTCCATGTGTGGTCTGACTAGTGATTTGTAAAGTGATAGGACTATGTTCTCATCACCGACATCTATGCCCCTTTTGATGCAACCCATTATCTTATTGGCCTTGGCAGCAGTTGCCTGACCCTGGTTTATACAGCTTAGTTTGCTGTCCACTAAAATTCCTAAGTCCTTTTTCATGTCAGTGTTACCGAGTGTTTTACCATTTAGTATGTACAGGTGACTTGCATTATTCCTTCCCATGTGCATAACCTTAATATTTGTCAGTGTTAAACCTGATCTGCCACTTCTCTGCCCAAGCCTCCAATCTATCCAGGTCCCTCTGTAGCAGAAAACTGTCCTCTTCAGTGTTAATTACTTTACACAGTTTAGTGTCATCTGCAAAAATAGATATTTTACTGTGCAGGCCTTCTACAAGATCATTAATAAATATATTGAAAAGAATAGGGCCCAATACTGACCCCTGAGGTACCCCACTAGTGACAGTGACCCCTCCAGTACTGACCCCTGAGGTACCCCACTAGTGACAGTGACCCAATCTGAGTGTGTACCATTAATCACCACTTACTTAGCCAGACATAAGCTCAGATATGCCATAGTGGTAAATGATGGGTGTGATGAGACATCCCCTTAAAGCCCTTTCTCTCTGGGAACCATTCGAAGCATCCTAGGTCAAAACCCACCACTGATACTATAGCAGACCATTTAATTTACATATCATTTAGAATGGGGTAGACGAGGAAGACGGTGGTTTACACGTTGGCAGCCACAGTTGTACCATGTCGGAAATAATGCTTGATAATTCTCCATTGAAATGGAGTGGAAGAAGGAAAACCGGATTGCAACTTGGCATATGTGACCATTAGAAGTGGGCATCATGTGCTTCCAGACCTGAGCAGAATTAATCAGGTTCATTAGTCTAATATCCTGTCCGTTATCCGATCCGTACGAGCTGCTGCAGACCTTTTGGCACGACAGGGGTTAAGAGTCTAGGACCTGCTGTAAATAAGTGCTGGTAGCCATGTTCTCGTGTTTAAGGGTAACCCTCAGTCTGAGCCAATTACATGAGCCCAGAGCTGTGTTTAATGGGGCAGCAGTGAGGTCCAGTGACAGTGACGCTGATCTGCGGTGACAGTGTCCTATGGCTGTCCCCAGGGTTATGTGAACTCTGCTGGCTTACTTATTTACTCATCTGCATGGGCTGGCAGCGGTGCCCGCTGGTGCGAGGCTCTGCCACGGCTTGCACTGTAAGCGCACATCATACTGGGAGGCAGGATCTCTTGAGATAACATGGTGATCTGGAGGGGGGCTCTGAATGTGGACAATTGGGGGGGTTGGTAACTGAGCACGGTGCTATTGACTTCAGAAATGCCAGGGTTAAGGCGTTTGTAATGATTGGCACACAAAGGGTAAAGCGAACGATTGTTTTAATAAAGATCGACTCTGACATTTTAAATGAGTTGTCCAGGATTAGAAAAACATGGCTGCTTTCTTCCGCGAACAGCGCCACACTTGTCCACAGGTTGGGCCTGGTATTGCAGCTCAGCTCCATTCTGTTCAGAGGAGCTGAGCCGCTAAAACAGACGCATGGGAAACAACCCCTTAAAGGGGTATTCCGGCTACGTTGCTATCCCTTATCCACAGCATAGGGGATAATTATTAGATTGGTGGGGGTCCTATCGCTGGGCCCCCCACTGATCACTTTACCCCCTGAAGTGAACATAGCGGCCGGTCGGACAATCGCACAGCCGCTCTGTTCATTTCTATGGGAGTTCCAGAGGTAGCCAAGCGCAGCAATATCTCCAGAATTCCCATAGAAACAAATAAAGCTGCCGTAAGCATTACCGACCAGCTGATCCATTCATTTCAGGGGGCTGCAGAAGGTACAAGGCCTGCATTGTCATTATCTGTGGGGGTCCCAGCGTCAGGACCCCCACCAATCTAATAGTTATCCCCTATCCTTATTGATAGAGGATAACTTAATGTAACCGGAATACCCCTTTAAATGTATATGTGCAACGAAGGGCTCAACAAATTAGCACACATACCCTAGACACTGCCAAGGTGGCCGCCATGGGGGAAAGGGGGCCCAAAGCAGGTGCAAAGCAGCCCAGGGGCCACAAGCCTCTTTTATTCTGCAAAAATAGGTTGGAGATTTGGCGAGGATGACACTGTGATATCAACCATCACCAGATGGGGGCCCCATTTTGCTCTTAACCGCTTCCCGACCGCCGAACGCACGGATGCGTCCAGGCGGCGGCAAGTTTGTTCCTCCTGGACGCATCCGTGCGTCATCTCGCGAGAGCCGAGATCTGCTGTGAACGCGCGCGCGCTCACAGCAGAGCGCGGCTCTGCAGTTGTACTACAGCCTGCCAGCGATGATCAATCGCTGGCAGGCTGTAAATGTAAAATAAATGAGATCAAAGTGGTATATCAGACGCTGTGTTGCTAACAGCGTCTGATATACCTAATACCTGGTCCTCTGGTGGTCCCATTTACTGGGATCGACCACCAGAGGACCAGGTAACAATGTAAAGTTGCACCAAACACTACACTAACCCCACCCCCACCCCCTCACTTTATAACCACTATTAACCCCTGATCACCCCATATAGACTCCCTGATCACCCCCTGTCACTGATCACCCCCTGTAAGGCTCTATTCACATGTCCATATGTGTTTTGCGGATCCACAGATCCGTGCCACGGATCCGCAGCGCGGATCCGCAAAACACGGACACCGTCAATGTGCTTTCCGCATTTTGCAGATCCGCACATTGCCAGAACTATATAGAAAATGCTTTTTCTTGTCCGCAGTTGCGGACAAGAAAAGGGCATGTTCTATATTTTCTGTGAACGGAAATGCAGACCCGTAAGTGCGGATCCGCAATTCCGGATCAGCGGGACAAAGTCTGTCCCCATAGAAATGAATGGGTCCGCAATTCCGTTCCGCAAACAGAATTTCGGACGTGTGAATGGGGCATAAGGGTCCCTTATCACCGCCAGTTAGTTAGCTACTTGTTAGGTAGCTAGCGCCCAGCCCACCGCACCGCAGTCACTGATTTTGGCAGAGATTTTTTCATCCACATTGATCGATGCGAATGAAAAAATCTGTGCCGTTCATTTTTTTTTTTCAGCCCAGAGGCTGAACGGAAAAAAAAAATCTCATTACCCGTATGCTCAATATACGGAGAATCGCAGAAACTCCTAATGCTGGCCATACGTGTAATGATTGCGGAGACCCTCAAATGCCAGGGCAGTACAAAAACCTCACATGTGACCCCATTTTGGAAAGAAGACACCCCAAGGTATTCCGTGAGGGGTATGGCGAGTTCATGCAAAATTTTATTTTTTGTCACAAGTTAGTGGAATATGAGTTAGTGGAATAAGTTAGTGGAATATGAGACTTTGTAAAAAAAAAAAATAAAATCAATTTCCGCTAACTTGTGCCAAAATTTTTTTTTTCTGTGAACTCGCCATGCCCCTCACAGAATACCTTGGGGTGTCTTCTTTCCACAATGGGGTCACTTGTGGGGTATTTATACTGCCCTGGCATTCCTAAAGCGTGAGAATCCAAATGCGTAAAAATGCCCTGTGAAATACTAAAGGTACTCATTGGAATTTGGGCCCCTTTGCGCATCTTGGCTGCAAAAAAGTGGCACACATGTAGTATCGCCGTACTCAGGAGAAGTAGGGCAATGTGTTTTGGGGTGTATTTTTACATATACCCATGCTGGGTGAGAGAAATATCTCTGTAAATGACAACTTTTTAAATTTTTTTATACAAAGTTGTCAATTTACAGCGATATTTCTCACACAAAGTATGGGTATATGTAAAATACACCCCAAACACATTGCCCTACTTCTCCTGAGTACGGCGATACCCATGAGTGACACTTTTTGCAGCCTGAGTGCAAAGGGCCCAAATTCCAATGAGTACCTTTAGCTTTACATGGCTGCTCATAATTTAGCCCGCCCAAAATGCCAGAACAGTACAAACACCCCACATGTGACCCCATTTTGGAAAGAAGACACCCCAAGGTATTCGCTGAGGGGCATAGTGAGTCCATGAAAAATGTAACTTTTTGTCAAAAGTTAGCAGAAAGGAGACTTTTGAGAAAAACAATAAAAAATCAATTTCCGCTAACTTGTGCCAAAAAAAATCTTCTGTGAACTCGCCATGCCCCTCATGGAATACCTTGGGGTGTCTTCTTTCCAAAATGGGGTCACATGTGGGTATTTATACTGCCCTGGCATTTTAGGGACCCTAAAGCGTGAGAAGAAAAATGCATAAAAATGCCCTCCTAAAAGGTACTCATTGGTTTTAGGGCCCTTTGCACATCTTGGCTGCAAAAAGTGCCACACATGTGGTATCGCCGTACTCAGGAGAAGTAGGGCAATGTGTTTTAGGGTGTATTTTTACATATACCCATACTGGGTGAGAGAAATATCTCTGTAAATTGACAACTTTGTATAATTTTTTTAAAAAGTTGTCATTTACAGAGATATTTCTCACACCCAGTATGGGTATATGTAAAAATACACCCCAAGCACATTGCCCTACTTCTCCTGAGTACGGCGATACCATGAGTGACACTTTTGCAGCCAAGATGCAAAGGGCCCAAATTCCAATGAGTACCTTTAAGATTTCACAGGGCATTTTTACTCATTTTGGATTCTCACGCTTTAGGGCCCTAAAATGCCAGGGCAGTATAAATACCCCACAAGTGACCCCATTGTGGAAAGAAGACACCCCAAGGTATTCTGTGAGGGGCATGGCAAGTTCACAGAAATTTATTTTTTGGCACAAGTTAGCGGAAATTGATTTTTTTTTTTTTTTACAAAGTCTCATATTTCACTAACTTGTGACAAAAATAAAATTTACATAAACTCACCATACCCCTCACAGAATACCTTGGGGTGTCTTCTTTCTAAAATGGGGTCACGTGGGGTATTTATACTGTCCTGGCATTTTAGGGGCCCCTAAAGCGTGAGAAGAAGTCTGGAATCCAAATGCGTAAAAATGCCCTGTGAAATCCTAAAGGTACTCATTGGAATTAGTGCTTTGCGCACCCAGGCTGCAAAAAGTGTCACTCATGTGGTATCGCCGTACTCAGGAGAAGTAGGGCAATGTGTTTTGGGGTGTATTTTTATATATACCCATACTTTGTGTGAGAAATATCGCTGTAATCGACAACTTTTTAATTTTTTTAAACAAAGTTGTCAGTTTACAGAGATATTTCTCTCACTCAACATGGGTATATGTAAAAATACACCCCAAAACACATTGCCCTACTTCTCCTGAGTACGGCAATACCACATGAGTGACACTTTTGTAGCCTGAGTGCTAAGAGGCCCAAATTCCAACGAGTACCTTTAGCTTTTACATGGCTGCTCACAATTTAGCCCCGCCCAAAATGCCAGAACAGTAAACACACCCCACAAGTGACCCCATTTCGGAAAGTAGACACCCCAAGGTATTCACTGAGGGGCATAGTGAGTCGTGGGAGATTTCATTTTTTTTTGCCAGAAGTTAGCAGAAATGGAAACTTTATTATTTTTATTTTTTTCCTCAGAAAGTGTCATTTTCCGCTAACTTGTGAAAAAAAATGAAATGATACATGAACTCACCATGCCCCTCCATGAATACTTTGGGGTGTCTTCTTTCTAAAATGGTGTAATTTGGGGGTATTTATACTATCCTGACATTCTAGCACCTGAAGAAACATGACAGGCGCTCAGAAAGTCAGAGCTGCTTCAAAATGCAGAAATTCACTTTTTTGCACCATAGTTTGTAAACGCTATAACTTTTACCCAAACCAATAAATATACACTTATTGTATTTTTTTATCAAAGACATGTAGAACAATAAATTTTGCGAAAAATTTATATAGAAATGTAGTTTTTTAAAAAAAAAATTACAACAGAAAGTGAAAAATGACATTTTTTTGCAAAAATTTCGGTAATTTTTGATTAATAGCAAAAAAAGTAAAAACGTCAGCAACAATGAAATACCACCAAATGAAAGCTCTATTAGTGAGAAGAAAAGGAGGTAAAATTCATTTGGGTGGTAAGTTGCATGACGGAGCAATAAACGGGTAAAGTAGCGTAGTGCAGAATTGTAAAAAGTGGCCTGGTCATTAAGGGTGTTTAAGCTAGGGGGGCTGAAGTGGTTAATGTGGGGCGCATTGTACTCTATGACCCTTAAAGGATTAGAAAAACATGGCTTTTTTTCTTGTGTCTGGTATTGCATCTCATTCCTATTCAGAAGCTAAGATGCAATGCCAGATACAACCCTTTGGTCAGGTGTGGGCTGTTTTAGAAGGGAGCAGCCATGTTTGTTTGTTGTTTTGTAGCCTTGGACAATTCCTTTAAATGTTTTACCCCACCACCACCATTTCTTGTTTGCCACCATTCTGGTGTCTGTAGAAGGAAAGCTTACTTGTAGGTTCACTAGACTAGGGCCAGCAAGAGCAGGGTTTCATATCCATGGCCTCATTGCTCAGTTCCTTGCCGTCTATAACTCTTTTCACCCTCCTTTTTTTTTATTTTTGCATACGTAATTATAGTTCTACTTGTTAATGTAGGGAATTTATAGTGTATCTGTATAGGGAAGCTTAGTTTTTCTGACTTGAAAAATGATAGAATTCTCACTACCTGCAGCCACCTCTAGGTGGAGCTCAGTGCATACAGCTGGTATTCATTCCAATGGCTACTGTATACATCTTGTATTGAGCTCCTTCACTCTTTGATATTACCGTTTCCAATGAGAAACCTTGTGCTGGACAACAAGACTTTAAAGGGGTTGTACAGGAATTGCTGTTCTCTTCCAAAATCATTGCTACCCCCCTGTCCACAGTTTGTGTATGACATTGCAGCATAAATTCAATGGAGCTGAACTGACACAACCATTGGACAGGGGTGCAGCAATTTTTACTCTAAATAGGTACAAACCTTTAAAGAGGTTGTGCAAAAATGGGGGAAGGGTTTCGGCAACCCCCCCCCACTTGGCTGGACCTGTAAAGGAAATATTGCTTACCTGATTCCTGGCTCCACGCTCCTTCTCCTCTAGACCTGTGAGGCTCCGCTGGGCTCCCACAATGTCAACATGCAGTTTGAGATCGACGCTGCCAATCACTGACCGTGGCAGAGACTGGATGCCCGTGTGTCACATGATCATTTGTCATGACGTAAAGGGGAGCCGGTCACCGCTGCGGTAATGTAAAACTAGATGTTGACACCGAGGGAGCCTAGCGGAGCATCGCAGGCCTGGAGGAGGAGCGGGGAGCCAGCATCGGGAAGCAGGTATGTAAGCTTCCCTTTACAGGTCTGGCAAAGTGGGGAGGGTTGCCAAAAAAAAAAAACATTCTTGGACAATGCCTTTAAGTGCCAGTTAGAGCAATAGTAAAGACTTCACAAAAAAAATAAAAAATAACCCAAAACGTTAGGTGTTGGCAACATTCTTCTAGGAGCATTGAGCACGTTCTTCCAGGGGCTTGTTTAGCCATGAGGTAACCATATACACCCACCATCTTAGAAGTTAGAATCTATTGGCGATGGCCTACTTACCAACATTTAATCTCCGTCCCATCTTGCCCAGAAATGCTTCTTTTTGGATCCGCTTCGTAGAAACTCTTCCCGGTTTGCAGGACAGTACCACAAAATGCTATTTGCAACGCATGCATGTGGTTAAAGGGGTTTTCAGGGACTATAACCAACCAACCATGCTTAGGATAGGTTGTTAATATCATTTTGATGGTTTGTGGCGATGTTACGAGAGGTGGAGGGGTAGCCCATCAATATTATTGCCCCAGAAGACCGCTTTAAAAGAGAGATTTATTAACTCTTGCCACATTTCCTCCGCTTATAATAAATAACACGTCTTCACAGTCACTGCTTTAATAGATCAGATCAGTAACATATATTAGATATCAGTATCAGCAAAGTACTTTTGTAGTTGTGAGCAACATATTATAAATAACTTTTTACACGTGTGGCTCAGTAATATAATAGGTCACGCATCCCATGTTTAACTATAGACAGTAATGGCAATGCATTGGAGGATCTCTGCGTTTCATGGGCCTAGGTGTCCTTGAGAGATGAGAGGACATGTCTGCTCTTGAGGAATTTAAGTCTGAGGAGGCCTCAAAAAGGTTGGAAAGATCTCTAAACAGAGTTGTATATTGGGAAGAGGAAGCATCATAGACAAAAAATAGGGTTGTCTCCTGATGCTGGGTTATACCACCACACCTCCGAGAAGAACCAAGGGTTTGTTTGTCCCCAACTTCCTAACACTTGTGAGAATGTATGGCAGCATAACAATGGGACAAGTCGGAAATTCTTGCATAAGTTCTTTGCTTATAGAGTAGGGGGATGTTGCTAACCTGAGCTTGGGCCTCCATCTCATTAGGCCAATAGGGGCCACTGGTATATGTGAACTCTAGACTGTAAATGTTGGTGCTATCATTAGGAAACAGTGTCTCCCGGGGGGGGAAAAGGAATCATCTCCAGAACATTTGCCGGGCAACATGACCAGGGCTGTGGAGTCGGAGTCGGAGTCGAGGAGTCGGAGTCGGAGGCAATTTTGGGTACCTGGAGTCGGAGTCGGCAAAAAATGGACCGACTCCGACTCCGACTCCTACTAGATTTAAATTGGAATAAAAAAAAATTGGAATAAAAAAAAAGCAAGTTTAAATGTCCCAATTCAGATAAAGTTATAATTAATTACTTCTCTACTGTAAGAATAAAGGCCAATGCATGCAGTGCGTCACGTTACCGCTAAACAAAGACGTTAAGTGACCGTGAAGAAGCTTTTCATATGCTTCACTATGCAGTTAAAGGGACACTGACAGGCTGATATATCTGCTGGTATTCATCAGAGGATTAGGAATACAACTAGACGACTGTTACCCCCAGTTGAGGTTTACTTGCAAATTCTCTACCTTTGTGCCCAAGGAGGCAGGCGCACATGTAGAGTACTGGCAGCACTAGACAGGACTAGGTAGCGAGGAGGAAGAGAGAAAGCTGGCACAGCCTCAGCATAGCCAGACGAGGCTGCTGCCAGCACTCTACACGTGCGCCTGCGCAGGAATTCAGCGTTCGACTAGCCTGAAAAAAAGGCCAGTGCAGTGAATAATAACGAGGGGAACAGCGCTGGGAAGCTGTACTTCGGGCGCGGCTGGGCACAAAGCCGCAGGAGACGCTGCCCCATTGGGCACAAAGATAGTAAATTTGCATACAGATTAAAATGTTTTTTAAACACAAGTACGGCTTAACTGGGGGTAACATTAGTATAGTTTTATTCCTAATTCTCTGATGAATACCAGTATATATATATATCTTTAGCTGGAAAATCAGCCTGTCAGTGTCCCTTTAAGGATCGGCAATACTTACACTTTCCATTGTCTTGTGGTCTGCTGTTACAGGGAACCCATGGTTATCCTAGCCTCTCACTGATAACTGATTAAGGACTGGAGACACTTGTATAAGTGAAGGGAATGGATAGTCAATAGTTCAAGACTGAAGCTGTAAACCATTTGAAAAACTGCTATCATTCAGCTAAGGCTATAAAACATGTAAACTCAGATTGTTAGCTTAAATTTTAAACATGACTATGGGATTCTACTAGGAAAATCATGTTTTAAAATAAATGCCCCTTCCCCTGCCCCTTCCTGGATCCTCCCACTGCTCTATCTTCAGCAGAAGATCAGCACACAAAGGAGAAGGCAGCAGCTTCTGCTCAACTACCTCTCTGTGCTAGAGAAGATTAGAAGAACTTGGTGGAACAGCTTCGTATTTGCATATTAAATACAGAGGAGTCGGAGTCGGAAGTTTCAAAATCTGAGGAGTCGGAGTCGGATTCGGAGTCGGACAATTTATCTACCGACTCCACAGCCCTGAACATGACACAGTGTTCTGGAAATCTGTCACAGTGAGGTGGCTGAATGTTTTACTCATGTAGACCTGAACTGCCACATATAATGTCTATAGGTGGAAAGCTTCACAGGGTAAGTGTATGAAGATCACTGTTGTTGACCTCAAATGTTCTCCATTTGCAGCCGGTTTCTTCCGAATCCAACACCTCCCCCCTCCTCCTGAAGAGCTATGTGTGTCTGGCCAAGCCCAGTGCTCCCCATTCTTCCATCCGGGCAGAGTAGCACGCTCGAGTCTGCTTCACACTTGGTGGGACGGGCATAACAAGTCGCCAACTCTGGCGGCAACAGTTCTACTTTTACCACCTGTTTGGGTGGGCATTCAAGAGCTGGAGATGTTTGTGGATCTTCTCTCTTTTCTGGATCTTCTTTATCCATATCTTCTGTCCTCTTTATAGACAAGTCTAATGGTCCATCAGTTGAGCATGATGCTTTCTCCAAAGCCTGGTGGATATGAAGGAGCTCCAGTCGTATCTTACCAAGCTGTTCTCCCAGAGTCTTCTGTCGACCACTGTCTTCAGATGATAGGTTTGCCAACTTCTTCTCCACTTTTCCATATTCCTCCAGGGTTCTGGAGAGGTCCCCAATGAGCAGAGATGCGTTGACAACCATCGGCTCTGACTTTTCCCTGCAAGGCTCAGATTGTCTTCTTCTCTTGCAGGTAGTCACATCTAAAATAGGACTCTTCTCACTCCAGAGATCAGGAGATGTTATGGGAGAACGTGTGCTTTGGTAAAAAAAAATAATAATAATAATTAACAGACATGGGAAAAAGAAAATTGAAGTAATATTTCTAATTTTATTAGTTTTTCATATTATTTGTCTATGTAATTAAATATAAGTGAACTATTGATCCCACAGATCTACATTAGTTATTATATATGTCTAAAAATCTTACCTGTTATGGAAATTTTGTTCGCCTTCCATTGAAGATGACGTCTGTTCACTCACTACATTGGGTCCATCTCTGTCCAACCAAGACTTCCTCTTCACACATCTTGAAGGACTTGCTTTTTCCCAGGAAGACACCTCACCATTACCGTTTTGTGTAGAGACCTCATTCTTTCTGGAGGCTTGAACCCCATAAGCTCCTAGAATTTCCTTCTGATGTTGGATGATGTCTCTTACTGTTTGAGGAACCCATTTTCCTTCTCCCTCTGGTTTATTATGAGCTAATGTTTGATTTTGCAACTTGTCTCCAGGTACCCAAGAAATAGTGGTTTTGCCTTCTTCTGACTTGAGTGAGCTGGTCTTTAGAGGCTCTCCAAGTGTCTTTGGTTTTGGAGTACCAATAGATGTGTTTGGTTGACCTTGGTTCGTTGGTTTGCCTGTGGCTAGTTTGGCATCAGTGTTAAACGCATGTTCAAACAATAAGGGATAGTAGAACCGAGGTAGGAATGATGTTCTTTCTGTGTTTTGTAAAGTCTGGTAGTGAGTGGAATGTGGAGTATGCATAAGTTGAGCTGTGGAAGCTAGAAAAGGAAGCTGGGCTGTACCACTTGTCATGGTGGGATTCAGATATGAGAACAGGTTGGTGTTTAGTGGATAATTAAGGCCCAAAAGTGAAAGGCCCTGATGTTCTTGGTAGTCTGAATAGGTTGGTGGTGGGTAACAAGGAATGATGTTGGCTCCATTGCACGCAACTGGCGTGTCTGCTCCAGCTTTCTTAAGTGTGCTTGTCAATAACTTCCACTGATCCACCCGAGATCCTCCAAGATTGCTTGAGGTTTTCCGAGATGCCTTGACAAATCTCTGTTCCTCTCGTTCCTTCTCACAGTGTCCCTCTAAGGAGAACACATCAGTGATGATAAACTCTGGTTCTCCATCTTTGCTCACTGTCTCTCTTTTGCCTTTTAATCCAGTCTCATTTTTGCTCACGGTTGTATGTGAAGTTGGAGCGTTCTTGCTTTTCTCCTTCAGACTCTGGCCCACTACTTCCTCTTCTTCTGCATCTGCTCTTTCATCATCCTCTTCTAGGAATCTCTGAATTTCAGAAGGCATCTTCTCACCAGCCGGTCTAGCCTTGGTTGATACTCCAGTGGAGTCACAAGCCTCTTGTTTGTCTGCATTTACTTCTGAATGCGTTTCATGTAGGTTCATTTCTGGGACAAGAAAACTGTTCTTTTTGTAGGGCCAATCGGACTCAATAAGAAGTGACAGGGAGTTCTTGCACAGGCTGTATTTCATGTGATTGTACAAGTGTGATTTTTCCATACAAGTGAAGGGGCACTGAAAACACTTGTAGTTATATGGCTTCCCCCACGGTCTCGGGATGTAATGAGGTTTTTTGGGCTTCCGTTCTTTATGTTTACATGTAGAGTTCAATTTACATCCAGCTTCTTCGTCTTTCGACATGGCTTTGTTGTGGTCACCTATCACGTTATGAAATTATAAGATCCTTTACCAAAATGTGGATACGTTTTCGTGATGTTTCAGTAAAAGACAACCTGCAGTGAAAAAAGTAAAAACATTTTAAGCCATTTTCTCAAACTAAAGGTGCATTTTGGTCAATGTATCGGCACGGTAGGCCGATATGGACAACTTTATACATAAGACAATGGACGGGAAAGAAGATCGTGGCAGGATACAAAAATGTGAGAATTTGGTTGATGGAAAGTCATATTGTCAACCTGAAAAAAGGGAAATAAGGAAGTCATGAGAGTAAAAGAAGAAACATGGATGAAAAAATAAGGAGATGGATGGGGATTGAGATCACGAAGAGGACAAGAAAATGAAGCATTAAAGGGGTTCTCCAGTTCGGGCAATCTTGACATGTTAGAAGTTCCTTTTGATACTACGCAGGAACCCCCAATGATCAGCCGTAAAAACCTGGTGGTAAGCATTCAGTTTCCCTACAGTGACACCACAGGTGAATTTAAGCATTACACTGTGTCTATTTATATCAGTGGATTGTCTATGTAATGCAGGACAGGACAGGTCCTCCAGAACTAGAGATGCTCTTTGACACCGCTCTACATGCTAGTCAGTCCCAAATAGAGGATTTCTATCGACTCAGAATTCCCCAATAGGGAATATGAAGGTGGATTTTCAAAAGTTACGGTCAACTGCATTCCTCTAGACAAAAATGTAGGTAATGGAAGGTGCCATGAACTGTGGAATTCTTTGATAACTCAACTTCTTTTTGACTCCACTGCTTTGAAGATCCCTGACGGAGGGTTACAGTGAAGAGATGAAAGACTGTGGGGGAAGAGATAGGTGTTTGAGCTGTGGTTTCTGAAAACACTTCTTAACATATCTTCTTGGTCTGTTGGATTCCTCTACCTGCCACAAGACATTACTTCCACTGGTCTGTCAGGAAAGGCACGGGGGGACGTGCCTCAGGGTAACACAGCATCAGGGACCCTGCACCTGTGCATGGGAATTACTGTATCACTGCACAGTCTAACACTGAGGGCAGCCTCTAACCAGCCGGGGGGAGAGACAGGCGAAAGGAAAAATAGGATGGAGTGATGAGAAGGAGGAGAGACAGAAAAAACAAGAAGAAGAGGTCGAGAGACACAAAAAGTTGCAAAAATGGAACATGGTAAAATGAGTTCTAAGGAATCATGATGGAAAATCAAAGTTCAGTATCACATGGGAAGTAGATGGTAGACATTTTAGAATACGGTAGTTGCAAATCAAGATAAGAATGTACTGATCTCCATGGACTTAAGACCATGATAAATATCAGGTCAAGTTTATATTTAGTGTAGCTGATGTGGAAGGATTTCTAGAAGTTCTTCCTATCCCAATCTATTTCTAATTCCGGAAAACCTAAGAAAGTACCTTGTAGACTTCAGTCTCCGATGCCTTCTACATCCGCAACACGTGCCAAGAGAGTCGGGAGGCCCCGTAGACATTAGATGGTTGGCGGGTTTGGCAGACTTCTAATGGGTATAGCCAGTCAAATTCTAGAGGGATCTTAAGATGGACATGACATATTCATCTGCAGACTATTGACAGCTCCAGTTATATTTGGTGGAATATGCTGACAAGATTAAAGCTGGCCAGAAAGTTGTCATCTGACAGCTATTCCTCCCAACCCAGATGCACACATGCACACTTGGCTTGGACCAATTTGTATGTGGGTTAGGCTGGCTGATCTGCCTTAAGAACAAAAAGATAGGGCATGTTGGAGCTACCCCCTCAAATCTGCTATCGGAAGTGTAGGGACACCACATTGGTGGGTTTGGCCAACGTTCATCTCAAGTATTTGGCCACCTTAGGGGTGCCCATGCACATTAGATGAAAGTCATCTAAAGACTGTAAAAAAGAAATCAGAATACAGGAGGACTTGGAGTAGAAGGCTTGATGGGAGAGGTGAGGATATCGGCACAGGTCCTGATGGACCATCCACATCATTGAGTAGGTTAATTAAAAATTACAAGGACTAATAAACAGCGAGATGAATATGAACTAAAAGGCTTGTGAATGCAGGGAGTCTTAGAGCAGCCTCGTAGAGGGTTGCGTTGGTATACACAGATTGCACCCCGGGGGATGGCACGCATGTTGGTGGGGGAGAACATGCCCATTTCCCGCAGCAGCTGCTGGTGAGAGAGCCTGGTACAGACCCATTTTTCATATTCCACAGTTTAATGCTACAGGCTGCTCCCAACAACAACCAAATGGTGCAGCCTCCTGTGTATGGGACCCCTGAGGGCCAGGCAAAGACCCCTGGGGGAGCACAGACTGCTGGTTACATCTTGAGCACCAACGGAGAACATTGCTAACCCTCTCTCTGCCAGTAATTACTAATCATCATATCCAGGGCACAGAGCGAGAGACTCCAAGAAGATTGTACACGGGAATCCGATCTAGAGTGTTTGCTAATTAAACATCGTAAATTATCAATTTCACACAATTCCACAGGAGACATTGTTCGATCAGAATGACCACTCACTACATGTAAGGAGGAAGCCTCAGCCCAACATCTATCTATCTATCTATCTATCTATCTATCTATCTATCTATCTATCTATCTCTATCTTATATATGTCTGTCTATCTCATATCTATCTATGTATCTCCTATCTCTATATATATATATCTCATATCTATCATTTATCTAATATCTATCTCATATTTAACTATGTATCTCCTATCTCTAAATCTATCTATCTGCCTATCTCATATCTATCTATCTATCTATCTATCTCATTCTACCATCTCTCTTACATCTTATATATGTCTATCTCCTATCTAACTATGTATCTCCTATATCTAAATCTGTCAGTCTATCTATCTCATATCTACCCATCTTCTATCTATCTCCTATTAATCAGAACACTTTCTTACAAGAAAAAAAGTCATTATGTGTATGACAATCTGGACACAGTTGGGTCATGTCTGGGAGTAAATGGAAAGATTGTGATTAGCCAAACATGGTTTTCTTCATCTTTCTAATGGGAGATAATCTTAAGGAGGGAGACATTGGGTGAAGAACAAGGAGAATTAGCCTCAGATATCTCACAATTGACCTACTTAAGACTTTATCATCTTGAGCCATCTTCCTCTACAGATCCGTCCACATGTCAACCCATGTTCCATGCACCCTGGCCAGCAGGAGACAAGCCCATTCTCCATGGTCCTGTAGGCTACCAGTTCTGCTGCTAAACTTTGGTAATCAGAACATATAATAGCAGTTGCTTTGGGACCAGGTAACTCGTAGTCTTTGAGGTCTGCTGACAGGGAAGTAGGGGGACATAAGATCCATAAACATGCCTTCCCACCCTACATTAGATATCACTAATTTGTATGGGGGCGGCTTGACTATCCCTACACATCTGCCATTGAGTAAACAGGGATTGGGTTGGGTACCTTCGATATGACCACACCTGATCCTTTGAGACAAGATTGCTAGTGGTGCTTATCCCTTTTCTACTGATGGCAGCTAACATACATGGCCCATTGACATCAGAAGGACAGAGACCAAGCTCACCCTGTGCAACAGAGCAAAAACTCTATGTATCCCCTGAAGAATAGCATTCATCATCAGAACCAGCCAATGATATCTGTATCACATCATCCCATGGCCTACTCTGGAGAAATGATATATTACAGAATAGCTAGACCCACAATAGAAGATTCTCCATAGAAATTAATGTCAGATGATTTCTTTGGGTAACAGTGGAGACATTTATTACCACACATTATTATCAGGTTTGTGTCATCCTTGAAAACACTGCACACAGGTACTCTATCTATCTATCTATCTATCTATCTATCTATCTATCTATCTATCATCTCATATCAAATTATCTATCTACTATGTTTCTATTTTCTATCTATCTATCATCTCATATTATATTATCTAACTCATAACTATCTCCTATCTATCTATCTAATCTATCCTATCTATCTCTATCATCTATCTACCTATCCATCTCATATCTATTTATTTTTCGTCTATCATATCTATCTGATATTTATTTGTCTATATTTCAGAATAAAGCAGCACAGCTCTAAGTTGGGGGTGCTATCACTCCAAGACCCAAGACCAATGTCTTGAAACATAGAACGGGTGAATAAAGAGAATGTTATCATTCTGTAACCACGGACTTTGGTGGGCTGAGTATATCAATCTATCTATCTATCTATCTATCTATCTATCTATCTATCTATCTATCTATCTAATATTTATCTATCTATCTATCTATCTCATATGTCTATCTATAATAATAATATTTATCTATCTATCTATCTCATATCTGTCTATCTATAATAATAATATTTATTTCTATAGCGCCACCATATTCCGCAGCGCTTTACAAGTTCATAAGGTTCATGTACAAAACAAAAGTAACTGGCTAATATACAACTGAAACACTAAGAGTCAGGGCTCTGCTTTCAAGAGCTTACAATCTTTGAGGGATAGGGGGTGACACATAGGGTAGTTGATTGTGATAAGTAGGATTCGAGCCATTATTAAACTGACAGGAGTGGTGCCGGCCGATCTGATTCTGGTTTGGGACTGCTAGAGGAGCGAGTTTAGGCCACAGGAGTTGGTGGGGGAGAGGTTTAGTCCTGGAAAAGTCATTTTAGGAAGCTTGATAAGCCTGCCTGAAAAGATGTGTTTTTAAGGCAAGTTTGAAGGTGGAGAAGTTGTGAATTGACCTAATATTTTGGGGCAGAGTATTCCAAAGAGTAGGTGCAGCTCGAGAAAAGTCTTGAAGATGGGAGTGAGAGGTCCGGATTATGGAGGTTATTAATCTTAGGTCGCTAACAGAACGGAGAGCACGGGTAGGATGGTAGATGGAGATGAGGAGGAGATGTATGGAGTTGCAACACTGTGGAGAGCACGGGTAGGATGGTAGATGGAGATGAGGAGGAGATGTATGGAGGTGCAACACTGTGGAGAGCACGGGTAGGATGGTAGATAGAGATGAGGAGGAGATGTATGGAGGTGCAACACTGTGGAGAGCACGGGTAGGATGGTAGATGGAGATGAGGAGGAGATGTATGTAGGTGCAACACTGTGGAGAGCACAGGTAGGATGGTAGATGGAGATGAGGAGGAGATGTATGGAGGTGCAACACTGTGGAGAGCACGGGTAGGATGGTAGATGGAGATGAGGAGATGTATGGAGGTGCAACACTGTGCGGAGCACGGGTAGGATGGTAGATGGAGATGAGGAGGAGATGTATGGAGGTGCAACACTGTGGAGAGCACGGGTAGGATGGTAGATGGAGATGAGGAGATGTATGGAGGTGCAACACTGTGCGGAGCACGGGTAGGATGGTAGATGGAGATGAGGAGGAGATGTATGGAGGTGCAACACTGTGGAGAGCACAGGTAGGATGGTAGATGGAGATGAGGAGGAGATGTATGGAGGTGCAACACTGTGGAGAGCACGGGTAGGATGGTAGATGGAGATGTATGGAGGTGCAACACTGTGGAGAGCACAGGTAGGATGGTGGATGGAGATGAGGAGGAGATATATGGAGGTGCAGCGCTGTGGAGAGCATGGGTAGGATGGTGGATGGAGATGAGGAGGAGGTGTATGGAAGTGCAGCACTGTGGAGAGCACAGGTAGGATAGTAGATGGAGATGAGGAGGAGATGTATGGAGGTGCAGCACTGTGGAGAGCACGGGCAGGATGGTAGATGGAGATGAGGAGGAGATGTATGGAGGTGCAACACTGTGGAGAGCACGGGTAGGATGGTAGATGGAGATGTATGGAGGTGCAACACTGTGGAGAGCACAGGTAGGATGGTGGATGGAGATGAGGAGGAGATATATGGAGGTGCAGCGCTGTGGAGAGCATGGGTAGGATGGTGGATGGAGATGAGGAGGAGGTGTATGGAAGTGCAGCACTGTGGAGAGCACAGGTAGGATAGTAGATGGAGATGAGGAGGAGATGTATGGAGGTGCAGCACTGTGGAGAGCACGGGCAGGATGGTAGATGGAGATGAGGAAGAGATGTATGGAGGTGCAGCACTGTGGAGAGCACGGGTAGGATGGTAGACGGAGGTGAGGAGGAGATGTATGGAGGAGCAGCACTGTGGAGAGCTTTGTGGGTGAGAAGTTTGACCTGTATTCTACCAGTGAAGGGACTGGCACAGACTAGTAGCATCAGTATAGCGGCTGGATAGATAGATGAGCCTGGCTGCAGCATTTAGGACAGACTATCTATCTGTCTGTCTGTCTGTCTATCTATCATCTCCTGACCCATATCTAGATTATCTCATTATCTCATGAACCATTAACACCACACTCCTATCAAGCAGATCTGGGTAACATATTTTTTTTTTACTCTCACCAAATTCCTCATTTCTTAGTGAACCCTTTCTGCTTGAGTCTTATCACATACGTACGTGTCCAGTTATAAAGAGAGTAAAATGTCAAACGTAGTGACTGTGTTTTCTATTACAAGTAACATTTTGCCTTGTATTACCCTCACTGGCCGCGGGTTGTCCAATCTGATTGTGGTGTGTGTGGAAAACACTAGTGCCAATCAGTAAAAAAGAGAGAGATAATAAGACTGATAAATTATCCATCTACTTCGCAAATCAACCTCATACTTTAACCTTTTGCTGTCATTCAATTTGATAGTTTGACAATCTGATTCTTCAGAACGTAACTATTTACCGATATAAATTGGCATCAGAGAATCTCAAGACGACTGAGAATGGAAATGATCTCTCCCTGCCTTATACATTGGGAAGATGAGTAACCTTCCGAGATCAACTAATTATTATTATTATCTCAGATCTATCTATCTATCTATCTATCTATCTATCTATCTATCTATCTATATCTATCTCTCTCTCATATCTATCTATCTATCTATCTATCTATCTCATATCTGTCTATTTTATTTTCTAGGATTTTTTTCTAAAAACTTTATTACACTATCTATCTACAGATTTATCTATCTATCTATCTATCTATCCCATATCTATCTATCTATCTCATATCTGTCTATTTTGTTTTCTAGGATTTTTTTCTAAAAACTTTATTACACTATCTATCTACAGATTTATCTATCTATCTATCTATCTATCTATCTATCTATCTATCTATCTATCCATCCATCTATTTGTCTCATATCTATCCAGTATCTTCTTTTGTTTGTTCCTTCTCATTTTACCTCTTTTATCTATTTGTATCTCTTTTAACTAGTTTATGTACCTTTTGTTATTTCTCATTTAATATCTTTACATCTAGTTTCTTTAGCACATTCTTTCTTATTTAATACTTCTCTGCATTTATACCTCATACCTTTTCCTCTCTATTTCTTTATCTCAAAAGTTTATTTAGTTTTGTTACTTTTCATTTAGTATCTATCTATCTATCTATCTATCTATCTATCTATCTATCTATCTATCCATATATCTTTTTTCTTTCTCATTTCATACTTCTGTACACTTATACCTCATACATTTTCCTGTCTGTCTATTTCTTTATCTAGATAGTTTATTTAGTTGTGGTACTTTTTATCTATCTATCTATCTATCTATCTATCTATCTATCTATCAATCACATATCTCATTTTCATCTTCATGCACAGTCGTTTTATAGATTTACTTCTAGCAGCAAAATTCTATCTGTCTATCTATCTACGTATGTATCCTTTTATCTAGATAGTTTCTTTAATTTGCAGCCTCTCATATTTTACCCCTCTACTTTATCTAAACTGTCTGTCCAATTTCACTTTCAAATCTCTACATTTTTAACCATCATTGTCCCTTAAAATACGTGGCCCGTAGAATAACACCTATTTCTCTGACTGATATAGTGACAGACAAATGGAAGATTCTGATAACTGTAATAAAACGTAGCAGAGATTTTTTGTAATTTATAGTATTACACGAGCATGAAGAAACTCTTCCGTACGTAGACGTTATCCGTCATAGTTCCTGAAGAATGCTCATGTTCTGATTTATCCATTTTATATCCTAATAATATTGCACCTATCTCATCGGTTATAATTTTGCATTAAGTTTGTGAAGATAGTGAAGGCGATGTAGTGAGTACTTACAGTGCTGGCCGTCTCCACTCCTCCAGTCCTTCCCCGGCTCCTCTCCCTCTGCTCTTTTTTTCAATGTAGGAAGATATGTGCGGAGAAGTGTGGAGCCTCCCTCTGTGCAGCTGGTTGGCCACGTCCATCCCCACTGACTACCTATAAGAGGAGGCTCACCCATATACCACAGACTATAGTAACCTGGATGTTGCTAGAAAGTCTTCTTTTATAATCGCCAATAAAAGCGGCATAAAAAACAGTTGCGAAACCAAAAAGTCTCAAATCTATTGTTCGCTTTTATCAGGCGTTTTACGCTGGAGTGACGCTGATAGTAGAGAGCTTCGACAGAAAGTCTCCAGTGCTGAGGACTTCCAGAGACACTAAGGGCTTGCTCACACGACCGTATGTGTTTTGCGGTCCGTTTTTCACAGATCCGTTGTTCAGTTTTTTTGTATCCGTAGTGTTTCAGTTTCCGTTCCTTATTTCTGCATAAAATCTCCGAATGGTTTCCGTATGCGATTTTCTTGCAAACGAAAACAGAAAATTTGTAATCATTACTGTAATGTTTATAAACAGTAAACACATGGGCAAAGTGGGTATGGATGCGCAAAATACGGATGACATACGGATGTGTTCCGTATGCATTCCGTATTTTCTGCTGACCCATTGACTTGAATGGAGCCACGGAACGTGATTTGCAGACAATAATAGGACAAGACTCAAAATGTTGCGGAACATAAATATGGAAACGGAATGCACCCGGAGTACCTTCCGTTTTTTTGCGGACCCATTGAAATTAATGGTTCCGCATACGGTCCGCAAAAAAAAAGCTGAAAACATATACGGTCGTGTGAATGAGCCCTTACCTGCAGAACATAGGTGTGACTGATATCAGCAGGACAATGGATAAGCGTCTACTAGACATTCAAAGCCACTTATCTGTCAGGAACAAAGGATTGTTCATTGGCCATAGAAGTTTTGATAACGGCAGATCTTTTGCATATATTCCTGATTTTAAAAAATAAATAAATAAATTGTGCATACAGCTCCTATGGAGACTTATGTGTCTCCATGGTAACAGACCACATACAGAACCTGCGTAGTTTATACCTTGTTAAAGGGATCATGCCATAATGTAAAAAAAAAAAAAATCATATTATATAGAACAGGGGTCAGCAACCTTTGGCACTCCAGCTGTTGTGAAACTACAATTCCCAGCATGCTCCATTAATTTCTATGGGAGTTCTGAGAAAAGCAGAGCAAGTATGCATGCTGGGAGTTGTAGTTTCACAACAGCTGGAGTGCCGGAGGTTGCCTACCCATGATATAGAACATGACGATCTCTTTCTAACAAAATTTGAACCAGCCCTGCACCTCACATGGATCCAGAGATCTCCACATTCATTGCTCCAATTGTTCTGCCTTATTCCCTGCAGTCTGGCAGCTCAGGGGGGCATGTCCTTTCTGCTGCAGCTCTTTCCCTGTAACTGTCACAGCTTCTAAGTGTAGATATGGCTGGTGGCAGTTGAAGCTTTAAGCTGAGCATGTGCGACCACCTTAGTGACGGGACAAGAAGTAAAGCAAAGAGCAAACAGCAGGTGGCGCTATACAGGTACATTTTATTGAATAACTCAGTGACTATAATACACTTTTAATCACATGTAATTACAAAAGTATTCAGATCCAGGTTCTGGTTTAAAAAATGTAGAATGTGTTTTTTGGTAAAGCCTCTTTACGATACGACATTCCTAATCATTGTTTACCCCAAAAGTTGACATTGGAGAATGGTAGATTGGCGGAGGATGACGGGACAGTCAGAGCAGATGGGAGTTGCCGGATGCTAAGAGATATTTCCGCTATTTGCAGAGCTCCGGGGTCCCGGATTGTGAGTGTGTCCTCTACCCCATATACTGCCTCTTCTGTAAACCCTTGGACCACACAGAGACACTTAGAGCAGCTCTGCGCTGTCAGGACTCAAACAGCGGCACAAATCTCAGCTTCCTGGAGCCCTTGGATATGTCTTTACACCTACAGAACGCAACGCTTTTTCATTCTGCGCGTATAAAGCCATATCTAAGAAGCTGAGATCTGATCTGCTGTCGCTCTAAGTGTCTCTGCGATGGTACATAGAAAACGTATGCCTAGACTTCAGGTCTGACCATCTGTCTAGTGGTCGTGGCCCTATGCTTCTCCGAGAACCCCCCTCCCAATGACCATAATATAGGCATTTAACCACGGAACACATATAAATAGGTAAATAGGCTTTTTCCATAGAAATCCTAAAATGACATTGGCATAAATGAAGCAGAGTGGAATGAGATAATGAAGTGATCTGGAATAGTTTACGTACCGGCAGCGACATGAAAAACAAGCCCCTTTTCCCATCGTATTTGCCACTTACCTGCTGATGCTCCTCCGGCGGACTTGCTGACCTATTTTTCTGTAAGTATTGTTCTGTTAGGCCAGTCACCTAAAATTATGTGTTTTACAGCATTCCACCTCTCTATAACCAGCAGCTGGAGCGGAACAGAAAAAAAAAAATCCTGCTTATAAAATATTATATCTGGGTTGTAATCATTTACTTGGCTAATATGTATAAAACTCTTTAACTTTCGCTCAGGGGCTTTTAAAGAAAATAACTAGTTCTTATCCTTATCTGACTGTACAGTAGGGGGCAGCCCACAGGGTGGCACCTTTTTTTTTTTTTTTATAAATAAAGCTGGCCATAGAGGTATAAATATTTTGTGTTGTGTATGCAGCTCCTATGCAAACCTATGTGTCTCCATGGTAACAGACTGCAAACAGAACCTGATCAGGGGTTAGCGTCTTATTGTCTTCAGGTTAGGCTACGTTCACATCTGTGGCAGTCATTCCCTTATTCTGTTCCAGCAGAGGAAGAGAATACCGGAGTTGCTGTATCCGACACCGCCGGGGCCCGACAGATCCCACTAACTATAATGGGCGTTCCGCCGGGATTGCGGCATGAATGATGACCTTCTGTAGTACTAAAAAGCACTGCATGCAGCGGTAAATTTATCCGTCAGGATGCCGGTGTTCATTCCGGAAACCCGGCGGACCCTATTACAGTGAATGGGATCCTTTGGGCCCCAATGGTATTCTGGAATACTGGAACGCCTGCCGCAGGGGTGGACATAGCCTTAGCGAGAAAAGGAAGTAGAGGGAAGAGTGGATCACTACAGGATCAGACTACACAGGGTTTTTTTTTTTGTAGTCTGTTACCATAGATACATATATAGATGCATAGGAGCTGTAAACACAAGAGATTATTAGGAACCATTTGGGGTAAATAATGATTGGGAAAGTCGTATCTTAAAGGGGCCGTGCCATTAAACACATTCTACATTTTTCAAACCAGCACCTGGATCTGAATACTTTTGCAATTACATTTAATTAAAAATGTAGTAAAGCCACTGAGGTATTCAGTAAAGTCTATCTGAATATCTCCACCTGCTGGTTTTTGTTGTCCACGTCACGAAGGTGGTCGCACGCGCTCAATTCCATCCTTCAGCTTCCACCAGCCAGATCTCTGTTAGAAGCTGTGATAGTTACAGGGAGAGAGCTGCAGCACAAAGGACAATCCCCCTGATCTGTGGTACGGAAAGATCTGCAACACAAAGGACACACCCAGTGAGCTGCCAGTTTGAAATAACTCTAGCAGAGCAATTGGAGCAAGGAATGGGGAGATCTCTGGATCCATGTGGCTTTGTTAGAAAGAGAGAGTCATTTCTTACATGATGTCTTATCAATTTTCTTACTTTACTCATGGAAAACCCCCTTTAAATGATGATCATCACCTCTATGGCGCTATAATGATCTGTAACGATCAGTCAAAATCCTTTCCATTTTTTTAACATTTTGATTAAACGTTAAGGTATACGTGCTTTCGCAGCACTTTTTATTGCTCAAATGATTGTAGAATAAAACAAGAAGCAACTTTGCAAACAGTCTTGAGTTAAAAGAATCTACCATTTTATGTATACAGCCTCTTTGCAGACCTTTGTGTTTCCATGGTAACAGACGGCAAACAAAACCTATGTAGTCAGATATTGCAGTCAGGGGTTTTCCTCTCAGTCCCTTTTTCTATTGTCTGAAGATTAACAAGAAGAAGCAGAGGGTTTGGTGCAAGACATCACTGCACAATCAGAGTACAGGGAGTATGCATGTTCACCTCAGATAGCAGCATCCACCAGACACACAGACATTAGCCTGTTGACCGATCCTATCTTTACTGATGATACAACCCCTGATAGACCATCAGTGGAAGTCCGATTCCCGGGAACCCTGCCGATCAGCAGAGACATGCCCCCTTCATGGTGTATATTAGAACAGCGCCACACACATGACAGTGGCTGTTCCTGGAACTGCAGTTAAGTCCCATTAAAGGGGTATTCCCATCTCAGACAATGGGGGCATATCGCTAGGATATGCCCCCAATGTCTGATAGGTGCGGGTCCCGCACCTACAACGAGAACTAAGCGGGGAGCGCTGTCGCTGGAGGACCCCTGATTTCCCGGGGTCCGTCCACCTCCAAGCGCTGCTCCTATAGAAGTGAATTGGAGTGCACAGCGCATGCGAGGCCCATGCTCCCAGTCATTGCTATGGGGCAGACGGAAATAGCTGAGCCGGAGCTCGGCTATTTTCGGCGGCCCCATAGAAAGGAATTGAGGGCGGTTGCGCCCTCCGTTCATTTCCCCACTCCGTTCTCATTGTAGCTGCGGGTCCCCCGCACCTATCAGACAATGGGGGCGTATCCTGGCGATATGCCCCCATTGTCTGAGATGGGAAAACCTCTTTGAAGGCTCATTTATAAGACCATAGCCGCAAAACACGGATACTGGCCACGTGCTTTCCGGATTTTGAGTAAAGGAACATCCTTCTCCATGATAGAAATGCCTATATGGACAACAGTAGGACATGTTCTATCTTTTATGAAGAATGGACATACGGTGTGCTGTCCGCATCTTTTGCTGCCCCATTGAAATAAACAGGTCCGCATCCGATCCGCAAAATTGCGCAATGGATGCTGACATAAAAATACGGTCGTGTGATTGGGCCCTAACTAGAAGGAACAGGGCTGCAGTACTGGCCCCAATCATACTTATGGTGCTTCTAATTCAAGACATTTACTCTGAACTTGGCTAATGGAGATAATGTTCTGTAGATACGGAGGAATGAGACTAACCAGTTCCACACGGTTCTCCGCAGCCGGCTCCACCAGACGTGTCCAGGTCATAAACCTTTATATGCCCCAGGCTCCCAGGGGTCTGCTCTCCCTCCTTCCCTTTTTTGACCTTGATTATATGATAACTGAACCTGTTGTTGGCTGGTTCCCTGACTTATAGATCCTGGTGTGAGCGGGTCGTATGGACATGACGATATACAGTAAAATGTTCTAACCAGACCTGATCGGTGTTGGATTATTGGATTACTATTCTGGATTATGTAGAAATATAGTCCAAAATATATATATTTTTTTAATCCAGAATATCTTGCAGGTCCATGCTAGAATCAGGTGCTGGACTAACAGAATTAGTGGATTGGAGGTGTCAGATTAAAGGAATTCTGTCATATTCTATACATTATATCACATAATGCACATTAGAGCAGGGATGGCCAACAACTCCCACCATGCCCTGCTGTAGGCTGATAGCTGTACGCAGTCTAGACATGCTGGGAGTTGTAGTTTTGCAACAGCTGGAGAGCCTCAGGTTGGCCATCCCTGCATTAGAGCCTCCTGTATAGCACAGGACCAATTATAGTGGGTAGTATACAATGCAGAGTCCATTTTTGGTCGAGAAACGGGAGCAGATGTGAACAAAGCCTTAGTTGAGCAGTATACAATGCAGTGATCCGTATACAGGGAAGAGCCTGCACAAATCTCACAGGACCCCATAGCATAACTCTGAAAGAAACTATATCAACTAAAACTGGATACAGACCAGAATGCTGTCGTAATTTTACTATAGCGGACTTGAGCATACTGCTTATTTCAGCTCCAAATTCTCTGCCTCCCTAAAATTTGGGATGCCTGCAGCCACCACTAGGGGGAGCTTATTGTATATGGATTCAGACAGCTCCCTTTGAAATCTGTATGTCGTGTAGCTCCCTCTAGCGGCCACTGTGGGTAAAGAAAACTTTACAATTTTAAAGGGGGAATTCCCATAATCCATGTCTATCCCCTATATTTTATATATATTTATGTTAATGGTCCTATTCACAGGCTAACTGATACAGTGCCACCAATGACTAGAATGGGGGTCCTGAGCTCCCTGGTTCCTTCTCACTGCCTTGGACAGTGGCACTGTAGTGAATAGCAGTTTTTGGCATGGAATCCAGTATTACGGCTTTATAGTCAACCCATATAGCTTACTGTATGGATATAGCACACGCATTGATCTGTGTGTGCACAGCTATCTCTATGGACAATCTAGCTGCATGGGGGAGCATGTGTATGGCAAAACAGTGCAAAAGGGACCAAGAAGTAAAAATAAAATAAAAGTTAATGGTCCAGGACGACGAGGTGAAGTGTCCCGCTCGCCCGACTCATAATATTGACAGTATATCCAAAGGTGGGAGGGGGCAATATAGAACCGATTGTAAGCAGATGGGGGGGGGGGGGTAATTGTAACTTGCCTATAATAAAGAACTGGATAAATGTGCACATAGAAGGTGCACTCGCCTGCGGGTGCGCTTACGTGACTACATGAGGACATTGCATAAATAGCAATTCCCTAATATAATGTCTGGAACACCCTGTATTCATGATTTGCAGTTTTCCTGCAAGTTCGCCAGAAGAATACGGGCATGTGTCAGCAAATAGGTCTGCAGGACTAGTGCTAGGAATAGTTGTTTTTATTTTTATTTTTTTTAATTTAATTTTTTTTTTGGGGGGGGGGGCAAAATGGGGCAAAGTCCTGTATCTCCAATTTACCTCAAGATAACTCACTGCAGGGAATCACAGAGGGATTCAGGCTTGGACGGCGAATAGCGGTATTATTTATGCACTGTAGTATTTATGTAGCAATATTATTTTTGCTGCACGGTATGGTGGTATTTTTGGGATACTGTATAGCACCGTCATTTAAGCCATAATATATTAGTATTCACAGAGAGCTGTTTAAAGGGAATGTATTGTCCGAAAATGACCGATATGTTTATGTTAAACGCATTTTTTCAGAATTTTCAATCATTTTATTTTTTTATGTCACTAAATAAAAAAAAATAAAAAATCCTGCAGTTTTTGACCTGGATACTAAGCCTCATAATAGACTGACTTCGTTGTTTTATACAGATCACTTCTTAGCAGTAATCTCATTATTATTATTATTATTACAGACAGGATTAGAATGACAAATATCACCTATATATAGATAACAAAGGATTCACCCTTCCCAATAGGTGATGCCACAGCTCACCTCCTCCCCCTCCCTGCACAATGACCTCCTCACATGGTGTAGAAGTCACTGAGTCATCCCCAGTCAGCAGGTGTCTATGCACCGCGTCGCTGCTGTGTAGCTTATCTCTCAACAGCAGCTCAGGTTAGATCACTGCCCCCATAATCAAGTACAGAAAATAGAATAAAAAATCATAAAATACTAAAAACAGATTGGGAAAAGAATATGAATCGGTATCTGGTTTTAATTAGTACAAAAATATAGATTATACATTCCCTTTAAGTAAAGCTAAACTGATCCCATAGAAATGAATAGTTCATTTCCATCCAATGGTTCCATCCATAATTCTTTAAAACATACTGCAATAAAAATGCAAGTGTAACTCTGACTGCTGGGGTCCTGATGGGTAACATATGGCAGTATTATTTAGACACTGGTAGCATTGTTAGGGCACTGTATGGCGGTATTGTTTAGACACTGTTAGCATTGTTAGGGTGCTGTATGGTGGTATTATTTAGACACTGGTGGTATTGTTAGGGCACCATGTGACAGAATTATTTTGACACTAGTGGTATTGTTAGGGCACTGTATGGCGGTATTTTTTAGACACTGGTGGAATTGTTAAGGCACTGTATGGTAGTATTATTTTGACACTGGTGGCATTGTTAGGGCACTGGATGGATGTATTATCTTGACATTGGTGGGCTTGTTAGGGCACTGGATGGAGGTATTATTTTGACACTGGTCACCTGGGTAGGGCACTGGATGGAGGTATTATTCTGACACTGGTCGCCTTGTTAGGGCACTGGATGGAGGTATTATTTTAAAACTGGGTACCTTGTTAGGGCCCTGGATGGAGGTAATATTTTGACACTGGTCGCCTTGTTAGGGCACTGGATGGAGGTATTATTTTGACACTGGTGGCCTTGTTAGGGCACTGGATGGAGGTATTATTTTGACACTGGTGGCCTTGTTAGGGCACTGGATGGAGGTATTATTTTGACACTGGTGGCCTTGTTAGGGCACTGGATGGAGGTATTATTTTGACACTGGTGGCCTTGTTAGGGCACTGGATATAGGTATTATTTTGACACTGGTGGCCTTGTTAGGGCACTGGATGGAGGTATTATTTTGACATTGGTCTCCTTGTTAGGGTACCGGAGGAAGGTATTATTTTGACATTGGTCTCCTTGTTAGGGCACTGGATGGAGGTATTATTTTGACACTAGTGGCCTTGTTAGGGCACTGGATGGAGGTATTATTTTGACACTGGTGGCTTTGTTATGGCACTGGATGGCGGTATTATTTGGCTAGTGCACAGTGCTGGTGTTTGCGAATGATAGAGCAGTTATTCGAAGTCGGTAATAGGCTTTATTAAAAGTTATATGACATTCTATAAAACACAGAATCATACTTGTCTGAACTGTGGTAACAATTATCTGTGACTTATGGGAATGTACATGGCGGTCTGAACTGTGGTAACAATTATCTGTGACTTATGGGAATGTACATGGCGGTCGAATAAGTACCAGTACTCCAGACATCTTAAGATGTGTAGTGCACTGTGCATTTCTCAATGAAAGTTGTAAGAAGTATTTCATGCTCGCAGCCAATTGGAGGAGGCACAGACATCAAGGTGAGCAGGGAAGCAAAATCTTGTTTCTTCGTTTTTCAGGGAGGGAATCTGCAATGTGCAGGCCTATGTTAAAATCCCAAATCCCCCGAATCGATACTGGAGCGGACCAGCGCTTAAGGGAGCGTAGAAGATAAAGAGGAGCATGTTGTAAAGGTTTCTTTCTCTCATAAATAATGCACTGGGGTCTGAGACAGGAAAAAAAGGGTCTGGGATCCCCCCTTGCAATACAAAATAAACCCAAGGCCCCCCCTCCTTTCATGTTTTAGGAGTTCGGCAAAAAGAAGAAAAGGAGGGGGGCATTTTCATCCCTCATTGGTGACCACATTTAACCCATTCAACCCAGAAGACTAATAGTTTCTTTTAAAAGTTTGTCTTCAGAATTTTGCTGCTAGAAGTAAATCTATAGAACGACTGTGTATCAAGATGAACATGAGATATGTGATAGATAGATAGATAGATAGATAGATAGATATGAGATAGATAGATATGAGATAGATAGATAGATATGAGATAGATAGATAGATATGAGATAGATAGATAGATATGAGATAGATAGATAGATATGAGATAGATAGATAGATAGATATGAGATAGATAGATAGATAGATAGATAGATAGATAGATAGATAGATATGAGATAGATAGATAGATATGAGATAGATAGATAGATATTAGGTAGATATTAAATAGATTTTAGATGCATAGATATCAGATGAATACATAGATATTAGATAGGTAAATATTGGTTGGGTAGACGTCGGATGGGTAGATACAAAATAGATATTAGTTGGGTAAATATTTTGTGGATTTTAGATAGATATTAGACAGATTTATAGATATTAGGTAGGTACAAAGATATTAGATGGGTACAAACTGTAGATAATAAATGGATAGATTAGATATTAGATAGATACTTAGATTATTATTATTTATTTGAAAGCGCCATTAATTTCATGATGCTGTACATCTAAGGGGGTATACATACATACTATTAAGCAACACAAGTACAGTGAGCATGAACATAGATAGATAGAATAATATTAGATAGATAGATAGATAGAATAATATTAGATAGATAGATAGATAGATAGATAGAATAATATTAGATAGATAGATAGAATAATATTAGATAGATAGATAGATAGATAGATAGATAGAATAATATTAGATAGATAGATAGATAGATAGATAGATAGAATAATATTAGATAGATAGATAGATATGAGATAGATAGATAGATATTAGATAGATATGATATATAGATAGATATTAGATAGATATGATATATAGATAGATAGATTGATTGATAGATAGGAGATAGATAGATATGAGATAGATAGATAGATAGATAGGAGATAGATAGATAGGAGATAGATAGATAGATAGATAGATAGATAGATATGAGATAGATAGATAGATATGAGATAGATAGGAGATAGATAGATAGATAGATAGATAGATAGATAGATAGATAGATATGAGATAGATAGATAGATAGGAGATAGATAGATAGATATGCGAGAATGATTTTAGACAGGTGGGTATAAAGTATTTTCAGTACAAGAAACATGGACACTTTCCATATTATAATGGAATATGAACTGGATACAGAATGTGAAAAGTTTAACAAACTCTCGAGAAGTCAGTGCTGGATTCAGGTTCAGTGAATTCCAGTAAATACATAGGGATGTGTACACGTCCGCCAGGTCCCTCACCTTTAAATATGTAGACGCCATCTGGTGTGTCTGAGGCTGGATTGTCGGACAAGACAAGCAGAGAATACAGGCTACAGCCTTCATTTTATGTGGATTTATCTATAATGTAGCCAATATCCCACCACACTGTGGAGAGGAGGTAGTCATTCATTTAAGTCCCTGCCCCAGAGGAGCCATTTATTGGAAATTACATTGGTTAGATGACTGTTATTGTGAATTTCCACCCCCGAACACCACATTATGCTTTATTTTATAAATAGGTCCATGAATCTATGCTGATTATTTTGTACTATATCACTCGGATCTCCATTTTTCTGATTCGCCTAGAATTAGGTGATAATATTTTGACTGCCTTCAGCCACCACTAGAGGGAGCTGTGTATTGTTTTGCTTCAAACTCCAATATGACAACTTGTAGCCAAATGTGAACCTACAATTCAAGGAGTTTTCCATTTTTGTAGAAATAGAATTTAAATGATTTTATGATGAAAATGTCTACAGTATACCTGGTGCTCATATTCCTCACCAATTTCAAAATCTCTGCTTGTTGTCAGTGAGTGGGAACATTCATCCGAATGCTAATACCTATAGAAGATACAGTTCTATAATCCTAAGCAGCACAAATCTCCCTCCTCTTCTGAGAGCTGTTACAATGTATCAGTGCAGGTAAATGCTATAGCCAGTCAATTGTCCAGACCGGATACAAGTGTAACAAACCCTCAGCTGTGAGAATTATTAGTCTGAACTGCATAATGACTAGGACATTGTTAAAGAGGATATGTTATGAAGACAACCCCTGTCCGTATATTGTAGTTGGGGGGGGGGGTCTTTTGCTCAGGATCCGCTTCTATTAGTCAGAGTCGCTAACAAAGACCAGCGCTTTCTTTGGCGGACCCGGTCCATACATATGTCGTCAGCCATTTATTTGAATGGCCGGCATGTACCACTGCATGGCATCCTAAATACTACAAACAGCACGTTTGGGCATTTCGGGGGTTAAATTTTAATTTTAATTTAATATTTTTTTTTTTTACCCTGGGTGAACGTAAACCTTTCCGTGTGAGAGGTGCATCGTGGCTGGCGGGGAATCTCAATGCATTGTGTGCCGTGCGTCTCGCAATGTTACAGTGACTCGCTCTGACACCGAACATCTGTTCAATGGAAATGATCTCTCCTGCGGGTGCAGAGCGCGGCGGTGGAGGGGGCGCCGAGTGTCGGGAGGCCTGTCCAATGATGCTGTCTGTTCGAGCCACCTCTCTCCTTCCAGACAAACTGCCGTCACTCTGTATCAGCGCTGCCGGAGAAGAAGACGACGCCGGGGAAGGCGTAGGCATGCGGCGGTGGAGGGCTGGACTGCCAGTAAATAGCAATAAAAACCCGAAATCTGATCGGATGATTGGGAAATTTTTGAGAAAAAACATTCCAAATGTTTTTTTTATAAAATTTGGGCTGCTTTTCTTAATTGTTTCCCTAATCTATGATCATGTTTAAGGGGGGGCGTTCCACTTTAAAAATGGCAATAATAGTCGCAGGGTCTCCCGGTAATCAGCTGAAGACTATGGGGGATCTGGCAGCAATTGTTCTATTCCCTGCAGCGCCACAGCAGGGCACATACAGCATTACACGGGTCCCATTGAAATCAATGCGCTGTCTGTGCAATGCGTGGGTCCTCCAGGGCAGAGGAGACACTCTATGTAACCACTCTGACTAATAGATGAGGTTCCCGAATGAGGGACCCAGTCATTTGCTGAAGTGAGACGACCCCTTTAAGTCTGTCTCTGCCCACGGAACAGAAGTTGTTCTATCTTGCCATCGTCCGCTGCCAGGCAGCCAATAGACTTGGCATAGTCTTGCTTTTAATGCAGAAGGTCATGAGTTCGAATCCCAGTAGAAACTTTTCTGAAATACAGGCTAAATTAGATGTAAATACAATGGACATAGCTATATATGGAGTCAGAGCAGTGACTCCTAAGCCGAACTACAGTTCCGACACCCTCCCCTCTTCAGAGCAGGGGGTGATGGGGTTCTGCTATTGACCTCCGTTGTGCTCGGTAGAGCACCCGAGCATCGTGAAGTGTAATACAGCACTATGGCTAGGATTTCCCCTGGGTCCTGCTGAGCAAATTTTGTATTAAGGAGTAATTCTCCTTTAAAAAGAAGCTACCTGCTCCCCTGACATGTCAGTTTTAGAAACCACCTTCATTCCCCATCTTATAACAATCCTGGAACATCTATTCTTATCCCTCTATGTCGTGTCGTTCCTTTATTATTCCTACTAGAAGTTATGAATGAATTGCAAGCAGTTTGCAGTGAGGGTCTAGATGGGTGTTACCAGTTGGGGGTGTGTACCTGCACAATCTGAGACAATCCGATCAGAGCCAGGGTCAGACTGTGCAGGGACATGCACCCACGACAGCTAGAACTTTATTGCTGACTACTGGCAAATCATTCATAACTTCTAGTAGGAATAATATAGGAACGGCACAACATAGAGTCATTAGATTAGATAAGGAATGCGAGTCGTTACTAAAGCACACATCAGGAGAGGTTTTATTTTTTAAGGATTGATTTTTTTAGGTATTTTTCTGTTTTAATTCACTGAAGTTACATGCATTGTGATCAGATTTTCCTCTACGTACATTCTTAGTAACGCCGCTGCACCCGGCTCCCTGTACATCATTATCTGTGTCGTCCCGTCGGGCCATTAGAAAACATGATGTTATTACACACACATATATTTCTGTCACTGTAGGTTAGCCCTGCGTCCCTCTCGCCCCCTCCCCTCGTGCTCTTGCTCTGAGCACACTATAGCAGTGTGTGTGTCTGAGCTTGGCGCACCCCTCTACAGCTTGGTGGTTAGCAGTAATTATTGGGCTGGGGGCAGCTGAGCGGTGACATATGTTCGAGCTGAGGTCTGCGGCCTGCGGTGGATTCAGGGTGCCCAACCTTGTCTGGTAGGCTGTCAGTGCTCATTCCCTGCCTGGTAGCATTGCATGAAATCACAACAGTATCTCTCTTTGCCAGCCAGAACCCATTAAATATATTTACGAGGAGCACTAACCTGATGAGCAAACAGGGCAGCAGTTGGGGTAACACTTTACTATCGGAGGGCACAGTCTGCTTGGTGCACCGCACCCCTAAAGCAGAGGTACGAATATTTGTAGGCCTCCTCCTATCTGCACACGCATCAAATGTAAAAAAAAGAGACCTGTAAAACCAACCAATATGGCTGCTATTATGACTCCCGCTGGGGTTGCACTGTGCTTTTGTAAACTCCTAATTAATATATCTGCATCACTGTGCAGTGACACATTGAGGGGCGTACCAAATAACCACGGAGCCCCAAAGCAAAACTGTGGGACCCCACGCCACCATGGCCATCTTTGTCTCCCTAGTGCACAGGGATAATAAACACAGTGATGTCACAGTACAGGGATAATAAACACAGTGATGTCACAGTACAGGGATAATAAACACAGTGATGTCACAGTACAGGGATAATAAACACAGTGATGTCACAGTACAGAGATAATAAACACAGTGATGTCACAGTACAGGGATAATAAACACAGTGATGTCACAGTACAGAGATAATAAACACAGTGATGTCACAGTACAGAGGATAATAAACACAGTGATGTCACAGTACAGAGATAATAAACACAGTGATGTCACAGTACAGAGATAATAAACACAGTGATGTCACAGTACAGAGATAATAAACACAGTGATGTCACAGTACAGGGATAATAATACACAGTGATGTCACAGTACAGGATGATAAACACAGTGATGTCACAGTACAGGGATAATAAACACAGTGATGTCACAGTACAGGATAATAAACACAGTGATGTCACAGTACAGGATAATAAAACACAGTGATGTCACAGTACAGGATAATAAACACAGTGATGTCACAGTACAGGGATAATAAACACAGTGATGTCACAGTACAGGGATAATAAACACAGTGATGTCACAGTACAGGGATAATAAACACAGTGATGTCACAGTACAGAGATAATAAACACAGTGATGTCACAGTACAGAGATAATAAACACAGTGATGTCACAGTACAGAGATAATAAACACAGTGATGTCACAGTACAGGGATAATAAACACAGTGATGTCACAGTACAGGGATAATAAACACAGTGATGTCACAGTACAGAGATAATAAACACAGTGATGTCACAGTACAGGGATAATAAACACAGTGATGTCACAGTACAGAGATAATAAACACAGTGATGTCACAGTACAGGATAATAAACACAGTGATGTCACAGTACAGAGATAATAAACACAGTGATGTCACAGTACAGGGATAATAAACACAGTGATGTCACAGTACAGGGATAATAAACACAGTGATGTCACAGTACAGAGATAATAAACACAGTGATGTCACAGTACAGGAGATAATAAACACAGTGATGTCACAGTACAGGGATAATAAAACACAGTGATGTCACAGTACAGGGATAATAAACACAGTGATGTCACAGTACAGGATAATAAACACAGTGATGTCACAGTACAGAGATAATAAACACAGTGATGTCACAGTACAGGGATAATAAACACAGTGATGTCACAGTACAGAGATAATAAACACAGTGATGTCACAGTACAGAGATAATAAACACAGTGATGTCACAGTACAGAGATAATAAACACAGTGATGTCACAGTACAGAGATAATAAACACAGTGATGTCACAGTACAGAGATAATAAACACAGTGATGTCACAGTACAGAGATAATAAACACAGTGATGTCACAGTACAGGGATAATAAACACAGTGATGTCACAGTACAGAGATAATAAACACAGTGATGTCACAGTACAGAGATAATAAACACAGTGATGTCACAGTACAGGGATAATAAACACAGTGATGTCACAGTACAGAGATAATAAACACAGTGATGTCACAGTACAGGGATAATAAACACAGTGATGTCACAGTACAGGGATAATAAATACAGTGATGTCACAGTACAGAGATAATAAACACAGTGATGTCACAGTACAGAGATAATAAACACAGTGATGTCACAGTACAGAGATAATAAACACAGTGATGTCACAGTACAGAGATAATAAACACAGTGATGTCACAGTACAGAGATAATAAACACAGTGATGTCACAGTACAGGGATAATAAACACAGTGATGTCACAGTACAGGGATAATAAACACAGTGATGTCACAGTACAGAGATAATAAACACAGTGATGTCACAGTACAGAGATAATAAACACAGTGATGTCACAGTACAGGGATAATAAACACAGTGATGTCACAGTACAGGATAATAAACACAGTGATGTCACAGTACAGGGATAATAAACACAGTGATGTCACAGTACAGAGATAATAAACACAGTGATGTCACAGTACAGGGATAATAAACACAGTGATGTCACAGTACAGGGATAATAAACACAGTGATGTCACAGTACAGGGATAATAAACACAGTGATGTCACAGTACAGAGATAATAAACACAGTGATGTCACAGTACAGAGATAATAAACACAGTGATGTCACAGTACAGGGATAATAAACACAGTGATGTCACAGTACAGGATAATAAACACAGTGATGTCACAGTACAGAGATAATAAACACAGTGATGTCACAGTACAGAGATAATAAACACAGTGATGTCACAGTACAGGGATAATAAACACAGTGATGTCACAGTACAGAGATAATAAACACAGTGATGTCACAGTACAGAGATAATAAACACAGTGATGTCACAGTACAGGGATAATACACACAGTGATGTCACAGTACAGGATAATAAACACAGTGATGTCACAGTACAGAGATAATAAACACAGTGATGTCACAGTACAGAGATAATAAACACAGTGATGTCACAGTACAGGGATAATAAACACAGTGATGTCACAGTACAGAGATAATAAACACAGTGATGTCACAGTACAGAGATAATAAACACAGTGATGTCACAGTACAGGGATAATAAACACAGTGATGTCACAGTACAGAGATAATAAACACAGTGATGTCACAGTACAGAGATAATAAACACAGTGATGTCACAGTACAGGGATAATAAACACAGTGATGTCACAGTACAGAGATAATAAACACAGTGATGTCACAGTACAGGGATAATAAACACAGTGATGTCACAGTACAGGGATAATAAACACAGTGATGTCACAGTACAGAGATAATAAACACAGTGATGTCACAGTACAGAGATAATAAACACAGTGATGTCACAGTACAGAGATAATAAACACAGTGATGTCACAGTACAGGGATAATAAACACAGTGATGTCACAGTACAGGGATAATAAACACAGTGATGTCACAGTACAGAGATAATAAACACAGTGATGTCACAGTACAGAGATAATAAACACAGTGATGTCACAGTACAGGGATAATAAACACAGTGATGTCACAGTACAGAGATAATAAACACAGTGATGTCACAGTACAGAGATAATAAACACAGTGATGTCACAGTACAGGGATAATAAACACAGTGATGTCACAGTACAGGGATAATAAACACAGTGATGTCACAGTACAGGGATAATAAACACAGTGATGTCACAGTACAGGGATAATAAACACAGTGATGTCACAGTACAGGGATAATAAACACAGTGATGTCACAGTACAGAGATAATAAACACAGTGATGTCACAGTACAGAGATAATAAACACAGTGATGTCACAGTACAGGGATAATAAACACAGTGATGTCACAGTACAGGATAATAAACACAGTGATGTCACAGTACAGGTATAATAAACACAGTGATGTCACAGTACAGGGATAATAAACACAGTGATGTCACAGTACAGAGATAATAAACACAGTGATGTCACAGTACAGGGATAATAAACACAGTGATGTCACAGTACAGGGATAATAAACACAGTGATGTCACAGTACAGGGATAATAAACACAGTGATGTCACAGTACAGGGATAATAAACACAGTGATGTCACAGTACAGAGATAATAAACACAGTGATGTCACAGTACAGGGATAATAAACACAGTGATGTCACAGTACAGAGATAATAAACACAGTGATGTCACAGTACAGGGATAATAAACACAGTGATGTCACAGTACAGAGATAATAAACACAGTGATGTCACAGTACAGAGATAATAAACACAGTGATGTCACAGTACAGAGATAATAAACACAGTGATGTCACAGTACAGAGATAATAAACACAGTGATGTCACAGTACAGGGATAATAAACACAGTGATGTCACAGTACAGAGATAATAAACACAGTGATGTCACAGTACAGAGATAATAAACACAGTGATGTCACAGTACAGGGATAATAAACACAGTGATGTCACAGTACAGGGATAATAAACACAGTGATGTCACAGTACAGGGATAATAACACACAGTGATGTCACAGTACAGAGATAATAAACACAGTGATGTCACAGTACAGAGATAATAAACACAGTGATGTCACAGTACAGGGATAATAAACACAGTGATGTCACAGTACAGAGATAATAAACACAGTGATGTCACAGTACAGGGATAATAAACACAGTGATGTCACAGTACAGGGATAATAAACACAGTGATGTCACAGTACAGGGATAATAACCACAGTGATGTCACAGTACAGAGATAATAAACACAGTGATGTCACAGTACAGAGATAATAAACACAGTGATGTCACAGTACAGGGATAATAAACAAACTATTTACAACCATGGATTCATCCTCTGATCTTGTGTCTCAGTGTAGAGAGATGTGGGTATTCCAGACAATCAGTCTCCTTCTTATATGTCCATGTAAAGTGCAAGTAAATACAGAGCTCACTTATCTTGTACATATCCTGAATTACAGCCTGTATTGTACGTCAGAGCTGCATTCACAACTCTGTAGAGTTCAGCGATCATAAATATATAAACATATCCAATAGAAACATTGTTAAATTGGATTGACACCATTTATAGTACTGCTATCCTCCCAAATAGCAGAGGGGCCTTTGGGCCCCCTTAGACTCCAGAACCCTGATGTAACTGCAACCTCTGTACCCCCTATAGCTACACCACTGCCTAAAGGACCACCGTACCAGCACTATGATAAGTACTGACATTATCAGTGTGTGCGACATGTGTAAATCTCTGTATGTGTGCTTGTGTGTATAAGCGCATCTCTCTCTGTGCGTTGTGTACGTCTGTGTTTTCTTGAGCAAGTGAGTTCATGTATATATGCTTGTCTGTGTGGGACATATACATGTGTATGTATGTCTGTGTTCCTGAGGGTGAATGCATGCACATCTGATGTGTGAATGTATGTGGCTTTTACAGAGTTAGTGTGTATGTATGTATGATGCGTGATGTGCATATGCGTCTTTGTGTGTCCATGTATATATGCGCGTGCATTTGATGTGGGCATGTATTTATATGGTGTGTTATTAGTGCGTGACTATTTATGAGTGTGCATTTCTATTTATGCATATGTATGTCGTGTGTGTATGTTTATGTATAATGTGTTTTGTATACTGTGCATTTCATCTTTTTCCTGTTTTGTTATGTTGCTTCTTGTACCCAAAAAAAAATCCTACTGCCCTTAATCCCCCATAATGACAAAGTGAGAACAGAATGTTTGAAATCTTTGCTCATTTATTGGAAAGTAAAAACTAAATTTTTGCGTTGACATAAGTATTTGGCCCCTTTTTTCAGGACTTAGTTGAAGACCGTTTGGCAGTGATTCCAGCCTCCAGTCTTCTTTGGGATGATGCCATGAGGTTTGCACTCCTGGATTTGGGGATTTCCTGCCATTGTTCCCTATAGAACCTTTCAAGCTCTGTCAGGTTGGATGGAGACACTGGAAAAAGGGAGCAGGTCACCTCCTAAAGCATCCCTAATCCTAGCCTTTACTCCTCACCGTATGAGCGGACCTAAATGGTAGGATGACTCTTACCCAGTAAACCTAGGACCCTGAGTCGCCCTAATAATCCCTCACATAGGAGCAGGGGTGAGATGATCCATGCTTCCAGTACACGGATGCACAGGAGTCTCCACCGGCCTAGCTGCAGGGAAAAGTGGAAACCATACACAGAAACTGGATCGGCAGGTAAGAAAACAGAACAACACACTTACCTACCGCTGCCACCGCGACTGGAACCTGTGCATAAGTACTGGAGCCCACACACCAAACAGGACACCGTACCAACAACACACACACAGGAATCCAGCACACCAGTTACTGCCTGGACGCCCATGCAGAAAGATGCACACACACCAAACAGGACACCGTACCAACAACACACACACAGGAATCCAGCACACCAGTTACTGCCTGGACGCCCATGCAGAAAGATGCACGGCAGCCCCAGGCAGAGCTGCATACAGGTTTGTAGTTAACCCCTCCGGGAAACCATGTAGCCTAGTTCCGCAGGCAGAACAAACAGGACATGTCTAGCAACCATGCAGGATCATCCGCACCATAGACAGACATACATGGAACAACTAGACCAACAAACAACAATGGGGAGGGTAGACAAAGGCAAGGACCTTGATGTCCCACAAGGTGGCCCTCAAGGACAGGGCAGATGGAAATGCCCAGAAAGGAGCATTACATCCAGCCCCAATAAAGGATGAAGTAAATCTGACTCAGGCTCTCAACACCAGGACTATGAGAGTCAAGATGCCACACCTTGCACCACCTTGCACACAACTTAACCCCGAACACACTAGCAAGGAAGGGCAACAGCCTAAAAGGAAAAGCACACATGCATGCAATACAACAACACTTTGCCACCGCGAAGCAATACAACAACACTTTGCCACCGGCAAACAGCATGCGCGGCAAAAGTGTCACGGGAAACAAAACCAAGCTGTGACAGTCTGAGGTCCAGAGCTCTGGATCAGGTTTTTTACTTTGCTCCATTCAACTTTCCCTCAACCCTGACCAGTCTCCCTGTCCCCCACCATGCTTCACTGTAGGGAAAATTGGGCAGGGCATGAGCAGTGCCTGGTTTCCTCCAAACAGGATGCTTCGAAATGAGTCCAAAAAGTTCAGTCTTGGTTTCATCAGAGCAGAGAATTTAGTTTCAGCTTTCATGTGTCTTTTACTGAGGAGAGGCTTCTTTCTGGCCACTCTGCTATAAAGCCCAGATTGGTGGAGGCTGCAGTGATGGTCGACCTTCTGGAAGCTTCTCCCATCCGCACACAGGACACAGCCAGAGTGACCATTGGTTTCTAGGTCACCGCTCTTACGAAAGCCCTTCTCTCCTGATTACTTCTTTTGGTGGGATCAGCTCTAGGAAGAGTCCTGGTTGTTCCAAATGTCTCCCATGTAAGAATTATGGAGGCCACTTTTCTTGTGGGAACTTTCAGTGCAGCAGAAATGTTTTTGTCCCCTTCTCCATATCTGTGCCTCTGCACAATGCTGTCTCTGAGCTCTACAGGCAGTTATTTCCTCCTCATGGCTTGGGTTTTGCTCTGATATGCATTGTCACCTGTGAGATCTTATGTAGACTGGGCTACGTCTTTCCAATTTATGTGCAATCACCTGAATTCACCACAGGTGACTCCAATCAAGGTGCAGAAACATCTCAAAGACGATCAAGAGAAATGGGAGACCCAGATCTAAATGTCAAGTGTCAGAGCAAAGGGTCTGAATACTTATGTCCATGCGAAATCTTGAAAAAATTAAAAAAATTTCAGTTTCTCATTATGGGGTATTGAGTGCAGATTGATGGGGAAAAATTAATTATTATTATTTTTTTAATTTTAGCACAAGTTGCAACATAAGAAAATGTGAAAAAGGGAACGGGTCTGAAGACTTTCTGAATGCATTGTGTATGCACGTGTTTGCATGTACGATTGCACATGTGTGCATGTGTTTTTTAGTTGTACTCCCGCAGCTTAAAATTTTGGTAAATTCTGGTAAGAGGTACTGGTGTACCGCAGTATATAGATGGTACATATATACAAGTCTGTGTTCTCTCGTCTCTTGTACAAGAATAGAGAATACAGATTAGCTCACTTTAGACATTTCCTTTGCACACACACCTCTCCTGCATCCTCGCTGACACCTCTCACTCTCCCTCGGGGCTCCATGTTGTCGAGGCCGCTGCCCCTGACCTCTCGTTTACAAGCGCTGACAAGAGCAGGGGTGGCGTTAACGAGCGCACAGCGCGGCCTGCTCTGGTAATGTGGAGCCTAACGTCAAGTGACAGGGACATTTCACAAGTGAAGAGCCACCAAGTGCGCCTGGAGAAAGAGTTTAACAGTCAGTGCGCCCGAACTTCTGCTTAACCCTTTGCCTGCCGGAGGAAACCCGTGCTTGCTGCTTAACACCTTGGTGGGAGGATACGCGAATTCTTGATGTAATCGATTTTCTGTTGTAACAAAATCTTTTAGACATAAAAGCCATCAACATGTATAGATATGTATATTTTTTCTATATGGCGACCTGCGGGGCAGTTGTAGCAACCTGCGATTTCACTGCGACTGTCGCTTCAGTCCTTCGCTTAAAGGAAAATTTAATTGTTTATCACGGACGTTCCCGCGACAGGTGGCAGGAGATCTGTGAGACTGGCAACACGTGACATGTTTTCTGTTTGGATCAAATGACGTCTGTGTCGTTTCTGGTGCTTGCCGCACCTTCTGTCCCGAGGTGTGGCTATTAGGGTCATTTCTCTATTTATTGTTGTTTCTCCCACTATGCTATGTGGTTTATAGCTTCAGTTTCAGTTGTGGATAGCTGGTGTGTGGATCTCGGCTTAGTTCCTGGTGCTGCCATTGCCACTTGAAGTTAAGTGTTTTCTTTCCTTTTTGTATTTTGTTTGGGTTATTTTGTGTGTTGCATTTCCCTGTCATTCCCTGTCCATTTGGAGGAACAGATTGACTCAGTCCTGACATTAGTATCAGGGTCCTATAGGGTGAGTTAGGACATTAGGTATTCCTGTGTATGAACTCGCCTACCTCTGGGGTCTGTTCATACTGGTAGTTAGTCAGGACTTTGATTAGGGTTTTTTCCTAGGAGGTGTCCATCTCCTTTCCCTAGTTCCCAGGCTTCATTCCCTCACCCCTTTCCCTCCTATGTTTGGTGTGGTGTTTCCCTCCCACACCCAAATGTGACATTGTTATTAAAGAAGAACTTCTACAACAAATGTTATTCTCTGACCTGTTAGAAAGGTACATGATGTAAACTGTAGTGAAGGTAATCTTCTTACCAGTGACTGTATTTGAGTCATAACCTCCCTTCTGATCTTCAGCCGTGTCATGTGACCAGCACTTTGATCTCCAATTGACACAGTACAGGAAGTCAGTTAATTCTCCATTCATTTCTATGAGGCTGACAATGAGGCTCCCATGGGAATACATAGAGAAACTGGCTTCCTGTCCACACATAAAGATGCTGTGTTATTTGGAAAGTCAGGGTGCTGGTCACATGACATGGCTGAGGATCAGAATAGAGGTTATAACTCACAAATACAGTCACTGGTAAGAAAATAACCTTGAGTACAGATTACATCATGCACCTTTCTAACAGCTTACCTTCTTTTTAAAGGGAACCTGTCAGCAGGAAATTCCCTGATAAACCAGGCACAGTGTCTTGCTGGGCTAGCGCAGCTGAATATAATGATACCTTTCACTTAGTGATCTGTTGCTTCATTCTAGAGAAAAAGTACTTTTAGTTAATATGCAAATGAGCACAGAGGGTGGGACCAAGCTAGTCTGTGTACCCATGCTCCTCTTGATTCCTCTGCTAGCTCCTCCCTCTCCTTTTTGATGGACAGGATCAGGGTCCTGCATAGTCCTGAGCCCAGTGCATGGTTGTAGAAGATTCTCTCTGACTTTAGGTGACTAAACATAGATCAGATGAACATCAGCTGCCAGCCCGGCTGAACGTCTAATGTATATTACATGCTTACCAACACTTCTGTTGGTAAATTTGGGTATTTAAGCCCCCGGATATGCCCCAAACTGGGCTGCCTACTCATGGGCAGGGTTTATATAAGCCCCACCCATTTTGGGACCGGGACAAGATACATTTTCTGGGATTTGACATAAAACAAACAGGTACAATCCCGACTTTTGGCCACTATGATATTGGGGGTGTCCCAACTCTCCCACATTGGCAGATGTCAGTAGGTGAACGGCTATCTAGGGCGTATGGCCAGCATTAGGCCACATGCACACAGCTATATTATGGCTCCATGCCTAAGAGTTGAAACGATCTGTACTTCAGCACTCATAGACTACCACAGGCCCGAGTCAGTGCTGTCCCTAAAATAGGGACATCCTCCAATGTTTAAAACTTCATTTAAAGGGGATGGCCCAACTCACACATTGGTGGCATGTTTCTAGGATATGCCACTAATGTTAGATAGGTGCGGGTCCCACCTCTGGGACCTGGTCCCATCTCTATAACAGGGCCCACAAAGAGCTGGAGAGTGTACCATGTATGCGCTGCATGCTCTCCATTCTCTTCTATGGGAGTTCCAAAGAGAGCTGATCAAGTGCATTCAGCTATTTCCGGAACTCTCAAAGAAGTCAATTAAGAGTACACAGCGCAAGCGCAGCCACCTTTCCGTTCACCTCTATGGGAGTTCCACAAATATCTGAGCCAGCGATCCAATAAAAAGCAAATGGAGGGTGGCTGCGCTTGCACGATGCACCCTTGTTCACTTTGGGGGTCCCATTCTAGAGATACATAGACCCGCACCTATCTTACACTTGTGGCATATCCTAGCGATATGCCACCAATGTGTGAGATGGACCAACCCCTTTAAGTAAAATTAGACAAGTTTACTAATACTGTTTTTGTTTTTTTACTAAAAAGGTAGATTTACTAAGCAAAATACACTCAAATTTGCAAAATGTTTAAAAAAGTGGACGCGATATGCACCATCAATATTATTCTGCCAAATCGAATGTCAAATTGTGCTAATCGCATTATGCCACGTGCACCATTTTGTCACCATCTGCACCATTTTCACGGATTCCTGCCGGCCTCCATCTCTCCTCCATTGACTTTCTGCTCCCAGTTTGCTCCCCTGTAGGTGAATATAGGGTCTTTGTATTCTATGGTCACGGGTATAGAGCGTCCCAGAATAATCTCTGCACCTTGTAGTTCACCTTAACCCCTCAGCTTCTGTATATAAATCACGTAGCATCCATTATGTAAGGTTTCTATAACTCTGCTAGCTGTGTGAGAGGGGTTGTGTGTGCATAGGTGCCTAGTGGCAAAATGGTTAAAATTAAAAGCAGCGTTAAAAGGACGACGAGGGGGTGGGGGGTAGAGGTGCTGAATGCATGAGACCACATTTCAGCATTGTCTAGGACTAGCGAACCTCTAGGACTTTGCAAGATGCAGTTTGGCCTCAGAGGGGAGTGTTTAGGACAGAGAAATGAAGCACCTTATCGGTCCTGGCAGTTCCCCCCAGCGCCTGGAGCCAGCCTGCAGCCACCACAACACGGCCCTTTTAATTGCTTTCACATCCAATCCGCAGCCCCGCGCCTCATACTGGCTGTGCTTCGCCCCACAGCACTGCACCCCTACCTGAGCAAGGCAAGCGGGAGGGGTGGGGGGTGTCTGGTGCATCACGCAACACAGTGACCCCAACATACCTAACTCAAACCGGCGAGAGACGCTCGCCTCCCATAGAGGGAGAACAGGCCGGAGTAATGAGCGCAGCAGGCAGAAATAGGCTGAGGTGTAACAGCGAGATGTGGGTCGTAGGCTGATGTACGCTGGATTGAGAGGTGAACCCAATGTCTGAATATTACAAGGAGGACGACAAGACCATCCATAGTCATAGCTATACCTTACAGGCCAAGAAATGTGAGAAATCAAGCAGAGGATGTAGCAGAGCTGAATTTGTCATTTAGCATGTTGGGCGAGCTAATATAGTACGGCACAGTTTCCTGCAGTCCTATGTAAACTTAAAGGTGTATTCCATTCTCAGAGACTAGGGGCGTATCGCTAGGATATGCCCCCATTGTCTGATAGGTGCGGGTCTCACCTATCTCGTAAATGCAGCTGGCAAAGTCCCGAAGGGTGCACCGAACATGTGCGGCTACCCTCGATTCATTTCTATGGGGCCGCCGAAAATAGCCGAGCTCGGCTATTTCCGTCGGCCCCATAGAAATGAATGGGAGCGGTGGCCGCGCAAGCGTGGTGCGCTCCTATTCACTTCTATGGGAAGAGCACTTGTGGTGGCTGGACCTGGGGAAACCCAAGGTCCTCCAGCCACAACTTTCCCCGCTCCTTTCTCGATCCCAGCAGTGGGACCCGCACCTATCAGACAGTGGGGCTATATCCTAGCAATATGCCCCCATTGTCTCAGATGGGACAACTCCTTTAAGGATAACGCATCATGATATCACATTGAACTGTGCCAGATGACAAACTCAGCGATTCTACAGCTGTTAATCTCTTTAAGGGCTCGTTCACACGAACATTTTTTGCGTATACCGTCCATATATGGAACCATTTATATGCATCCGTATGCAATCCGTTTCCGTATTTCCGTTCCGCTACATTTTGAGTCATGTCCTATTATTGCCCGCACATCACGTTCCGTGGCTCCATTCAAGTCAGTGGGGCTGTAAAAAAAAGGGAATGCATACAGAATGCATCCGTATGTCTTCCGTATCCGTTCCGTTTTTGCGGAAGCATCTATTAAAATGTAATGCCCAGCCCAATTTTTAAATGTACTTACTGTTAAAACATTATTATATGCTTCCGTTTCCGTTTGTAATCCGCAAAAAACAGATCACAAATGAAAACCATACGGAAATGGAACGGAAGCGGAACGGAAGCGGAACGGAAACAGAAACACTACTGAAACCAAAAACGGAAAAAAGAAACTATTAAAAACAGACCGCAAAACCATATGGTCGTGTGAACGGGCCCAAATACACATTCTGTCCGTGATGCATTCGCATTGACTTTAGTGGGTCCAGAGTCGAGATTGTGCGGCCAACTACAGGACAAGCTCTATATTTTTGCAGAACGGACATACAGATGCAAGAAGCATACGGATGATCTGTGTGCTTTCCGCATCCGTGTGTCAGCTCCGCAAAAAGATAGAATATGTCTGCGAAATGGGGATCCGTGCGTTCTCGACCGCAAAACAGACACGGTCGTGTGCATGAGGCCTAATTGGATGAATGTCAGAAATTTAGAAATGCTTTGCTTGAATGGAAACAAACACCTGTCGTCCCCTTAAAGCTGGCCATACGCTTCAGATATATTTCAGATCGTTCAGCTGACAAATATTCCTCCTAACCCCCCCCCCCCCCCCTTTAAACATATGCACACTGGGTTTGGCCAAGCATGCATGTGTTCTGAATGGAGAGTGTGGAGTAAGCCAATGCCAGACACTTCTGACAGCGGCCCGTCTCCTCTGAGAACAAAACGATCAGACATGTTGAAATCCCGCTGCCTCATCTTTATCTACCTTGACATATGCTGTCAGGGGAGAGTTAGGAGGCTCCATACACATCAGATGGGTGGCTGCTCCTGACTAGTCGTATAGTTACACTCTTTTCTGGGGGTACTGTGGCTTTCCATGAAATCATACGTTTGTGAATATAACACCTAAGGCCCGGTGTAGGAAGCTCTCACTTCACCATACCCTTGTAGTTCACTATCAAAGATGTCCCACACTCTATAGAACTATTGGAGTATTGAATTGAATTTATCGAGCGGTAGCAAGGCAGTACCTATGTCTATAGAGGTAGTAAGGCAGTACCTATGTCTATAGAGGTAGTAAGGCAGTACCTATGTCTATAGAGGTAGTAAGGCAGTACCTATGTCTATAGAGGTAGTAAGGCAGTACCTATGTCTATAGAGGTATTAAGGCAGTACCTATGTCTATAGAGGTAGTAAGGCAGTACCTATGTCTATAGAGGTAGTAAGGCAGTACCTATGTCTCTAGAGGTAGTAAGGCAGTACCTATGTCTATAGAGGTAGTAAGGCAGTACCTATGTCTTTAGAGGTAGTAATGTAGTACCTATGTCTATAGAGGTAGTAAGGCAGTACCTATGTCTATAGAGGTAGTAAGGCAGTACCTATGTCTATAGAGGTAGTAAGGCAGTACCTATGTCTATAGAGGTAGTAAGGCAGTACCTATGTCTATAGAGGTAGTAAGGCAGTACCTATGTCTATAGAGGTAGTAAGGCAGTACCTATGTCTATAGAGGTAGTAAGGCAGTACCTATGTCTATAGAGGTAGTAAGGCAGTACCTATGTCTATAGAGGTAGTAAGGCAGTACCTATGTCTATAGGATTTAAGTAGAAAAAAGGGATGCAGTATCTGAACCAGTATTATTTACTATTAAAGACAGGGAGGCAGTACTACCTGTACCTACATAATTTACATTGAGAGACGAGGAGGCAGTACTATCTGTACCTACATCATTTACATGGAGAGACAGGGAGGCAGTACTATCTGTACCTACATCATTTACATGGAGAGACAGGGAGGCAGTACTATCTGTACCTACATCATTTACAGGAAGAGACAGGGAAGCAGTACTGTCTGTACCTACATAATTTACAGGGAGGCAGTACTATCTGTACCTATATCATTTACAGGGAGAGGCAGTATTATCTGTACCTATATCATTTACAGGGAGAGGCAGTACTATCTGTAACTACATCATTTACAGGGAGAGGCAGTACTATCTGTACCTATATCATTTACAGGGAGGCAGTACTATCTGTACCTATATCATTTACAGGCAGAGGCAGTACTATCTGTAACTACATAATTTATATGGAGAGACAAGGAGGCAGTACTATCTGTACCTACATAATTTATAGAGAGACAGGAAGACAGTACGATCTTTATCAACATTATCTATCTATCTATCTATCTATCTATCTATCTATGATATCTATCTATCTATGATATCTATCTATCTATCTATCTATCTATCTATCTATCTATCTATCTATCATAAAGGTTTCCTCTGCTATGTACATCTTCCCCTTTGTTAAAAGATCCACCAGCAATAAGATGATTGCAGGGTGTCCTATGATCTACAATATGTGGAGGAAACAGTCAGCAAGTGTTTAATCTCTCTGCAGCGCCGCCACAGTGAAGCATTACACGCTACCTATTGAAGGCAATGGCTGCCAAGTAATGAACAGACATACAGGGTCCTGCAGAGAACACTTTGCAGCCCCAAATATTGTAAACCCGACAACCGCTTTAGGGCTCATGCACACAAGCCTATTTTTTTTATCTACATAATTTATGGTCAGAGACAGGGAGGCAGTACTATCTGTACCTACATAATTTATAGGGAGAGAGAGAGGGAGGCAGTACTATCTGTACCTACATCAGTTATAGGGAGAGACAGGAAGGCAGTACTATCTGTACCTACATCAGTTATAGGGAGAGACAGGAAGGCAGTACTATCTCTACCTACATCAGTTATAGGGAGAGACAGGAAGGCAGTACTATCTGTACCTACATCATTCATAGGGAGAGACAGGGAGGCAGTACTATCTGTACCTACATCATTCATAGGTAAAGACAGGCAGACAGTATTATCTGTACCTACATCAGTTATAGGGAGAGGCAGGAAGGCAGTACTATCTGTACCTACATCAGTTATAGAGAGAGACAGGGAGGCAGTACTATCTGTACCTACATCATTAATAGAGAGAGACAGGGAGGCAGTATTATCTGTACCTACATCAGTTATAGGGAGAGGCAGGAAGGCAGTACTATCTGTACCTACATCATTTATAGAGAGAGGCAGGAAGGCAGTACTATCTGTGCCTACATCATTAATAGAGAGAGACAGGGAGGCAGTACTATCTGTACCTACAACATTAATAGAGAGAGACAGGGAGGCAGTACTATCTGTACCTACATCATTAATAGAGAGAGACAGGGAGGCAGTACTATCTGTACCTACAACATTAATAGAGAGAGACAGGGAGGCAGTACTATCTTCAAAGAGGTTCTCTACTAAAAGTTGATTGAAATACAAAGCAAATTTTTATGGAGAACGTATACATTCTGCAAACATTTCTGCAACAAAATCTGCAGTGTGTGAAGGCATCCTAATATAGGGACGACCAGGGAGTAAATCGCCCCAAAGGAACTGAAGTGGTAAAAAGCAAGCCATAATATGCAATAACAGTAAATAATTATCAATGTAAGGAGCAATTATAGATATTATGTACCAGCTTTTCAATTTTGACTAGAATATGCCTTTAAGAAACTCTCCATGTGCCAAGCGCCAACAATCAGATTGCTAGCTCTTGGGACAGGCAGTTGTATGTGTGACATCACATCTACATCCCCATGAAATACAATAATAAATCCCATGTACAAATTAAGATTAAGCATGACCCCGCAGGAACCCAGTTGTATACAAGGGGGCCTCATTTGTAGGAGCGGCAGCCATGATTTACTCCATGCAAAGATCATAATAATGATATTAATATACCGCTATACTGTGCGCATACACTTCCCATGTCCTAGCCTGGCCCACTCCAGCTGGACGTCTTTCACACTAATCATAATTGAAGATGACAGAGGCTTCTGACGGGAAATCTGTTTTCTCAGGAAGACAACATGGGAAGAAGTTGCTTTAAGACAGACAGGACATAGCTCCGTCTGCTGAACCCCGCAAGCATTCCCAGGACGGACCCCATCTTCATCCCAGCATCCTCTCACTAGGACGTTCTCCTCTCTGTCTCAGTTTAATTTATTGTGCTATCTATCTATCTATCTATCTATCTATCTATCTATCTATCTATCTATCTATCTATCTATCTATCTCTGATAGATATCTATCTATCTATCATCTCATATCTCTATCTATCTATCTATCTATCTATCTATCTATCTATCTCTGATATCTATCTATCTATCTATCTCTGATATCTATCTATCTATCTATCTATCTATCTATCTATCTATCTATCTATCTATCTCTGATAGATATCTATCTATCTATCTATCTATCTATCTATCTATCTATCTATCTATCATCTCATATATCTATCTATCTCTCATATCTATCTATCTATCTATCTATCTATCTATCTATCTATCTATCTATCTATCTATCTATCATCTCATATATCTATCTATCTCTCATATCTATCTATCTATCTATCTATCTATCTATCTATCTATCTATCTATCTATCTCATCATAAAGGTTTCCTCTGCTATGCACATCCCCCCTTTGTTAAAAGATCCACCAGCAATAAGATGATTGCAGGGTGTCCTGTGACCTACAATATGTGGAGGAAACAGTCAGCAAGTGTTTAATCTCTCTGCAGCGAACACTTTGCAGCCCCAAATATTGTAAACCCGACAACCGCTTTAGGGCTCATGCACACAAGCCTATTTTTTTGCCCGTTTCTGTTCCGTTTTTTTGCAGTCCGTATGTGGAACTGTTCATTTCAATGGGGCTGCAAAAAAACAGAAATGACTCCACGTGCAATCTATGTCCCCATGTCCGTTCCGCAAAAAAAAATAGAACATGTCCTCTTCTTGTCCATTTTGCGGGCAAGGATAGGACATTTCTGCAGCAGTCAAAAATAAATGGTGGCGTGCTGTCGAGTGGAATCCGTAATTTGCATGAGTCCTTAGGCTTCTTGCACACAAACGTATTTTCTTTCCGTGTCCGTTACTTTTTTTTGCGGACCGTATGCGGAACCATTCATTTCAATAGGTGCGCAAAAAAAGCGGAAGGTACTGTCCGCATAACAGAGAAGGACAGTACTGTTCTATTAGGGGCCAGCTGTTCCGTTCCGCAAAATACGGAATGCACACGGATGTCATCCGTATTTTTTGCGGACCGCAAAATACATACGGTCGTGTGCAAGAGGCCTTAGTCTGCGTTCACACACTGCATATTTGTCATGGAATTTTGGCTGCATAATCCTGATCACAATTCTGCAAAAAAAAACTCCATTCAATCACATCAGAAAAAAAAGTCTGCAGCGTGTAATATCAAACCCATTGGATTACATCCGTATGCCATCCGTTTTTTTTTGCGCATCCTTTGTAACAATGAACAAGAATAGGACATACGGATGCGGATGGCACACGGTTTCCTCGGTCACATCTTTTCGCTAAACACCATGTTATTAAACGCAATCGAAACAATCGGATGATAAAATCAAACATGTCTCAGCTCTTAGACGGGCCTAAGAGGGAACCTATTGTTTTTAGGGGACCTGCCAACCATCTAATAATTTGTATGGGGACCTCCCAATTCTTGACACCCAGCTGCCCGATCCTTGGGGAGATAAGCCACCAGAGGTCCCTGGCAGTGGCTTTTTTCCCCCTTTCTCCATTCAGAACACATGCATGCTTGGCCAAGCTGAGAGTGCATGTGTGTTGGAGAGGTGAGGGGGCTGCGAGAGAGGCGATACCTGTTGGCCAAGCAAGGGTATGTTCAGCCTTAGGGCGGCCATACACATTCACATTGACATCATCTGTCGGGGGAGAGTCGGTAGCTCCCCATACACATCACACTGTACTAATGTGTATGGGGGCCTATAGACCTCAAGGTCAGCTGTGACCCCTGCATGCACAGTACCTATATGGGCAGAGCGTGCAGTTAAAGGAGTTGTCCTTTAGAAACAGCGCCACCTTTGTACACAGGTTGAGTTTGGTATTGCAGCTCATCTCAATTCATTTCATTCCAGACGCAGGTAAACGACGAGGACATCTGTACAATTCACCCATTTCTCTTTCAAGTGAACTTTTCTTTGGCGCGTCTTGTGTTCTCTCCTAAACTTTGCGGTCAGTCGGGGTGATTCTTTTTCATGGATTTCACCTTCTGATTGATCTTATTTGTACAGCGTCTTAAGTCCTGTACGATCGTATAGTGCCGTATAAATAATTCCTAAGGCCTGACTAAAGCATCGATTTGATTCTGCCAGCCAAGTGCCTTACGCGGGGGGGTTACCTGCTTGTTCTCTAAAGCAGCGTGCACTGCAGGATGGAGGTTGGCGTTTTGCACCAGCTAGAGCAGGGGTAGGCAACCTCTGGCAGGTTGGTTTCTTGAAGAAACTGCACCACTTTCATCCACAGGCCATGTGTGGTATTGCAGGTTAGCCCTTTTCAATTTAATGTGGCTGCACTGCAATGACCAGGAGACAAGAAAGGTGCTGTTTTTGAATGAAATCAGCCATTTTTGCTAAATTGTTCTAAACATGTTCGTGTAAAGCGATGTTGCCCATAGCGGCCAAGCAACCTGCATTTAAAAAATGGAATTTGGGATTTTACTAAAGATTTCCACATTTCCAGGACACGGACTCATAGGAAGCGAATTGTCGTAAACAACGCTACCCATGTGAATTGCGCCTATTGATTCTGTCCATGGCTCAGCGCACTTTTTGCAATTATAATTGCTGCATGGACCTGCTGGCATGCCAGCCCGGCGGTCAGTCCCATGGGCGGCTGATTGCTCAAAATCAATACTTTTTTGTCCTCCAACCAAAAGGATGGCAAAGATGGACACAAATCCATACATGACACCGTGCCCACCTATAGGACATTAACCCCGGCGACTACGTTATATCCGTAATGTATCAGTCCAGGCGTATCCTCTATGATTCCCAGTACTGTGCTGCACCTTGAGTCTGTGACTATAGGGATCTTCATGGTTGTGGATTGAGATTATATTCTGTGAGGCAAGTTCTCCCCCTGCTGGAAGGATGGGGAATAGCATGGCATTGCAAAACCTAAACAACACGTCTATTAAATGTAAAATACATTGGAGCAAACTTCCTTCCGTGAGAAAAGTATTCAGTCTGTATAGGTTGTCAGCAGCGAACTACGTTTTCTGTTCACGGCAAGCAGACATCTTGAAAATGATGATAAATTGGAATGCAAAGTATATTTTAAAAAAATTATTATCCAATATTTTGTCTAGTTCCATCTTTTTTTGTGACAGTTTATCCCCTAAAGCAGGGATGCCCAACCTGCGGCCCTCCAGCTGTTGCAAAACTACAACTCCCAGCATGCCTGGACAGCCTACAGCTATCAGACTACAGCAGGGCATGGTGGGAGTTGTAGTTTTACAACAGCTAGAGGGCCGCAGGTTGGGCATCCCTGCCCTAAAGTGTCTGATCGGTGGGGGTCTGATTGCTGTCGTTCCTGCTGATTACGAGAACGGGGGCCCATGTTCCTTGTCTGAATGGAATAGTGGAGCCTGATGGAGCGGCGGACATGTATACGTTTAAATGGGAGGGGAGAGAACGAGCCCCATTCCAATGATTGTGGGGGCCCCAGCGGTTGGACCACCACCGATCAGACACTTATCCCCTGTGGATAGAGGATAAGTTGTTGTAATGGGATGACCCTTTTGAGTTTAGGGGCCCGTTCCATGGTCATTGAGCTCTACATTTGACAATCTAAGGCTACATGCTCACAAACGTATTTTGTTTCCGTGTCCATTCCGTTTTTTTTGCGGATAGGATGCGGACCCATTCATTTCAATGGGTGCACAAAAAATGATGACAGCACACTGTGTACCATCGGCATCCGTATGTCCATTCCGTAGCCCCGGAAAAAAAATAGAGCATGTTCTATTCTTGTCTGTTCTGCGGACAAGGATAGGCTTTATTACAATGGATCCGCAAAAAAAAAAAAAACGGATGCCATCTGGTTTTTTAAAATTGCGGACCGCAAAACACTTTCGTTCATGTGCATGTAGCCTAAGGGAAAGTTCAAATCACCGTTATTGTTCGGTTCTTCTGATCCGTCAGAGCAGAAAAAAAAGTATCCTGTAAAAAAAAAAAAAAAACACTATCCTGTGCATCTTATGCACATTTGGCATCCATTTGATCCATTTCCATCAGAGATCCGTTTTTTTTCAATGAAAAAAAGTACGGCATGCAGTGCTATTTTTTCCCTGTCTAAAAAACTAATGCAAAATGTGCATAACGTTGCATAGGATCTGTTTTCTTAACGGTATCCGTATTTTTTTTCTCGTTATTTTTCTGTTTTGACGGATCAGAAAAATAATGGGAACTCTCCCTTAGGGCTTATTTTCTTTCCATGTCCGTTCATTTTTTTTCCTGACTGTATGCGGAACCATTCATTTCAATGGGTCCGCAAAAAAAATTGGAAGTTAGGGCTCATGAACACAGCCGTATGTATTTTGCGGTCTGTAAAACACGGATCTGCAAAAAAAAAAAAAAAAGGATGACATCAGTTTTTTTTTTTTGCAGATCCATTGCAACAGTGTCTGTCCTTGTCCGCAAAACGGACAAGAATAGGACATGTTCCATCTTTTTTACGGAACGGACTTGCGGACGTATGGAAACGGAATGCACACAGAGTAATTTCCATTTTTTTGCCGACCCATTGAAGTGAATGGTTCCACATACGGGCTGCAAGAAAACCAGAACGGACACTGAAATAAAATACGGTCGTGTGCATGAGCCCTTACTCTGTATGCATTCCGTTTCTGTATGTCCGTTCTGAAAGAAAATAGAACATGTCCTATTATTGTCCGCATTACGGACAAGGATAGGACTGTTCTATTAGGGTACAGCTGTTCCGTTCCACAAAATACGGAATGTACACGGACGTCATCTGTATTTTTTGGGGGGGGGCGAAGCTGTCGGCCAGCAGCCATTGGAGGGGTATAGGCACTTTTAGTGCATGGAGATTATACTGGGTAGCGGTGTGTACTGATCTAGGATTATGTTCCTATTAGTTACAAGCCCATTATCTGATGTATGATAGCGTTAACGAACCCAGAGACCTGGATGAACCAGTTCTGCAAGAACAAATTGAACGGCATTACAGTGATGGGTTTAGAAAACTAACGTACAAATACCCTATTCACAACATAAAATAAAGTTAATGGGGGGGGGGACCACGCTGGAAATGAGAACTTCTATGAAGAGCGTCTTATGGTCTGGAGGGTAGTAATAGGGTACATACACACGATGCGAAAAAAACGCAGCGCAATACAGTGCCAGCTACGTGTAGGAGATTAGAGAAATCTTATCTACACTTTGCTTTTTTTCTTCAATGCGGATTTTGAAATTCACAGCATGTCAATTGTTGTTGCGGATTTCACTCTTTGCAATGCGGGGGTGAGAACTGTAACACACGGTTTACGGCGCGGATTTGGTGTGGAAATACACAGAAATCCGTATGGAAATCTGTGACACCCACGGTTCTGAGCTAGAATAATGTTCAGAGAGTTGTCACTTTCCTTCTTCCACTCCGTGCGTTACTGCTCAGTATTAGACATTCCGCAGGGAAGATACTTGCGCAGTAAAGAAAATATGAAATCCCGGGTTTTTGCATCTCAACATTTGGCTTAAAGATAGGTAAAGTCCCACTTGCTGGACCCGCTCCTATTTCCAGAACGGGTCCCCCCAAATTTAAGGAGAGAACACGACACATGCGTATTGTCCTCTCTGTTCACCAAAAAAGCAGAGCGAGCGGGGGCACCTTCTCTATTCATTGCTGTAGGACCGCCAGTGTTCGGCGTCTCTCCCATCAATTCAGGGGCCCAGTTATGGAGACAGGAGCAGATCCTAGCGAGTCCAGGAGGCGGTCCTATCAGTGATTGACAGCTCTCTGTGTATACACAGTCATAGAGGGAAGGCTGTCAATCACTGATAGGACCACCTCCTGGACTTCAACGATCAGAATGAGCAGGAATTTAGATGAATGACGCCATTTCAATTTTCGCCTCAAGCAGGGGAAAGGCTAGGTGCACCCCTGGAGGTATGGTTATTGTATTAAAAATAATGCGCCCACTCAATATTCGTCCCCGATAATCATGTCGCCGCGCACCTATTCAATCAGAACGACGACCATCCCCTCGATCAGCGTGGTCCCAGTGATCAGGCCTCACCAATCATACTCTGATGGCAGGTCGGTCAGATGATGGGAACATCCCTTAAAAGGGCCAAAATTTATTCTTCAGTTACTTCATTGACACCAACACAAACTCATGAGACATTCTTTTTTTAAAAAACAAAATCTTTATTTGGTCCGAAAGAACCTGAGATGGGAGCGTAAGCCACCCAATGTGTTTCTATCTATACAATCTGAGTATATAAGTTGATAAAATAGCATTCTGTTTCATTACAGCTGAACAATATATACAAGATTCAAATATTTCCCATTTGTGGCAGACGGAGACCAGGGACCCTAAAATACAGCTGATGGGGTGGACGGAGGGAAAGTCTATGGGGGAGAAGAAAGGCCTGGTGGGAAAATGGTGACGAGGCGTCGACTACTGGGTCCTCTGACCTTTATGTTGTGCTACAGGCCGACGCTCCGGGCCCTATGTACTGTGCCAGCCCAGTAGGCCCTAGCAACCAATCAGATTGCAGCTTTCATTCTCTAAACTTCTCTGGGAAGATGGAAGCCAGATTCTGATTGGTTGCTAGGGGCAACAAGACCATTTTCCCCTAGACGGTTTTGACATTAGGCCCCTTTAAGTTGAAGGAGTTTTCTGACCCGTGAGAAAAAAAAAATAATTATCTGAGCATCTAAAAATGTTAAAAAGATTTTTAAAAGAATTTTCTAGTATAAGTATATTTTAATAATTTAGTCACTTGAATGTGATTTTTTTAGGGGTTAGAAAACCCCCTTCAACAAAGGAAAAAAATACGGCGCTTGACTCCTAACAGCTGCGAGTCGAAGCCATTTTGGTATCACATTTTTCAGTCACTTTCACTGTAACATTAATGTTGGTTGAAATAATGAATGGAAACAAGTGTTTTCTTTGTAAAATAAAAGGTCACACAGTCCAAAATTATTTAGCAGCTTTGGTAGAAATGACAAACATTTAATTCAGTTGAATGACACTGATAATGCAGAAAATGTCTTCTCTAAGCTGTCAGGAAACACTAGGCCTCATCTGCCTCAGAGAAGAACTGACCTTGTGACCTGCAGCGGCCAATCAGAGCTAAGCTCTCATTTTCTACACTGCACAGAACTGAAAGCTGCACTCTGATTGGTTTCTATGAACGACAAGAGCTTTACACACGAAGTCCAGTCCAAAGACTAACATTTATCATCACAGGGGAGGCGGCCATTTTGTGAACCAAACTGTCACTGAAACAGTGAAAAAGTCCTGTGCACAAAATAGCTGTGTTTATAATATATACACACACAATTGGAATAGCTGTTTTTTGGCAATGTGGCCATATTTGCTTGAAATTTTAACACCAATTGCCCTCCAGTGAATGAATTCTATAAATCTGCACGAGTAGGACGTGTTCATACACTGAAGCGCCTTCATGGAAAAAGAAGGAAAGGGAACAATATTAAATAAATTTAGCTTTGCTTGTGTAAAAATGTCATTGACCCTTATGGTGCATTAGCACGACCATGTAATGGGACAAACTCCTCTCAAAAATCAGAACTATTAATATTAATTAAAACCCAATTCATCCATTTTCAAAAACGTATCTGTTTCTGGGACGCTTGCCACCCAGATTTTCCAAAAAGAAATATAAATACAAGACTTCGGGTCCTCTTGCACAGGTCAATAATGTGCGCCGATCGACAATATATGTTAATCTGGGCGCTCATTTAAGATACCTTTGACATGGCCCGATCGTTTGTCCTCTATTACTTTGCATATTGTTGGCAAAGGCCAATTTTTTAGGTGTCATGTGAAAGATGCTACCGCAGACAAATGAGAGTTCGGCAGCTTTGTTGGGCGATTGGTCAATGTAAAGGCGCTGTCAATGACTGGGAATGAGTTTTCATATGAACGGTCATTTCCGATAATTGACCCTATAGGGACCTAACTAAGAGGCAAGACATTTTAAAGGCTATGTACAACTTTGGGGGCATTTTTTTATTACATTGTATTCATGTTGAGCTAAAATCAATTTTTTTCCAATTTGTCTTTATAAAAAATGTTAAACCCCTGTCTCTGTGCAGCCTTGAGATTCTCTAGTAGCAGAATCTGAATTTTCATTCTGTTCCGGCATGCAGCTCAGCTGATAGCTCCTCTTCTCTCATCCCTGACCTTCTAAACACTCATTATAGCTCAATTCTTACCTTAACAGTGTGGCTTAAATAAGTGCATTTTACAAATTTTGGGAAAATTTCTTTTAATTGCTATTTATTAAAAATATTGAGCCATTCTGTCACTCTTTGTCTCGCTGTGTGAACCTTACTTTTTACTTTCGCTTCATGCCGGTCATATAATAACCCTCATCTCTAAATTACTTATTGAAGTCACATTCTTATCATTAAGATAAGAACTGAGCTATAAAGAGTATTTATAAGGTCAGAGATAAGGAGCCATCAGCTGAGCTGCCTGACGGAACAGAGTGAAAATTCAGATCCTGCTACGAGAGAAACTCAAGGCTGCACAAAGACAAGGGTTCAATTTTTTTTATAAAGACCAACTGAAAAATGATTTTTAGCTTAAAAGGAGTAAAATGCAATAATAATAAAAAAAAACTATATAACCTAATGGCGATATTTTCCCTATTATTTATACATATTATTTTTAGGGGGTGGGGGGGGGGGGCAGCTAGCCTAAGGCTACTAAAAGCTCTTTATTTCTGTGTAAGAAATTTCCCCCACCACCCTGCCAAAGCCAAGAAAGCACTGAGGTGGTCCAGACATTTTGCATAGTCCTGAATGACTAATTAATAAGAATAAAAGTATAATTGTGGTCCCTCGCCAGTTTCCGGAATCACAGCGGTGAGTGCACTCAGCTAGTGCCCACAGTTGGCAGTCTCACACCAGGCGTAATCTCACATTATATACAGCACATCAATGGCAATTCTTCCCGCCAGATACGTGAACATAACGTAGTATAAAAACACAAACCAGTGTACTGAATTCAGCATGTTTCGGGGAGCAGAAGGTGGAGCGGGGGTAATCCTATATGGGATGGGAATGAGTGAGCAGCCCTTCTTTCCCTGAGACATAAAAGTGTGAAGCAGCAAACCTCCCCATTCCCTGTAACGTATAGAAAAAGTGGCTTCGTACATCATGTGCCGCCAGGGATCGATGGACGCCGTTTAAAGAGCCTTTCATTTCTCGGACGGAGATCCACAGCTCTCGATGCTGGCACCTAGGGGCAATACTTTGGGGTAAAATGTATACATCTATAAAAGGGGTATTCCTTTCGTATAAAGTAATGCCATTACTTAGACCTCTAGGACCCCCTCAAAAATGATTTAGCGCTGCAGCCCCTGCACAGTTTTTCCTTGCTAAGCTGGCCCCCTTCTTAAATTCGAACTGTGACCTTCCTTATTCTGGGGTCCGAGAGTTGAGGTCCTCAAGTAATATGCCATCACCATACTAAATTCAGGACTTTTAAGCCCAAACCCCCAGACATGCCCCAAACCCTACAGAATGCCCACTTCTGGGAGGAGTTTGCATATTTGCCAAGCCCAATTTGCCGGGGTAGTCTCTAAAAAATTTAGGACAAACCCGGCGATGTTTAGTACTTTCAGAATAACCTATCATTTAAGGTAAATCTGTGGTAGCTACAACGTTTCACATTGTAATCATGCATTACTACTTTTTTTTTCCCAAGAAAATTTCCATTGAAATGAGAAATTACTGAGAAAAATGAAGTTTGAATATAGGCAAATAGCCAAGGGGGCGTTGCCGTTACACCTAGAGGCTCTGCTCTCTCTGCATCTGCTGTGCCTTCTGCACTTTGATTGACAGGACCAGGCAGTGAAAACATCATCACACCCTCTCCTGTCAATCAAAGTGCAGAGGGCGCAGCGAATGTAGAGAGATCAGAGCCTCTAGGTGTAATGGTAACGCCCCCGTTGCTCCTAATGGCTCATTTGCATATATAAAAACATATTTTTTCTCAGAAATGCGGGCACATATGAACATGGGACTAACACAGATGCCTTCAGCTGCCAACAGGTCAGCCAGTTTCATGGGTACAAATCTGCTAATAGATGCCCTTTAATTTTTTTAATTTTCTGTTGGTTGCAGGAGGGCGTGTTATCGTGATACGCAACCAGTAACTTTGCCTCAAGATGAAGAGGATTACTGGTAGCTATAGTGAAGAATAAAAGATATGCTGTGTAGTAGTCTGTATAGGTGGGGGAAGGGGCTACAGGGGATATTTCCTCAGCTGCCATGACTATAAGAAATGGTGAGAAGGTCTATGGTCATAATTTCTATATAGAAAATGCATTTAAATGTGACGAGATAAAAAGATCTGTTCCCATACGTACCCTGTTTTGCAAACGTGCAGGATTTCTGTATTCTCTGGCAAAAATGGCTGCATTTTCCTCACTGGACTATAGAAAAATATGAGATTTGTGATTTATTGCATGACGGTGGGTAATATCGCCCTCATCCTGACGTATGATATTAAGCTCCACGTGAACGTTAAGACTCGGTAAGGCTGTAGGATGCAAATAAAAGGAATGCGGCAGATTGTTACACTACGCGTTTCGAGTACAGAAACGGATGCAGCAGTCTTTTTTTTTTTTGCTGCTCCGCTGGATTTCGTTAAAGCTTGCGCCCATGCATATTGCAAGAATGAATGGGGTGTCCTTTAAGGTTACGAAATGGGGAACTAGCAGCCATAGCATCCTGTTTGTAGAGATCCGAGAATGGGTAAAACACACTTCTTAAAAAAAGAAGCAATCGTGTAGGGAAACGGGACGAACGAAGGGTAGAGCTTTCTAATTCTGAACAGTAAGAACGTGGGTCAGTCCGATCCCAATTTCATGTTAACAGTGTGGTACGTTAAAACAAAAAAAAAAAGACACAAAAATGAGGGAGGGGTACCGGGGCAGGAGTTAAAGATGGGATAGGGTCCCTGTTTACACAGGATAAGAGTCCTGAGTAAGATTCAAGTGTAGTTTTCCGGGAATTAGTCTGTAAAGTGCTCCCACTGAACTTAGGCAATCAGGCCTCCCCCCAGGGGATCTCTTCTTTTGGATATGTCAAAGGGGTCGGGGACCATGCAAGCCGGACACCTCTGGAGACAACGGAGGGCTGTGGGTGCCTTTGCTGGACATCCAGTCATTCCGAGAAGCTTGGTGGGCTTTCCGGTGTGTCAGGCGATGAGTAACAGAAAATCCAGCGTTTCCCTCCAACTGAGACAAAATGACCAGCACCTGCCTGGTGGGGAAAAGTGGGGAAGGGGACACAGATAAAACATCAATGGCAGATGGTAGGTAGGTAGATAGATAGTATGAAATAGGTTATCTGCTGGCAACCCATGCGCATGCCAATCCTATTTTAAGTGGGTCTTGATTCCCCCCTTTGCTGCTGGAGAATGGGCCAAATTTATGTAGAGGTGCGCAACACAAATCTACGGCAGCACCATCGCTGTTGTAGATTTAAAGGGGCATTCCCATCTCAGACAATGGGGGCATATCGCTAGGATATGCCCCCACTGTCTGATAGGTGTGGGTCCCACCCCTGAAAGTTGTGGAGGGCGCACTGCGCATGCACAGCTGCCCTCCATTCATTTCTATAAAACGCTGGAAGGGAATGGCGGCCGCGCATGCGCAGTGCGCCCTCCACAACTTTCAGGGATCCGTTCTCGATGTAGGTGCGGGTTCCGGAGGACCGATCAATGGGGGGCATATCCTCCCATTCATGTGCTTTCTTTTACTTATGGGGAGAGCGCAGAAAACCCAGGTTCCTACATCCACCCAACTTCCCCGCTCTGTTCTCGGTGTAGGTGCGGATCCCAGAGGTGGAACCAGCACCTATCAGACAATAGGGGCATATCCTAGTGATATGCCTCCATTGTCTGAGAGGAGAATAGCCCTTTGTCTTTCTTTAAACTAGAAAACTGGTGTGAAGACATAAATATGGTGGGCCTGCATAGCTTCCAGCTCCCCAGCCAAGGCACGCTCTCTTTTTTTTCTCCACCTCAGAAAAGTGGCGTGAAGGGGAAAAATAAGTTGCCGCGCAAATGGCATGCAAGAAAATGTGAAACCCATTTACGCCACAGGAATTTACCTCTTGTACCCTGCAAGCAGAAGTACCAAGAGGATAAACAAAAAAAAAAATATTAAAATTGGTAGGGGTTCCTCAAGGATGGAATTTCTTCTAGGGGGATCCCCAAGGCAAAAAAAATATCGTGAAACCCTGTCCCAGAGACACAAATCATCAAACGGGTTAAAATCCTGTTGGTCCAATTCTAGCTTTTTGTCAGGGGACAGACTGCAGCCACACATATTACATCAGCGTCACATCCACATTGGATATGCATATGGTCAGCCCCGGGTCAGACAGGCAGCTTACAAAGACTATTAATGACATGCGTTACAGCTTTAAATGTGCACACAACTTTGCATACATCAATAGTATAAGCACCACAAGAAACTTTGTAATATGTTTTATCAATGAGAAAAGTGTAGTTCTCCTGTTATCAGCTGTTTACCAGCCCAACCCTGCCCCGAAAAAAAAAAAAGAAAAGATTTTTACTTTGAAAAATGCCTTATTCCCACCTTATTCCTGTGTATGTCTCTGCAGGAGGATCATATTACACATGTAAATGAAAGTCTATGGAGAGGTGAGGGGAGAGGAGTAAGCAGGAGCTGAGGAGACAGGCGCAGACAAGGAGAGACTACACAGCTACATAGGAAGGTTACAGCTCAGCACAAGTGCTTTCACTAAAAGACAGGTCAGTACTTCTCTGTAATGTCCTCCATTATCCTGGGGCTGCTTCTGCGTGACTGTCTAAGGGCTTATGCACACAAACCTATTTTGTTTCCGTGTCCGTTCCGTTTTGCCCGTATGCGGAACCATTCACTTCAATGGGGCCGCAATAAAAACCCAGAAATGACGCGTGCATTCTGTTTCCGTATGACAAGTAGAAAATGTCCTATTATTGTCCGCATTACGGACACGGAGAGGACTGTTCTATTAGGGGCCAGCTGCTCCGTTCCGCAAAATACGGAATGTACACGGACTTCATCTGTATTTTTTGCGGATTTGTGTTTTGCAGAACGCAAAATACACACGGTTGTGTGCATGAGCCCTAAGACAGTTAGGAAGGAGATTCTCCTCTACTTTCTGTGTGCGCAGTGGATGGCAGCTACTCTCTACCCACCATCACTGGGAGAATAGCAAACTAGACATTAAGCATGCACAGGGGAAAACTACTAAAAATGCCAGGTGCAAGCCATATAATGGCCAGAAATAGTCAGAAACACCGTACTATTGGTTAATGCAAAGTTTGTTGAAAGCTCACTGATGCTTTACCAATGGCTTCTGTGTTCCTGTACGGTATAGATACTATAAAGTGGTAATCTGCCTATACTGATGAGCAGGCATTTGGCAGAGTGGAGGAACACTCACCTGTGAAGAGGGGGGACGCTGTCGCTGGTTTTGAGGCTGCCTCGAGTGGACACGACATTGAAGCTGTCTGTGCAGTCGCACTGGATGTGCAGAAAAGTCTTGGGATGGCGATTTTCTACGACCACGATAAGCCCCGCCCATCCGTGTGTTAGATAATAGCAGGTCATCCCCTCACGACCCTATGGGAAGAGGACGGGGACAGCTTAACACAGGATACTGGAAGAACCTTCTAGCACATGGGGATGATTAGACAGAGTGGCTGAGAGGTACAAGCCCAAAAAAAGTGAAAGGAATAAAGATACTGAGGGCAGAAATAATGAATTATCGATTTCTGCGGAGAAGTAGTCATTTATCACAGCGAGCCTGTACCTCGTGCCGCTCCCCCTTGTCTTCTGTCAGCAGGATAATGGCATCTGCAAGCGTTGTTGGTTGTGCTTCCACTTGCTCGACCATGACAAGTCGGGAACTATAAATGGCCAAGGTGTACCCCATGGGGTCCGCAGCAGAGCGGCTATTATTACCGCTACCTGTGGGACTGGACGCTAAAACACAAGACAAAAAGTTATCGGTGAGATCTAATAGAAGCCCTTACAGTCTATCTGAGCACGCCTCCGTCAGAGCAGACCTGTCCTTACCTTGAACTGTAGACAATCCACCCAGATTTAAGGTGTGCCAGTGGTTGAAGGCACAACACACCACGGCGTATTCTCCAGGTTCCAGCATGACATCGCATCCGACAAATTTTTTTACCGCCCTCTTGCTGTGCGCCATTAGCCGACCCAACATCACTTTCCCCGTACCGCCATGAGATGCCCGGAAAACCATGATGCAGAGGTCCAGGAGGTGACTGTCCACAGTGTCCGACCGCCTGCAGACAGACAGGGCAGTTAGCTTACCGGAAGAAAATGACCCAAGGCCATGTGCATTTTGGGGAACATATCACTTTTTTTTTTTTTTTTACGAGGTCACAAAAGAAAAAGGGATATGGTATTGTGCAACACTCATCACATCAAATTTGAAATTTTCACCCTTAGAGGACCCTGAGATTTTCAATTTTTGCGTTTTCGTTTTTTCACTCCCCGCCTTCCCATACTCCTTTTTTATTTTTCCGTTCACTTAGCCTTATGAGGGATTATTGTTTGCGGGACAAGTTGTACTTTCTAAATGGCACCAATTACGGTTTCATACCATATAGTGGGAAGTGGAAAAAAAATTCCAAATGGGGTAGAATTGGGAAAAAATGCAATTCTAACAAAAGGTTTTTATTTTTATTTTTTTAAACCATACACTAGGTGATAAAATTGAACGGTTACAAGGATAACACACTTGTATAATTTTTCTTGTGTTTTAATACTGAAAAAAAAATTAAAACCTTTGAGAAAAATAAAATACAAATTGTTATCACCATATTCTGACCCCTATAACTTTCTTTGTAGTTATGTGTATGGGGCTCATTTTTTTCAGGGCGAACTGTACTTTTCAGTGATACCAATTTAAAGTGTGCGAAGTTTTGATCACTTTTCATGAAAAAAATTATTGGGGAGTTGAAGTGACAAAAAATGTTGAAGTTGACAAAATTTTTTTTTATTTTTTTCCCCGTTACACCATTTGCTGTATGCCATTATTATATTTTAATTGTATGGGCATTTTTGCACGCCGCGATGGCCATGATGTTTATTTTTTTTATTGGTTAAGTATTTTTATTTTAAAGGAAAGGGGGTAGATTTGAACTCTTATATATAGATATATATATATATATATATATATATATATATATATTTTTTTTTTTTATAAAAACTTTTTTAATCCTTTTTTTTAAGTCACACTGGGTGACTATAACTGCCAATCATTGCCCATTGTGTTTATTGATGGCTATATAGCCATCATTGAACACTTAATTTTCAATATAACAATACAGTGCTGCCACTTAGTGGCCTGTATCGGTATTTCATCTAATAGACTCTGAAGCCTGCTTGAGGTTTCCGTCTTTTAGATCAATGTAACATGTTCCCTGATCTCAGCCGGGGATTGCCATTACCTGAGCGGAATAGCTTGACTTCCGCTTCCGGACTGCTCAGATGCCGTGGTCACATTTGACCACGACATCTAAAAAGGAAAATGTATGCGATCAGCCTTATGGCTGATCGCAGACATGTGCCGCAGGTCTCTGCTATTTAAAATAGCAGAAACCCGGCGGCTATGGCGCCCGCTGCACGTGTGAGCGGGCGCCATGTTTAGAGACCGGACTTGTGCCGTACATGTACGGCGGAGGTCCTCAAGGGGTGTTCCGGAAGCAGAATGTTGATAAATAGGCCATCAATACCTGATAGGTGGGGTCCGACTCAACTGTTTGGAGAGTTTGGTGAGCACTGCGGCCTCCTCACAGCTTACCAAGCACAGCGCCGTACAATGTATAGAGGCTGTGCTTGGTATTGCAGCTCAGGACCATTCACTTGAAGGAGACTGAGCAGTACATAGGCCAATGTGACTGATGAACATGACGTCACTGGCCAAGGAAAAAGCAGATCCCCCTGTATCTAGCTGCTCCGATGACATTTGAGGAGTTAAACGGCATATAACAAAGCTGCACACCCACCTGCTGCATACACCCCCTTCTGAGGGGATTCATTGCTTTATTCCCAGGGGCTGGTAATCTGTTCTGGTCATCTGATGGACACTCTGAGGTGGAAACCCCAACTAGCAGACATTAATGCCGTATACCATGGAAATAGCCCCTTAACGATGGGGCATGCTGCTTCTTTTTCCCGCGTGAAAAAAAAAGCAAGTGCTGTTTTCCATTGAAATAAATAGGAGGTTGTTTAGAGGCGTTTTTTTGGAGCCGATTTTGGGCGGCAATGTACCTAAAATCAGCACTAATTAACTCTGTGTGAACTGGTCCTAACTGAAATCTTCAGTAATGCAATAGTTTTTTTTACCTGCTGCCCTCCTGGAAAAGAGAGAACTCCAGGGCCGTGCGCTCCACCACTGTGAGGGACGTTACGGTCACGGGGTTTGAAGCCTTGTTTGGGAACGTGCCCTGGACTCTAACTTCATGCCAGTCAGTGTGGATCTTGCAGATATCAACAGAGTCAAAGTACCTGTGGGGTCAGAACAGAAAGAGAAGCCTTTTAGATCATTAGCTGGACATTTTGGAAAATACCGACACAGGCTGATGGCGGGGGTGGTGACATTTTGACACCCTTTTAAAGGGGTTATCCAACAAATTATAAATCACATTGGAAGGGGTCCGCTGCCGATCATCTGCTTCAGGGAACCGCCGCGCTCCCCTGAGCTCTGGGGTGCACAGCCGGCTCCCGCCAACTTTCCAAGCACATTCCTGTACATAGTATAGCGGTTGTGCTTGGTTGCCTAGGAGGAGACCCAACAGCTGATCGGCAGGGGTCCCTGGTGTTGGACCCCTGCCGATCAGATATTGATGACCTATCCTGAGGGTAGGTCATCAATATAATTTACTGGATAACCCATTTAAAGGGAATGTGTCAACAGAAAATGACCTATTGTTTAAATCACGTTTTTATGTTTCACATTTGCAAGTGCATCTGTCAGCAGATTTGTCCCTATGACACCGACTGACCTGTTACATGTGCACTTGGCAGCTGAAGGCATCTGTGTTGGTCCCATGGTCATATGTGCCCGCATTGCTGAGAAATATGAAGTTTTAATATATGCAAATGAGCCTCTAGGAGCAACAGGGGCGTTGCCCGTTACACCTAGAGGCTCAGATCTCTCTGCAACTGCTGCGCCCTCTGCCGGCCCTGTCAATCAAAGCTGAGAGGTGACGGATGGAGTAGAGCGTGACAGCATCCACCTGGGTGTTTCAATTTCCAATGAAAGGGATATGAATGGTTGGAGCACGCTGTGGACAGTAAGATACAGATGGACTGACCACCTCATCTCCAAGATCATCCCTAGTCACAAGATGGGCTGAAACGATAACCCGTCTACGAAATCATCATTCTATGTGGTTTTCCAGGATTCTTGTGTTGAGAAATGACAAGCGGCGCTCACTTACCGGATAAAGTCACTGTATTCCATCCAGAAGACGCCTTCGCTGCTGCCATGGGGCATTAGTTCATGTTTGAGTGTAGCCGGCCAAAAGGGCCAATCGTCTGACCAGCTTCCATTCCAAGAGAAGCGACCCCAGGGGTTACGGAGATGGAGGAGGCTGCCAAGTAAGGAGGCCAGATTAAGATGAGAAAAACATAGAACAGGACACTTAAAATGAAGGGGGGGATTAATTGAGACTGATGTTTCATACTTCGATGTAAGCCCCATGTGCATTTTATTATCCTCAGGATAGGTTATCAATATCTGATCAGTGGGGGTCCGACTCCTGACACCCTCCACCTATCAGATGTTGGGAGGAGTGAGACTTTGCTGCTTCCTAGCCTTGTGATGTGACATCCATTGTGCAGCGCAGTCCCTTTCATGTGAATGCAATACCAAGTACAGCCACTAGACAACGAATGGCGCTGTGCTTGGTATACAGTAAAGAGGCCGCAGTGTTTGTGGGGCCACAGTGATCAGTGGGTTCGCCGGGAGTCGGACCCCCGCGATCTGATATCGATGACCTATCCTGAAAACGGGTCATCAATATATTAGTCCCGGAGAAGCCAAACTAACAGCAGTATCATATCCTTACCGGTGAGTATTGACGTCTCGAACATCCAGTATGGAGTAGGCATGTCGGGGTCTCAGTCCAACACTTTCATAAGCCGCATCATCCACCTTCATGTTCCCACCTCCACAGGACGCTCCCATTAGAAACCTGAAGTAACAAGAGACGAGCACAACTCAGCTCCACAAACCAGAGGCTTTAAAGGGGTTCTCTGTACTCCAGATATTGATGACCTATCCCCTGGGTAAATCATCAATATCGGATAGGTGGGGTCCGACCCCAAAACCCATCACCTGTTTTGGGCTTCTGTGGCACCGGAAACTATACAGCAGGGATGGCCAACCTGCGGCTCTCCAGCTGTTGCAAAACTACAACTCCCAGCATGCCCAGACTGCCTACAGCTATCAGCCTACAGCAGGGCATGGTGGGAATTGTAGTTTTGCAACAGCTGGAGAGCCGCAGGTTGGCCATCCCGGCTATACGGCAGACAGCTCCATACACTGCCAAGTCGGGGTACTGCAGCTCTGCTCCCAATCAAGTGAATGAGAGCTATGTTTCAGTACGCTGGCGCTGACAATTAAAAAGTATGCGGAGCCTTCTGCTTCCACTGTGATTCCACCACTGCAGCGGCTTGAAACAGCTGATCAGTGAGGGTGCTGAATGTCGGACCCCCACCCATCTGATATTGATGATCTTTCAGATATACCTGGACCCCGGAGGACCCTTTAATGCCACCCCTGTGGCAAATAGATGGCTCTACTCCACAGCTTAACGAGTAAAGGCTGGCTACAGTGTATGGCAATCATTTCTCCCATAAGTGACAGCGAGGGAAAAGTTCTGGGAGACAGAAACAAAGAAAAGATCACGCTCCCCATGAAAGCCAAAATGGTGGACAACGGTAGTGGTCAGATAGCTGCACATATTTAGGCGCACAAAGCTTGCGCAGTGCAGTTCATGTGAGAATTGACAGCTGCCATAACAGTCTGGAATGGAGTAGGAGATTGGGTTAAAAAAAAAAAAAAAAAACACTACCCTTTGTGTCACCCCCATTTTCTCATAGATTGTAAGCTCTTGCGATCAGGGTCCTCACTCCTAGTGTTTCAGTTATATATTAGCCAGTGACGTTGTGATGTCTTGTTTTGTGCCTGAACCCTTTGAATTGTAAAGCGCTGCAGAATATGGTGGCGCTATATAAAGAAATATTATGAAAAAAAAAGAAAACAATGGGGGTCATTTACTAAGAACGCTATGTCACTTTTTGACATAGAAAAATTTCAAGACCTCATTTTGCGACTTTTTAAAGGTCCGTGCGGCAAAATTCTGTCACAGTGTGTTTCTACGCCATTCTCTCCACTGGGGAGTCAATCATCTACAGCATATATACTAACATTTACGTCTGGAAACAGATGTAAATGTCATTTGAAAACTACTGCAGTCATTTTCACTCCAGGCGCATGGATTGCCGGCGGTGCACTTAACTTAGGAGGCGTGCAGCGCGTCATAAATTAAGCACATTCTCCAGCAGCACGGGGCTATCAAAGACCGCTGTAAGGCCTATTGCACACGAACGTGTGCGCCCCGTGGCTGTGCTGCGGCCCGCAATTTGCACGAACACCGACCGTGAGGCAGCTGCAGCGGATCGAAGACCCATTCACTTGAATGGGTCCGCGATCCGCCAAAAGATAGGACATGTTCTATCTTTTTGCGGAACGGAAGTACGGGACGAAACCCTTCGGAAGCAGTCCGTCGTGCTTCCGTAGCATTCCGTTCCGTGAAGTGGGTTCAATCTGGAGATGTGGAACGGGCTCACGGAACGGATGGGTGTGTCCGCATCCGTGATGCGGAATGCACACGGAATGGTGCCCGTGTATTGCGGATCCGCATATGCGGTCTGCAATACGGCAACGGGACACCTGTGGTCGTGTGCAATAGGCCCAAATCTCCGGTCTTTGATAAATGACCCCCAGTGACATCATTCTGCTACAGATCTGCTGCTCTCACCCAGCTTCCTTAGAGCTCAGCATTTTGGCCCAGATGAGATCTGTGTCTACCGTCTCCTCTCGGGGGTTAGTGGAGCTGACATGAAGCATGAGGCTTTCGCAGGGTGCTCCGGTCAGAGTGGCCAGGCCCTCGATAGCACGACCTGCCTGGAGAGCAAAGTAGGAGCCATGAAGCTTTGCCAGAGCCTTTTCGATCAGCGCCACCCAGAGCTGCTTCCTTTGGGCCTGTAGGGAAGACAAATCACACGCTGCTTCACCGTGCACTGGGTGCTGCGTCTATTGCGGGGTAGGGTGCTGGTTTCCACGCACCTGAGAAAAAAGGAGATAGCCACTTTCATCGCACGGCAACATGTCATCCACCAGGACGGTGGTCCAGGTTCCATCCTTGCATAGTCGCACCTGATAAGCTCCTTCTGTGCATATGGTCCTGGTGATCATTACCCTCTCCACCAGTTCGGGTCTTTCTGCCAGCACTGCCAGCGCACTGAGAAACCTATACAAATCACCAGAGCTCAATCAGTAACCAGCGGTATAAGGCCCTAGTTATACAGTGCAGTCAGATGGCGGTTTTATTACTGTTCCAACCCCCCAACATAGCACCCCAACCAGTCATGAGGGCCAAAAAGGACTTCAAGAGTTGTGCCTTGAGCTAGGTACTGCAAATCTAATGTGGATTGGCATCAGCATGCTATCTTTTTGGAAAGCTGCCCATTATCTGCCCTGTAACCCTGATTATCTGGCACTCTCAAGACCGGCAAGGTGCCATTTATCAGATTTTCCAGATCACTAGGTAATTTAAAGGGGGTTAATAATATTAGAAAATATGTCTGTTTTTTCCCCTCATACACAGCGCCACCATGGGCTGGGTCTGGTATTGCAGCCTTTGGAAATAGTCATCTCTGGTAGGTTCACACCTATACATTTTTCACCTATCCGCATAATGGGTGATAAATATCTGATGCTGAGGGCTCCGCTGATGAGACCCCCATTGAGCGCTAGAATGGGGGTCCCAAATCTCCTGTTCTTCATCACTTCAAGACCACAATGAGAAAGGGCTTGAAAGTTCACGCCTGCATCTCACTTCATTCCGGGTCTATGGAGCGGACGGGAACAGCGGAGCCATCGCCATCAGTCCCACAGGCTCAGGATGGAGTGGGCCCCCTCTATATATCACCCCCCAGTAGCCCGGATGACATGTATGATGTATTTATGTACTCACCAGCAGTTTCCCAGCAGCCCTTGCAGTATGTCGGAAGGTCGTGGCGTGCGGAAGACGGACCAATTCACCCCGCGTTCCTTGAAGATACTGCAGTTTATCTCTTGCGGTCGCAGCCATTGTTTCACCCTCTGTTGGATGCTGTTGGACTCTGGAAAGCCGACAGAATGAGGCCCAGGAGGAAAGCTGTCATCCACAAAATTCACTCTGTTCTGGGATGGGGACAGGACGAGTATTAGTACATTGTGTCAGGAGGGGGCAAAGAACGAGAGATGGTTAGTAGAGGGCGATCTGCGGAGAGTGCAATGAGCGCGGATAATGTGGGTTAGGGGCACCTGGGTCCACGATTGCAGCGATCGATGGAAGGAGACAGAACGTGCAAGACTGAGGGAAGCCAAGGTAAGGACTCATGCACACAAATGTATACCAGCTGGGCCCGCTGTATGCGGACCCATTCACTTGAATGGGGTCTGCCACCCACATCCGATGGTCTGCGCTACTTTTTTTGCGGTGCAGAGGCCTCCGTTCTGCACCGGATTGCAGACCCATTCAAGTCTGCGGTGCACAAACGGCCGGGGCTCAGCGGGTACACGCTCGTGTGCATGAGCCCAAGGCTGAGAAACCAGGTATAAAACCAAATAAACGTAGACATAAAGTATACACAATATAACATCGCTTAAAGGGGAACTCTACTTTCCGACAACAGTGTTACCACTCTTCAACTGGAACCTATTAGAGTTGTTTTATACAAATTATAACTATTGTCAAGTTTTCTTCTCCATTTAGCAACACTGCCAGGGATGCCCGCCGCTCCAAATGGGAGATCATGGGACCCTATTCACATGGTCGGACCCCGCCAATCAGACATCAGCCCCCTATCACTAATGGGACAACCCCTTTAAACCCGTGGTCAGGACGTGACTCTGATTCCAGTTGTTTAACTCCTTATTTGCTGCAGTCAATAGCAACGAGGCATCTAAATGGGTAGAGAGAGGCAGGGGGTTCCCTCTGTCATCCCATCGCCTGCCCGCAGGGTGCTCATGGGTTGCGTTCTTGGCCTACAAATGGCTTGCCCTGTACAGAAGCCTGTTTTCCACTGACAGTCGTAATACAGTGCTATACTGAAGTGTTGCAGTGTATTATATGGGCGATCAGGAGATTAGACGTTCTCAGATTTCTGACGGATCACCTAAGACTTCACGTGTCAGCGCTCACAGGGTTAAACCCCTACGCCTCCTTCACTTGTCACACGGAAGGTGCACTTTAAATAGAAACCATTGTGTCACTGTGTGCACGCTGCTGTCATGTAGTGTATGGCATTTTAGAATACCGTCGGTGTCAGGTTCGCGTCTGGTGTCGAGTTCACGGTCTCCGTGTTGACAGTCCCTTCCAGTGCAGGTGATGAGGCTTTACTGGAACGTGGCCACATTCACAACTGTTACCAGGATCGCTGCCCGCAACAATGAACAAGGGCAGGCCGTGCCAGGGATTCGCTTCCACCGAGCTGAAGATCTCACACAGCAGACACTGTGCGGTCATTCAGGGCGAGATGAGGGCAGAACAGATGTGGGCGACCCACAACTAACACAATCACAAGTCATAGGGGCCATGTCTGACATCATCTCACAGGCTACCGATTCTAATTAAAGGGATTAAACTAGTTGGTCTTTGGAGCAAATGATCCCTGGGTAAAAAAATGGATCTCCTCCAGAAGGAAGAATGCCAACTCTAGGCAGATCTTCCATTAGCAACACTTATCTCCTATCCTCACATTAGGGCATAGACTCCTAGGACCACCAGCAATCATAAAAATGGAACTGCTCATTTCTAAGGGACTGCGGAAGATAGCACCGAGTACCCTACATGGCATCCCCATGGAAGTGAACGGAGCGGTGGTCACCTACCCACATGATTTTGGCAGACCTGATTGACTGTAATGCATATGGGGACCACCCAATAGCAGCTGTCAGGGGAAGAACGATTGGGCGTGTTGGATTTCAGGACTGGCAGCAGCTTATTTTACTCTCCATACTGAGAACACATGCACACTCGGCTGAGCTATGCATGCGTGTATATGGGGTGGGGGGGGGATCAGGGGGCATGACAGTCAGCCAAAGAAGTGTTTGACCCACAGCAATTTTAGGCACGTGGGCGGCTTAGGAGCTTTAAAACTAGAGGAGAGCTGGCACCATACCACAAGGGCTACCTTGGGCTCCTTGAGGGTCTAAGACTGTTTGCCATGCTGAGAGTTGTAGTTGCTCAATAGCTGGAGAGCCACAGATGTAGAAAACATATCCACAGCAGGCAGAAGAGCACTCCCAACATCTCCAGTCCAAAAAATAACATGAGTAGAACAACGAATCCCAGCAGCTGTATCTTTGCAAATGGATTTTATTTCATTCCTCCAAAAATGTCCCGTAACCAGGACGCGTTTCGGCGTACATGCCTTTATAAATAAAGGCATGTATGCCGAAACGCGTCCTGGTTACGGGACATTTTTGGAGGAATGAAAAAAAAACCATTTGCGAAGATACAGCTGCTGGAATTTGTTGTTCTACTATTGATTGGAGGCTGCTCCTTTCCCGTGCAGCATACTACTTGAAGTGAGTGCTGGCCGGGCCTTCTCTGATCAAAAAAATAACATGAAGCTGACGGCATCCTCAGTGCAAAATACTGTCATAGAAAATAACGGACACAGTATTATGATGCAAGTCACCAGTCATATTTGCACAGGGAAGAGGAGATCCTTCTACCCTGGATCTCTACAGATCCCATCAGAAGCAGCAGCATGGATGACATTATACAGCAGTACAGAGCAGTGTAGCTGTGAATCCAGCACTCGGGGTAGATAGAAAACTAGTACAAGCAGCCGTGTCTGTGCATCTGTCTCCCTCAAGCAGCTCCCCCTCCTGTCTCCATCTCTTTAATGAGCATCAAATAACCTCATCCCTGAGTGAGCCGATAATCTGTCTTGAGGCGGATTTTAGCACGAATTAAAGGGGTTCTCTGAGATTTACATACAGATGACCTATCCTCAGGGTACTGTAGGTCATCAATATGGGATCGCTGGGGCTTCGACTCCCAGGACCCCTGCCAGTCAGCTATTTGAGGAGGCTGCAGCACTCCAGTGAGCACAGCTCCGTCTATTGTATAGTGGCTGTGCTTGGTATTGCAGCTCAGCTAAGTGGCGCCTAGGCCAAGGGAACGACGAACGTGAGGCCGCGGCACTCAGACAGCTGATCGGCGAGGGTCCCTGGAATCAGACGCCTGCCGATCTCATATTGATCACATGAATACCTAAATCCGGGAGAACCCCTTTAAGAGTGAATGATCAGTTCATGAGACAGAGGGAAGGAGAAGTTGCGTATAAGTGGAGAAAGAGGCATTTTTCTGTAATAAGATATAGTATAAAGACATTTTTAAAAAGGAGGAGAAACGATGGCGGCAGCCTGACCAATACCTCAAGCCTGATTTTGCACCAATTCTCAAAAATGTACCTCAGTAGACATGGCTGCTTTCTTCCTGAAATGGCGCAGCTCTCTTTGCGAATCTCACGCTTAATTACTTGAATGCGGCTGAGCTGCAATTCTAGAACTAGCCTGTGGACAAGGGTGGTGCCGCAGGTATCAAATAGGAAGTACACCCAGGCCACAGCGTCCAGGAACGGCTGCCTACCGGCTTCATTTGCACACGTACACAAGATAAAGTTCACGGAAGGTAAAGTCACATTTCTGCCCTGTGTTGTAGACCATAATAAAGCTCACCTCTCGGCAAAAGCTGACAATGTTCTCCCAAAGCTCTTTGGCCTCGCCTTCATCTGTCTGCCTTCTGGTTTCAGCCCTCACGCTCTCCCGGCGACGCAGCATCCGCGCCCCCACATTACGCCGCTGGGCCATGTAGCCCTGCGGTGTGTGACATGCAATGCAGTGTGGGACGTGAGTGTCATTTATGAGGGTGCATGCCGGGCAGGCCCACTCTGTCCTCCGGGGAACCGGCATGGGGAGGACTACTGCGCCGGATGGGGATGGCAAGGTCTCTGTTCCAGGTGTAAGACTCTCACTTTCGCCGGCCCGCACTGATCCGCAGACGCAACACCGACTGGCACTACCGAGGTTACGCAAAGTGCATTTTCCGCAAGACCAACTGGTGTCCAGAGTCTGTGGCTCAGCAGAGGATGGGGTCGTTTCAGCTGCCGTTACCTCTTCTTCCAAGACGCTCAAGCGTTTAGGAAGACGACTTGGGGCGGAAGGAGAGAGCGGGTTGTCTGGCACCACCTCTCTTCGGCTTCTTGGAACGGGAATATTGTGTGGTCCCGGTGAGAGCGGCAGCGCAGGTAAGGGTCTGGGAGAGTCTGGCTCACGGAGAGGAGCTGTTGCTTGTTCATCGGCCTCTTGAAAAGCAGCAGGGGGTGGGAGAATTTCTGGAACTACCAACGCCTCCGGTGGTATTTTGGGCAGGGACAATTTACGTGGTCCACCACAAGCCGAGCAGGAGGTGGCCACAGGAGTGTTATGAAGAGTACAACGAAGACAACTCCAACCTGGATTGACTGTAGGCTGGAGAGTAGGACTAGTTATATCCTCCGGGTCGGATTCTTGGACGGGGGATCTCGCCTCTTCGTGCGGTCCACGAAAGATACCATTGGGAACGGCTGGAGGCGGCAGGAACCCACAAAGCTGGCATCCCGTTGGCGGAGGTGAAGGGTTGGTCGGAGTAAGATTGGAAAAGGTGCATCGGCTGCAGGACCAATGCTGTTCGGCTGAGCTCAGTCTTAGGATGTGGTTGAGATCGGGTAGATTGCGAGGAGCTTCACACATCGAGCAATGTCGCAGCTCATTGGAATTTAGGTATGTGCAACGGCAGCACGGCCACTCCTTACAGGGGGATGGGGCCGCCATAGGGTCTGGAAGCCTGGGAGGAAGGAAGAGAAGAAAAATGACTTAACATTTGACTCAATATCTTGGTAAAAGGTTGCAGATTTTCTTCGCCTTGCTCAAAGGGCAGTCACAAAGATAAGCGGCACAATAAATGGCTGGCCGTATCAGAGGCAGCAGAAAAGGAATCAATACAAAAGCACACAAACCCGCTCACGGGCTGCTGATAGCACTACCTTTAGGCCTCTTCCGTTTACGTTCCGTATACGGAACCATTCATTTCAATAGATGCGCAAAAAAAACGGAAGGTCCTCTGTAAGTCCTGTCACTGGTGCTCCGAGCTCCCTTCTCCTCTGCTTCCAGGACCGTGACCTGATGCACAGGTCACTGCTGAGGCCATTGACTTCTGGTCCAGAGGTGTCCGGAAGTGGAGAAGAAAGGAGCTCTGAGCACCGGTGACCGGGGAGCTTTTTCTCTCTCTCTGTTTAAATCCCAGCAATATTAAAAGGGGGTTCCTGGTCTCAGAGCACCCCTTTAATGGGGTGCGAACGGGATTGCAGCTCAGTATTATTTAAAGGGGCTGTCTAAGATTACAAAAAAAGCTCTCTTTTTCATCAGGAAAGGCAGCCTCCTCCTGTCCAGGGCTGCGTCTTGTATTGCAACTATAAATGGGCTGAAACGCAGTAGCCAACACTGCCTAGGGACATAGGAGGCTGCACGGCCTTGTAGACAGTGACGATCCCGCTGACTGTACACAATGGTAAGTTCAAGGTTACATGGCGAAAAATACACGTTAACCACTGGGTTATACACTGGGCGACTTAAAGGGGTGATGTGATATCACTAGGGCAAGGCTGGCCAACCTGCGGCTCTCCACATGTTGTAAAACTACAACTCCCACCATGCCCTGCTGTAGGCTGATAGCTGTAGGCAGCCTGGGCATGCTGGGAGTTGTAGTTTTACAACAGCTGGAGAGCCTTAGGTTGGCCATCCCTACACTAGGGTATGCAATCACTATGATCGCTGAGTGTATGACCTCAGGTATTCCCAACAATCTTGAAAGAAAGTTCATGCACGTGACTGCTGTGGCCGGCGACTGGCAGCAGCAGTTACATGAGCAATGGATCAATGGATGTGCCGCCAGTGGGACATAAAAAAGGTGAGTAAGGGTATACAGCCCCTGCAATGGGACAAGTTTTCCTAGAATACCCCTTTTTTAATCATAAAACAATAAAATAAAACCTGCTGTTTTGAGTATTCAGCTTTTTGTATGTCTCCATGGTAACAGACTACAAAAAAAAAAAAAAAAAATGGTCTGATACTCATACTCCCTTCAAACTTTCTGCTACTTATTGCTCGAAGGAGTGTTAGCCGGGAGTAAGGGGCAGGCAAGGAGTGTAACCGCAGGTGGGGACTACACAGGGTTTGTTTGTAGTCTGTTACCATGGAGACACATAGGTCTGCATAGGAGCTGGCGACGCCAAACGATAGGAGATTGGTTGTTAATCAGACATTCTTTGGTAGTAGCAGGTTTAACTCCAGGTAGTGGAGGCGATCCCCATCTTCTTAGCTTTGAGAGTCCTCAGACCCAGCAGTTCCCAGGTGGCACGTCTCACCAGTCGCCCTGGCACCGCGGGACAGACTTTAAATCTACGGAAACGCATTTATTAATCTAATCGTTAATCAACAAGTTAACAGTCGTCCTGTAAGATAAACCTGGGTGTGGACAGTTTGCAAACATTACTTGAGCAAACAGGATCTCGCACAAGGGATGAGAAATTTAATTTTCCCAGGAGGAAGCGGATATTCACAAGATATCTGTAACATGATTAAAGGGATTGTCTCGTCCCCTTAATCCCGTGTCCACATGTCCTATTAGATAGATGGGTTCTCAAGCAGAACACCGCTAACCAAACAGCAGCAGATCTGGTCTGTCTGCCACTCATTTGAACGGCCACATGTAATACCCCATTTCCCCTGTAGTGGCCGCTGCAGAGAAAATGACAGCTGTTTCCTTGGGAGCCGGATGACAGGGTGAATTATATCAACCAAGCAAGTCACAGGCCGAAGGCTGGATCCGCCAATCCAGGCCGAGGTAGAGGTGTCAGGTAGGGTGGGGTCGGCAAATTGCGCTACTCCAGATTTGTGCCTATGACACTGGCTGGCCTGTTACATGTGCACTTGGCTGCTGAAGGCATCTGTGTTGGGTCCCATGTTCATATGTGCCCGCATTACTGAGAAAAAAGATGTTTTATTATATGCAAATGAGCCTCTAGGAGCAACGGGGGCATTACCGTTACACCTAGAGGCTCTGCTCTCTCTGCAACTGCCGCGCCCTCTCCACTTTGACAAGACCAGGCAGTGAAAACATGATCACACCTGACCCTGTCAATCAAAGTGCAGAGGGCGAGGCAGTTGCAGAGAGAGCAGAGCCTCTAGGTGTAATGGTAACGCCCCCGTTGCTCCTAGAGGCTCATTTGCATATAATAAAACCTCTTTTTTCTCAGTAATGCGGGCACATATGACCATGGGACCAACACAGATGCCTTCAGCTGCCAAGCGCACATGGAACAGGTCAGCCAGTGTCATAGGGACAAATCTGCTGACAGATGCCCTTTAAGAGGGATAATTTTAAAGGTATGAGATTGTCTTTGTAACTTTACTGCCCCTTTAAGATTCCCCAGCAGGAATTATTGTCAGGGGACATAATCCAAGTGATATTCTATCTACAAACTAATGTCACTCAGGGGGGGGATGCGGACCTGTTCTTCCTGGCAGAACCTTCTTAATGCGTAATGGAAATCTATCAGCCAGCGAGACGCCATGTAGCAGCAGATTATTACTACTTCCGGAGAAATCGGCACGTGTGGACTGCAGTGCCTGCAATTAGGGGAATTAACCAATTTCAGGATGACTTGGGAGACCCCGGCCGCCATGATGATTTTTTTATGCACTATCACCCGTTTTGCAGCTGAATTAATGCGGCTAATGTAGGGGAGTTTCAGATTAGGATGCAGGTTGGATTTTGCAACTCCCAAATCGTTTGCTCATGAAACAGCATGTACACGTGATTTCGGGAGCCCCCTACCGGCCTGTGCGGCACTATTTCTGGTCGTAGACCACCTGACGCCCATCCTGACATGTCTGTTTTAGTAACTACTTGCATTCCCCAATAGAATAGAGCGTCTATTCTTATGACTAGGTTGTGCCATCCCTCTATTACTCCTACTAGAAGTTTATGAATGGCCATCTGGGTGTTGCCAGTTGGGGGTGTGTCCCTGCACAGTCGGACACTGCCCAATCACCGCTATCAGTGTCAGACTTTGCAGTAGCAGCAGCGATGCGGAGTTTGTAAGCTGGGGAAAAAGAAAGGGCGATGTAAAAAAAGTGAGGAGTCAAAGACGTCTGGGCTGTAGATAAGTCGTGGCTGGAGGGAGTTGTCATGGCAGTCAGGGCCAGATGGAAAACATGGAAAATTTCAATCATAGAAGATGTTACCTGTGAATCACTGCATGTAACTGTACAGCATTCACTTATAGGGTCTGCAGGGCGCCTGTGTAGAACTGTCTACAAATATATGGTCGCTGTATGGCGGTAATATTGGTCTTTGTACAGTGGATTTAATTCAGTAACACTATGGTAAAACTAGTCACTACGTAGTGATCGTGTTGTGGCGGTATTATATGGGCTTTGTATAATGTCATCATTGTAATATTGGTCCTTGTATAGTGTTTTTTATTCTAAGGCCTCTTTCACACTTCCGTCCCGCCGCCTCCGTCAGAACGCAAGTCGTCTGAAGCATTAGAAGACTGATCAGGATCCTGATCAGTCTTCGAAATGCTTTGAGGTTACTATGGCAGCCAGGACGCTATTAAAGTCCTGGTTGCCATAGTAGTAGTGGGGAGCGGGGGAGCGGTATACTTACCATCCGTGCGGCTCCCGGGGCGCTCCCTGAATGATGTCAGAACGCCCCATGCGCATGGATCACGTGATCCATGCGATCACGTGATCCATGCCCATGGGGCGCCCTGACGTCACTCTGGAGTGCCCCGGGAGCCGCACGGATGGTAAGTATACTGCTCCCCCGCTCCCCACTACACTTTACCATGGCAGCCGGGACTTTAGCGTCCTGGCTGCCATGGTAACCATTGAGAAAAAGCTAAACGTCGGATCCGGCGACGCGCCGAAATGACGTTTAGCTTAATGCCGGATCCGGATTAATGCTCTTCAATGGTCATTAATTCCAGATCCGGCGTTACGGCATGTCTTCCGGATTTTTGGATGGAGACAAATCCGCAGCATGCTGCGGTTTTGTCAACGTCCAAAAAACGTTCACGTACTGAACGGAAGACATCCTGATGCATCCTGAACGGAATTTCTCTCCATTCAGAATGCATTAGGATAAATCCTGATCAGTAGCTTTCCGCCCTAGAGCCCCGAAGATGGAACTCCAGGACGGAAGGCAAAAACGCTGATGTGAAAGGGGCCTAACAGTAGAGTAATATTATTCCGTCACTATGTAGTGATCATGGTGTGGCGGTATTCTTTAAACTTTCTATATTGGTAATCTTGGCCTTTGTGCAAATTTTATTCAATAACACTGGTAATATCAGTCACTATGTAGTGATTACGGCGTAGCGGTATTAGTTGGGCCTTGTATAGTGGGATTACAATAACTGTGGTCCTTGCATAGCGGCTTTTTATTCAGTAACAGTATGGCAATATTAATTTAGTTGCCATGGTGTGGCGTTATTATTTGAGTTTTGTATACAGGTATCACTGGTATTCTTAGTCTTCGTACAGTGGATTTTTTACAGTAATACTATGATAATATAGTCACTATATAGTGATCGTGGTGTGGCGGTATTATTTGAGCTTTGTATAGTGGGATTGTTGTAATATTGCTCTTCCTATAGTGCATTTTATTCAGTAACAGTATGGCAGTAATATTTAATCATTGTATGGTGGTTATAGTTATGTTATAGCGGTATTATTTGATAAATATATATATTTTTCCCGGTGGGATACATATGCATTGGGTTTGTGCCCCTGATCCTTTAAAGGGCCTATCTAGGATTTTGCCATCTTCAGGATAGGTGGGGGTCCGACAACCAGCAAACCCCAATGATCAGCTTTTAACGTGTAGCTGCAGTACAGGAAGGAGACACCAGAACTCCACAGCGCCGTCCATCGAGTAGTGGACAGAACTGGTAACTGCAGCATTGTTCCCATTGAAGTGAATGGGGACAATGCTGCAGTTACCAGCTCCGTCCACGACACAATGGACGGAGCTGTGGAGTTCTGGTGCTACATCATAACAGCTGATTGGCGGGGTGTCATATCCTAAGATTAGACTACCATTCTCAAAATTCTGGACAACCCCTTTAAGACCCTGAACCGTGGAGTTTGAGCCTAAGAAGTCCACAGCGACCATCTGGTGTAAGTTTATAATTGTCCAAATGTGAGGGGAGGGTAAGAGAACTGATTGGCGCGCTCTCCAGGGGCACGTCTCCGCCATGACAGCTGTGAGCCCTCGGGGTTAATTTAAAGGCACACAAACCCCTAGTAGAAGGAGAGCACATTTTATAATTTTATGATTTTCTAAGAATCAGCAGAGACAAGGAACCTCCAAAGGTCAAACCTGAATTACCGGGAGTCATGTTTCAACCACAAGTCCTGTGTATCCGAGGAAGACGACCCGTGTGTGCGATACCTCAGGACGGATCATCTCTGCTGGATCGGGAGAATTGTGAGAGTCAGCGGTTCTCAGGGTGAAGGGCATTGCATCTGTATACAGGGGGAAGCTCAGTAACAAGTGACATCATCACCGAGGCATAAGGTACTCCGTGCCTCCATCACGAAACTGCCTCCTAATGAACTGATGACCAATGCTCGAGTCGTCATTGCTAAAAAGTGTCAAAAATACTTCCTGAAGCCTACCTCCTTCTGGAATGTGCCTATTTATTCCTCCTGGAAATGTAGAATGACTTACCATTCTGCTCTTCCCCTACGCACTGAATGGTGGGGAAGGGTAATCCATTCATACATTTCCAGGAGGAATAACAGAGGAGCGGTGCATCCTTTAAAAAACGCAACCAAGCATTGTAATTTCACGGGGGAATGCAACAAATGACTAAATCGGGCACGTCAGGGGAGCTGAACGGTCATTTGTAAGCAGTTCCTTACGACCATGAGAACTCGTTATCACTATTTAAGCAATATCTCAACCACGAAGGTACCGGCGCCCAAATCCATGAGTGACGTGAGGTCACTGCTGCGCGTGCACCTGCTCATCCCATGTGTCACGGCTTAGTGCAACTTTCTCCTAAGGTAAGCAGTTGCGCGGCTCAGAATAATCAGATTAGGCCAAGTTCACACTTCAGTTATTTGGTCAGTTATTTCCATCAGTTATCGCGGGTGAAAAACACAGAACAGGTGCAGATCTCTCCATTACGCCTGATCTCTGAGAAGGCGTCGCTACTGGTTTGGGCTCCCAGTAACGGATGGAAAGTGTGAACTTGGCCTTACAGGGAGGACGGGAGTGGGAAGGGTTAACACTGGGCTGCGACTCTCCGATTACCATTGCCTCCCCAGTCTTTGCAAAACTACAACCCCCACTGGTGATCCGTGTCAGCCCCTGAGGCCCCAGAGACATGCATGCTCGGCTGACAATAGGAAAAGGGGAATAAAACCCTATCAGACATCTCCGGCAGTGGCTTATCTTCCTTGATCGGGCATGCAGTAATCCAACATGCCCAGCCTTCTCTCCCCCCGGACATTGGGGGGCAGTATATAGATTAAAATCTGTAGGTAATGTGTATGGCCAGCTTTACACTGGACGTACCCATGAAATCACTGGTGGCCAAAGGCTCATTCTCCCGCTGCCTCCACCCACATGCACACTTGGCTTGGCCAAGGATGCATGTTTATTTCAATAGTTACAGAGGAATAAGGATGCTGACATCCACCGTTACCAGCTCTCTCCGTTATTTTTCCCCAGCATCAGCCGTCCAGGGACCCCCCCTCCCAACGGATAAGATCACTGCCCCCTCATGGGTTCGCCTGGCATCATCTCTTCAGTATGGCCAGATTGAAAAGGATGGCACCCCCTCTCCAGATGTTAGCAATAAGATAAACGGGTTCAAATGCCAATGATTGAAGCTAGCCATACCCATATATCGACCATTATTCGCATGGGCAATGCCTACTGGGGGCACCTCGAGAGCCAATCACCCCTGATCGGGGGAGTTAATGCTCCTAATGCCCATAATACCCCATGTGTAAGGGCAATTTTAACATTGGTGGCCGTAGAGAGCAGATATTTAATAGCAAACTGCACCCACGGACGGGCAGATGTGCCAGTCTCCCCCCATTACAATCAGTCATTAACACCCATGCCAAGCTCCCATGGCACATACAACCAACACTGTACACATTGCTAATGATAAACTACCAAATGAAGAGAAGACGTGCCCGCTTACCTGTGTGTCCTGTACACTGGGACGACTGTGCCCTGCCATACAGACCCCGGGAGTCCGCTTCTATGCCAGCCCAGCAGGCTGATTCCAGGGTACGCCGTGCCCATGGTGCCTGGGTGTGACTCGCCCTCCGCTGCCAGGGAAGATGCCGAACTCCCCATGTCTCAATGTGATACGACTTATCCCGGGCTAGATCCGAGACAGCTGGGTAGCGAGTGCCAGGAGGTGTCCGAGGGCATGAGAGCGAGAGCGTGCGAGAGAGCTAAGACGGGGAGGGCACAGCTGTCAGGGAGGGAGGAGGGCACGAGGCGGGAGGAATCACCTTTAAGAAGGAAGGGGGAAGTGAGAACGGACTCCAGGGACTGTGGCGAGGAAGGCGTCGGCAGGTGAGAGTGTGACACTGATTGAAGGCATGCCCACCACGTTATTACCGGGTGACGGGACGGAAAGACTCGGAACTCGTCCATCAGCATTCACATGTCATTACCGCGCAGGAAACAATTCAACGTCATACGTGTAATCTAATAAAGTAAAATAAAAACGCACCTGGAAGATCATCGGCCACGGAGCCGTCTATAAAAAGTGTCATTAAGCAACTGTAAAATGTGCCCATACATGCCAGCGACGGGCGAGAGGACTGCAGGGAGCGGCGCTCACTTCCGGAACGTACATACTTGGCACCTATGTGTATCATAGAACATTAAAGCTACCCTATTTAACACCCCCCCCTTTGATATCCTGCCATAGCATGACACTTAGGCAGTTACATGCCCCTAAGCCCTATTTTGCCTTGCTTTTGTGCATGTCAGTGTTCACCGAAATCCTCGCATTCTGTTTAGGAACCAGGAAGCTCAGGATGAGCAGTGTGTTACACGTACTATATGTTTAAAGCTCCGCTGGGCAAAATGCTCAACAGTCAGGGTGGAAAAACAAGCTCCCCCTTTGAACTCACGCAGAAAGGTGGGACAGTTTGCAGTGACCAGTCGGCCGTCTCACCCCTGGATTGGGTGGGCAATCTGTCAACAGGTCATTTACAGTGTATACTCAATGGCAAAGCCACCATGGGGCATCACTGCATCATTGTGGTCACTCATTGGTGATCATTGCATCTTTCGGACATTTCCATTATATATTATATCTTATATCTGTCACCACTAGGGGGAGCTCTCTACATACAACTCAATAAAGTAGGCAGTATGCGTCTCAGCTCCCTCTAGTGGTGGCCGATGGCAGTCAATATGTTACCAGTATGCAGATAGGGAAAGTTCCCATCATTGAGACCCCCATCATGCAGAACGGGGATCCATGGCAGATCTTGCATGTGCACAGCATGCTCCATTTCAGACTATGGGGTGTGCTGGAAAAGCCTTTCATGTGTACACAGTAGGTAAAACGTCAGGGATCTACGAGCGGATACACAGTAGGGCAGGGATGTCCAAACTGCGGCCCTCAAGCTGTTGCAAAACTACAACTCCCAGCATGACTGGATAGCCTACAGCTATTAGGGCATGCTGGGAGTTGTAGTTTTGCAACAGCTGGAGGTCTGAAGTTTGCACATGCCTGCAGTAGGGGAACACTCCCTTTAAAGCCTGTAGCTGTATCCACACATCATGACAGGATGACCATAAGGGGTTAAACTAGATGCCCAGCAGCGGTCTTAAAGGAGTTGTTCGGGAACATGCCCACAACGCTCCACGGGCTGATTCATTCACTGCAGTACCAGACACGACCTGTGGACAGGTGTGGAGCAGTTTGTGGAAGAGCACAACCCTTTAAGCCAGCGATGCTCAACCCAAGACCCTCCAGCTGTTGCAAAACTACAACTCCCAGCATGCCTGGCCAGCCTACAGAAGGGCATGGTGGGAGTTGTGGTTTTATAACAGCTGAAGGGCCGCAGGTTGAGCATCCATGCTTTAAGCTATGATCCCAGCTAGGGCATTAGCTTAGTGCACTGCCCAAAAAACAAAAAAAAAACATACACATGGTCTCATCAGGAGCGTCATCTCACTCTCTCCCTCATGCTTTACACTGCAGCATCAATCCTGGAACCAGCTCCTCAGAAAGTCAATTTCCATTCCAGGCAATGGCAGAATGATTACAAACTACAACTACCTACGGCACTAGCTCCTCCAAATGTTCAGAGGTGCCAGGGCACCCGCATGCAGATTACAGCGCCCATCCTGCGGAGTGAGAATGCCCAGGGCAGACCCAGGATATAGAAACTGAAGCAGCGACAAGCTTTAATGCCATGTAAGAGGTAAATGCCAGCACAGGCAGGATGAGCGCGGAGAGCTTGGCATTACCCTGGCAGAAGGCAGGAGCTGGCACGGCTGGAGGAGAGGTTACGGTTCCCTGGGTAATGACGCTGCGCGTTCTGGGTCTGCAGCCGATGCACCTCGTACATACAGATTAATGCAGAGCAATAAAAAACACGTAGCGCTAGAAAAATAATATACTGCCCGTACGGAAGCACGTACAAAATGCCAGCGTGGGCATCTGAATGTGTGCGAGATGTGCCACCCTCCTCTACTGGCCGTGTCTGGTACTGCAGCTCATTCTCATTGAAGTGGATAGTGCAATACCAGAGGCAGCCTATGGGCCGGAGTGGCGCTGTTAGAGACTTTTGTCACACCCTGCTGCACGCCCCTTTAAATTATTATTCCTTTTGTTCGGGATACTTCCAAATTTGGAGTCATCGACATGGGGTGTACGTCAGAGGGTCTGATGATGAGGGACTTATGGGGATGACTGGACTGTCAGCAATCAGACAGGTTGGACTTTTATTTCCCGTGAGATAAGCGGTGCCAGGCGAGTAAATAAAGGATCAGTGAAGCCAGCTGTGTGTGCAATCCAGGTGCTTAAAACTGGAAGGAAGGCTTTAGAGGTTGGAGGACAACTTTTAAATAACACGTACCGCCGTACAGCCCCCTACATGGGTACATCTAGGATATAAAATATAACATTCAGGCTGCCTGCAGTCACCACTAGAGGGAGCTCTCTGCATATTTCTGTACATGGAATTCAAGAACAACATAGCGTGCAGGGAGCTCCCTCTAGTGGAGACGCTGGGCACCAGAAAGAGGGAGCTCACTGTCACTCCTGACCCTACCATACCCACCCCAACATCTGTAATCAGGAGGCCTTCATACACATTAGACCAGGGAAAAGAGGTTCTGCAGCAACTGAGGTGTGTATTTTGTAGTTTACCAGCAGTTATGGACTGTCCAACATAATACAGAATATATTTCTTTAATTCGGCATCCCAATAATCCGGAAAGTCTTCTAATTCCACGTTTGTTTCTAGCAATATAACGTGGAATACCATTAAGAGCCGGGAACGGGGGAGGTGTGGGCACTGGGGAGTCGCTCAGGAAAGGAGCAGGTGATAAAAACCCGCGAAATGACAGGGAAAGCACTGTGAGAATTTGGAAGGTGCAAAGCGCGCAGATTTGCCCTCTTGTGGTCAGGAACTGGATATACTGGAAGAAAATTATATCTGCTTCTAGGAAAGCTGGGTGACTGCTGCCGATGTGCTGCGCATCCGCAGGAGGATCGCCCCCATTCATTCCGCCGGCTCTTCCGTGCTGATTTTGCCACGCTACTTATTGCCACAGATTTTTGGGTGCACACAAACGGGGTTACAAAAGTCCCGCTCACATGCGCTGGATGCGGATTTCTAAATGCGGTGGCCCGTCTGGGACATTGATGGCACCTCTCTGGGACCGCCAGAAGTCGCTGAGCCTGCACGCGGCTATTATCGGAAGTCCTATAGAGGGGAATGGAGGGTGACTGTGCATGCGCTGTGCACGCCCCTTCAATTCGGAGGTCCCGTTCTGGAGACAGGTGGAGGTCCCCCCCAGCGAGGTCTGGGATAAAACTTGCCCTTTAACAGATTTTGTTAAAAAATCTGCATCGAATCCTGATCATGTGAATAGGGCAGTAATAGAAGTGTGCAGGATATATCCCAGGACGTTATCATGTCTGCTGTCACCCAGCTTTCCTGGACACAGATAGTTCTATGAATGCTGAATACTGAAAATAGTGTTCCCCAATCGGTGACTACAACTCCCAACATGCCCTGATGAGGCTGACAACTCATTTGCTTGCATTTCCAAGGAACAGGTCCCTTAAAGGGGATCTCCGAGACTAGGAGACAAGGAGGCGGAGCATGACAACACTACGGATTTTGATGCGGTTGTTAACAGTCTTGGGTCCCTTCTTGGTGTGGTCGGGGCTTTAAACCGCCATCCAGCGATCTTCTTCGCTGCCTACCATGGAAAACAACGAGAAGCGGACGCAGTGCCCATGTCAAAGTTCCGCCGGCACAAAACGCAGTGTGAGCGGCCTCTAAAGAGTGGATCCCAGTTGTCAGGCTCCGCCCCCTCACTCCTGCACGTTTTGCATCGTGCATTCCTTTAATCCAAACTGTCTGGGGCTCGAGATGAGACGGGGGACTCCCTGCACCCGGTGACCCTACCAGTCTACGCCGGCGGCTACAATTACCAGCAACTGCGATCTAGAAATAGCTGCGGAAGACTTTTCTGTGCCTCGAAATAGCAGTTTTACTGTAAGGAGCAATAAGTGCCATTAAAAGGAACCTCCATCCCCTAGACGGACACCATTCAGACTATGGTATCTGTACAATGCAAACAATATGGGTTTGCTGAAACACTCTGTGCTGCGAGAGTCCATTGTATGTCCATTCTATGATCTGTAGCGTTCAACTTCTCCCGTGCTTACGTCAGGTCACTGCCTGCAACAACATCGATGCATTCATCTCCCGCTGCCATCACCATCTCCATGGGGTCGGGCGTGAAAATCACCCGTCTGTGTATCCAGCAGGGCATGATAAGCCAAGTACTGCACGTGTTCCTCCACAACATGCTTCTAAAATTTCCCTGCACTGTATGAAATCATCAGAGAAGAGTCTGGCGTATTCACGAGCTGCTACCCCCCAAACAACTGGTGCTTCCAAGGGTGGGCTCTGAACAGAATCAGTCTCCTTCCCCCTCTGGCAGCTGACAATATGGTCCTTTCTTACAGAGAACAGGCCGTGGGGAGAGTGAATAAGGGGTCGTGTCCACCAGCACTTGGCTCATCAGGTGGATGTACACGTCGCTGTACACTTTGAACACCAGGTGGCGCCAAACTATGGACGTAAATGTCACTGAAGCGGTTTTTAAAACATGTAAATAATTGATCATTTTTATGGTCAAACTGCGGCTCTCCAGCTGTTGTATAACTACAACTCCCACCATGCCCTGCTGTAGGCTGATAGCTGTAGCCAGACTGGGTATGCTGAGAGTTGTAGTTTTGCCACAGCTGGAGATCCGCAGTGTGCCCATACCTGATCTAGAGAATCAGTGTCATATTTACCGGCAGGACAACCCTCTGTCGGGCATCTTCCTTTAAACTTTTGGGGGCAATTTTTTTTTATTATTATTATTATTGTATTGTACTCATTTTGAGCTAAAAATCATTTTTTCAATTGGTCTTTTTTTTGCCTTTGCTATTTTAAAGGCTATGGACACCTTCGGGAGATTTTTTTTTTTATGATTGCATTTTACTCATTTTGGGCTAAACAATTTTTCCAGTGGTCTTCATTAAAATGTTCAGCCCTTTCTTAGGTACAGGGGTTTAAAATCAGTCTGTTGGCAAGCCATCCCTTGCTGTTTAATCCCGTCATCTGATGTCTTATGTGTAGCTCTTATCTCCTGACCTCATAAACACTTATTATAGTTCAATTCTTAATAAACTGCTAAGACTCTGGCTTAAATAAGTGTTTATAAGGTCAGGAGATCAGACAAAAGAGCTACACATGAGCTGTCAGATGACTGGATTTAAAGAAAACAAACTGACGGCTTGCAAACAGACTGATTTTTAACCCCTTTAAGTCAGAAACAGTTGAACGTTTTAATAAAGACAATTTGGAAAAATTATTTTAGCCCAAAATGAGTAAAATTCTATAAAAAATAAAAAAAATGCCCCTCAAAGGTGTACGTAGCCTTTAACCTCTTAAAGGGGTTGTCCAGAATTTTACTGAATATTTGATTGCTGGTGGTCCCACACCCCTCGCCGATCTGTTTTTGTGCAGTAGCTCCAGAACGACAGCTCTGTCCAGTCCACTACACAATAGATGGAGCTGTAGTTCTGGAGCTACTGCACAATAACAGATCGGTGGGGGTGGGGGATATCGGACCACCACCAATCAGATATTGATAGCCTATCCTCAATAAAATCCTGGACAACCCCTTTAAGGAAATCATCCTTAAAAGGATTTTCCCTCCAATCCCAATGGTCACCTGTCCACACCTCCCTCCGTAATGCTCATTCACCGAAACGTGTCTCAGCTCCATAATTTATTTTATATCCTTTTCAATGACAGTCCAGTCATCCAGAATATCTGATAATGCGGCAGCCATTACTACCGGAGTACAGGGTGCACTGCTCGCTCCATCACTTCTCACAAGACACGGCCTGAGGGCTGACAGGTCATCTGTCAGGAGCGACTCAGGGAATTCAGTTTGCCTAGGGGCGGACTGGGAACATAAAGTGGCCCTGGAAAAAAAAATATCTAAAAGTGGCCCCATGTTGTTGGTGGGTCCTAACTAACAGAAGGCGGGGCAAGCAATACTGTAGTGCAGCACAAAATACCGCCCCAGCAGAACCAGACACCATAGTGCAGCACAAAATACTACCTCAACAGAACCAGATACCACAGTGCAGGCCAAAATACTGCCCCAGCAGAACCAGATACCACAGTGCAGACCAAAATACTGACCCAGCAGAACCAGATATCACAGTGCAGACCAAAATACTGCCCCAGCAGAACCAGATATCACAGTGCAGACCAAAATACTGCCCCAGCAGAACCAGATACCACAGTACAGGCCAAAATACTGCCCCAGCAGACCCAGATACCACAGTGCAGGCCAAAATACTGCCCCAGCAGACCCAGATACCACAGTGCAGGCCAAAATACTGCCCCAGCAGACCCAGATACCATAGTGCAGGCCAAAATACTGCCCCAGCAGAACCAGATACCATAGTGCAGGCCAAAATACCGCCCCAGCAAAACCAGATACCACAGTGCAGGCTAAAATACCGCCCCAGGAGAACCAGATACCATAGTGCAGGCCAAAATACCGCCCCAGCAGAACCGGATACCATAGTGCAGGCCAAAATACCGCCCCAGCAGAACCGGATACCACAGTGCAGGCCAAAATACCGCCCCAGCAGAACCGGATACCACAGTGCAGGCCAAAATACCACCCCAGCAAAACCAGATACCACAGTGCAGGCCAAAATACCGCCCCAGCAGAACCAGATACCATAGTGCAGCACAAAATACTGCCCCAGCAGAACCAGACACCACAGTGCAGCACAAAATACCGCCTCAACAGAACCAGACACCACAGTACAGCCCAAAATATCACCCCAGCAGAACCAGATACCACAGTGCAGCACAAATACCGCCCCAGCAGAACCAGATACCACAGTGCAGCACAAAATACTGCCATCCAAACCACAATATGAAACTGTATCATGGTCCTGAGGACGGCAATACAACTGAATTCAGGAGGGCAATTTCGTCTGCCCACCGGGTGCATAAGTGACTGATAATCCTACATTATTAATGCTCAGATCTTTATGTACCCGGATGGTGGCCATGAGGAGGGCTCAGGCATCGGCCCACCAGGAAGTTTCCCTGTAGGGTCTATGGCCAGTCTGCTCCTGACGTTGCCTGTTTAAAGCTGGACACACCGCGTTCCGATATCCTACCACCCGCTCTGTCACACTCACAGGGTCCTGGAAGCTGAGGGCCCTCTGGAGAACCGAGGGTCACTACCAGTAACCGCTGGATCTCCAGTGGGAGGACACTGCCAAACAACTCCCCATATCTCAGCTTCCTGGACCGGGGAGTGGCGGTGTGCAGTCATACTGGAACGTCCCAATGGTTTATTGGATCATATAGACGTCATAGAGGTGGTTCCCAACTGGGGGACCCCCGACCATCTATTAGGAAGAACTGCTACAACCAGCGGCCCCCACTTGGTAAGCAGCAACTACCCCAGCAACACGGTGGGAACATCAGCGGCCGGCCCCCCATTGACCAGGTCTAATATAAAATATACATATAATATAAATACATACAACTCACGTACAGATGAGCCGTGATGACCAGAAATGGAGCAGGGTGTTGGTAAAAACCCCAAGTGTGAAACAAGATAACGCGCAGGGCACGCCCATCGACGCCTTGTGACCCGCTGATAACCACTGCACATCCTCCGATAACAAAGTAAAACTGATGTGAAGGATGATGGCGAGACAGCGCATGGGGGTCAGGGGGTCTAATACCCCGGGGCCAGCACTTATGTGTCCACTGCTTTCCTTCTGGATCTGAGCCCGGCTTCAGCAAAGGGTTTAATGGATGAACATTACCCATAAAGGGTCCATAATACAACAGCGGGTGTCACCCAACAGAGCGGAATAGGCACACAGGAGGACTGCATTAAAAGGGTGAGGGGTGATGGGGTGTCCTGCATTCAATGGGTGGGAGATGACGGGGTGTCCTGCATTCAATGGGTGGGAGATGACGGGGTGTCCTGCATTCAATGGGTGGGAGATGACGGGGTGTCCTGCATTCAGGGAGTGGGAGATGACGGGGTGTCCTGCATTCAGGGGGTGGGAGATGACGGGGTGTCCTGCATTCAGGGGGTGGGAGATGACGGGGTGTCCTGCATTCAGGGGGTGGGAGATGACGGGGTGTCCTGCATTCAGGGGGTGGGAGATGGCGGGGTGTCCTGCATTCAGGGGGTGGGAGATGGCGGGGTGTCCTGCATTCAGGGGTGGGAGATGGCGGGGTGTCCTGCATTCAGGGGTGGGAGATGGCGGGGTGTCCTGCATTCAGGGGTGGGAGATGGCGGGGTGTCCTGCATTCAGGGGTGGGAGATGGCGGGGTGTCCTGCATTCAGGGGGTGGGAGATGGCGGGGTGTCCTGCATTCAGGGGGTGGGAGATGGCGGGGTGTCCTGCATTCAGGGGGTGGGAGATGGCGGGGTGTCCTGCATTCAGGGGGTGGGAGATGACGGTGTGTCCTGCATTCGGGGGGTGGGAGATGACGGGTGTCCTCCATTCAATGGGTGGGAGATGACGGGGTGTCCTCCATTCAATGGGTGGGAGATGACGGGGTGTCCTCCATTCAATGGGTGGGAGATGACGGGGTGTCCTCCATTCAATGGGTGGGAGATGACGGGGTGTCCTCCATTCAATGGGTGGGAGATGACGGGGTGTCCTCCATTCAATGGGTGGGAGATGACGGGGTGTCCTCCATTCAATGGGTGGGAGATGACGGGGTGTCCTCCATTCAATGGGTGGGAGATGACGGGGTGTCCTCCATTCAATGGGTGGGAGATGACGGGGTGTCCTGCATTCAATGGGTGGGAGATGACGGGGTGTCCTCCATTCAATGGGTGGGAGATGACGGGGTGTCCTGCATTCAGGGGGTGGGAGATGACAGGGTGTCCTGCATTCAATGGGTGGGAGATGATGGGGTGTCCTGCATTCAATGGGTGGGAGATGACAGGGTGTCCTGCATTCAATGGGTGGGAGATGACGGGGTGTCCTGCATTCAATGGGTGGGAGATGACGGGGTGTCCTGCATTCAATGGGTGGGAGATGACGGGGTGTCCTGCATTCAGGGGGTGGGAGATGATGGGGTGTCCTACATTCAATGGGTGGGAGATGATGGGGTGTCCTGCATTCAGGGGGTGGGAGATGACGGGTGTCCTCCATTCAATGGGTGGGAGATGACGAGGTGTCCTGCATTTAGGAGGTGTGAGACGATGGCGGATAGGGGTCCCGCATTCGGAGGCTGTGAGATGATGGGGGTCCTCCATTCGGAGGCTGTGAGATGAAGGGGTGTTCTGCATTCAGGGGGTGTGAGATGATGGGGCTCCTCCATTCAGGGGGTGTAAGATGATGGGGCTCCTCCATTCAGGGGGTGTAAGATGATGGGGCTCCTCCATTCAGGGGGTGTGAGATTAATGGGGGTCCTCTACTCAGGGGGTGTGAGATGATGGGGCTCCTCCATTCAGAGGGTGTGAGATAATGGGGATCCTCCATTCAGAGGGTGCGAGATGATGGGGCTCCTCCATTCAGGGGGTGTGAGATGATGGGACTCCTCCATTCAGGAGAGTATAAGGTGAAGTCACAGTCACCACTATAACCCGGGATGAGCTCCGCTGACATCTGCACTGATAAATGACCCATCCAGCAGTAACGTGATCCTCATATGTCACATACCTTGAGGACTCCCAGGACCGGTCCGATCGCTGCCGGTTCCTTCTCACCCGGTTTCCTTCCTCTGCTCTATTTCCGGGTCCCCGCAGCTCAGCAGCTCCACCCGCTGGCCGAATGACGCAAGCGCCGCCCTGTGCGCACTGCGAACTACAAATCCCGGCGGCCACCGCGCTGAGGTTCTACCGCACTGGGACCCTCGGGCGGCTGCAGAGAGAGATGTCCGCTCCATCTGCCCGAGCAGCCTGACAGCTCGGCCTCTATGAGTTCATTTAACACATTTTATGTTCATTTATCTATGTAGTGAAAGACTCCATTCAGCTATTTCTTAGTTGTATCAGTTCCCTGGAAAGCTGGGTGAGATCCAATATGGCCGCCTTTACAGTAGTCACCCAGCTTCCCTACACTTCAGAATCCAATTGGCTGTCACTACATAGAATAAACCACAGCAACCAACACTGCAAAAGGGAAAGCTGCAATCTGGTTGCTAGGGGTAACGGCACCAGGTTTTATACAACTTGAAATTTAAAGGGGATGTCCAGGCATACTCTCCACCCCTTCTGTCATTGGGTGAGTGCTGTGCCAATGTCGGGTGGTATGGTTTCTGAGGCAACCGCCTTAAACCTCATTCACACGTCAGTGTTCCACAGACGTGTACTGTACGTGTTCTCCACGTACGGATGCCATCCGTGTTTCACAGATCACTTGGAAGAGATGCTTTAAAAATTATTTTTCAGCTTATTACGGCTCCCTGCACCCATTCTGGGAGGTATGCGGCAGCTATATGGCGGTGAGATCTAAAGGTAGGTCAAAGGGGGTCAAAATTTGAGGACGTCACAGATTTTACCTTTGTGCGTTGCCAAAAGGGATATCCATGGTGGAAATCTGCGTATTTCAGTGCCCTAGGTGGATGTCCCCCACCATTTTTGGAAGATGTTCCATATATGGTCCCATGCATGAGCTCAGAGTGGGCGGAGCATGACACAAGGACCATCAAAGATACAACCGGTGTCATGCTCCGCCCCCTTGGTTATTACATCCACTGCTAATATAAATTATCAGTCTCCAAGGATTTTCGTGACTATATGAGGCCCTGTTACTTTCGTCCACGTCGCAGGATCAGTCCCCCGTGTGGCCTAACCCTAAGGGCTCATGCACACAAGCATATTTTGTTTCCGTGTCCGTTCGTTTTTTTTTGCGGAACCATTCACTTCAATGGGGCCGCAAAAAACAAACAAACGGAAATTACTCCACATTCCGTTTTTTCCGTTCCGCCAAAAAATAGAACATGTCCTATTATTGTCTGCATTATGTACAAGGATAGGACTGTTCTATTAGGGACCAGCTGTTCCCTTCAAATGCACACCGACATCATCCGTATTTTTTGCGCATCCGTGTTTTTTCCAGACTGCAAAATGGTCGTGTGCATGAGCCCTAAAAGCGCGCTATGCTGTAGGCAGAGGACCTTTATACAGGTCACACAGCGCTGTGGCGACTCTCCATCTTCTCCTAAATTATAGTAGAGGCGCATTATTCCGTATAATACACACCACAGCTGCTGCAGAACCTCTTTTTTATTTTATTTTTATTAATTTATTAATCAACTGCTGATTTCATTCATATATAGGTAAGTGAAATATTTCTGAAGATAAAGGCATCACCAGGGCTGGGATTTATTTCTCTTCTTCTCACCAGTCGGCCTGAAATGTCTGACACCAGAGAGCAATAGACGGCATTCAACGGCAAAGTAAGTGGACCTTCCCTTAAAGTTATAGTAGCTGTATGGGATTAGGGTTGCTTGATTCCAAAAAATGGCGCCACACCTGCCCACAGGTTGTGTGCTGTATTGCACGCCAGCCCCATTCACTTCAATAGAGCTGAGCTGCAATACCAGATACAACCATGGACAGGGGTGGCGCTGTTGGGAAAGCAGCCATGCATTTTTTTTCTGAAAAAAACCCTTTAAACATGTGTTTTCCCCACTCGTCAGAAAATGTGCTTGGGAAAACACCTTTATAGAGCACTTCCTGTTGGTTTTCCCAGGAATTTTATACCAATTGGTTATCAATACCTGATTAGTGGGGGTCCAGCTCCTGGTACCTCTGCTGATCAGCTGTTTGAAGAGTGGGCACAGCGCCACCCTTGGTATAGTGGCTGTGTTTGGTATTGCAGCTCAGCCCCATTCACTTGAATGGGACGAAGCTGCACCTAGGTCATGTGACCGATGAACGTGGCGTCACTGGGCCTAGGACAGTGATGGGCAAACTGCGGCTCTCCAGCTGTTGCAAAACTACAACTCCCAGCATGCAAAGACTGCTTACAGCTATCAGTCTACAGCAGGGCATGGTGGGAATTGTAGTTTTTCAACAGCTGGAGAGCCGCAGTTTGCCCATCCCTGTCCTAGGAGAAGCACAGCCTCTTCAAACCGAGTGCCGGGAGTTGGACCCCCACTGATCAGATATCGATGACCATCAATATCAAAATTCCAGACAACCCCTTCAAAATCTACACGTGACTGGGACAGAACTGCAATACCCGGGGGTGCACCTAGCCTTTCTGCTGCCTGAGGCGAAAACTGACCCCCCCCCCCCCACCCCAATTTCTTAACCTAACCCCTGTGCGACAATGAAAGTGCTCATTGCCAATGGCCCTTCTGCTGCCCCCCTCTTGCCGCCTCACCTGGCCTCATTGGTGGTGCATCCCTGGCAATACCAGGCACAAGCCGCAAGAGTGGCGCGGTTATTAAGGGCTGCCAGATGCAAGTTGGAATCTTTTCCATGAAGATAAGCGGCATCAGACATTGACTGCCGCTTATCTCCACTCCAGAAAATAAAAAATAATTTTACCCTGTCTATGGCTGTCTTTATTGGCATCCGCTGATGTGTTAAAAACCAAGCACACGGGGAAAGTTACTGCAATCAAACAGTTTATTTCCTCACCAGAAATTTCTGAAAATACACAAAGATAAAGCAAATGATCCCAGAATTAAATTAATAAACGATTCTTTTTACACGTAAAATGTACGTTCATGCTCCATAGCGCCCTCTGTCTGCTCGGCTGCATAGCGCAGCGTACGACTGTCATCGGCCCGTCACGCATGAAGCCAGCCATGTCACCAAAGCCGTGGAACCTGGATGTGCGGTCGAATTTCTAGATGAACGGATGCGATTTCCTCCGGGTACCTGGAGTGGATTTTTATAGATCTGGTAATAGGGAGTGGATTTAAGGAGGAGGGGGGGGGGGAAAGGTCATTCGTCGTGACGCCCCTGGAAAGGGGGTGGCAGCTGTACAGTCAGTGGGTCCTTGTATGTAGTGTGTCCCCATAGGCAAAGCAACGTTAACAACCAGTGGTGAAGACAAAAGCAGCAGCGCCCTCTTGTGTCAGGATGGGGGGAGTAAAGCGCTGTGGGGTGAACTAGCACCAGGAAGAGGGCCCCCTTAAGCAGTATGTTTCGGAAACCCTCATCCTTATATGTATTCCCTTGCTATGAAAGCCTACGTGACAGAACTGCAACTCAATGTGCACCTAAAATATGACCATAAGAATTAGAAAAAAAGGGTAGGGGGTACAGACCACAAAATGTAGGCAGAGTCCTAAAAGGTAGGCGGAGTAGTCCCAACATTTACTGAAGTCACTCCCCCACTCCCTTAATTCAGCAACAGCAGGAATATCCCATAGCTCCCTAACCGTCGTCTCTTTGTAACTCATGGCATGAATTGGTCTTCAACAAAATGGCCGCCGTAGCGGAGACCAGTTTGTAGGTCTACTCTCTTAGAATAAAACAAAACTAGTCTGCCCGGGGATTGTATTGCTATGCCCTTGGCCACGACATTTTCATATCCAGTGTCTCGACAGGAAAAGCGTCATCCCGGAGGATCCCGTCCATATACCTGTATATTTACAGCTCTCTCTATATATATAGAATTTTTTTTTATCTACTTATGTACATCCACATATAGAAACTTTCTTCAAAAGGGTCTAGAAATGTGATTTGTCTGCATATAAAAAAAAAAAAAAAAAAAAAAGAGGCGAAAGCGAGAGAATAAGCCGCACTAGCTCGTTAGGAGTCATTTATATTCCCCCCCCGTGTCAAAACAGGCTGGTCAGGCGTCAGATGCACCACCATGAAGTCAAATAGTGGGGGTTCACAGTAGAAGCCTGCGTGATCTGGTACACTCCCTATAGGCATGTACCTGTTGGAATGACATGGATTTTGTGCAAATAATATGCATACTGGGGGGAGGGGGCAGTTCTGGTATAGTCCAATAGAGCAGGCACAGGCCATTATTCCAGAATGCGCTCCTTTGCTGGGAGTGCACGCTGGGGTAGGGGACCAGGGAGCTGCAACTTTCTTACCTCCACGTGTTAAAATGAATAAGAAACTTGTCCAATTATTACTGTTCGACGCCCCCCTCCCCCCAACCATGCCGATTTTACATAATGATCCCATGTGCACCTAAACGACGCCTATATACATCTGTGCACGGAGGCAACGCTATATACACATTTCCTCAAACAACCGCCTTTAAGTCCATGGTCCAGGAATCCACGCTGGCCATCTCACAAGCCCACGACGGTGGACAGCTGTGCATTGTCTTAAGGTGATGTGTGAGCAGTGAGCGGGGTCTTCGAGGTGAAGGAGAATTCGAGATGTAGCAGGTTGGGCCATGATGTCCGGCGTGTGCACCGCTCAGTCCCACAGTCTCTTTGTGCATTCCGTGAGACACGACGACTTTCTGCCGCAAGACAGCTTTTGCCATGGAAGCCCGGGGAGGTTCGCACGCCAGAGCTGATCGGCCCGAGGGCCCAGCGGTCAAGGTCGTACCTGCCTCCTCTGCTTTCTGGATCACGGGCAGGGCGGCTTCTACTTGTGGGCTGACCTGTGAGGGTTAATGTAACCTGCAATAAACAGAAAACGTAACTTTTAGGAAAGTTTCCTGGCGGTTCTGGTTCTCCTTATGGAGATCCAGTTGGTGTAGGGAGTTGTACAGGCAATGCTCCCTGGGAAAAAAAATATGCAAATGAGGTAGCCTGTAACTCAATGTCTGACCCATCAGAGCGCCTCAGAACATGACTACTCCCAAAGATGAGGCCACATACAATATAGTAATCACATCTAAAAACCATCGTTTTGAGTACACAGCCCCTATGCAGATCTATTTGTCTCCAAGGCAACAGACTAGAAACAAACTCAGTGTAGCCTGTTCCCTGCAGTAATATTCCCCACACATTGTTAAGTTTGGGGGGCGTTCACACAACTGCATTTGCGGATCGGAAGCCGACCCATTTATTTCAATGGGGCCACAAAGATGCGAACAGCACACCGTGTGCTGTCCGCATCCGTACTTCCGTTTTGCAGCCCCATAAAAAATTTCAAAAAATTAAATAAAAAACCATCACCTATAATTGTCCATTTTGCAGATGAGAATAGGCTTTTCTACATTTGTAACAAAGGGCGGGACGTGCTGATCCGTAAAATGTGGGACGCACGCGGCTTGAGGATTCGCAATCTGCAGACCTCAAAATGGTCGTGTGAATGCCCCCTACAAGAAGGTGACAGATAAAAGGCATTAGGATCAGACTACACAGGGTTTATATCTGGTCTGTTACCACGGAGACACACAGACCTGTATGGCGGCTGTAAACACAAGACGACAGAAGATATTTTTAATCAAGACTATTTGTAAAATTGCTTAATTTTTCATGCATTACACTGCGTTTGCGGCTTTAACAGCACTTGTGCAAAAATCATTGCGCAAGTGGCGTTTGTGCTCCACCCTGGCCATTTTCCCGAAAAGATCGCATGGCAAGTGCTGGGAGGGGCAGTGCCAGCGACCCCGGCATAAAAGACAACTGAAATCTACGCCAGCTAGGTTCTGGCGTAGATTACAGTTTAGGCGCGCACACTGCTGGAGTGGCGCCTAACCTATGATGAGACGTGAGCAAGCAGCACACGTGGAGACCATAGACCAGTGTAAAACGATACATTTCCCCCTAGTTTGTAATGGTAGATTTGAGTTTGGAGCTCGCTGGGAGACTTTATTAATTACTTGGGAGGAACCACACCACAGGACCATATTATAAGACGAGCCTTTCATGTTTGCCCACCCTCGAAACTCACTTCACTTCCAATATGGCTGGGTTGGTCTCCATAATTGCCACGATGATCCGGTCAATATAATCCTGTAAGCGAAGGTTGATTTCCTCCTGCTTCTGAATAGCCTCCATCAGCTGCAAAGAGAGAGAAGGCAATAAGACCACCGTGGCTCTAGGCATCTGTGTGTGGTCTACGGAGAAAAGCCCCCAGGGGGGATATATAATCCCAGGTCAGGCCAGGGTAAACTACACATGCATTGTGTGCGAATCACATGAATGGATATCTTGGGGCTCATGCACACAAACGTATTTTCTTTCTGTGTCCACTCCGTTTTTTTTTTTTTTGCTGACCGTATGCGGAACCAATCATTTCAATGGGTCCGCAAAAAAAAAAAAAAAAAAAGGGAAGTTACTTCGTGTGTATTCCGTTTTGCAAAAAATAGAACATGTCCTATTATTGTCCGCAAAATATGGAATGTACACGGACGTCATCCGTATTTTTTGGCGGACCTGTGTTTTGCGGACTGCAAAACACATACGGCCATGTGCATGAGCCCTTATGAAGGAAGCATGTGGCTAATGCAATGACTCCTTTTCATACCTCATCTCTAGAAACACTGCTGATTTCAGCGGCCAGCGAGTCGGAGAAGGTGGTGGAGAACAGGTTCTTGGCTCCCTGGATGCTGAGGTTAATGATCTGGCCGTTCAGTTCTTCATTCTGTTCCTTGAGAAGCCGTTGCTCCTGCAAAGAGTCATATATTGGAATTGTCATCTATAAAAATATAGACCCTCAGACAATACACATTTATCTAGATCTATCCGTCTGTCTGTCCTGGTCTCTCCGTCCATCCGCTCCTGTGGGTCCCTGCCTCTCTGTCCAACCCCGCTGGTCTATCCTTGCTTCTCCGTCCCTGTCTCTCCGTCCATCCGCTCCTGTGGGTCCCCGTCTCTCCGTCCAACCCCGCTGGTCTATCCTTGCTTCTCCGTCCATCCGCTCCTGTGGGTCCCTGCCTCTCCGTCCAAGCCCGCTGGTCTATTATTGCTTCTCCGTCCCTGTCTCTCCGTCCATCCGCTCCTGTGGGTCCCTGCCTCTCTGTCCAACACCGCTGGTCTATCCTTGCTTCTCCATCCCGTCTCTCCGTCTATCCGCTCCTGTGGGTCCCTGCCTCTCTGTCCTACCCCGCTGGTCTATCCTTGATTCTCCATCCCGTCTCTCCGTCCATCCGCTCCTGTGGGTCCCCGTCTCTCCGTCCAACCCCGCTGGTCTATCCTGCTTCTCCGTCCATCCGATCCTGTGGGTCCCTGCCTCTCCGTCCAACCCCGCCGGTCTATCCTTGCTTCTCCGTCCCTGTCTCTCCGTCCATCCGCTCCTGTGGGTCCCTGCCTCTCTGTCCAACCCCGCTGGTCTATCCTTGCTTCTCCGTCCATCCGATCCTGTGGGTCCCTGCCTCTCCGTCCAACCCCGCCGGTCTATCCTTGCTTCTCCGTCCCTGTCTCTCTGTCCATCCGCTCCTGTGGGTCCCTGCCTCTCTGTCCAACCCCGCTGGTCTATCCTTGCTTCTCCGTCCATCCGCTCCTGTGGGTCCCCGTCTCTCCGCCCAACCCCGCTGGTCTATCATTGCTTCTCCGTCCATCCGCTCCTGTGGGTCCCTGCCTCTCTGTCCAACCCCGCTGGTCTATCCTTGCTTCTCCGTCCCGTCTCTTCGTCCATCCGCTCCTGTGGGTCCCTGCCTCTCCGTCCAACCCCGCTGGTCTATCCTTGCTTCTCCATCCCTGTCTCTCCGTCCATCCGCTCCTGTGGGTCCCCGTCTCTCCGTCCAACCCCGCTGGTCTATCCTTGCTTCTCCGTCCCTGTCTCTCCGTCGTCCTCCGTCTCATGAAGTAATAGCAGTACCTGTTTGAGCCTCCGGACTTCATGCTCCAGCTCAGCCTCCCTTGTGCGGCTGTTGTACTCCTGCAGGGCGGCGCTATTTCCCAGTCCCATTCGCTGTTCCATTTCGAGGCGCAATAGCTGTGTCTGCTCTAGTTCCCGCCGGAGCTCCTCTATTACCTGTCGTTACAAGAAGAGGAGGAGGATATAAGGTTAGCCTTACCCAGTGCTGCATAATATGAACACCACCACACTCTTTCAGCCTGATTGGGCAGATAACACGGAAAATGTTTGCTCTTTTTGCTTACCCTGTGGATAAGCGGCATCAGATGAGTCTTATTGCCGCTTATCCCCATACAATATTGCCAGGCTGAATGGGTAAAAGTGGCCTGAGAATTCCGATTTTGCATGTTTCAGCATCTCAGGAAATAAGTGGAAAGTCAGACAGGGATCACTCGGGGACACTGGCACGCAGCATGGTCACTCGTACCTCTTGGCAGCGCTCCTTCTCGAGCTGCTGTTTATGCATCTCGTTGCTCAGCTTCCCTCCCATCTTGTTGTTCTGCTCCTGGTGATCCTTAAGCTGACGCTGCAGTTCTTCCATTTCATCCAACAGTTTGTATTTCTCCTGCAGAGACAATAAGTAAGGGTTTGTCCGTGAACACCCTGGCATGCCGTTATTTTCATCGAGGCCTTTGTACAAGTATAATACTGCCCTGCTTGCAGTCAGGGAATTGAAACCTCCAAGTTTCCATCCAGTGGTGTCACTGGCAGGAAACGGATTAGACGTGGCTCACCTCTTCCAGTCTCTGTGTGGTGGCCCTTGCACTGGGCAGCTGGGAGCGGAGCTCTGTGTTTTCACTCTCCAGTTCTTGAACCCTGCAGAACAAGAAAGATCATTAGTATGCTGAGGAACTGAAGATCTGGCTACAACCAAGGGAACATCCCAACAATGTCAAAACCACACAGACATCCCGCCGCATACGTTAAATAGACTCATAGGCCCCCATTGTACTGACGGACAACAAAAAAGTGCTCTTTTGGCCTCTGTTAGGAAAGGTCTGATTTTTTACTGCAAGGAGTCATTCAGTAAAAAAAACAACAACAAAAAAAAAAACGTATACCGCACAGTAGCATGGTGGTCAATCAATGGCATCCATTAAACACATGCAGGCCTTTGCGTCTGGTGCAGTGTTGTCATGGAGGCCTTGTGTGGATCCAAATACATCAATATCTACTTCCTAACCAGAACCTGCAACCGTACAAGTTACCCATGACGGCATTACACCTGACACATGCATGCGTCAGTTTTTGTCCGACCGCCTTTCGGCACGTTTGCCGTGCTGTGGCCGGACCTCTGGCCCGTCCCCATTATAGTGAATGGCGCCGGAGCATACTTCTGGCGGCACACATGGGCTAGCGTTAGTACGGATCTGGCAGACTGTTCCCCTGTTGGAACAGCCTGCCGGACCCTGCTAACGCTAATGTGAAAGTAGCCTTAGTCAATGGGCGCCAGATACGTTTTTTTTTCCAGTAATAAAAATAAACAATCAGGCACCATTGACTTACATGCCTGATCAGGTTTGTTCAGTTTTGCAAACCGGACACAAAAACGCTGCCTGCAGCGGTCGCAACTGAACTGATGCATCCTGATCAGTTCTTCCCCCATTGATAACGAATGGGGACAAAACTGATCCTTTTAATTTAGATTTTGAGATCCTCTGCCGGATCTCAAAACCGGAATTAAAACCGCAGATGTGAAAGTAGCCTAAGTAGTGCAGTATCGGGCTTTGGGCCTGTAAATACGATTGTTAAGCTGTTAGCAGACCGCATAGTGACATACAGAGTAAACATGGCTGGTAATATGTCTGAAATATTACAAAGAGAAGGCGGAAACATTTTATTACGTCCCTGTCTTCTCTATGACTGTATACACAATAAGCGCAGTGCCGCTTCCTGCTCCTAGTGATCATGTGATCGCCAGGGCCCGGGAGGTTGCAGTTTTTAGCCCTGCCCTTAGCTACCGTAGCCCATATGTCTCCTATATCAAAATGACCATAATGGGCAGGGTGGGAAGAAAAAAAAAAAGGAAACAAAATGTGAAAAACTGACTAGTTTCCTTCCTTTTAAGCATTTTCCTGAGTAAAAAAAAAAAGAAGGTGTGATAAAAAAAAAATCTGTGATAAAAAAAAGTTATAGCTACAAAAAAAAAGAAAAAAGTTCAGTCTTAAAGGGGTTGTCTCATTGCTAGGATATGACCCCTTTGTCTGGGGGCATATATGGGGGCACTGGGCAGCTGGGACCCGCACCTATATCGCGAAAGGAGCCCTGCAAAGTGGTGGCTGGAGGACTTCGGTCCGGCCACCACCAAGCGCTCTTCCCATAGAAGGGAGCACACCGCACATGACCGGCCACCGCTCCCATTCATTTCTATGGGCCCACTGGCTCGGCTATTTTTGGCGGCCCCAAAGAAAATGAATGGAGGGCAGCTGCGCATGCGCAGTGTGCTCTTCACCACTTTCTGGGCTCCGTTCTCGATATAGGTGTGGGTCCCAGCGGTGGGAGCCACACCTATCAGACAATAGGGGAATATCCTAGCGACATGCCCCCATTATCTGAGATGAGACAACCCCTTTAAAAGGGGTTGTCCACGTTTAACTACTGATGATAGGTCATCAATCTCAGTGCGGTGGGGGTCTGACTCCTGCTCTGTATACCTTCTCGCCGCAGCACTTGCAGTGGTGAGCAGGTGTAATTACAAGTATGGCGTCCTCATTCACTTCTAAGGGAGGGCTCCTTCCTATGCAGTTGAACAGACAGAGCCATCCCATAGAGGTGAATGAGGACGCCATACTTGTAATTACACCTGCTCACCACTGCAAGTGCTGTGGCGAGTAGCTAAACGGCAGAGCAGGCAGTGCTTATATCAGCGCTGCCTTCTCTTCAAACTGCTGATCAGCAGGGGGCCCAGGAGTCATACTGATGACCTATCCTGAGGATAGGTCATTAATAATAAAAAGCAGACAACCCCTTTAAAGTAAAATATAACTAGAAAATATATTTTAAAAAAAAAAACACAACTACATAACTTCCACAGGCTGTAGCTCAGCTCATTTCACTTCTATGGAGCAGAGCTGCAATACCAAACACAAACTATGGACCGGTGTGGCGCTATTTCTGAACGAAAGCCGCCATGTTTTCTAACCATGTACAACCCTTTAAATTCTTTCTTTGCCACTTCATTATCAGAACTTCTTATGACCACCTTATCCTATGATCTGGACCAACCGAAAGCTGTTTGGTGCAAATTTTTGGCTGCCGCGTTCCTTTTTTTTTTTTTTACCTGGCCTTTAAACTGCTCAACTGAAAGCTTCGGTCACGTTCCATCTTTCGAAGCTCGTCCCTGTGTTTCCGCGTCTCCTCGCTCTGCACCTCGTCTGATAGTAATTCCTGATCTTTCAGCTGCTCCTCAAGAGCGTGCGCTCTGCTCAGGGGAAGAAGGGAGTCAAATGAGAAACGGCGGGTCAAGAATGCAGCATGGCCGATCACAGGAGGCAATGTCCGGTAGGAAGCTCACCTGTGTAACAGCTGCAGGTTCTCCTGTCGGAGGCGGTTCTGCTGTTCCGTCGTCATCGCGGCGTCTCTCTCGAGTTCGCTCACCCGCTGTTCCAGGTAGAGGACCTGTGGGTGACAATGTGATGCAAAGGGTGAAGGCAGCTCCAAAAATGGCCTCTCCCAAGGGAATGAAGCCTGGCACACTCCGAGCAAAGGTCAGTGAGCTTTCACAAAGGTTTTACTTGGTGGGGGTCTGAGTGCTGAGACCCCCTACCGATCGATAGAACGAGGAGAGAGAATCGCTTACATATTGCGCACTCCACCTCGCTGCAGGAGACAGACTCAGTAGAAAGTCTATGGGCCCATCTTCTGCAGCGAGGAGAGAGCGCACGATATGCAAGTGCTTCTCTCTCCTCTTTCTAGCGATCGTTAGGGGTCTCAGCACTCGGACCCCCAATGATCAGAAGCTACTTTGACATATCAAAACTTTAGTGAAGGCTCGGTGACCCCTTAAAGGAGTATTTGCATCTCAAAAAAGGGAAGCATATCAGTCCTTTACGACCGGTAAGAATCCGGCCTCCTAAGAATAAAGGGGGCTCAGGACAGATTCAGAGCCGCTGTGCAGTGGAAGACACTGAAGGGACCGCCACAATCTCTTCTTTCTCCGGATGGGTTGCGGTCCTAGAGGTCATACCCGCCCCACTGGACATAAAATTACAGCCTGTCCTAATGATACGCCATCACTTTAAGACAGTCCTCCAATGGTCGCACTACCTTGTCTGTCAGATCGGTGTCATCGAACGCCATGTTGGTGAGCGGCTGCTCTCCTTGATCTTCTAGGAATCCACTGTGATGAAGCCTCCTAGAGACAGAAGACATGGCTATAGCAGCTCTACCGTACGGCGATAACGCACATCCTGCTCTGTGTTTGCGGTGCCTTATCTACGACCAGCTGCAGTGTTGTAAAATATTCCTCTTCTGGGACGCCACTCGCTTATCGGCACAATTCCCCTATGCCACAAGCTCCAGAGCATTACGCCACTTACCCCCTCATAACTAGCTAGCAGACCAATATCTATAACCCTTTTGCGGCAGCATGCAGCATTAACCTACATCTATAAACATATCGCACTGACATGCAACTTTAACATTAACCTATAACCTTATTGCGCTGACATGCAACTTTGACATTAACGTATAACTTTATTGCGCTGGCATGCAACTTTAACATTTACCCGCATCTATAACCTTATCGCGCTGACATGCAACTTTAACCTATATCTATAACCTTATTGCACTGGCACGCAGCTTAACCTATATCTATGACCTTATTGTGCTGGCATGCAACTTTATCCTATATCTATAACCTTATTGCACTGGCATGCAACTTTATCCTATATCTATAACCTTATTGCACTGGCATGCAACTTTAACATTAACCTATAAGCTTATTGCACTGGCATGCAACTTTAACATTAACCTATAAGCTTATTGCGCTGGCATGCAGCTTTGACATTAACCTATAACCTTATTGCGCTGGCATGCAACTTTAACCCGCTTCTATAACCTTATTGCGCTGACATGCAACTTTAACCTATAATCTTTTTGCCACTGGCACGCAGCTTTAACCTATATCCATGACCTTATTGTGCTGGCATGCAACTTTATCCTATATCTATAACCCTATTGCGCCGGCATGCAACGTTAGCATTTGTAGTACCACTCACCGTGCCTCCTTTCTGCTCGACGTCCTCTTGTCCGGGCTGCAGAGCAAACAAAAGGATAAGTGAGTGAGAGTGGAAAAAACAACCAGAAGGAAAGTATGAAGGGACAGGGGAGGGAAAACCCGCAGGTAACATGGAAGCGAAAAAACAACTCAAACACCAATAGCATGCAAAGCCTGGAGCGACGGTGAATGAGACACACCAACATCCTGTGTATGGCGGGTTAACGCAGCAGCAGAGGAAATTGTGAGTGACAGGTGGAAGGGAAAATGCTGATGCTGCAGTTAGCAGTGGTCAGGAGGGGGTTAATGAGCGCTGGGATCTGTCAGGAGAAGAGCTGGGGTGATATCGGTTTCCTGGCCCAGGAAATAACAAGAGGGAAGTATGTCCAACCACAGCGCTGACCCCACCACCCCCGCCAGCTCTCCTCTCCATTATTCTGTCATCCCCTGCACTGGGGTTGGCAGAGCATTGTCTGAAAACACATCAAATACATCACAGCAAAGTATAGCGCCCCCTAGATGATGAAGCGGAACCCTTCCACATGCAATGTCGCATACATGCACAGCAAGCCCAGTCAAAATTGGACAGGGAGAGGAACCCTGGAGACCCTTTTACAAGACTGAGACCAGGGCCCCCGCAGCAAAGGGCAATGGAGGTCCCGGCCAGAAGACTCATCCAGGCTCCAAGCACCTTCAATTGGTCATTTTGTGGCACTGGATCATGGGAGTGGATTTAGGGACCGACCAATGTGCACAGCCTTCTTATAAGGGTCTCCATCGATATAACAGCCTCCCCCCCGTCCCAAGAGGGTAACGGGCATGCAATGTCACCTGTCCATCTCAAGGTAGCGGAGACGGGTGGACAGATCTTCCAGACGGTTGATATGTTTGTGGCACTGGCTGCAGTACAGCCCCCCCAGGCCTGAGCAAGGTGGGGGTGCCAAAAGTTGGCGCTCTGACACGGGTGCACCACTAGGGGGATGTAAAAGTAAATCATGAGGAATGCTCCATGTTATTGAATGGACACACAGAGGTTACCGATTATACCACATGCCTGGCTTATTTAACCGGACGGATACCGCCTGCTAAATACTGCACAAAAACAGAAGCTATTTATGGGAAGTGGCAGATATTCAGGTTATGTAAGCGCCTTCTGACAACTCAGTAAAACAAGACCTTATTACAGTATGTGTCTACCTGTAAATAGATAGATAGAATCTACATAATAGGTTGAGGTGCTGACTGTTTCCAATATCAGCCAGCAAAATAGTGAGTGCAGCTCTGGAGTATAATACATTATGTAACTCAGGATCAGTACAGGATAAGTAATGTATGTACACAGTGACTGCACCAGCAGAATAGTGAGTGCAGCTCTGGAGTATAATACATTATGTAACTCAGGATCAGTACAGGAAAAGTAATGTAATGTATGTACACAGTGACTGCACCAGCAGAACAGTGAGTGCAGCTCTGGAGTATAATACAGGATGTAACTCAGGATCAGTACAGGATAAGTAATGTATGTACACAGTGACTGCACCAGCAGAATAGTGAGTGCAGCTCTGGAGTATAATACATTATGTAACTCAGGATCAGTACAGGAAAAGTAATGTAATGTATGTACACAGTGACTGCACCAGCAGAACAGTGAGTGCAGCTCTGAAGTATAATAAAGGATGTAACTCAGGATCAGTACAGGATAAGTAATGTAATGTATGTACACAGTGACTCCTCCAGCAGAATAGTGAGGGCAGCTCTGAAGTATAATAAAGGATGTAACTCAGGATCAGTACAGGATAAGTAATGTATGTACACAGTGACTGCACCAGCAGAATAGTGAGTGCAGCTCTGGAGTATAATACAGGATGTAACTCAGGATCAGTACAGGATAAGTAATGTATGTACACAGTGATTCCACCAGCAGAATATTGAATGCAGCTCTGGAGTATAATACAGGATGTAACTCAGGATCAGTGCAGGATAAGTAATATATGTACACAGTGACTGCACCAGCAGAATAGTGAGTGCAGCTCTGTAGTATAATACAGAATGTAACTCAGGATCAGTACAGGATAAGTAATGTAATGTATGTACACAGTGACTGCATCAGCAGAATAGTGAGTGCAGCTCTGGAAGTGCTATAAATACAGGATGTAACTCTCAGGATCAGTACAGGATAAGTAACGTATGTACACAGTGACTGCACCAGCAGAATAGTGAATGCAGCTCTGGAGTATAATACAGAGGAGAGGTAACTGGGATGGTACGGATAAGTAATGCATGTACAGTGACTCCACCAGCAGAATAGTGAGTGCAGCTCTGGGTATAATACAGGATGCAATGAGGTGCAGCTCTGTAGTATAATACAGAATGTAACTCAGGATCAGTACAGGATAAGTAATGTAATGTATGTACACAGTGACTGCATCAGCAGAATAGTGAGTGCAGCTCTGAAGTATAATACAGGATGTAACTCAGGATCAGTACAGGATAAGTAATGTATGTACACAGTGACTGCACCAGCAGAATAGTGAATGCAGCTCTGGAGTATAATACAGGAGGTAACTCAGGATCAGTACAGGATAAGTAATGTATGTACAGTGACTCCACCAGCAGAATAGTGAGTGCAGCTCTGGAGTATAATACAGGATGTAACTCAGGATCAGTACAGGATAAGTAATGTAATGTATGTACACAGTGACTCCTCCAGCAGAATAGTGAGGGCAGCTCTGAAGTATAATAAAGGATGTAACTCAGGATCAGTACAGGATAAGTAATGTATGTACACAGTGACTGCACCAGCAGAATAGTGAATGCAGCTCTGGAGTATAATACAGGATGTAACTCAGGATCAGTGCAGGATAAGTAATATATGTACACAGTGACTCCACCAGCAGAATAGTGAGTGCAGCTCTGTAGTATAATACAGGATGTAACTCAGGATCAGTACAGGATAAGTAATGTATGTACACAGTGACTGCACCAGCAGAATAGTGAGTGCAGCTCTGGAGTATAATACAGGATGTAACTCAGGATCAGTACAGGATAAGTAATGTAATGTATGTACACAGTGGCTCCATCAGCAGAATAGTGAGTGCAGCCCTGGAGTATAATACAGGATGTAACTCAGGATCAGTACAGGATAAGTAATGTAATGTATGTACAGTGACTCCACCAGCAGAATAGTGAGTGCAGCTCTGGAGTATAATACAGGATGTAACCCAGGATCAGTACAGGATAAGTAATGTAATGTATGTACACAGTGACTGCACCAGCAGAATAGTGAGTGCAGCTCTAGAGTATAATACAGGATGTAACTCATGATCAGTACAGGATAAGTAATGTATGTACACAGTGATTCCACCAGCAGAATAGTGAATGCAGCTCTGGAGTATAATACAGGATGTAACTCAGGATCAGTGCAGGATAAGTAATATATGTACACAGTGACTCCACCAGCAGAATAGTGAGTGCAGCTCTGTAGTATAATACAGAATGTAACTCAGGATCAGTACAGGATAAGTAATGTAATGTATGTACACAGTGACTGCATCAGCAGAATAGTGAGTGCAGCTCTGAAGTATAATACAGGATGTAACTCAGGATCAGTACAGGATAAGTAATGTAATGTATGTACAGTGACTCCACCAGCAGAATAGTGACTGCAGCTCTGGAGTATAATACAGGATGTAACTCAGGATCAGTACAGGATAAGTAATGTAATGTATGTACACAGTGACTCCTCCAGCAGAATAGTGAGGGCAGCTCTGAAGTATAATAAAGGATGTAACTCAGGATCAGTACAGGATAAGTAATGTATGTACACAGTGACTGCACCAGCAGAATAGTGAGTGCAGCTCTGGAGTATAATACAGGATGTAACTCAGGATCAGTACAGGATAAGTAATGTAATGTATGTACACAGTGACTCCACCAGCAGAATAGTGAATGCAGCTCTGGAGTATAATACAGGATGTAACTCAGGATCAGTGCAGGATAAGTAATGTAATGTATGTACAGTGACTCCACCAGCAGAATAGTGAGTGCAGCTCTGGAGTATAATACAGGATGTAACTCAGGATCAGTACTGGATAAGTAATGTAATGTATGTACAGTGACTCCACCAGCAGAATAGTGAGTGCAGCTCTGAGTATAATACAGGATGTAACTCAGGATCAGTACAGGATAAATAATGTATGTACACAGTGACTTTTTATGTAGACTATTTCTATATCTAATATTAGAACGGTGCCTAACAGACATATGCACTTTTAATATTACAATACAGTTCACTATTCATACAAGTCACAATTACGGTGTCAATACACAAATTACTCTGTGAACAGCCAAAATATATTTTGCATAGGAAAATGTGTCATATTCCCCAACCAGGGGCGTAACGAGCTCTAGAGCCCCAATGCAAAACTTGTAATGGGGCCCCACAAAGCATTTACATTACTGTTGCCCTCCCAGTGTTATTTGGGCCTTTTTCGGTACCGGGGCTAGGGTGCCACCACATACCCCTATAGTTACTCCTCTGCTCATTTGCTTGCATTTCAACCTGTAAAGAAAAAAGCCCTGCCAGACTGTGACAGGCCACAGCACGTTACTGCGCGTTCATCGTCTGCACCCTGAATTATTAAGCGTTATAACCTCACCTGGAGGTGAGACGCGGGGAGGTGTTCGTCATCTGGGTGAAGCTCTCCTGCTCTTCCTCGCAGTGGCTGTTGAACAGGTCCGGCTCTGCTCCTTCGCCAAAATCTTCAAACTGTTCCTCCTGCCCAGTGACCGTGACCCCCGAGATATCACAGAGGGACAGTTCCAATCCTTCGGGTCTGAAACAGAGGATATAGAAGGTGTACAGACGAGACAGGGAGCTGTGATGGCCTTCTATGGTCCCTTTAAAATGTTGTCAGTTGCTCTTTAGTTGCAATCTAGTCCCCATTATAGTCTATTGCTAGGGAGCAACTGAATTATAAGCAGCATTTTAAAATCGGAGTTCCACTATGAACTATGGGAACCATCCTGGTGTACAGGACCTGTGCCCACTAAACTGGTGTCCCATGCGGTCGACAGTGGGGTGGAGATGCAAACTGGAAGTATGAGCCTACTTAATCCTTAAAGGGGTACTCTTATCTCAGGCATTTGAGACATATCCAAAAAATGGTATCGTGTTAAACGTGCAAACCTGTATTCGTAACTTCCGCAGAAGTGAATGGGGAGAGCCGCACACCTGCGTGGGCACTTCTCCATTCATTCTCCGCTTCTCATCAGGCTAGAAGGGGGTCGGGGGACCCCTTTTCTCAGCCGATGTGCAGGTCCCAGAGTTGGGTCACAGTTAAGAATACCTTTTTAAAAAGGCGCTCCTCACACTGCACCACTTTGTGGTCTTAAGGATAAGCAGAATGTGTTCCCCATTTAAAGGGATCCGCCTGCAATAAAGAACCGGTGAGTACTTCTGTGCTAGATCCTGGATGCAGCAGTGATGTCACTGCAGCCAATCGCTGGCCTCAGTGGTGTACCTGACAAGGGCTCTGGCAGGTAAACACTTACCTGTTCTTTATTGCACACGGATCCCGAGGGTTGTACAGTTTCCACCCTTTAACATTAGAAGAACAACAAATCCCAGCAATTCCTATTACCTTCTCTGAACAACATTTCCCACCAGTTCGCACCATGCAAGTACTGGTGGAGGAGAAGGGAGGTGGTGTTCTCATAGGTCACCATCATAAAGGTGGACATCTATTCCCCCCCCCCCCATACACTTGTACTCTTGGCGCTGCCAAGTGTGCATGTGTTTTGAATAGGGGGAGTGGAGAAAGTCACGGTCAAGACACCTCTAGCAGCGGCAACCCTTCTTCCCGCCAACAACTACCAAAAGGGAGGCGTTGAGACCCCCTTCCCCGATACACAATAGATGGTGCGGCTGACATGGATCTAACATGTATGACCACCTAAAGGCTTATTGCACACGAACGTATGGTTTTTCGGTCTGTTTTTCACGTTCTGTTTTTGTGATCCGTTGTGTTTCCGTTTCCGTATGTGATTCGTTTTTTGCGGATCGCAAACGGAAACGGAAGCATGGCATATACAGTAATTGCACTGAAAAATTGGGCTGGTCAGAAAATTTTCAATAAATGGTTCCGCAAAAAAACGGATACGGAAGACATATGGATGCATTCTGTATCCGTTCCGTTTTTTTTACATCCTTAGGCCCCATTCACACGCATTTTGCGGAACGGAATTGCGGACACATTCATTTCTATGGGGACAGACTTTGTCCCGCTCGGATCCGGAATTGCGGATCCGCAAAAATATAGAACATGTCCTTTTCTTGTCCGCAATTGCGGACAAGAAAAGGCATTTTCTATATAGTTCTGGCAATGTGCGGATCCGCAAAATGCGGAAAGCACATTGCTGGTGTCCGTTTTTTGCGAATCCGTGGATCCGCAAAACACATACGGACGTCTGAATGGAGCCTTATTGACTTGGAGCCACGGAACGTGATTTTTGGGCAATAATAGGACATGTTCTATCTTTGAACAGAATGGAAAAATGGAAATACGGAAACCGAATGCATACGGAGTACATTCCGATTTTTGCGGACCCATTGAAATGAATGGGCTGCTGTATGTCTGCTGTGCTCTATAGGCATATCTCAGGTATCCTATCCATGCAGCAAACCTTATGGTGAAGACCTAAACACCCCCATCCTCCCCCCAACTCCATAGCAGCTTCTATGTCTACGTATTGGGTGCTCCATTATCTTAGCAAGAATTGCAAAAAAAAATTTACATTCTAAATGCCAAAAAAAAAACGTAAAAAATATATTTTCTCTTACGTTGCTGGTGCATGTCCACGAGAGCCTGCCCCATCTCCTTCAGTCTCGGGGTCTTCCTGCGCAGCTAGCCCTCCAGAATCTTCATCTGTGAAGGTCTCGCACTCACTATAGGCGCTCTCCGAGCCCACATAGGCGCTGTCCGTCACCTCCGTAACCTGCCAGGAGAAACACAGGAGAAATCTGTCACCACAGCTACTAATGCAGAAGGGTCAGCGCATAGCCCTGATCCTCTATCGACTCGCCCTACCTTACCGGAGGGTATAGACATCTCGTGAGTCATGAAGGGGTTAATTCATGCCAGTCCGGCAAAACAAGTCTTCTGGATAACCCTTGTAGACCTTATACGTAACAGGATTAACAGAGTTGGGTTTATAATTAAAACACTTTGTTGCCGGAGGGTTCGTTAATGGCTGCCTGAGCGTCGAGAGGTCTCTGTCCTCGCTCAGCAGAACGACAAGCCCTAGGAAGGATAAGCCCCGCGCTGCCCTTCCTGGACCTATATGAAGTTCTTACTCAGCATAAACTTTATCAGGACAAAGTTCAGTGCCAGAGGCGGCATTATTACACCCGGCAACGAGGCAACACCTTTATAAGGTACACAATGCAAGGATCATATACGGAGGGGTAAAAACGTGCACAATCACATTGTGCATAGGAAGAAAAGAACCCAACTCCAGTGCTCACCTTCGAGCTGCAGCTAACATTTTCGGGGACAGATCTCCAGATCCCCTGCCTAGCCATAGAGTTAGATGATAAGAACATTGCTGCTTGGAACCACCACTAGGGGGAGCTCACTGCATAGCCGCAGAGTTAGATGATAAGAGCATTGCTGCTTGGAACCACCACTAGGGGGAGCTCACTGTATAGCCGCAGAGTTAGATTATAGGAACATTGCTGCTTGGAACCACCACTAGGGGGAGCTCACTGCATAGCCGCAGAGTTAGATTATAGGAACGTTGCTGCTTGGAACCACCACTAGGGGGAGCTCACTGCATAGCCGCAGAGTTAGATTATAGGAACGTTGCTGCTTGGAACCACCACTAGGGGGAGCTCACTGTATAGCCATAGAGTTAGATGATAAGAACATTGCTGCTTGGAACCACCACTAGGGGGAGCTCACTGTATAGCCGCGGAGTTAGATTATAGGAACATTGCTGCTTGGAACCACCACTAGGGGGAGCTCACTGCATAGCCGCAGAGTTAGATTATAGGAACGTTGCTGCTTGGAACCACCACTAGGGGGAGCTCACTGCATAGCCGCAGAGTTAGATTATAGGAACGTTGCTGCTTGGAACCACCACTAGGGGGAGCTCACTGTATAGCCATAGAGTTAGATGATAAGAACATTGCTGCTTGGAACCACCACTAGGGGGAGCTCACTGCATAGCCGCAGAGTTAGATTATAGGAACATTGCTGCTTGGAACCACCACTAGGGGGAGCTCACTGCATAGCCGCAGAGTTAGATTATAGGAACATTGCTGCTTGGAACCACCACTAGGGGGAGCTCACTGTATAGCCGCGGAGTTAGATTATAGGAACATTGCTGCTTGGAACCACCACTAGGGGGAGCTCACTGCATAGCCATAGAGTTAGATGATAAGAACATTGGTGCTTGCAGCCACCACTAGGGGGAGCTCACTGTATAGCATTAGATGATGAGATTCATGCTGTCTGCAACCACCACTAGGGGGAGCTCACTAAAAACACATTTATACAGTTCCCATTTAATGGGGTTTTCAAAACCCAGTGGGTCCTGCAGAGCTTACCATTCCGAAGTTGCGTGGATCGGCAGCTCAAGAACCCAGCCACGCGAGGCTCCGCTTCTGAAAATCCAGCTTCTGCTGACGTCACATTCTCTAGCAGCCTTCTGGCCTGGGCTGTGGATGGGACCTCACTTCCACTGTGGATGGGACCGGAACTATTCCTCTCCCTGACGCAAGCGCAGAGGAGGCGGATTCAGGAGTTCGCGCACCTACCAGGTAGCAGGGTAGTTGTGGTACTCTCTTTGGCGCATGAATCTGAATCAGACTCTGGAATCTGCCTCATCTGCGCATTTGCCAAGGAGGAGAATAGCTCTGGCCCCATTCACAGCAGAAGTGACAGTAACCCAGGACAGACCACCGATTTAAAAAGGAACTGTGTAATGCTTCATTCGCCCTGTGGGGGCGCTGCAGGCTGGGTTCCCATAAAGATCGCTGCTGATCACTGAGGATCGCAGCAGCAGGACACCTTGTGACAGTCTTATAGGCAGAGACTTTTCTAACAAATAGCGATTGCCCAAAGTGGACAGCCCCTTTAATTAAAAGGTTATTAAGGACATTCCTGGGACCCACCCGGCTATGCTAAAAGTTCAAATGGTAAATTCATTGAGGGAAATTTATGAAAACTAATGCAAATCTCACTTTTTATTTGCATATATTGTATACTTCCTCCATTGTATTTTTAATATATCTAATCAAAACTGCACAGAAAAAACAAGAGCCTCCCATAACAACTGTTTGGGAGGAATCTCTCAGATCATGTCTGTTAGCAACAGACAGGGCAAGTGGCGGGTGACACCACCACCCTCCATGCTTCTGTGTACCCGGTATTACTGACGGAGCAGTGACTGATGGTGGTGTGTACTGATAGTCATCACAAACAGGCTCGGACTGGCCCACCGGGGAGGCGGGGGATTCCTCGGTAGGGCCCCAGTCTCCTACACCCCAAGATAAGACGGAGAAGTAATTATTTCTCTTGTTTCTCAGGAAAGATAATTATTGTAGCCACTAGGGGGCAGTATCGCACAGTGATGCAGCCTCCTACTGGTGTAAATTGTACAGGAGGCCCCGCAGTATATACTAAGCTTCCTGGGCTGCTGGCAGTGAAGGAGGAGAGAAAATGTCTGGCCATCCTCCTGCCCTCCCTGCTGTCAGAAAAACTGTGGCTGCTGGAGAGAAGGACTCCTCTGCGGTGCTGGGCTGATTTCTCAGGGGTGTGACAGTAGTGAGCTGTAGGAGACTGTAAGGGGGAAATAGGGGATTTGTTTATACTAGACTCAGATCTGTGTATGTGTGCTGCTCTCTGCAGAGTTCAGAGTGGCATTGGGGGGACTCTGCCCTAGGTTCCCCCTAATGTCTCTGCTTTAGGTGCACCCCCATTAGTGTCACAGCCCCAGATGCCCCCTCTCTAATATTGCCTCTTCTCCAGTTGCCCCCTAATACCTCTGCTCCAGGATCACCATTATTACCCTGCCTCAGGCGACCCTAATGCCTCTGCTTTAGGTGCACCCCCATAAATGCCCCAGCTCCAGATGCCCCCACTCTAAATGCACCCCTAATATTGCCTCTTCTCCAGTTACCCCTGCTCCAGGATCCCCACTATTACCCTGCGTCAGGTGACCCTAATGCCTTTCAGTTATGACCCTCCGATTGTGCCCTTTGCTCACGTTGCTCCTCTAGCGCCTTTGCTTGACTTTGTTAAAGGTTGTGACCTGCAAAGGGGGTTGGATTTATGCCCGAAAAATTCTGCACCGTGCGTCACATTCTCCAGTATGGTTTACATGGCGGCAGTGATGATATTCCGTATTTACAGGCATCACTGCTGCCATGTAAAGAGATACTGGTGGTGAATTGGTGGGGGATTTAAAGGGGTTGTCCAGGTTTTCAAGTTATCCTCTCCACACCATAGGGCATAACTATATGATCAGTGGGGTCCGATTCTGCGACCCCCACTGATTCCAGGAACGGGTCCTGTTCCCCCTTTCTGATGGTGTGACAGGCCACACATACGCCCTGCTGCTCCATTTATTCTCTTTGGGACCACTGGAAATAGCCAGCGCTGTACTCCGCCATCTCCGGCGACCCCATAGAGAATGGATGGAGAGGCCGGGCATATGCTCTATCTGCCACTCACTCAAGAAGGGGGATCAGTGGGGGCTCCAGCGTTCAGACCCCCACAAATCACTTAGTTATCCCCGATCATGTGGATAGAGGAGAACTAGTAAAGTGGACACCGGCCCTTTAACAGGCGAGCATTTCTATTTTAGTTTGACACATATTTTGGGCCAGATTTTGAATTTTTATTATATTTTTATTTATTTTTTTACACACAAAGAAAACCTTTAAGGATAGGGAATGTGAAAAGTTCCAACAGCTATGACACGACAGGTGATAAGTGTCTGATTGGTGGGGGTCTGACTGCTGGGACCCCCATGATCGAAGGATTGTGGTCTTAAGACCCTTGTGTCCATAGATTGGCGGTAATGTAATTGAATGTCTCAGGACCCCTTTTTTCCTGATCAGTGGGTGTTCCAGCAGTCAGACCCCAGCAATCTGATATTTATCACCCGTCCTGTAGATAGGCGATCGGTCATTATGGTAGGACAACCCTTTTATATATAATGTAGATTATGTACAATCTGAGGAGGTTAAGATTTGGTAAATTTCATGCCAGACATTTATGCTTAAAGGGGTTAAAGGGTTTGTCTCACTTCAGTAAATGGCATTTATCCTGCAGTTAATACAAGGCACTTACTAATGTATTGTGATTCTCCATATTGCCTCCTTTCCATCCCATTATACACAGCGCGTATCCGTGGTTATTACCGCCGTGTAATCCAGCAGCGGTGGCCGTGCTTACACACTATAGGTAAAGGTGTTGGCCTATGCGCACGTCCAGCCTTTACCTATAGAGTGTAAGCACGGCCACCGCTGCTGGATTACACGGCGGTAATAACCACGGATACGCGCTGTGTATAATGGGATGGAAAGGAGGCAATATGGAGAATCACAATACATTAGTAAGGGCCTTGTATTAACTTCCTCTACATGATAAATGCCAATCGCTGAAGTGAGACGACCCCTTTACGTCTGCTACACTTAATAGGGTGAGGCATAAATGTCTTGGTGTGTGCATTGCGTGTTTCCTGTGTGATTGGTGTGTGCTATATATGTTCCATGTATCAGTGGTGTATGTGCAGCATGTGACATATGCATCAGTGGCATGTGAGCCATGTACAGGGGCGTTACTACCATAGCGGCAGACTATGCGACTGCTATGGGGCCCAGGGCAAGAGAGGGCCCAGTCTCAGTTGGGATCATCCCCTCTTCTACTGTAGGTGAAGACTTGGTCAAAACTCTACCCTCTAAAGCAGGGATGCCCAACCTGCGGCCCTCCAGCTGTTGCAAAACTACAACTCCCAGCATGCCCGGACAGTCTACAGCTATTAGCCTATGGCCGGGCATAATGGGACTTGTAGTTTTACAACAGCTGGAGGGCCGCAGGTTGAGCATCTCAGCTCTACAGGAACAACTTTTAGCAAATGAGGAAGTGGAAAAATGTCCCAGTGTCCATTCAAAGGGTTTAGGCGGAAACCCTTCTGTCCTGTGCGGTGGACTTGGTTTGATCCTTGCTATGGGGCGCTTACTTCTCTATGTACGCCCCTGGCCACTGATAAGTGTCTTGTGTGTCACATGTGTCCAATAAATGATTGGTGAGCGCTGAACGTGTCTTGTTTCTGACGGACTTAGGCCCTATTCACACGTCCGTAGTGTTTATGGATCTGCAAATTGTGGACACACCCGGCCGGCAGCCCCATAGAAATGTCTATTCTTGTCCGCAATTGCGGGCAAGAATAGGACATGCTTCGCTTTTTTGCGGAGCTGCGGCCGTAAGATCGGCGGCGCGCTCTGCAAAAACTGATGCGGAGAGCACAGTGTGTGCTCTCCGCATCGTTCCGTGCCCCATTCACAGTCAATGGGTCCGCATGTATTCCGCAGAATTGCGGAATACATGCGGACAACATTGCGGACGTGTGAATAGGGCCTTAAGTGCAGGATATCCATTTATGTGTAAATTCTGCCACATCATGTATGTCTGTGCATGCTGCTGTCAGTGTCTGCCATCATACTTCATCTTTAATATTCCTGTTATCTCTGTAAGGGCTCATGGACACGAGCGTTGGATGTTTTGCAAAACGTGGATACCGGGTGTGAGCATTCCACATTACAGCCGCCTCTAATAGAACCGTCCTATCCGTGTCTGTAATGCTGACAATAATAGGACATGTTCTATCATTTTGCAGAACGGCCATGCGGACATACAGACACGGAGGCACATAGAGTCTTTTTTTTTTTTTACAGCCCCATTGAAGTGAAGTGATCGGTACAGACATGGAAAAAAATAAGTTAGTGAGCAGGAGCCCTAAGGTGGACCCCCGGAATCAGTTACACTGGTGGGCCCCAAGTACCTCAGTTTCGACACTGATCACAAGGGTTTCTGGACACCAGTGACACGGTCAGCAAGATGGCCGCCCACAGCATATACCTGTATACAGCATGGACGCCACAAATCCTACACGGATGCTACTGAGTTATTCTGAGTCCTGGCCCCTTAAAATATAGGTTGTGCCCCCAAACTATTCCCTTTGAGCATGTAACAGCGGCAGTCACGGTGCCCCCCAATACAGCGGCAGTCACAGTGCGCCCCAATACAGCGGCAGTCACAGTGCGCCCCAATACAGCGGCAGTCACAGTGCGCCCCAATACAGCGGCAGTCACAGTGCGCCCCAATACAGCGGCAGTCACAGTGCGCCCCAATACAGCGGCAGTCACGGCGCGCCCCAATACAGCGGCAGTCACGGCGCGCCCCAATACAGCGGCAGTCACGGCGCGCCCCAATACAGCGGCAGTCACGGCGCGCCCCAATACAGCGGCAGTCACGGCGCGCCCCAATACAGCGGCAGTCACAGCGCGCCCCAATACAGCGGCAGTCACAGTGCGCCCCAATACAGCGGCAGTCACGGCGCGCCCCAATACAGCGGCAGTCACAGTGCGCCCCAATACAGCGGCAGTCACAGTGCGCCCCAAAACAGTAACCTGCATATTAACCTTTTAAAGTGAAAGCTACAGTGCCCCTTTTACAGCGACAGCAGGCAGTAATGACCAACAGCAGTCCCGGGTGCTGCGGCTGAACCACCACAGGGTATTCCGCTTTTCCAGGCGGTCTCCATTTTCTGAGACATTCAAAGACAGCAGGCATTGTGCATGTAGTGGGGCGCTATTACATACATGGGGGCATGGCGACATCTACTCCAATACCAAACAAAAGCGGTCACTCCTACCGGTAAACCGCTATGTGTAATGATCGGACCCATCAGATCCGGGCAACGTCTGCGGATTTTACAGCAGTCCAACCAAGTGTTAAAGGGCCGGCACCACACCTAACGATAGCAGCATATAAAAGCTCAGCAGCGTTATAAGGGGAGCGGCGGGCAGTCACACCTATAGACTGAATGTAAAGGCTTCTTGAGGTTTTTTTTTTTTGGGGGGGTCTGATAAAAGAGAACACTAGACTGCAGCGAAGACACTTCCTGATCCATCAGAGCGCAGCACATGGAAAACAAATTCATCAGCTTTTGGTCATTTCTATTCCTGGGAAAGTTTTGTGACAACCAGTATGGCCGCCATGACCCTTACCCAGCTTTCCCAGACTCCGAAATGGCATACTAGGTTATTGTATGGTAAGTGGGCATCTCATTATAGGTATCTGGGCTTGGTACCTAGTTTCCGGCTCAGGGTCACGTCTTTAGACTATGCATGTAGATGTAGCAGAGATGATTTTACAAGGTGTTAGATAGATCTTTTTACATACTGCATTATATTAAATGATGACAAATTCAGCTCTGCTACATCCCTACACACGATACAGACTACGTCACCTATTGCAGACGTCTTTACACACGACTGGTGCTATGTACACACAACCACACTGCACCGGCAACAGCTGTGTATACTAAACGGCGCAGGTGCCCCTTCCTGGTGCACTCACCTGTAGCGCCATCCTCACAGGGCCAGACGCCTGCCCTTCTCGCACCAGCATGGCATCTCCGGGCACGACTAGGACATATCCTCAGTGGTGAGCAGCCAGAGCGTGGAGGGGGTGACCAACAGGTAGAAGGACGAGAAGAAAGTGCTTTCTGTTTCTGACCTTGCAACCTGGAGCAGCGTCTCTTTGAACTGGGAGGGGACATACCCGTGGGTGTCACGTGCACTCAGGTACACTCCTCCTGCACTTAACCCCTCCAGCAGCACACAGGAGACCGCAGCCTCCGCTGCACGGGTGTAAAGCCGCCCACAGACACAACCACGATCAGGCGGAACAATCACTAAGGCGTGCAACAAAAAGTTCTGCAACTTTCTAACAAACTTGGTTTTCAAGATCTCTGCTTGCTGTCAAGAGGGTGAAAATCCATCGCGGTCTAACACCACTTACAGCTGAGAGTTTGCCACAGTGGCATCCGGTCTAGACAATCCTCTGTGAGCAAAATAACGCCGGCAAAATAAAGCTCCTTCCGGCCCTGAGGGTTTGCTACAATGTGTCAGTGGAATTAACCTGGAACAACGCAACGAACCTCCAGCTGTGAGTGGTATTCGGACATGTTCATTTTTTTTTTTTATGGGCAGATTTCGAATCAGTCAAAATAAAGTACCGGCCACTGTCTGATGTGGAGTCCGCACGGCCTGAATTTACAGCGCGATGCACAAGAAATCCATGTAAACGCGGCCTTAGGGCTCATGCACATGGCCGTAGGTGGTCCGTTCCGTGCATTGGGGACCGCAATTTGCGGTGCCCAATGCACGGGCAACCTCCGTACGGCCGCCAGGATGAATACAGACCCATTGAACTTGACCCATTCGTCCGTTCCGCAAAAAGATAGGACTCTGTAGGGTTCCTTTCCGTGATTCCGTTCCGCATCTCCGGATTCGCGTAAGCCATTGAAGTGAACGGGTCCGCATCCGTGATGCGGAATGCACGCGGAACGGTGCCTGTGTGTTGCGGATCCGCAAATGCGGTCCGCAGTACGGGAACGCGACACCAACAGTCGTGTGAAAGAGGCCTTAGGGTGGATTCACACATGGCGGAAAAATCCACAAAGGGTTTCTGTGCCCTTGAGAGGCTTTACAGGGTTTTCGGCCACAGTATATGCAAACAAGTTTCTTTCTGTTCACTGACAGGAAGCAGTGCTCTTTAAAAACAGTCATGAAATGCACAACGTACAAGGAAAGACATGGCGCCCTGATTGTAATAAAGGGTGCCCCATGGGTTGTAGCCATTGCAGCAACAGTGTATTACAACCGCCAACTACAGCCGTATTTACTACAGCGTCCAAACCTATCACAGATCGCAACGGGACTGGCGCTAACTACGGTTTGCAGGGCGAGCCACAGAGCATGCCAGTCCTACCCCTGCCAATTGTTTCCACCCACTGACTTCAGGGAAGAAGTACATGCCCGGAGAACCGCTGGTGAGCTCTCACTAAGGTGCCCATTGTAGAGAGAAGTGAATAGAAGCCAAATTCCTCATATGTCTCTGCACAGTGTTTACATTCTACCGCAGGCGACTGCAGGGGAGAGTATTCCGAAATACAAGCTGTTCCCAGCCAGACAAGCGCAGCGCAACCTTCCTGTCCACAAACTATTATAGTAGTTATATTCCTGTACATGGGGTAGTATTATAGTAGTTATATTCTTGTACATAGGAGCAGTATTATAGTAGTTATATTCTTGTACATAGGAGGCAGTATTATAGTAGTTATATTCTTGTACATAGGAGCAGTATTATAGTAGTTATATTCCTGTACATAGGAGCAGTATTATAATAGTTATATCCTTGTACATAGGAGCAGTATTATAGTAGTTATATCCTTGTACATAGAAAGCTGTATTATAGTAGTTATATTCTTGTACATAGGAGCGAGCAGTATTATAGTAGTTATATTCTTGTACATAGGAGCGAGCAGTATTATAGTAGTTATATTCTTGTACATAGGGGGCAGTATTATAGTCGTTATATTCCTGTACATAGGAGCAGTATTATAGTAGTTATATTCTTATACATAGGAGCAGTATTATAGTAGTTATATTCTTGTACATAGGAGCAGTATTATAGTAGTTATATTCTTGTACATAGGAGCGAGCAGTATTATAGTAGTTATATTCTTGTATATAGGAGCAGTATTATAGTAGTTATATTCTTGTACATAGGAGGCAGTATTATAGTAGTTATATTCTTGTACATAGGAGGCAGTGCTATAGTAGTTATATTCTTGTACATAGGAGGCAGTATTATATTAGTTATATTCTTGTACATAGAAGCAGTATTATAGTAGTTATATTCTTGTACATTGGAGCAGTATTATAGTAGTTATATTCTTGTACATAGGAGGCAGTATTATAGTAGTTATATTCTTGTACATAGGAGCAGTATTATAGTAGTTATATTCTTGTACATAGGAGCAGTATTATAGTAGTTATATTCCTGTACATAGGAGCAGTATTATAGTAGTTATATTCTAGAACATAGAAACAGTATTATAGTAGTTATATTCCTGTACATAGGAGGCAGTGCTATAGTAGTTATATTCTTGTACATAGGAGGCAGTATTATAATAGTTATATTCTTGTACATAGGAGCAGTATTATAGTAGTTATATTCTTGTACATAGGAGCAGTATTATAGTAGTTATATTCCTGTACATAGGAGGCAGTATTATAGTAGTTATATTCTTGTACATAGGAGCAGTATTATAGTAGTTATATTCTTGTACATAGGAGCAGTATTATAGCAGTTATATTCTTGTACATAGAAACAGTATTATAGTAGTTATATTCCTGTGTATATGAGGGAGTATTATAGTAGTTCATAACAAAAAACCATTTCTGTCTGTGGTGCTTTCTTATCATTACTTTTATAAAGTGTCCTTGTCTTCCTTAAAAGATACTACTGTCTTTGACGGGGATTTCCATCTTTGTGTGAAAAACCCCAAATTTGCCTAAGTCTACACCGGCGTGTGATCTGGTAATTCACTGCTGACACAGGGACATTGTATGGATCTGTATCACCTTCCAGGCAAATGTGCATAACGATTCAACTTAATTAGGATATGGGCGTCTATGTGGATGGCAATATGCATCTCAATGCAAAAACATGGACAGGAAGTGTTGTCATTGGGGGGCAAGTTAAAGGTTTCGGGTCCCTGATAAAAGCTGGTGGTCTATGGAGAGGGATCATTACCCAATTATCTTACCTAATAATTGAAAAAGCATTTCCAACCTAAACAACCCCTTTAAGACAGTCAAACCACACAGAACTGTGGAAAGAGGAACTACCATGTGAACACCATCCTATGAATAATGGCTTAAAGTAAGTTAACCTTTTGTTTCCCGTAGCAGCGGTGGCATGCTAACCGGCAAACAATATATTGTATTGTTCATGCACGACCAGCCTGATCTCTCCAGGGGGACGCACAATAGTGGCAGTCACTTGTGCATTTCCACTTCACACCAGCAGAGGGCAGCAGAGGGCAATTAAAGGGAATTTAGAATGGAGCATATGGTTACAGATGTGAAGGATTGGACTATTCACACGTCATGTAAATGACTGATTTCCACATTTCAAAAGCGTGCACCTAAATACGAGGCCGCAGCAGCATGGAGACTTGCAAACGTTAGTCACATTTGAGATCCCATCGTCTTGCTTTGCATTCTCGTATCTGCGGTACACAGACCTGCGGAGTCAGAAGTCACCATGTTGCCCAGGATTTTTTCCGCCCCCCAGAAACAGTGCCACTTTTGCCCATAGGCCATGTCTGGTATTGCAGCTAGAATAGGTCTGACCTGTAATAGCAAATGCGAAGAGTGGCAAGGTTTCTGGAGAAAAAACTAAACCGATAACCCTTTTACGTCACGGCGCCCTCATGATAATGGGTTAATTGACATGCTAAGAAGTTGGCACGTGCATACCAAGAGACAGTAAGATGGAGAACGAGGTGAATGGATAGACAACCTGCCACCTAACATCATCTTTATGGCTATAGCTCAATGTCAGCTGGCAGCTGTAAAGCACTGCTAAATCTCGATCTGCTACATAAATTAAGCACGGTGATAATGAAGAGGAGGTGGAAGGGCGAAAGACAAAAGGGAGTCAACATTGAGGTGGGGAGAGGGGAAAACTAAACCAAGATAAGAAGGAGTGAGGATAGAGCCCAGTGATGGGGTGGGGGAGGGAAAGCAATAGAAAAAAGTGGTGAGTTTCTGTTTTGGGGGGAGATAGTAGAAAAAGGAAAAAACAGCAAGCATTGGCATTGTTCCTGATCAGAGTGCAGAGTATGGGGGTCGACAAGATCTATAGGACTGCAAAAGCCTAAAGAAACTGTACAAACAGCAATCTGTTCACCAGAAATGGCAGAGATCTGAAAGATTAAACATTTGGATACTTCCCCTTTAAGGCTCCATTCACACATCCGTGTGTGTTTTGCGGATCCACGGATCCGCAAAACACGGACACCGGCAATGTGCGTTCCACATTTTATGGACCGCACATCGCCGGCACTCTCATAGAAAATGCCTTTTCTTGGCCGCAATTGCGGACACGAATAGGACATATTCTATATTTTAGCGGAACGGAAGTGCGGATCCGCAATTCCGGATCCGGGCGGGACATAGTGTGTCCCCATAGAAATGAATAGGTCCACAATTCCGTTCCGCAAAATGCGGAACAGAATTGCGGATGTGTGAATGGAGCCTAAGACTCCCACTGATCCTTCACAGTCATTTATACGACTGTGGTCGATGACCAATCTCGGCGGAGAGTGACATCAGAACAATGTCCTTGTATTCATTACAATAACTTTATCAGTAAAATATAGGAATCGCAGCTTGCATTATGCCTCAGAGAATCATTCACAATTGTGCAAGCATCAGAGCTGAAATCTCCCACGACTGTTCCATTACAGTATAGGATCCGAGCGAGGCTGTTAGGAGTGTATCTGGTGACGAGCTCGCTGGCTGTTTCCAATTACCACGTGCAGGATTGTGAATACAGCGCTACTGTATGATATAGGAGGTAGCTGGCTCCACCAGCAGAATAGTGAGTGCAGCTCTGGAGTATAATACAGGATGTAACAGGATCAGTACAGGATAAGTAATGTATGTACACAGTGACTCCACCAGCAGAATAGTGAGTGCAGCTCTGGAGTATAATACAGGATGTAACAGGATCAGTACAGGATAAGTAATGTAATCTATGTACACAGTGACTCCACCAGCAGAATAGTGAGTGCAGCTCTGGAGTATAATACAGGATGTAACTCAGGATCAGTACAGGAAAAGTAATGTAATGTATGTACACAGTGACTGCACCAGCAGAATAGTGAGTGCAGCTCTGGAGTATAATACAGGATGTAACTCAGGATCAGTACAGGATAAGTAATGTAATGTACACAGCGACTGCACCAGCAGAATAGTGAGTGCAGCTCTGTGGTATAATACAGGATGTAACTCAGGATGAGTACAGGATAAGTAATGTATGTACACAGTGACTGCACCAGCAGAATAGTGAGTGCAGCTCTGGAGTATAGTACAGGATATAACTGAGGATCAGTACAGGATAAGTAATGTATGTACACAGTGACTGCACCAGCAGAATAGTGAGTGCAGCTCTGGAGTATAATACCGGATGTAACTCAGAATCAGTACAGGATAAGTAATGTATGTACACAGTGACTGCACCAGCAGAATAGTGAGTGCAGCTCCGGAGTATAATACAGGATGTAACTCAGGATGAGTACAGGATAAGTAATGTATGTACACAGTGACTGCACCAGCAGAATAGTGAGTGCAGCTCTGGAGTATAATACAGGATGTAACTCGGGATCAGTACAGGATAAGTAATGTATGTACACAGTGACTGCACCAGCAGAATAGTGAGTGCAGCTCTGGGGTATAATACAGGATGTAACTCAGGATGAGTACAGGATAAGTAATGTATGTACACAGTGACTGCACCAGCAGAATAGTGAGTGCAGCTCTGGGGTATAATACAGGATGTAACTCAGAATCAGTATAGGATAAGTAATGTAATGTATGTACACAGTGACTGCACCAGCAGAATAGCGAGTGCAGCTCTGCAGTACGATGCAGAATGTAACTCAGGATCAGTATATACAGGTAATGTTATGCTTCTGTAATGCACTTAAGGCTAGCAGCCAAAAAAACTAACCTCAAATGCCGCCAGGTCATCAAAATCGACAGAGCATGCTGGTTCCTCCTCATTGGGGTATCCCATGTCGTACAGCTGCATGTCCAAATCTATGGGGTAAATCAGAGGTAAGATCAGATTGGCGACTTTAATCATCAAGTATTATCAAGACATCGCTGCCTAAAGCCAGAAATCAGATTTCTGCCGAATTTCTCTGATCGTCATAGACAAACCTTGAAGCGAAATCCCTAAAAAACGAGGGATTTCACTAGCCTCACCTTTTAGCCATAGCGGCTGCACAGAGGATCTCGCTCTGGAGAACCAGACATGTCCACGCACTGATTGCTGTGCAATACCTCATTTCTCCTGTGGAGGTGCTATAGGAAAACTGACCGCCTGCTGTCAAGTTCTCCTGCAGTTTACAGAGGTTTCAGGAGGTCTCAGCAGGGGGCACAATTCCCTGCTCATCATGGAGCCTTCTCCCACCACCCATCTGTGTCACTTACTCCTCCGTTCCACCCTGTCCATTAAACCTGCAGACGCCCGGGAGAAAATTGCCTCATTTCAAGATAATCTTTGTGAGAGGCCGCGCCGTGCATTCCTATAGCCCGCTATTAAATGATAAGGAGAACGTGAACACAATTGACTAAAATGCAGAATATTTTTGGAGCTGGGAACAGAACATTCAGATCTACCTAAATTTCCAAGTCAGGGGCCAGAAATAATATTTTATGATATACGGTCTCCAGGCGTTCTTTAAGGAAACTTCCAGTCATCAGGATGAGGTAGACGCTGCCGGGTCTGAGGTGGTTTCTGCTGTAGATGGAATGTGACACGCCACGTACAGGAAGGAGTTAAGTCTTTTTGTCGTCTTTCCTCCCCCACCCAGTGGGGGTCTCCTTCCTCTTTTTTGAACACTGGGATCAGGGCACTGCCATCCAGTGCTCAAATAATACCTTCATATATCGACTAAAAAAACGGAAGTAATACGATGACCGCACTATACAGCATCTAAATAATACCGCTATACAATTAAAGGGCATCTGTCAGCAGATTTGTCCCTATGACACCGGCCGACCTGTTACATGTGCGCTTGGCAGCTGAAGACATCTGTGTTGGCCCCATGTACATATTTGCCCGCATTGCTGAGAAAAATGAGGTTTTAATATATGCAAATGAGCCTCTAGGAGCAACAGGGGCGTTACCGTTACACCTAGAGGCTCTGCTCTCTCTGCAACTTCCGCATCCTTTCCACTTTGATTGAAAGGGCCCGGCAGTGTAAACGTTTACACTGCCTGGCCCTCTCAATCAAAAGTGCAGAGGAGAGCAGAGCCTCTAGGTGTAATGGTAACGCCCCCGTTGCTCCTAGAGGCTCATTTGCATATATTAAAACATAATTTTTCTCAGTAATGCGGGCACATATGGACATGGGACCAATACAGATGCCTTCGCCTGCCAAGCGCACATGTAACAGGTCAGCCAGTTACAATGCAATTTAAAGGGGTTGTCTCCCTTGCCTCTTTTAGTGCTTCCTGCTGGTCTCTAGGCACGATTTCAGTGCTGTAGGGGGCGTTGCTTCTTCCTTTGACTGATCGCACAGGCTGTGGTAATGTAATAGTGTGCACGCTCCCAAAGTATACTTACAGCTGGCGCATACCCTGGAGCTGGTCTATACTAAAAACTGGAGGACATAAGAGGGGTCGGGGAGGGGAGCTACAGAGGCAATTTGAGGCGGTTGAGGACTGCTGCGCATGTGCATTTGCTGCACTGCACCGCTGGCTGTAACCCCTAGCAGTCTATTTAAAACAAGCAAAAATTTCCAAACTAAGAACAAGAGGCATTACAGCTACAGAGAGTATTTGGATGAGTGTCTTTACACAACATAAATATCAATTTTTGAGGTGAGACCGCCCCTTTAAGGCTTCCCCTTTAGCAAGGACAGCTCTGGCAGCCATGTTTTCCCTCATACAAAGGAAGCGTAGAGCTCTCCTAGTCCAAGACGACGGCCCGCCCAGCCTAGGAGAGGCTTGTGCCTCCTTCAAGTTTCCGACAGTCGCGGGAGTGTAGAGGAAACAGATCTCCCGGCTCGCTGAGCCCATCAGTCCCACGACAAACCACTGACTTGTTCATGTAACTTTCCGAATGCAAATTTAAGCCGCTAATGGATGATGGGTTAGCCTCACGTACTCACGGGGATGAGGACGAAGCCAGGAGCAGGCAAATATTTCTGGCCTCAGATTAGTATGAAAATGGCTGCACCTGCCTTCACTCTAAAGTAGACTACAGACGTCCTGCAGCCATTTCTCAAGTCAAGTGTTCTCTATGCAAAACCATCCAGATAAATAAAGGGGTGGAACTGTGTCTGCCACAGGACAGACCATTTGGTAGTTAGACAGTAAATTTCTTCACCAACAGGACATGAAAATGGCCAGAAACTATCGTTTTTGCTCACAGGTATAAAAAGTACAGCTCTCTCTGCCTCTCTCAGAGCAGGAAATCTCAGCACAAGCTGAAGAACCAAGTAGTAGCCGAGTGCTACACAGTCAATCAGCCTAATGTACAATTCCCACCAAGACAAATGGGGTTATTTATCAAACTGGTGTAAAGCAAAACTGGCTTAGTTGCCCATAGCAACCAGTCTGGTTCCACCTTTCATTTTTGACAGCTTCTTTGGAAAATGAAAGGAGGATTCCGATTGGTTGCTATGGGCAACTAAGCCAGTTCTACTTTAAACCGGTTTGATAAATGAATTCCTAGGTGGACGGCTGGCTTCATCCTAATATTATATTATCTTACCAGTCTGCTTGTTAAAGGGGCGGTCCAACATTTTGATATGGCTAAGAGCCTGTCCTCAGGATAGGTCATCAATATCTGATGGGTGGGGATCTGACACCCGGGACTCCCGCCGATCAGCCATTTGAAGAAGCCGAGGCATTCCAGTGAGCGCCGCGGCCTCCTCACAGCTTACCAGGCACAGCGCCATACACGGTATAGTGGTTATGCTTGGTATTGCAGCCCAGGCCTATTCACTTGAAAGGGACTGACCTGCGCCTAGGCCAGGGGTAGGCAACCTTTGGCTCCCAGCTGTTGTGAAACTACAACTCCCAGCATGCATAGTTGCTCTGCTCTTCTAAGGACTTACATAGAAATGAATGGAGCATGCTGGGAATTGTAGTTTCACAACAGCTGGGAGCCGAAGGTTGCTGATGCCTGGCCTAGGCCAAGTAACCGATGAACGGTGACGTCACTGACCTAGGAAGAGACCGCAGCGCTCACTCTAGAGCTGCCAGCCTCTTCAAATAGCTGATCAGCCGGGGTCCCGGGAGTCGGACCCCAACAATCATGAGCATAGGCCATAAATATCAAAATCTTGGTTTTAAGCTATGAAAATTGGTTAAGAAAGCCCAAAATGGCTGCCATCATGCTCGCTGAAAGATTTTTTGACACCTTGTTCATAAAACGTTAGGCAATTGTTTGATACTTTTTACTCATCAATTCATCATAGTTTTCAAGATCTTTGTTTGCAGGCATTGAACAGGAACTCTCAATGTCTATCTCCAGAGGTTGAATTTCTGTGATGTTCATACGGCTCGTTATAAGAGAGGGTGCTGACAACCCTACTGTAACGAGCACCGGGACCCGTATCCATGCTTTGGAAAGAAATAAACGTTCTCATTCACTGACAGCAAGCAGAGATCTTGAAAACGAAGTGGAATTGAAACACAAAGTACGTCGGAGTCTGCTGCATTTCCTAACACGTGTAACCAGGAGAGCATCTTTGGGCGCAAATACAGAAGTTCTCACCTTCATTCTGGATTTCGGAGATGCCCCGATAGAAATCACGGAAATTTATAACCCCCAGGCCAGCTGGATCCAGGTACCCAGTAAGATATTTTACCTGTTAGGAGAAAGAAAATCGGAATGAATGGCAGGGATTAAGGCAGATACGATCCAAGATGTGAGAATTTTTTTAATAAAAGTATCCCATCCGATTTTAGATCCCCCACCTCAATAGCAGCGCTTGCCTGAGGATCTGTAAGGCCCATGTATTTTGGCAATTACGGAAGAGCGGATGTGAAGCTCGTTAATAGGTACAGTCAGCGGCATTAGCATAAGACCTGACTAACATACCGTCATATAGCGGACCTGTGGCTTACGGGCCTCAAGTAGTCTTTTTATCTGGCTGTTAACAGATTCTCAGGAGATAAGCGGTGCCTGATGTCTGGGAGACGCTCATCTCTCCACGCCCAATAACATAACCATGTGTTTTCTGACGAGTACAAAAATACATGTTAGGGCTCATTCACACGACTGAGTCCGTATCTGTACTGCAGTTTTGCTGAACGGGTGCGGACCCACTCACTTCAATGGGGCTGCAAAAGATGCGGACAGCATGCCGTGTGCTGTCCGCATCCATAGTTCCGTTCTGCGGCCCTGCAAAAAATAAAGAGAATGTCCTATTGTTGTCCACAATTTTCTATGATAGAGGCGGCCAAGTGGGGTCCGCAAATTGCCAAACGTACACGGGCCGGTATCTGTATTTTGCGAATCCGCAAAACACTATGGTAGTGTGAATGTAGCCTTAATAGGAGATTGGCTGATATATATCTGGGATGCATGTCCTTTACTTGTGGGCGGGAACAAGCAAACTAACCCCCCCCTCTGTGAACAACCCCTTTAATTGAGGGAGGGGCCAAGCAAACTAGTCCTTAGATGTCAAAATACGGTAAATATGCATCCGGAAGATGTGACGTCCACAGCAGATACATCCTAAATACGCTGCCTACGCTATTTTAACCCTCTACATCAGCACAGTGTTTTGGGAAAGCTGGGTGACAACCAGCATGACCGCCATTACGACACCCACATGGGTAGTCACCCAGCTTTTCCAACTACACTGACTTGCTATACCAGAGTCTGCGACAGCTATGTGACGGCTCCAAAGGGCAGCCTTACTGGTTGTCACTGAGACTGAACTGCTTAACCCTACCCTTGCCAGTGGTAGTCGTGGATGCTAGGAGAGTATGATGCAACGTCTTACACTCCATGCCACCCACACACACGGCCGCTGATCATCGCTTCAGCTCAGGATGGCGCCATTTTTTTCTGTATTGTGTAGCTCTCGTGACTGTGCCGGATTACAGGGGAGTATCTCACCAAACCCCTTTCTAATGGCTCGTCTGACTTGTAAGGTGTTCCGGATCATGGCGTCATTTCCTCGTAAATGTAAAGCGCACTCAGAGACCATTTTTCAGGTGTACTGGTATCCTAGATTTGTTAAATGAGTATTTAGTCTCTTTTTTGGCCTAAAACATGGGGCGTTCACACAGAATGTACAGTATACATCTCTGCCGCCATGTGAATGAAGCCTAACTAAGCGACGTCTCTCATAGTGACCATGGCAGACACTAGAGGGGGCGGCACTGAGATAGGCATCATGGCAGCGAGTAGAGCGGGTGGCACCGTGGTAGTTATCTTGGCGGATAATGCCTAGAGCAGCGGCACTGCGGTAGGCATCATGGCAGACAGAGAGGGCAGGATTGTGGTAGGCACCATGACAGCAATTACAGGGGGCAGCACTGCGGTAGGCATCATGGCAGACAGAGAGGGCAGGATTGTGGTAGGCACCATGACAGCAATTAGAGGGAGCGGCACTGTGCTAGGCATCATGGCAGACAGAGAGGGCAGGATTGTGGTAGGCACCATGACAGCAATTAGAGGGGGCAGCACTGCGGTAGGCATCATGGCAGACAGAGAGGGCAGGATTGTGGTAGGCACCATGACAGCAATTAGAGGGAGCGGCACTGTGCTAGGCATCATGGCAGACAGAGAGGGTGTGAGTTAGCCATCATGGTAGACACTAAAGGGGCGGCAGTGAGGTTGGTATCATGGCAGATGATGCCATCATGGCATAAATTAGAGGGTGTGGCACTAAGGCAGGCATCATGGCAAACAAAAGCGGGAATGAGGTAGGCATCATAAAAGACACTAAAGGCGCGGCAGTGAGGTTGGTATTATGGCAGATGATGCCTAGAGGAGTGGCACTGTGGAAGGCAAGATGGCAGCAATTAGAGGGGGTGGCACTAAGGCAGGCATCATGGAACATAGGCAGGAGTGAGGTAGGCATCATGGCAGACAGAAGGGGCGCAGCGAGGAAGGCATCCATGGCAGACATTAGAGGGGATGGGCGTGAGGTAGGGGGCAGCCATTTTGAGGGTTTATGAACCAGGCCTTGTGTCATGTACACTTGTCGTTTCCTACAGCAACCAATCAGAGTTCAGCTTTCATTATGCATTAGAGATGGGGAAAAGTGAATTGGTTGCTATGGGCAACAAGGTCGCTTTGACGCCGGGACGTAAAGCCATTGGGTTCTCAAGGTTTACGACCATGGCGCGCCGGCACTGCTAATGCCTTTACGTCTCGACGTCAAAGCGACCTTGTTGCCCATAGCAGTCAATTCAGGTTTCCCCATCTCTAATGCATAATAAAAGCTAAATGCTGATTGGTTGCTACAACAGTGGGTAAGTGACAAGGCCTGGTTCATAAACCCATAAAATGGCTGCTCCCCTCATCACAGGCCCCTGGCTTTTATTTGACAGGATAACAGTAGAATAGGAGCGCGCTCCAGTCACTGCCAGGTGAATTTCAATAGATTTGACCGTGAACATAGAAAAAAAAATGGCCATCAGAGTAAAAAGAAATAAAGATAAAATAAAAATACGGAAATTTAGGACTGAACTAATGAGTCAAGAGGTTTGTCATTGACCTAGTCCTGTCAGGGACACATGCGTTAAAATCCGTGTCGTTATCCCACACAGCGCCGCAGCCTAGCAACAGTCGGCAAGAGTCACGGCTCTGGAAAGCAGCGAGATGGGGAACACCTCCTGTGTGAAGCTCGTCTGCATCTCCTCGCTGCCTTCAGAGGAGATGATGCTCATGTTGGATCGGATGACTAAACCCGCAGGGGACGCAGGCAACAAGATGGATCCCGCTCAGAATCCGTGTTTTCATTAAGGACACAGTACATATTATTAGGGGGGAGATTTATCAAAACTGGTGTAAAGGAAAACTGGATTAGTTGCCCCTAGCAACCAATCAGATTGCACCTTTCATTTTCCAAAAGAGCTCTAAAAAATTAAAGGTGGAATCTGATTGGTTGCTAGCGGCAACTAAGCCAGTTCTACTTTACACCAGTTTTGCTAAACCTCCTCTTACTGTTCCTAAAGAGCGCCGGTCGGCAAAGTGGCGTGTTGGTTTGATTGGCGGACATGTTTACATGGGACCTGCCCCGCTCCAGACATGTCTGTTTTAGTAACTACTTGCATTCCCCATGTAATAACAATTCTGGAGCATCTGTTCTTATGATTCTATGTTGTGCCATTCCTCTATTATTCCTGCTAGAAGTTATGAGTGTTAGGGCTCATGCACACAAACGTATTTTCTTTCCATGTCCGTTCAGTTTTTTTTGCGGACCGTATGCGGAACCATTAATTTCAATGGGTCTACAAAAAAACTGAAGTTACTCCGTGTGCATTCCATATGTCCGTATTTAGGTTCCGCAAAAAAAATAGAACATGTCCTATTACTTTCCGCATTACGGACAAGGATAGTACAGTTCTATAAAGGGCCAGCTGTTCAGTAAAATACGGAATGCACACAGATGTCATCCGTATTTTTTGCAGAACGCAAAATACATATGGTGGTGTGCATGAGCCCTTACTAGCAGATTGAAATGAAGGTTTAAGATGGGCGTTACCAACTGGGGGTGGGGTCCCTGCACAATCTGACACTGGCAACACTGATTAGTGTCAGACTGTGCAGGGACACACCCCCAACTGGTAAAACCCATTCAGACCTTCCTTGCAGGCTGCTTCCTAAACTTCTAGCAGAAATAATAAAGGAATGGCACAACAGAGTCCAAAGAATACCGTAGGTGTTCCAGAACTATTATTACACGGGGAATGCACACTGTGCGGGTATGAGCGATCGTATGGTGGAACATACACCCATGATAAATGCGCCATGTAAATGGGAGTACACAACTGACTTGGAAATACTTCCTTTGCCTTGAAGGTGGAGTCCAGGATTAGAATAATATGGCTGCTTTCTTCCAAAAACAGCGCCACCCCTGTCCATAAGTTGTGTGCGGTATTGCACGACAGCCCCATTGACTCCAATTGAGCCAAGCTGCAATACCAGACGCAACCTATGGACAGGGGTGGTGCTGTTTTTGGAAGAAAGCAGCCATGTTTTTCTAATTCCAGACAACCCCCTTTAAAACATTCTTCTCTTATAACTGTGTACTGTGATGTTGCTTTCTTTATTCCTCCTGGAAATGCGTTTGTAGTAAACTGACAACTGTCCCCTTTGCTAATAGGGCCTTACAGACACTGGCAGCAAGGAATTGACAGCGCCCTGCAGGAACCCTACTGAGTGGCGACACCCAGTTGTCAAATATTATTCGTACACTGGCCAGGGGGAATAACAGGGGGACAGCACAATGCAGTTAATCCATTGCCACATCTAGTCCTAACGCTATTCATCTGGCGCAGATGTGTTCACAGCTTAACCCAGAGCTGCTATTACCAGAGAATGAGGAGGGATAAATATAACCGCCACCTCCCTGTATGGCTCAGCGGTGCGTGAAAAAGACGGATTCATTGGTTTTCCCCTATTCAGTGGCGGTGTATAGAGGGGTTATTGTCACAGGATTACGGTATAGTCTCAGCTAGGTGATACACCTCAACCATACAATGGCCTCATTCATTCTCTCTATGCACGTGTTAACCCTGTAGTAACTCATTCATCCCCATCACAAGACTCGGACTCGGACGACATTGAGCGTAGACGCCTTCCCACCAGGCTCCCAATACTTTTTGGCTTCAGACAGTCCGTAACTGTGCCAGACAGACAATGTACCGCTGGGGCAACGCCCGTCGGGAGGTCATAAAAGCGTCTTCTTCAGGGCATAAAAGCGATTATTGCACCGCTCTCCCGTGCTACAGGGGACACATTAGGAGATTGCCAGTCAAGCGATTGCCCAGTAGGTTCCAAAAGGGCGGCCTCTGTACAGAAGAAATCATCAACATAAGGGAACCAATGAGGGGGCGCTAAAACCAGATGAAATGACTACTTGGGGCCCGTAAGCCACAGCTCCGCTATATGATGGTATGTTAGTCAGGTCTTATGCTAATGCCGCTGACTGTGCCTATTAAAGAGCTTCGCATCCGCTCTTCCGTAATTGCCAGCAGATTAAAATACCGGCTCTAGGATCTATTTTTTTTCGTCTTCCTGAGTCATCGCTTATAAGGCAGTATAATCCCCACACTCCAAAGTGCTGAAAATATTAATCTAGCGTGTCCTTAAAGGGACGAGTCCTTCAAAAATTTTATAACCACCTATGACCAGCCTATGGTCTCTTTCACACGGGCGTCATGTTTGGCTCCCGGATAAGAGGCGGGTGCGTTGCGGGAAAATGCGCGATTTTTCCGCTAGAGTACAAAGCGTTTTAATGCGTTTTGCACGCGCGTGGGAAAAATCGGCATGTGTGGTACCCAGGTTGAGTATTCTGTAGATTTTATTATTTTTCCTTATAACATAGTTATAAGGGAAAATAATAGCATTCTCACTACAGAATGCTTAGTTAAATGTGGATTAAGGGGTTAAAAATAAAAAAAAATTAACTCACCTTATCCACTTGATCGCGTAGTTGCCGATCTCTTCTTCATTCATTAGCTGCCGGCTAAAGGACCTGTGATGACGTCACTGAGCTCATCACATGGTCCAATCACATGGTCCATCACCATGGTGATGGACCATGTGATTGGACCATGTGATGTGACATCACCACAGGTCCTTTAGCTGGCAGCTAATGCTTGAAGAAAGAAGAGATCGGCAACTACGCGATCAAGTGGATAAGGTGAGTTAATTTTTTTTATTTTTAACCCCTTAATCCACATTTTACTAAGCATTCTGTAGTGAGAATGCTATTATTTTCCCTTATTACCATGTTATAAGGGAAAATAATAAAGATCTGGTCCCGTCTCTTAGCAACCTTGCGGGAAAATTGCACTGCATCTGCACTTGCTTGCGGATGCTTGCGATTTTCCCGCAGCCCCATTCACTTCTATGGGGCCTGCGTTGCGTGAAAAACGCACAATATAGAGCATGCTGCGATTTTCACGAAACGCAGAAGTGATGCGTGAAAATCACCGCTCATGTGCACAGCCCCATAGAAATGAATGCACCCGCAGTGAATCCGGACCCAATGTGTTCACGTCACGCATTGCACCCACGCGGAAATCACGCCCGTGTGAAAGGGGCCTATAGGTGACTGTTGGATGTCATATTTTTTTTTTAAGTACGGGGGAAGGTTTTCTGGAAATAATTTTTTGAAGTTACACCGTGGGTTCTCCTTCCTGTCCTCTTTAACTTCCCCTTTGTCTGGACATTTAGCATGGAAGACAGTATCGCTTAACTCTCTCAGTCAGACCATCACTGCGGCCAGAGGGCCCCCCACTGTAGTGACTCCATTAGAGCATCCCACATCACACCTATCAATGCAATGCCCTTCTGTGGGCATCTTTAACTAGCCCTATCAAGAGAACAATAGAGAGGTCATACTGTTATCCAAATTCTACGCCTACTATTATCACAAGGATTATACTGCGGATAACAATTTCCCCTCACAGCAGCAGTAAACTGACAATGGATCACCTATCTATATAGGAGGTCTTATCATTTCTGTTGACTGCTACATGAAGACTATAGCTTGCATGTAATATTCTGTGATATAGCGCTGCCGAAATGAAAATGAAAAGCCCAAAATTCTAAAAAATAAATAAAAAATTTCCATGAATGTTGAGTTAAAAAAAATACCCCTTTCTGTTAGAAGCATCCCTCAGGACTGTCTCCTGACATCTTTGGTTTAGTAAATACTTGCAGACCTCTTGAAATAACAATTCTGAGAGAACCTTTTTTTTTCACTGTGTTGCTGTTATTCTGTTATTCCACCTGGAAATGTATGAGCATCTTGACAACTTAGTGCTATCATTACACATCCTTTTAACATGAGTTGTATTAAAGGGGTGGTCCAGGGGGATACAAATATTTTTAAATGAGACTCAGAATGGGTTAAAAAAAAACTGAAAAGTTAAAAAAAAAGTTGCATTTCTCACCTCCCCTATCCCCTGCCGCTGCTCCAGTCCCTACCGCTCTCCACTTCCTGGTCCCAAGCTTGACACACAGGAAATGGCAGGAAATGCCAAATCAGCCAATCACTGGCTGAGCTGGGTCACCACTACAGCCAGTGATTGGCTGATCGGGCATCTCCTGCCATTTCCTGTGCGTCGAGCTGGAACCAGGACGCGCAGAGAAGTTGGGACCCAGTGAGCATCAGAACGATAACGGCAGGGGATTTTGATGTTGGGTAACGCGGATATAAAAACACCCCTTTAATACCAACCTGTCTCTCTCTCAGGCATAACAGAGTAGCAACACAATGCACATTTTTTCCCCTTCAATTCAATCCTTTAAAAATTCCTACTGGAACACCCCTTTAATAGCCAGCTGTGTCTCTTTGATGCACACGTTTCCAGGAGGAATAACAGAGTAACATCACAATGCACCACTCTGGAATTATTATTGCAATACAAGTAATTTCTAAGACAGACATGTCGGAAGAGCTAACCGGTCCTCATTCACTTTGCTGGTGCTGTCATTGGCCGTGGACTTCGCACAACGCCACGTGTTCTCCCCTTAGAGCATTTATGGGGTGCAAGTCTATACTTTAAATGTGCCCCAAAATTTCAAGCTGCCATGGCATTGCAACTGACCCCAGACAGATGTGACAGCATTGAGGGAAAGTGCCGTGTAACGACGGCGGAGACCGCGGTGGTGCCCTCCATGCTAGCTGTACGCTTGTATAGCTTCTCCTCCCCTGGCTCCATGGCGCAGCATCGCATGACACACCGCAGGGTGACAATAGAGTGGAAATCAGATCCTCTCCCACTGGGTTCTCATTACCTCCCATAATCCCTTATGGGCATTACACGCACAATACTGGAAAATGGTAACGATTTCACCACAGTCCCACAGCTGCGGCGCACCAGCTGAGCCGTAGATCTTTTCACGCCAATTCACGTCAATAAATCCAGTGCAAACAGAACGCGAACCGCACGGCTCCTCTTAATATGGTGGAGCGGTATTCGTTTGTAGATGTCAATATGGCCGCCATCGTAGAGACTGTCATACAGCTGTTGTAATTTTACGTGGCCTCCATTTTGAGGCTATGGTTCCATCCACTTTACACATGTGATGGTGGAATATTTAGGAGGGAAGACATTTTAGGAAGTGATTTATGGCAACGGTGGCATCATATCACATGACCACACTGGAATTCGGATGGCCATGGAGGCCCATCAACAATTACCTCAGCTCAATCTTAGGTAAACAAGGGTCGGCCATCTTTGCTTAGGGTTTGCACAGAGTTAGGACATTAATTCCAGCGCGTATTCGCAGAATGTTTACCGTACAGATAGATCGTGACACCCATGATTTTTTCCTGTCAGATTGTTCACCTTGAGACTACCAGCATGGCTGCCAGTCCTTTATCTGGAATTCAGGGAGCTCTTCATAATGAGCCATGCCAGCCCATCAACAATTACCTCAGCTCAATCTGAGGTAAACAAGGGTCGGCCATCTTTGATTAGGGATTACACACAGTGTTACTGCATTAATTCCAGTGTGTACTCAGATAGATCGGTGATACCCATGATATTATCCTGTCAAGTTGTTCACCCTGAGAATACCCATCATGGCTGCCAGTCCTTTATCTGTCACCATATATTAGAAGACGACACCCAACACCAAACACATATACTTTTGTGAATGGTCTGTGTGTGGCCACAGTGCTCGCAACAGACTGACACAACGCGCTTTGGGTTGTTTTTCACCTGTTGCGACAACATGGCGCCCCTTGTACATAACACGCCACTGCTACCATGATCCTTCAACCACCAGTCCCACCTGCCCTTGTCACCGGTCACACACAGTTCTTTTTAACCCGCTCATTAGTAAAGAGATAAATGTGCCAATAGGCTGAACTACTTGGTAGATCGAGCAGCTTTCCCAGCAGCACAGAGTATTTCAGGACATGAGTGTATGAAGCAATCGAATGATGGAGTGTAATGAAGACAGGAGGGGAGGACATAGACTGATAAAAAAAAAAAAAGACCAGGTTCCCCACAGCAGCACAAAGCATTTCAGGAGAGGAGTGTGTGAGCAGGTCATCACGAATAGAACCAAGGCATGGGGGCAGACAGCCTATGGAAAGAACAGGTCTTCCCATCTCCTTGCTCGGCCATTCCCCTTCAGCTCTAACTCGAAGAGGACACATGAATGCCTCTTATGGGATGCCCACACAGGTCTCCTGAAACACTCTGCGATGCTGGGAGATCCTGATCAAGTATGCTTCTTCCATCTTGTCTCCAGTCCATTCGTGTGGACAGGTCACTGTCTCCCCCCAAAATCAGCAAACCCTTCTCCTGCTGCTGTCTTTGCTCCCACTTCGAATGTAAAAAAAAAAAAAAAAAAAATTATAAAAAACCTAAAACAAAAGCGGAGAACAAAGTGAATTAATAAAACGTTTCTTATTTAAGGCGCAAAATCAGCAGGTATTGCTGAACTACAGGACGCCATTGTTAGGTGTCACAAAGGCGACGGGAGGCATAAAAAAACATTATATGGGTCACATTCTGTCATGACAAAAACTATTCTGCGGAGACAAAAGTCGATGACACAAGCCAAAGCTCCTGTCTGAGAAGAGGTGACGTCGCCCATTGCAGGCCCGGGTCACGCCGAGAACAAAAGGTTCATTTTATTATCAGTCAGCTTTGCGTCTTACACATTGTGACGAAAATCACCTGTACAGACAAGAATACAGCACAAAACATGTCCCAGACAGAAGACAAGGGTCGTGCCAAGTGGTTTAGCTTATGCCCTAGTCGCAGGATAGGTAATAAGTATCGGATCCGCCATCTCTGGAAGGGCTATAGAGAATCAATTGAGCTGTGGCGCGCATCCTATTGCTCCATTCATATGGGGGAAACGGGACCCACACTCCCAGGGAAGGTAGGGGTCCGACACGCACCATCAGATCCTGTGGTCAGTGTCTCCAAACTGTGCTTCTCCATGAATTGAAAAACTACAACTCTCAGCGTGCTCTGACAGCCAGGCGGTGGCCCTGGCACGCTGAGAGTTGAGGTTCTGCAACCTCTGAGGTGCCACAGGTTGGAGACCAATGTCCTACACCAGAGCCAACCTTCTTTTAATGCCCTCCATATGGCACCCAATTAACACCGCCTTACGGTGCCCAAATGCCATGGCCAGACGGCTGCCTAAATAGCAATGCCCAATCTATACTAGAGCGTGGACCTAGTTCAAGGGTCGCCATAGCAATCAGGGCTAGTGACGCCCCCTATTGGCTCAGGTCATATACAGCGCCCTTTTCCTTCTTCTCTAGGAGCTGGGTCACCAGTGGTCCCCTCACAGCCCAGCTCTGGTGGCCTTCAAGAATAACCAGCTGCTCTGGAACTACAATCCCCATCATTTTATTCGAATCTCTGCCTGGTAGGGGGTATTGATGTGAAATCTGCCAGGAGAAGAGGAGCACACACTGACTGCAGGAAGCCCACCCTCCTCCCACCGGCAGAAATAACCGGCGATATAATTAGCTTTTCTTCACAGGCTTTATAGCCTGAAGACCAGAGGTTTTCTCTGGAGACGTAATCCGGTCACAGACACTAAAAATACAAACAATGAACTGGTCAGTTCTGTCAAGTACATCTTTCCGCTGTCACCTTGTACCTCTCGGCAGACTAACGGCGCTATATCCATCATTAGTGATCATAAAGGAGGCCCCCGACTACCCCAGGTCCATCGAGGGGATGATTTTATCTGTAGTCTTAAGGAAAAGTAATTATTATTTGCCGAGTGTTGATAACGGATTACTGCGCAGGCGAGACTGGAGGGGACATTCGCGCACATATTTGAGGGGCTTAAAGGGCGACTCCCATGGAGCATGAGCATCAAGGCAACTTCAAGATCTAGTCCAGGCATTCTTCTCCGGCTCACCCGTTGGCATGCACGTTCACGTACATCCAAAAGGCAAGTTATTTCTATACGGGTGGAGATAAACGGCTGCCGGATGCATCCGAGGCACCGCTTATCTTGGGTAAAAAAGAAAAAAAAAAAAAACAATGGTATGCATTGGTCACCTGGTTCTCGGGATGTGTCCAGCCACGAGCGCTACCCAAACACCCGACTGGGCTCTGCAGCCGACTCGCACATTTTGGGGGGAGGGGAGGACGGTGCTGCACTGGCAGAACAGGTTCACAGCCGGGTGTGCAGGTCTGTGTAGATGTAAACACTGGGCCAGAGGTAATAATGTAGTAATCTGACTAAATATATATATATATATATATATACACACACTAGCAGAAGGACTCGGATTCGCACGGGTATATTTCATCTATTTCAATTAATGTTTCTGTGTGTCGTTAAAAGATATCAACAGTATCCCCCCAGAACAGTGACCTTTACAGTACCCCAACCCTTAACACTGACCCCCCCCCACAGTGTCCCACCTCTTTAAAGTGGGACTTCCACAGCAGCCCATCCCATTAACTTTGACCTTCACAACAGCCCACCCCTTTAACAGTGATTTTCACAGCACCCCACTCCCTTGACAGTGACCTCCTCAGGAGCCCGCCCCCTTAACAGTGACCTCCACAGTACCCCCCTGCCTTAACAGTGACCTCACAGACGGATCCATTATTGCAACGCATTTGTGAGACAGATCCGCATCCGGATCCGTCTACAAATGCTGTCTCTTTGCATACAGATTGCTGGATCCGGCAGGCAGTTCTGGTGGCAAGTGTGAAAGTACCCTAAGGCTGCTTTCACACTAGCGGCAGGACGGATCCGACAGGCTGTTCAACCGACGGAACAGCCTGTCGGATCCGTCCTGCCGCTAGTGACGTGTGCCTCGGACTACCGCTCCGGCCCCATTCACTATAATAGCGGGGTGGAGTTTCAGCGGCGGCATGGCAGCGCACGGCAGAGGCTGCCGGAATAAATGTCAGACAGGTTGTAGTTTTATTCCGGCAGCCTCTCGGCGTGCGCTGCCATGCCGCCAGCGGAACTCCACCACGCCCCTATTATAGTCAATGGGGCCGGAGCGGTAGTCCGGGGGCACACGTTCACTAGCGGCAGGACGGATCGGACAGGCTGTTCTGTCGGGTTAACAGCCTCTCGTATCCGTCCTGCCGCTAGTGTGAAAGTAGCCTGATGCAACAAGATCAGTTTTTTTTTACTGGATCCTGTGCAATTCTATGCATTAACTGATGCAACAGGATCCGTTTTTTTTACAGGATGCTGTTTATTTTTCCCTCTCTCTCTTCTTCTGACGGATCAGAAGAATGGAAAGATAAACGGCGATGTGAACTCAACCTTAGGGTCCATTCACACGTCCATGGTGTGTTGCGGATCCGCAACACACCCGGCCGGCACCCCCCATAGAAATGCCTATTCTCCTCCGCAAGCGGCGGACAAGAATAGGACATGTTCTATCTTTTGCGGCGCCGCGGACCTGAAGTTTGGGGCCGTGCTCCACAAATGCGGAAGCGGAGAGCACATACTGTGGTCTCCGCTTCACGTCCGGCCCCATTGAAAATGAATGGGTCCGCACCCATTCCGCAGAATTGCGGAACGTATGCGAACCCATTTGCGGACGTGTGAATGGACCCTTACAGTGAAGTCGCCAAATTGGCAACCAAGTATCTAAAAGTCTCATTATGTCACATTGCAACGTGTCCACCTTAACAATCGTTACTTGCCATCTTCATGCTTCGTGCTAAGGGTAGGAAAGGCCATTTAAAAAGCACCTGTCAGCAGGACCAACTCTATTAAATCTGGCACACCGTCTGGTAGGGTTGATCCTTCTGATTAAAATGATACCCGTCTTGTGAAAATCGGTTGGGGGAACACCGCAAACGATTTTCACAGGCTAGGCATCCTTTTAATCGGCAGTATGAACTCTACCAGATAGTATACCAGACTTAATGGGGTTGATCCTGCTGCCAGGTGCCCTTTAAAGCAATTCCCTAGCATATCTGTGTAGGGCGAGGAAGTCCTAAGGCAAGCAAACGCCATAAATTACCATATATTTGTCTGAAACAGAGCAACAGATCTGGATTTAGGGCCAAAAACCCAAACAAAAACCGCACAATGAAAGCCACAGAGAAAAGATCAAGTAAATGTCGCCATTATATGCAAACAAGGGTAAGTAATGAGTAAACATCACAGAGTTCCTCGCTCCATTGTTCTCCATGGTAGAAGCTGATAAGACCAAACACACACATATACACTATACACACTGCCGAAACACAAAACCCACCGACAGGGCGAGTTCCTGCAGACAGGAGGCCGGGGTGGGAAACAATCCATCGAAATTTAAAAACCAAAAATGTAATACATTAAAGGGTTTCTGTCATCAAGTTTTGACATTATAAGCTGTCTGACATTAGCTATGTGCTAATGTCAGAGCAGCTTGATAATGTCTTTTTTTTAAAAATCCGATTTATATTTTGGCTGAAAAACGTACTTTTATAATATGTAAATTAGCCTCTAGGAGCAGGGGGGGGCGTTGCCCTGCTCCTAGAGGCTCCCTGCGGCAACCTGCTGGCACCCCCTTCTTACTTTGAGTGACAGTGCCGGGCAGCGATCCTCCACCACTGTCTCCTTCTGAAATCCCGCTCTGTCCTTGCTTCCGGGTGTACTCAGAGGTATTCAGCGCAGGCGCGGTGAGCTGAGGACAGCAGGCACCAGCGTCCTCTGCTCACCGCGCCTGCGCCGAATACAGAGCGGCGGCGCAGGCGCGGGATTTCAGAAGGAGACAGTGGTGGAGGATCGCTGCCCGGCACTGTCACTCAAAGTAAGAAGGGGCGTGCCAGCAGGTTGCCGCACGGAGCCTCTAGGAGCAGGGCAACGCCCCCCCTGCTCCTAGAGGCTAATTTACATATTATAAAAGTACGTCTTTCAGCCAAAATATAAATCGGATTTTTATAAAAAAGACATTATCAAGCTGCTCTGACATTAGCACATAGCTAATGTCAGACAGCTTATAATGTCAAAACTTGATGACAGAAACCCTTTAAATATTTAATGATGACCATGGTCACATTAGGTGACTTTTACATATTTTTTTTGGGTGTCTACTTGTCGGAGTTATGTCCTAGTTTTTTATTTTTTTTTCCCTTATCTTTTAGTACTACAGGGCCACGATGGGCGACCACAGCCTTAGGTCAGCTTCACACAGGTGAAATCCAAGCACATTAGTGAGCTCTTATTAAGTCTCAGCAAATTACAAAATTATAGACCCCTATGATGCTGCACTGGTTCTTAAAGGGGTTGTCCAATCTGGTACATTAGTGGCATATGGCTGGGTATGCCATCAATGTCAGATAGGAGCGACTCCTAGAGGAGGGACCTGCACCCACCTCCAGAATGGGGCCTCCGAAGTAAAGGTGCGCACATCATACATGCAAAAACAGCAGAATGAGCGCGCTCAGGTGTTTTCGGAGGTCCCATGGCGGAGAATGAAGAACAAGCTGCGCCACTATGGGACTACCGGCAATAGCCAAGCCATTCCTATAGAGAGCGGAGGGTGTCCACGCATGCACGGCTGCTCTCCCTGCAGTTCGGGGGCCCCATTCTAGAGCTAGAAGCGGGTCCCAGAGGTAGGACTTACTCTTATTAGACACAATGGCAACGAAATACAAACGGGACAGATTATGGGGGCCTCAGTACGGGGTTCATACATGACCACTAATTCTCGAGGTATACAAATACATTACTTCTACAACCAGACAATCTCATCTTACCTGCTCGGCCCCATAAACGGTGGCAAACTGAACAAAATCCTCCATTTTCACAAATCCATCTTTATCTCTATCCAGGGCGTCAAATACTGCTCGAAGACGGGCCAGCTCGTCCCCAGCACAAGGAGAGTCATTGTCCAGAGAAAATGCCAAAAAGGGATCACCCTCACCAAACGGCAAGAGGACAGAGGCTGAATCCTGAGAGTCACGTGATCTCCGCTTGATACCTTCAAATGGTGAACCCGGCAGCTCCCCAGTGGACATAAATGAGGGCAAAACACAGTCTGACTGAGGAGGACCATCACACAAGGACAACTCAGAGGAGTCCAGGCAATCTGAAACTTCAGACGTGCGCGGCTTCAGTTCTGGTGCTATCTCAAGTAATGATGGCACCTCCACAACCTGAAGATCACCATCCACTTCAAGCTTGGTTGATGTAGACATGTCCAACGGTAAAGCATTTGAAGACAAAATGTTATCCGTGTGGTCATCTGAGCTACTCAAAAACTCCAAAGGATCTGTTACAACAATCACAGGTAGCTGAGTACCTTCACTGGGCGACTCTAAACTTAAGGAATCCAGGTCAGTGACCGGCTTTGAGCTAGACTGACCAAACCGGCTTGAGATAAAGGTAGACTCTGACTGAAACAACAAGGAGTCGTCCAAACTGTTGCTAGTAAGGGATTTTTCCACAAGGGATAACCCATTCCAGCAAATTTGTGATTCGGAGCACAACCATGATGGATCAGTTGAATTGGTGGGGACCACCAGACCTTCAGTATATGTCCTTGGGTTGGGTTGCAAAGGTGTCTCACTGGCCAAACTTTCAGGTTCTTGGGACACACTGGAGGGCTCAAACAATAAATCCAAGCAATAAAAGTCTGACTGGTCACTCTCGGAACTGAGGAAGCCATGGTCGGGGGCAGGGTTTGCATCCTGAAGGCTACAGGATTTGAAATTTGTACTTGATTCAAGGTCTTTTTGAAAAGTGGTATTAAAACATTGGTCGCCTTCAGCAGGATAGTCTGTCAGACCATTAGTGGTGGACTGGTCACTTTGTGAGTGTATTATATTATTAGTTTGTAAATTTGAAAAAACATCACAAAGGGACAGTAAGTCCTCCGATAGGGCAAGGTTAGGGGTCACCTCGGTAGAGTCTGGAGGGGTGTCTAAGCAAAATATTGAAAAGCTGTCCTCAGGTTCATCATATTGCTTGGCAGAGTTTTGTGGAAGCTCACTGTTAAGGCTCACCTCTGATAAGTCCATTGGGTGCAAATTTAATGTCCAGTCCCAAGGAGACTGGAATTCCTCTGGAGTTATAGTGGGCAAATTTGTGTTAGACGGTGTGTTCAGTGTTGAGGAGGAATCACACAAGGGCACATTGGTGGTGGGGAGGGTTCCAGGGGTTTCTGATGGATAAAAGTGGGGTGTTGGCGGTGGCTCAGTGGGTTCAGAAATAGTTGACTGGTCAAACAGGGGCAAATGCATGGTGCTATGTGAATTAGAAGGTTCGAGCAGCAGTAATTGGGTTGCAGTAGGTGGCACAGAGGATTCTAACAACTCCAAGGGCATTTCTCTAGTGGTGGGAACCACAGTAGACTCAGCCAAGGGTAATTTATCTAAATTTGAGGTCACAAAGGATTTGGACAAAGACAGTTGGTCAGCTTCTACAAAAAGAGGGGATTCAAACAAAACATGGGAAGAAGCAACTAGACGGATCTGGTTGGGGCAACTGGTTGATTCTAAAACATTTGGTTGAGTAGCGTCAGAGGCTTGTTGGCAGTCGGACTCCTGGGAAAATGGGTGCTCAGATTCAAACTGGGACACTTCTTCACTCTCAAGGCCTAAATGGGTTCCAAGCTCAGGCAAAAGATCACCACTGAGGACCAAATGAGATTCGGTCTGAGCCAACTGGTCACTACTGTGATACATTGGGGACTCACAATGTGATAATTGCCCACTATCAGAGCTCAAACAACCAGATTGGGACAAATTATCATCATCGAGATCCAAATTGCATTCAAACTGGGGTAAATGTTGATTTTCTTGGCACAGACAGGATTCCATTTGGGGTAACTGGTCAATATTAGGGTTCCAACAGGGTTCCAACAGAGTTGATTGGTCATCATCAGCGCCCCAACTGGGTTCAGATTGAACAAGCTGGTCACTAATATTTTCAGACTGCATACAAAATTCAGTCTTGATCAACTGATTAGTATTAGGGCTTGAATTCGATTCAACTTGGGATAACTGGTCATTACAGGGACTCAACGGGCATTCAGACATGGGCAACTGGTCATGATCTGGGCTCATACAAGTTTCAAGCTGGGACAATCGGTCATAAACAAGCGGCCTTAAAGTCGGAGTCTGGTCATCATCTGGCTTCAAAAATGGGTCAGAAGAAGGTAACTGGTCAGTTTCTTGAGTCCTAGATTGATCAAGTACAGAAATCTGGTCCACATCATGAGCCAAAAAAGTTTCAGACAGAAAGAACAAGTCATCATCCATAGGCAAACAAGACTCAAACTTAGGTCCACCATCCAATTCCATATAGGAGTTGACCAGTAGCAACTGGTCAGAAACAGGGACCATAGAGGAAACATGTAGCTGTAACTGGTCTACGCTATCAGCCAAATTAGAATCAAGTCCTCGCAACTGCTCAATGTCAAGAGTCTCAGAAGGTGCAGGTATAGTTACATGGTCAGAGTCCAAAAAATGTTCAACTTTAGGCAACTGGTCATTGTCCAAGCAGAACTCAGTCAGTCGGCCGGTCTTAAGGTCCAGAATAGAATCTGATTGGTGCAAATGTTCACTGTCAGGAGTGTCAGGCATCAAAGAGGCTTCAGACTGGTGTAAGTTTTCCAACTGGGGAACCAAGAGAGGACCAGGCAGTGTTTTATGGACCACGTCAGAAGAAGATTCACATGTAGATGGCTGTCCATCATCCGGCTCTAAATACGTATCACCTAAAGTCAACCGGTCAGTAAAGCAGGTTGCAGATTTTAACAACTCATAATGGTTTGGGGCCAGAAAAGGGTCACAAAGGGACAATTCGTCGGCCTCATGGGCCATTGATGACTCACCCTCATTCAAACTGTGCGTAGAGAAAGGCAAAGGGGCAGTATTGGAGCTCATAGAGAGTTCAAACCAAGGCAACTGGTCTGGATAATGATCCAGCAGGTCCAGAGACAATTCAGAGTGGGGCAACGGGTCTCTGCTGGGAACCTTGTCGGACTCAGGGTGGGGTAACTCTTGCTGTAGACATACAGGGTTTAAGTCAGGTAAGTTAGAGTCCAGAAACAATTTGGGTTGGGTTAATTGGTCAGTGGTGAGGACCAACGAGGACACTAGAGACTGCTCTGTATCATGGGCCATGAAGGATTCGGCCAGATTGAAAGTTTCAATGTCCGAGTCTAAACAGTGATGTGAATGGTCAACAGGAGGGTCCAACTCAGGTTCAAAAAATTCACTGGTTTCTAAACTAGACTGGGTTATCTCTGGGCAAAAATATCCTAATAGGTCTGACTCACAGTCTCGAAGGGGTTGGGAATATGTTAAGGTCTCACTATTGTAAAGTTGGTCATAGAGGGGCAACAGGTCAGTGCTAGCTTCCAAACAGGATACAGAGTGGGGTAACAGGTCAAGGGTCACAGATATTTCAGGTGAAGGCAACAATTCAGACTCCACTGTGTCTACACAGAGGTTGAGAGAGGACTCAGAAGGACGAGGGAGGTCATGGTCAGAGGTCAAGCAAGACTCTGCTTCAGACTGGGGAAAATGGTCAAAATAAGATTCAGACGGTGCCACCTTCTCAGTTCCGGGGTCTAAATGGGATATGGACTGGGACAACTCTTTGGTGACCACAGGGAGGGACAATTGTTCAGGGTCGAGGTCAAATTGGGACTGGGGCATTTTATCAGGGTCAGGATGAGACAGCTCTTCCTTGTCCACAGTGGACTTAAGCGAAGGCAACTGTTCAGGGTCAGGGTCCAAATTTGCTTCAGGCTGAGGCAAATGTCCAGGGTCCAAATTTGCTTCAGGCTGAGGCAAATGTTCAGGGTCCAAATTTGCTTCAGGCTGAGGCAAATGTTCAGGGTCCAAATTTGCTTCAGGCTGAGGCAAATGTTCAGGGTCCAAATTTGATTCAGGCTGAGGCAAATGTTCAGGGTCCAAAACTGATTCGGGCTGGGCCAAATCAGGGTCAGGAACTAAACATGAATTTATTTGGGTGTCTACAAAAGATTCCGTCAGGGGAAACTGTTTAGGGTCGGGTTCTACAACGGATTCAGACTCGGGTAACTGAACAGGGACTAAATGGGGGTCATGCTGGGGCGACTCTGGTGGGGAATTTTGGTCAGTGGTCAAATTTTCTGTTTCCTGCCTGTCCACCAACGTTTCAGAGTGGGGCAATTGTTCCAAACTGGGTTCTAACTGGGGCAGGGCATGGTTGGTGCTTAAGTGGGGCAACAGTCCTACGTTAGGGTCAACAGAACAGGGCTGGTCAGTTTTAAGAGGTAGACATGACTCCAGGGGGTCAATTTGGTCATTTGCGACCGCGCTACCTTGGTGCACGTCGCTTGTGATCTGCAGCCTCTGCTCCAGATCAGAGGACAAACTCTCGAGGGGCAGAGGAACCTGATGAGAACCTAAGGCAGATACCAGCGGGTCATCGGCGGCGTCTCGGTCAGGGGAGAGCGAGGAGTGGACACCTAGGATATAATCAGCCGTCGGGGGATCTGTCACTTCGAGATTCTGCTCAGATTCTTGGCTGAAGGGAGCCGGGCAAGGGGGCAGGTGGGCATTTTCAGGTGGCACAATGATCAGCGGCGGCATCTGGTCATCTGTGGGGGGTTTATAAATAGGGGGGTTCTGTGCAAGATCTGGGGGTGCTAAGTTCAAAGTGTAAAGAGTGAGTCTACCATCCTCCTCCCCTGTCCATGGCTCAGCGGTGGCACGGCGGGGCTGGCAGCGCCCTGCCCCCAGCGGCTGCCCCTCTCCTGCCCCCTCATGTTGGGACAGGAGAGGGTGGGGAGCAGACATGAGCTCACCCTGCTCCTCCAGGATTTCTAGTGCAATGCAAGCCTTCTCTTCCGCGTTCATGAGAAACAAGCCCCCCACTACCTGCTGGGGGGCGATGAGGTCCAGAGCTTGCCCCCTCATGACACCCCAGGCAGTCACTTGAGGGTCCCCCTCCATCTTCATCAGTAGCTTGGTGTCTTGGGCTCAGCACATCATGTCCTCAGCAGTTGCTCCTCTGCATCATACTCCATGTTCGGTAATAAACAGTAGCTCCTCAGCAGATGCACTCCTTCGTCTCAATGCAAAGAGAAGGGGTCTGTGCCAGGGGCCCTCACCTGTCCTGAGGGCCCATCGTGTTTGCAGCAGGGCAGTAGTAATCCAGGCTAGTGCAAGGTGCAGCGGGATCCACAAGGCGATGGCGACAGACAGGAGCCCCCCAGCCCCGGGCAGACAGGGGGGGACGCTCACAGCCCCGGAGGATGGGGCCTGGCGGCGGGTGTACGGGCGTCCAGCGGGTGAGAAGCGGAATCCGGCGGCACCTCCATCCGATAGACTGCGGGATACTGAGATGGGGAGGCTGGGAGAAAAAGGAGGAGCGAGGGGAGGAAGGAGGAGGAGGGGATGGCGGCCGGGGAGAGGAGAGCAGCCCGGGGATGTGTGGACGGAGGGCTGGGGATGATGAGCGCAGAAAGGGAGATCAAGAGAGGAGAATGGGGGTGATGAGCGCAGAGAGGGAGCTCAAGAGAGGATGGGGGTGATGAGCGCAGAGAGGGGGATCAAGAGAGAAGGATGGGGGTGATGAGTGCAGAGGGGAGATCAAGAGAGGAGGATGGGGGTGATGAGTGCAGAGGGGGGATCAAGAGAGGAGGATGGGGGTGATGAGTGCAGAGGGGGGGATCAAGAGAGGAGGATGGGGGTGATGAGCGCAGAGAGGGGGATCAAGAGAGGAGGATGGGGGTGATGAGCGCAGAGAGGGTCAAGAGAGAAGGATGGGGGTGATGAGTGCAGAGGGGGGATCAAGAGAGGAGGATGGGGTGATGAGTGCAGAGGGGGGATCAAGAGAGGAGGATGGGGGTGATGAGTGCAGAGGGGGGGATCAAGAGAGGAGGATGGGGGTGATGAGTGCAGAGAGCGTATCGAGAAAGGAGGATGGGGGTGATGAGTGCAGCAAGGGGGTTATTAAGAGAGGAGGATAGGGGTGATGAGCACAAAGAGGGAGTATTAAGAGAGGAGGATGGTGGTGATGAGTGCAGAGAGGGGGATCAAGAGAGGAGGATGAGTGTGATGAGGGCAGAGGGGGGGATCAAGAGAGGAGGATGGGGTGATGAGTGCAGAGAGGATCAAGAGAGAAGGATGGGGGTGATGAGTGCAGAGGGGGATCAAGAGAGGAGGATGGGGGTGATGAGTGCAGAGAGCGTATCGAGAAAGGAAGATGGGGGTGATGAGTGCAGCGAGGGAGGTATTAAGAAAGGAGGATGGGGGTGATGAGCACAAAGAGGGGGTATTAAGAGAGGAGGATGGGGGTGATGAGTGCAGAGAGGGGGTATTAAGAGAGGAGGATGGGGGTGATGAGTGCAGAGAGGAGGATGGGGGTGATGAGTGCAGAGGGGGATCAAGAGAGGAGGATGGGGGTGATGAGTGCAGAAAGCGTATCGAGAAAGGAGGATGGGGGTGATGAGTGCAGCGAGGGGGTATTAAGAAAGGAGGATGGGGGGGTATTAAGAGAGGAGGATGGGGGTGATGAGCACAAAGAGGGGGTATTAAGAGAGGAGGATGGGGGTGATGAGTGCAGAGAGGGGGATCAAGAGAGGAGGATGGGGGTGATGAGTGCAGAGAGGGTATCGAGAAAGGAGGATGGGGGTGATGAGCGCAAAGAGGGGTATTAAGAGAGGAGGATGGGGGTGATGAGCACAAGAGGGTATTAAGAGGAGGATGGGGTGATGGTACAAGAGGGGTATTAAGAGAGGAGGATGGGGGTGATGAGTGCAGAGAGGGTATTAAGAGAGGAGGATGGGGGTGATGAGTGCAGAGAGGGGATCAAGAGAGGAGGATGGGGGTGATGAGTGCAGAGGGGGTATCAAGAGAGAAGGATGGGGGTTATGAGTCCAGAGAGAGTCTCGAGAAAGGAGAATGGGGGTGATGAGTGCAGAGAGGGGGCTATTAAGAGAGGAGGATGGGGGTGATGAGCACAGAAAGGGGGGTATCAAGAGAGGAGGAGGGGGGTGATGAGCGCAGAGAGGGGGGTATCAAGAGAGGAGGATGGTGGTGATGAGTGCAGAAATGGGGGTATTAAGGGAGGAGGATGGGGGTGATGAGCACAGAAATGGGGGGGGGGGGTGTTACTGCAACATTTCCCCCATAGATGGTGCCAGTATCCTCTGGATCGGTGTAATGATGGATGACAATGGCACTTTGTTTGAAGAGAATCCTGAGGGGCGTTCCGCTGTAGGTGTATTTGAGGTCAGTTTTTAGATTGGGGCTGCGATGCGTACCTATGGCAAGTTTATGAAAATGGCGCACAGTAATAATTATCAATCTGGTGCAAGCAAGTGAAAGTGGTGAAACCCAGAAGATATTGCACAATTTGGCGTAGCTAAGCGTGTGCAACATTTTCACACCAAAAAAGTGGCATAAAACTTGTGGATGGAAAAATGGAAAGTGATAACTGTATATACGGAAAAAGCATTGCGATATTGCAGGCAATTTAAGTTGTCAGAGCCTGGATGACAGCACATTCCGGGTGCCTCAATTTGGCGCTGTATTGCCGCCATCTTCCCTATAACCATCCAGTAGAGCAGGCATGCTGCTGATGGAGGGGTGTATCCAGGCCTGGGGCGTGCACCTGCCGCTGCTGGTATCCTGGGTCTGCAGCACACACCTGGGAGTGGAGCAGCTGGAGCTGCAGTGTGAAATTCCATTACATCATTACCCGGGAGCTTTCTGTGTGTCATACCTGCGCTGTTATGTAACCCATCCCCCACCTTCCTGCACGTTATTATCCAGCAGGCTTATCTAATCCGTCCTAAAAAGTTCTGCACCTCAGTGTCAGGGTTTTTTGTTTTGTCCGAGCTCGACCTATAGCACTCCTCATCCTAATCCTGCTTCAGGAACAGAATCCCAGAACTATAGTGAAGACTGACACTACAGAACAGTGTCCATTTCTGTCATTCAGAGGCCGTGGAAATCTGGGTGACAACTCCTACAAGCTTCTGTAATGAGTGGTTGTCATCCAGCCTCTATTACTAGTCTGAATCTGCCCTATGCTTTGTTCTCTATGGAGATAAGCGGCGCCACCACTACATTTGTCTTTTTGGCCACTCCAGGCCTCCACAGGTTTAGGACAGATGGGGGAGGCCAGGTCCTCCAGGTGATCAGTGGCAGCACCCATCGCCTCCACCTATCGGGAGGTGACGGCCTAAGGCGACGTTTTCCAGTTTCATTTATCGGCCTGTGTGAATAGGCCCTTAGACGGGGCCCTGTGTGGTGCCTATAGTGCATACGGGCAGGTCCTGGTAGGACAGCAGGGGGTTAAAGGGGATAATCTCCTTTACAGTTGGAGCTAGGAACACAAACAATCTTCAGTTGTCACCAGGGTGTTGTCAGAAACTCTGCCATTAGTGGGTGTCATAAAAACAAAAAAAAAAAAGTCCTTGCCCTGGGCACAGAAACTTCTGTTGCTAGGCCCCCGGCAACCATCGATCATCAGCCTATATGGAAATAGGACCATAATGCTTTGCAGCAGGCGGCCATCTTACCTGGGCCTTCTATCCTCATCTGAGGAGTTGCCATTTTGTCTTGGTTTTTGTTTAGCCCTCCCTCAGTGACGGCGCCGCTCATCTCATAGACAAGCCTCCCCTCACGGCCCACTTCTCCCACCACCAAAATGTCTACACTTGTTTTTTCCCACGTTTTACTACTCCGCCAACCCGAGCTGAAATAATTGATTCCAACATGTCACATCAATTATTCAGCGCGTTCCTGGTTTCTGGATCAGGGAGCGGAGAGGCGGCGTACATCAGCCTCGCCTGTGAAGGATGCTTTCACTGCCAGAGGCGGTCAGGTGACAGCGGGCGGCCATAGGCCTGGACACCATGGAGGCCGAGAGGCCTGGGGATGGGCAGCACGAGGGCGCAATGACATATCGCGGCACAGGGATGGCGCTATCTGACTGTATACATTCCAGGGTGGCAAGAAGGTGCCTAGGGAGCCATGAGGGCAGCTTGGGACTACCCAAACCCAGGTTGCCATCTTGATAGTGGATAGGTATGGGCAAAGGCTCAAGGTGGGAACAGTATGTAGCCACTATCTGGGCACAGTCTGGTATAAATACATATAGCATTTAGGCTGCACATCCTATTTGGCTTCGAGGTGTTGGACCCCCACTGATATTGATGACTTATCAGGAGGATAGGTCGTCTAGATCTAAAAGATGGAAAACCCCTTTAAGCAGTGCAGAAAGGGTTAAAATGACTTCCCTCTTGTTTTAGGGAATCGAGGCATCTGTCACAAGACATTGCAGTTCACAGGAATTCCCCTCTAAAGGACGCCTGTTATGCCTTGTGCAGGGCCTGAGAGGGTGGAGCTTGACAAGGATTTAAAGAACACCATAGAGAGAATCCCTGTGTCATGCTCCGCCCTCTCAGGCCCTGCACTTGGCATAACACATTCTACCAGTTAAGCCATGGGGATTTCTGGGTTCTATCCTCAGGACAGGTCACCAATATGAGATTGGTGGGGGGTTTGACTTTTGGCACCCCCTCCAGTCGGCTGTTTGAAGGGGGCACGACTACGGCCTGAATAGTCCTCTTCTTTTAACCATCCCTTTTAGGCATCATGCACACTACGGCTGTAAGCATTTTGCTGTCCACAAACTGCAGATCTGCAAAATACGGATACGCGTGTGCCTGTCTGCGTTATTTTTTGCAGATCTGATGGGTCTGTGGTCCACATTTTGTGGGCATATTCTACCTCAGGGAGCAGCAGCCTTCGGGACTCCTGCTGTTGTGAAACTACAATTCCCAGCATGCTCCATTCATTTCTATGAGAGGTCTTAGAGAAGCAGAGCAAGTATGCATGATGGGAGTTGTAGTTTCACAACAGCTGGAGTGCCGGAGGTTGCCTACCCTTGCTCTATCGCTTTGCAGAATGGACATATGGATGATCCATGTGCTTTCCGCATCCGTGTGTCCACTCCGCAAAGAGACAGAAAATGTCCTATTCTTGGCCACAAAGTGCAGAACATGGACCCCTTGAAGTCGTTGTGTCCGCAAAAAATATGGGCGCAACCTGGACGGTCTCCGTATTTTACAGATCCGCAATTTGCAGACCGCAAAATACATATGGTCGTGTGCACGAGGCCTTAGAAGAATTACATGTGTGAAATGGATTATTGGAAGCGGATACCACATTCTAACTAGGGTGACATCCGAGCGGAGGGTGAGGAGGCCATTAGTCAGACGCGTCTCCTCCAGGTGACCGTTCTCTACGGGAAGCTGAGGGCACAATGTCACCTCCTGGACCCGCCATGCTTTCTGTACTCGCACCCATTGTTCCAGGCTGAAGTGAATAGAGTCCAGGTGGGACTGACACCTACAGAAATGAGAGGACCTCGTCTGATGAGATCTGGACACAATGCAGAGAGCTCACAGCTCAGCGCTGAGCCGGCCTCACACATCCATTATGTAGGGAGGAAAGACAGAAGTAAAAGGCGTCTGTCAGCAGATTTGTACCCCCAATATATGCAAATGAGCCTCGGGGGCGTTGCCATTACACCTAGAGGCTCTGCTCTCTTTGCAACGGTCGCACCCTCTCCACTTCGATTGACAGGGCCAGGCAGTGCAAACGAGACCACGCCTGGTCCTGTCAATCAAACTGAAGAGGTTGCAGAGAGAGCAGAGCCTCTAGGTGTAATGGTAACGCCCCCTTTGCTCTTCGAGGCTCATTTGCATATATTAAAACATCATTTTTCTCATCATTTTGCTTCCAAGCGCACGTCACAGGTCAGCCAGTGTCATAAGGACAAAACTGCCGTCAGATGCCCTCTATCACTATGGTTAAAGGGGCACTCTCCCTAGAAGCATGGCCCCTGTGGAATAATACAGTATACAGGGCCACAGTAGGGAGTTCATGTGTATGGACTATGACTAAGGTCTTTCTTTCTGAACAGAATAATCTTTTGTTCTCTATTATCAGCCATTTCAGGCTGAGCAAAGGGATGGGATGACTAATGTCGTCCTGTCGCAGCAATGGCGGATTAGAATATGGGCAGTTTAGGGCGGCACACTTTATGCAAATTGCAGTCTTATAGCGGTTTTGCCTGCAAATCACGTTGAAAACCGCAATAAACTGCCTGAAGAAGGACCTTCATGGTCCAAGCTACAGAATGGAGTAAAAGGAGGTTCTACTATGTAAGTGCACAGGGCGTAGATTTATTTAGTGTTTTTTTTTTTACTTGGGGTTCCAATTCCCATCTTTCTCCTATACTGTTTTTTTACGTGGACTTTAATGCGTTTTTTAGGACTCCCATTAATTTCCATGGGAATTTGCATGCAGAATCGGCACAGAGAAAGAACATCTTGCACTTTTTTTCTGTAGTGAATGTCATCAATCCGAATGTGGATCGTTCTGCATGAAACAATGGGAAGCGATCTGAGATTGTATTCCGCTTGGATTTTGGGGTGGATAATCTACATTGTTTAAAAACGTCATTCACATTCTGCGTATAAAATCTATGCAATCTGCAAATTTTGTGCCGTGTGGATGCGTTACGTGTGGATTTAGCCGCAGCTTCGTTGGTGAGGGCCAGGAGCGCCACTCTGCAGGGAAAACTCCGGAGGGGATGCTAAACCCAGCGCCATGGCCCCTTCATTCTCGGGATCCCAAAGGTTGTGATACGGCGTCACTTTTTACCCACCGACGTGCATGCGAAAGTGGTGCCCCAACCTTAGATGACAGAGGTATAATTTTGGAGTTCTGCACCCTCATAGTGACTAAGGCGCCAGGCTTCGTTGTCTGGGCCCGGATCCGCTCTATGATTAGAGGTAATGTTCTGTAATTAGTTCTGACACGCCCGTAGATAATTGAAGTCTTATATTTTTAGCGCTGGCAGGTAAAGGTTTCCACATTTTATCGAGGTCACACACGCCCCGCGCCTCAATAGAAATCATTATCTCCGAGCTGGCAGGCCATTCTACTGACGACTGATGGGCCGATGGCTATTCCACCTGACACATGCATGCTCAGCTCGTCAAGCGTGCATGTGTTTTCAATGGGAATAAAAGGCTAATCTCCTCCGGGTACACAGCATTGGGTATGATCAACTAAAACACCCCCAGTCCTTCTTTATCCCTACACCTCCATACCCATTAGATATGTATATGGCTGCCGTGGCCCAGAACATAAAAAAAAAAAAAAAGACTCGCCTGTCCATGGTCCCACTGCTGCGCTCCGTTCCCAGACGCTTCTGGTAAGAGGTGCCGAGTCCTGTGGCTGCTGTGGCCAATCACAGGCCTCAGTGGTTACATCAGCCTGAACATTATGTCACAGGCGCTCTGAAGCCCGCGATTGGCTGCAGCAGTCACAGGACCCAGCCTCTTCTTGGAACAGCGGCGGGACTGTGGACAGGGGAACAAGTCCAAGGCTGGACAACCCCATTAGGAACTTGCAACTAAAAAGGTGGCCATATACATTAGTCAAGGATGCTCAACCTGCGGCCCACCAGCTGTTGCAAAACCACAACTCCCAGCATGGTTGGACAGCCTACAGCTATTAGGGCATGCTGGGAGTTGTAGTTTTGCAACAACTGGAGGGCCGCAGGTTGAGCATCCCTGCATTAGATGAACATTGGACAAACCCAATGGGGTCCGTTAGGTGTCCGCTCCGAAGATGATTTTGGATGCACAACTTTTGTCTCCGCTCCAAAATCATCTTCTGAGCGGACACCTAACAGACCCCATTATAGTCTATGGGGTCCATAGTCAGTCTCCATTTGGCTCAGTTATGTGCCGAATGCGTCCTTTCCGTTCTCCTGCTCCTATAACGGAGCAGGAGAACAGAAAAGCCGAACGCTGATCGCTGATTTGAACTCAGCCTAATATGTATAAAGGTGCCCCCACCCTCCTCTGACGGCAGGTGTCGGAGGAATTTAAAAGATCGGGCATGTTGGATTACAGTATCCCCAATCCTTAAGTGAGATAAGACGCCGCTAGAGGTGCTCCTGTCCCTAATAAGAACACATGCACGCTTAGGCAAGGAATAGCTGTCCACCTAATGAGCGTTCGGCCAACAGATATCTAAGGTATAACTTACCGCAATTTCAGTCAGTTTCCAGTAATGGATGAGGAGCTGTAGACACCTAGTGGCTAAACGGCATATTACACACAGACGGGCAGATAAGCAGCATGGGGGCCTCTCACTCTCCGCTATCTTCACAGCAATGAACTCTTGAGCTTACACATTGTATCTCCCTGGACATAGCCGATAACGTAAGTGCTCCTGACATGATCCGCTCTCTGTATGGTGCGCACGTCTTCTGTAGAGCTTATCTTTAGTAATATGTTCACTACATAAAGGTGTTGCTTTCACCACAGGATAGGGGATGAGTATTTGATCGTGGAGGTCCGACCATTGTGATCCTCACTGATCCCGAGAACAGGGGTTCACATTCCCCTATATGAACGGAGTGGCACGTCTGCCGATGGAGATGGCCAAGTACAGCGGAATAGGGCGGCAGCACACAAGCGCACCTACATACAAGGTAACGGGATCCCCGTTTTTGGCATTGGTGGAGGTCCCAGTGATCAGACCCTCACCGATTCCCCATGACATGCCGCCACAGCCCCCCATAGTTATCAGCCCCAGTAAAAACGTACCCAACCGTGCGCCTTATGGTATTTAGCAGGGAGTTACAAGCAGCTGCTTGGGTGGGCACCACTGGCATATGCCAATCCTGTACGGCATGACTAAACACACATGTAAGCAATGATACAATATACAAATTTTATAATTACCGGTAATCATTGTCCATAATCTAAAGTGCAAGGGAATGTGACCCTGCACCCCCCCAATGTGACTACAAGTGGGCTTCTAACTAACCATACTGTGTCCGTGCATACTGCCACGGTCCAGCTATGACCAGCCGTCACCCATTGTCACCAGCTTAGGGTGAAGTGGGAATGGTCAGGGTGGCAATCAGTGTCGATCAGGTCCTGCTTGATCAGTGGCTGCAGTCGCTTCATTTGCTTTCCTCATCTCAGACCAGAGATCTGTGAAAGGGAAAAAATTAGAGATCAGGGGGTGTAAATTAAGGCCATGTCAAGCTTAACCCTGCGATTACGAGTTTTCATTTTTCACTCCCCACCGCCGTAACATTTTTTATTTTCCTGGTCACATAGCCATATGAGCGCTTGCTTCTTGCGGGACAAGTTGTACTTTCTATTGCACATGCTCCCTATGTGATTAATATCACCTGTTACTTTCATTCTCCAAGTCAGTACGATTACGGCGACACCACATTTGTGTCGTTTTTTTTCTTGCGTTTTAATACGGGGGAAAAATAAAAACTTTCAAAACAATGTTTTTTTCTTTTCACCACCATATTCTGACTCCCTATCACTTTTTTGCTTTTATGCGTATGGAGTTGTGTGACGGCTCATTTTTGTGGGTTTATCTGCACTTTTCAGGGATACCATTTTGAATTGTGTCTGACTTTTTGATCACTTTTTTGGGGGGGAGGTAAAGTGACCAAAAAAAAGGCAAATTGGCCATTTGCGACAAATGTTGTTCTATATATACACACAAGATCGTTTGTCTGAGGTTTTTTTTTTTTTGTTTTTTTTTATTTTGGGGAGGGGGTGATTTGAACTTTTATATTTTTAAGGGTGACTATATCATTAGATTGCCAATTGTATTCTGTGATGGGTATACTGTATATCGATCACAGAATTTAATGCACCATTCACTGTACTCCAATACAATGCTGCCACCTGCTGGCCTGTATTGGTATATACCAGTGATTGGTATTGGATCCTGCTTGAGGCTCCAGGCTATCGCTGTAATGTAAGGCCCCATTCAGACGTCCGCAGTGTGTTGCAGATCCGCAACACACCATGTCGGCACTCCCCATAGAGATGCCTATTCTTGTCCGCAGTACATGCTCTATCTTTTGCGGAGCCGAGGCCAAATGTTTCAGGGCCGAAACCCAGATGTTCGGGGCCGCGGCTCCGCAAATGCGGAAGCGGAGAGCACATAATGCGCTCTCCGCATCACGTCCAGCCACATTCACAATGAATGGGTCCGCATCATTGCAGAATACATGCGGACTAAAATGCGGACGTGTGAACGGGGCCCAACAGCTCACTCGATCACACCCGGAAGACTGTTACGGGTGCAGGAGCTCGCAGCTCCCGTATCTTCACTGTTCAGACGCTGTGGTCACATTTGACCACGGCATTTGCGGGTTTAAATGTCTGTGATCGGCCTTATGGCTGATCGCAGACATTCTCTCCGAGCCTCTGCTGTGTGAAACGGCAGAATTCCGGTAGCTGGTGCCATCTTTAAAGTGCTGACATATACGGCGGAAGTCGCAAAGGGGTTAAAAGCTGCAGCAGAGGACAGGTACTCCCATCATTGGGGTCACCCAATATAATATTAGCTACAGGGCAGGGCCTCCGTCTGCTTCCCTGACTGTATTTCCAAGAATAACATCACCTATAGGTGAGGAGAAGGAGGGGTACCCAGCATTGTCGCCAAATGATTGGGGGAGGTCATCCAGGAACCGCCGTCCATCACCAGGGTCGTGCCATTCACGTAGGACGCCAGGGGGCTAACCAGGAAGAGGGCTCCATGTGCAATCTCAGTCTTGTTCCCTGGCCGTTGTAAGGGGATGGTATTCCAAAAACCCATCGCCTCTGCGGCATCTCCACCTGAAATGCAGCATGACACATTTAGAGAAGCGGCGCAATGGAACGCGTATGGCCTATCCGTTGGCTATGTAGCCACTTACTCAGTCGACGCAACCCTTCTGTGCCAGATATGGGCCCAGGGGCCAAGCTGTTGACCCGCACTTTGCTTGGACCCCACTCCACCGCCAGGTGCTTAGTCATGGCATCTGTGGGCAGAAAGACCAAAATGGTAGAAGTAATGCGGTTGCTACACGGGTGACTCCAGTGATCCTAAAGATGGCAACTACCCCTTTATATGTAACTGACCTATGGCTGCCTTGGCACTGCCGGCGTGCATCTGCAGGACGTTCCCCCTGTAGCTCAGCGTGGCGGTGATGTTTAAAATGACTCCACCGTGATCCTGCAGAACATTAACATCATACACAGAAATATGCATAAAGGATGATAAGCAAATGATTTCTCAAATGGATGTTTCATGTGCATCTATTGTTCCCCGTTATCAGCCAGCTCAAGCTGGCGGCTTCTATAATTCAGCCATTATCACTCCGCCCACAGGTCTTAAAGGGCATCTGTCAGCAGACTTGTCCCTATGACACCGGTTGACCTGTTACATGTGCTCTTGGCAGCTGAAGACATCTGTGTTGGTCCCATGTTCATATGTGCCCGCATTGCTGAGAAAAATGAGGTTTTATTATATGCAAATGAACCTCTAGGAGCAACGGGGGCGTTACCATTACACCTAGAGGCTCTGCACTCTCTACAACTGCTGCGCCCTTTGATCGACAGGACCAGGTAGTGAAAATGTGATCACACCTGACCCTGTCAATCTAAAATGGAGAGAGCACGGCAGTTGCAGAGAGAGCAGAGCCTCTGGGTGTAATGGTAACGCCCCCATTGCTCCTAGAGGCTCATTTGCATATAATAAAACACAATTTTTCTCAGTAATGCGGGAACATATGAACATGGCACCAACACAGATGTCTTCAGCTGCCAAGTGCACATGTAACAGGCCAGCCGGGGTCATAATAATAATCCTTATTTATATAGCGCCAACATATTCCGCAGCGCTTTTCAGTTTAGGGGTTTATGTACAAACCGTCATAAATAACATAGCAACAGACAAGTCAATAATTACAAGAGGAATGAGCACCCTGATCACAGGAGCTTACAATGAGGAGAAAGGGGTGACACGAAAGGTAGAAGCGCTGGTTTTGTACGATGGGCCAGCCATCTTGGTAGATTAGGGAAGCAGATATAAAGCTGCATGACAATATATGAAGTGCTTCTGGGTGCGGTGGAGGATCAGGTCCAGGAAATGATAAATGGGCTATGTGGAGAGGAGTTACATCAGGGGATGTGATAGGCCACCCTAGAACTGTGTATGGGGTAGGGCATTCCAGAGAACTGGTGCAGCTCGGGATAAAGCTTGGAGCCGGGAGTGAGAGGTTCGCATTATGGTGGGATTCGTAAGTCATTGGCTGAACAGAGGGCACGGGTTGGGTGGTAGACAGAGATGAGGGAAGAGATATAAGGGGGTGCGGAACTGAGATAGTACTGAAAACCCAATCTGCTGATGGTCTGTCCAATTGGGGCTGTGTACAGAGAGAAGAGGAACTCCAACAGCGAGAGGGAGAGGTGAAGAAGTGGAGCCAACGAATTATACACTGAAAGAGCGACCAGAGAGATGGGAATAAAATCAGGAGAGGGCAGTGTCCTTTAGGCTGATTGGAGCATGGCGAGTCAGAGATGGTGGCCTACAGTGTCAAAAGCTGCAGAGAGGTCAAGGAGAATGAGCAGAGAGTAGTCACCGTTGCATTTTGCGGTCAGGAGGTCATTTGTCGCTTTGGTGAGGGCAGTTTCTGTCAAATGTAGGGTGCGGAAATCAGATTGTAGTGGATCAAGGAGAGAGCGATCAGAGAGATAGCGGATGAGGTGAGAGTAGACCAGACGCTCCAGGAGTTTGGAGATGAGGGGAAGATCGGAGACTGGTCTGTAGTTAGCTGTGCAGGATAGAGTGTTTGAAAGAGGAAGGGAAGATACAGAAGAGAGAGGTTAAAGATTTTTGTTAGGGGAGTGGTGACAGCCGGAGAGAGAGACTGGAGTAAGTGTGAGGGAATGGGGTCAAAGGCACATGTGGTAGGACGAGAAGAAGAGAGGACCCTGGAGACTTCTTCCGTGACTGGGTCAAACGTGGACAGTGAGCCAGAGGAGGTGTGGGAGGGAAGGGGATCAATAGCACTTGGTGGCTGGAAGCTGAATTCATGCCGGATGTTTTCTATTTTCTCTGTGAAGTAGGTGGCTAGGTCTTCAGCAGAGAGGTCCCAGAACCCCCATTCTTCTGATCTGTGGGGACTTGGCGGTGCGCAGCTCACCGATCGGAATTTTACGGCGTGAAAATGGTGAAATGGCCTGTTGCATGTGCTCCAGGGGTCAGTATGAACTTAGATATCAGAATTTATTATTAAATGTGTTTTATGTGGTTTAGACATAGATCATGTTCTGATTTCCAGATTTCCCTTGATGACATCTCAGCTGGGAATGACTGAACATAGGACAACTACTGTACTGTATATCATAATGGTGCCACAGTGACCCCTTGTGGTTGTTCAATATAACTACAATCACTAAAGGCTCACTGTAAGATGGGTCAAACAAACCCAAAATATTCCCAATTTTCCCTTGGTGTCCAACAACCTACGAGCCCATACTCATTACTGCCAGGTGCAGAGACTATTATACTTAACTCTTTAATGTCTGGAATATTTTGGACCTTAAAGGGGTTGTCCAGGATTCCGATATTGATGAACTATCCTCAGGATATCTGATCAGCGGGAGCAGACACTCTGCAATGCCGCTGATCAGCTGTTTCCTTGCAGCTCCGTCCATTGTGGAGTGGAAGTGATTGGGAGTTACAAGCCCCGTCCACTACACAATGGACGGTGCCAGAGCTACAAGGAAATAGCTGATCTACATGGGGGTGGGGTGTCGGACCCCCGCCGATCAGATGCTGATTGTATATTCTGGGGATGTGCGAACATCAAAAACCCGGACAAACCCTTTAAAGAAGAAGTCACCTCTCCTGAAATGCCTGTTTTAGTGAATCAGATTATTCCTTGAATCATTTTTCACAGAATTGCATTGTGTGTCATTCCTCTGTTATTCCTAATAGACATTCTTGAATAAGGTGACAACTAGGTGTTACCAGTCCTGGCGAGTCCAGCGAGTGCCAGACTTTAAGGATGCATCTCTTTTACAAGGAGAATGGTAACACTGAGCTGTCAATTTTTTTAAGGTCCATGAGGAATAATAGAGGAACGGCACAAAACTGAGAAATAAGAGAAGATGCTCTAGAATTATTATTTCATGGAGAATACACGCATTTACTCAAAGAGACATGTCAGGAGAAGTGACTGGTCCAAAATGTTTTTTTTTATAACATTTTCACTTTTCCGTGGATGCAGTCATATGAGGGCTTCTATTTTCGCTGGAAGCGAGTCTGTCAGCAGTTTTGACCATTGCTAAACTGCTGACAGCACTAGCTAGGTGCTGGGAGAACAGTACAGACATATCTTTTGTGCAGCTTTTACCATCAGGAGTAACAGAGGCCACTACAGCCGCCACTCAGAAGGGAGGGGCTGTGAAGCAGCTAAATGTAGAGAGCACCTCGCAGTGAAACTCCGCCTCCTGTGCACTTAAAGAGCAGAATAAAACATAATATTCACACTACTCCTAATAAAAAGCTGCACAAACGGTATTTTTGCCTGCTCTCCGTAATAGTCAAAACTGCTAAAAGCTTCCCTTTAGGCCTCATTCACACGACCGTATGTCCGGTCTGCATTTTTCATGGCTTGCATGCGTACTCATTCATTTCTACGGCACCACAAAAAATGCGGACAGCACACGGATGTCATCCATGCAGCAAATTACAGAGCATGTCCTATTCTTGCTCGTTTTGCGGACAAGAATAGGCATTTTGACAATGGGGCCCGCGAAAAGTGTGGAATGCACATGGCTGGTATCTGCGGTTTGCAGACAACAAAAAGGATACGGCCGTGTGAATGTAGCCTTAAAGGGGTATTCCCATCTCACACAATGGGGGCATATCGCTAGGATATGCCCCCATTGTGTGATAGGTGTGAGTCCCACTGCTGGGACCCGCACCTATATAGAGAGCGGAGCGGGGAGAGCTGTGGCTGAAGGACCCCAGATTTCCCAGGGTCCGTCCACGACCAAGCGCTGCTCCCCGCCTCTCCCATAGAAGTGAATGGGAGCACACCGCGCATGCGTGGCCCACGCTCCCATTCATTTCTATGGGGCCAACGGAAATAGCTATATTCGCCGGCCCCATAGAAAGTGAATGGAGGGTGGCTGCGCATGCACAGTGCGCCCCCCTTTACTTTCGGGGCTCCGTTCTCGATATACCCCCATTGTCTGAGATGGGACAACCCCTTTAATGGCACCATTTTGGAGTGCATGAAATATACTGAAAAACTTATTTTTCTAGTATTTTTCTAATCTCAAGAGCGCTAGTATATACTTCTGTATTGCAGTTGGCCCCCAGTTGCCATAGCCATTCACAGTCGCATCCTTGCTCTAACCCCTCAGATCACGCAGTCACTATTGACCGCAGCATCTAAGTGGCTAACTGACCGGGACTGGAGGTAGCTCCGATCCTAGCTGCTGCATTAGAGGGTCAGCTGTAACATACATCTGACACCTGCTGCAAATGTATCAGGCTCAGCTCGTGTCTGGTGCTCCGCGCTATTAGCAACATACATGTAAGTGTATTTTTGCTATGCCAAGCGCAGGGCCTGAGGGGCTGCACATGATACCTGTATTCATAGACTATCCCTGTCTCATGCTCTGCCCCCTCAGGCACAGCACAGCTCATCAGTCTGCCTATATGTGAATGAATGCCCTGCAGAGGGCGCTATGCACCTGCTCTCGCGCCCGTTCCTGTACCTACCCGGAAGTAGCGCTCAAACAGGATCTTGCTGGCGTTGAATGTGCCCATTGTGTCTATGTCCATGACGGACTTAAAGGCGTTGAAAGACAAGCTGCTAGCAGGACAGAGGAAATTCCCGGCGGCATCTGCAGGGCAGGAAACAGGAGAGAGTCACATTGCTTTCTAGGAATGCTCTGACCACTAATGGAGGGCTACCTACTGTTCACAAGGATGTCTATTCTGGAGAAGGTCTTCAGCGCTTCCTCCACGGCACCAGTAAGGGTCTGGGGATTCCTCACATCAGCGGACAATGCAAGGCAGTGTCGGCCGGTCGCTGCCCGCAACTTCTCAGCTGCCTGGGAAGGAAAGGTGGAGGGTTTTTAGCTTCATGCAGGGGTATGGCAGTATAGGGCTGGTTGGCGAGAATGGCCTTACCTCGGTCACCCTCTGTAGGTTCCTGCTGACGATGACCGTGTTGCAGCCGTGCCTAGGGAGAGGACGTATTCATGAATGTGGGAGAGTGACTGCACGGGAATAGGGGGATGGACAAATTAAATGGCGGAACGTAATACCTCATGAAAATCTCAGCAATTCGGAATCCAATTCCAGAGCCCCCTCCGGTGATGAAGGCCACTCTGCCCCTGTGATCAGCAAAGAAACGCGTCAAAAATGTGCTACCCCTTGAGCCGATGCTCCTCTTTTGTATGGTCTTGGTCTATATGGCTACTTTCATATTTGCGGGAGTTCTCTGGATCTAGCTTTGCCGGGTGTTACCAGAATTTTGACAATAATGGGGTCCGCTATCAGAGATCAGTCCGCTACCCGGCAAATATGCCAGGATTCAGCCAGACAGAATCCGCTGCACGCAACGTTTTTTGTCCGGTTGATCGCTGCTAGAGAGCTGTGCCGTAAAAGTAGCCTAACTCTACAAAGTACAGCTTGGGTTCAGAGAAACACCGCAGAAAACACTAGGCAATTACTCAAATAACAATCCCCGAATATAACACCCTGGTCCCCGTGTAGCCCCCAACCTAAAACTGGGGCTATTCCAAAATTTCCCAAAGCAGACTAATTTCGGAAAGTTCCTGCAGATATCCTGATAATCTATGGGGATTGCTAGTTGAGCAATTCTCCCATCAGGTCTGTATACTGGGGCCAGGCTGGGCGATGTGGAAGATGGACAGCTAGCCTGGGGTGAGCATTCTGTAGAGTCCTCACTGGAGCAGAGTCGGGCTGTAGAGGTAGTTGTAGGACAGGAGGCAGTCATCACTCTCAACATCCTCAGGAGGCTGGTCTGTAGTCGGCAGCGCGGACATCGTGCGTCTTCAATGGGTAGGTAGCTGAGAACGAGAAAAGCCAATACAGCGTCCAATTAAATGAGAGGACAACCATGTAATAAACGGACACCCGCAGTCCTCCAGATTGGGAGACACTCTTCGCAGCGGCTTTTCGCCACCGATCATAGAGAGGGAACACCCTTCTCTAGAACATCCATATTATGCAAGGCTGGGACTACATTGTGACTTTCACCATGACACAAGTTGCACGCCAAAGATCGCAGTTCAGCGCTGCTTGTATCACGAGTAATATAAGTAATCGGAGTCGCCTTGTGACCCACAAGTTGGCGCCGTGGCAAGAAAGCCAACCCTGCTACACTGCGATGTTTGGTCCCATGATATGTGTCGGGGCCAAAGTCATCGTGCAGCCCCAGCCTAAGGCCTCGTGCACACGGCCGTGCCTGTATCGTGGCCCGTAAACAGTGGGTCCACAATGTACGGGCACCGGCCGTGTGCACACTGAATCACGGATGCGGACTTATTCACTTGAATGGGTCTGCAATCCGGAACGGAGGCACAGGGCCCCATGGAAGCACTACAGAATGCCTCCGTGGTGTTTCTGTCCGTGTCTCCGCACCACACAAAAAAATAACTTGTTCTATTTTTTGCGGTGCGGACGGATCACGGACCCAGTCAAGTTGAATGGGTCTGGATCCGTCGCGGCAGTCGCACAGATGTTGCCCGTGCACTGGGGACTGCAAATTGCGGCCCCCAATGCACGGAACGGACATGTGCATGAGGCCTAAGGGGGCATTGGGCCAGGGGTCTCCCGTAACCAATCTTAATGAAAGTTTCCTTGGTATTTAGTTATTTACCATCTTGAAGTCGCATGGATTGGTCACACGACTTGACTCTCTCCTACGTGGGCCGACATCACATCCATCAGTCACAATATCGGGTTTATTAGTCTCCCTGGCGCCTGCGCAAACTCCTGAATCCACCTCATCTGCGCATGCGTCCAAGAGAAGAACAGCTCTGGCTCTGTCCACATCACCTCCCTTGGCCTGGGCTGTAGAAGTGGCATGCTGATCCACAGATCAACCCGGTATTCTGACCGATGCGACATCGGCGCACGTAGGATTTCCGAAGCGCGCCATGTGTCGGGTTCCGGAACGGCTGATCCACTCGGCTTCAAGAAGGTAAGTATATTGGAAACTTTGTTCTGCAGGCAAGTTCTGATTAATTAATGGGTTGATGACTCCCTCAAAACCCCTTTAATGATCACTCCCATCATTGCAGATCTCTTGCAGGGTATGCCCCTATAAAAATTAGTCGGTGTAGTTGCAGGAGGTGCCCTGTTACAGATTTTTGTATTCGGACCCAGGAGCTTGCACTCGTCCCAGTAGTGGAAAATACCGCAGCATGGGTCAGATTAGAGAGAGTTGTCCCATATATGATCTGCTTAAAGATCATCTGTCAGCAGATTTGCACCTATGACACCGGCTGACCTGTTACATGTGCACTTGGCAGCTGAAGGCATCCGTGTTGCTCCCATATTCATATGTGCCCGCATTGCTGAGAAAAATGATGGTTTAATATATGCAAATGAGCCTCTGGGAGCAACGGGGGCGTTACCATTACACCTAGAGGCTCTGCTCTCTCTGCAACTGCTGCGTCCTCTACACTTTGACGGGGCCAGGTGTGATGACGTTTACGCTGCCTGCTCCTGTCAATCAAAGTGCAGAGGACGCAGCAGTTGCAGAGAGAGCAGAGCCTTTAGGTGTAATGGTAACGCCCCCGTTGCTCCTAGAGGCTCATTCGCATATACTAAAACTTTGTTTTTCTCAACGATGCGGACACATATGAACATGAGACCAACACAGATGTCTTCAGCTGCCAAGCGCACATGCAAAATACACGGAGGAGCTCCGAAAGCCGCGCATTTCCATAATAACAGGGCTTGTGGAGGAATCAGACCCCTTTGGCGCGGCTCAGAGACGCCAACCTAGAATATTTCATCAGAAATCTCTAAGCGGTGCCAAAGGGGTTACATATCATCAGAATAGTACTTTGACTCCATGTCTCCTTTAAGTATGTGTCCTCCATGTCATAAGACTGCACTATCCTTCCCATACAGTCAACCACAGCAATAAAGCAAGCAGTGCATAATACAACACAAGGCATCCCCACACACGGTGCACTAATGCCGTACAGCACGGACAGTCTCTCCCCACAGCACACACTTACCGGAGCACTGGACGGACTTTGATTCTGCACCTCGCGGGGTCTCTAACCCGACCGCAGGGAAACCTGGGAAATGTAGTTTTCAAGCAACAAAACCTCCTGCTTCTGCGCGGAGCCGTAAAGCTAGTCGTGCGCATGCGCAAACTTCCAACCAGAGGCTGACGCGTCAACTTTCAGTATGGTTTCCTAGGAGACGGGGCCCGGGAAGGGGTTAAGAAGAAGCCGCCCTGTGTGTGTTAAAGATTATTAAGGGGCGCCTATTGGAATGCATTGTTAAATAATAAACTAGTGCAATTACACATAACACTGCTGTTATAAAAAAATAAAAGCTACATTTAGATTTTTGGGTATGGAAGTTTTTTCCACAAATAATTTAAAAACAACCATTAGAACATATCATGTGTCAGTAAAAAGGCCCATAACGCTGGGTATTATGCTCGCATCCTCCTGACACCCTTCCACCATAGAACTCCATGGTGGTTGACGTACCACGAGGTATGGCTGTTGCCGCCACAATGCTACCGCGTTAAGGCGCAAAATGTGATCACCTTAAAAGCTCATTCGTTGTTTCACACTATAATGAATTTTAGAAAAAAAATATATGATTTTTGCAATTTTTTTTTTTTTATAAAAAACACTGTGGCCAGATGTTTCATGTAAGGGAGATAGGGACAGTGATATTTTTTGTGTTTTTCATCACTTTTGGGTTCATAATTTTTTTTGTGTGCTTCTTTAGGTCGCACAAATATTGCTCTGCTGTTTCTTGTTCACATAACACCATAGAAACCTTGTGTTTTCCATACCTCATGCGGTTTTTATGGTGTTTTTTCTCAATAACTCCGTAAACCACAGGGTTTTTTTTATTTTTCCCTATAGAGATGCTAAAATACAAAAAACAAGTTCAACATTTTTCATTTTTTTTTTTTTTTAAACCTCCCAGACCCCCCAAAAATCACAAGCTTATGAATAAAAACGCCAGTGCCCAAAAAAAGCTTGTGCATCTTGCCTTTCATTTTTCACAGACCTTCTGGATATCTGGAGATTACGATTTTACTTCAAATCACGGATCAGCAAAATACAGATGCAGTCTGCGTGCAGTCTACATTTTTATTTGAGGATCGATTGGCATCAGTGGTTCTGTGGGCCGCATTTTGCAGCCATTTTTTGCGGAATGGACATATGGATGCGGAAAGTGATACAATATGTCAGCAAAATGTGGCCCACAGACCCACTGAAGACAATGGGTACATAACAAACGTGGATTCAACATGGTTGGTAACCATTTTATGCGGATCCACAATTTGCAGACCGAAAAATGCATACTTTCGTGTGCATGAGGGCCTAATGGAAAGATTTGCACCTCAGATTCACTGATGAAAATCACTGATCAATCACTGACTGTGTGACAGCGGCCTTAGAGCTCATGCACACAACCGTATGTATTTTGCTGTCCGCAAAAAATACGGATGATATCTGTGTGCATTATGTATTTTGCGGAACGGAATAGCTGGTCCCTAATAGAACAGTCCTATCCTTGTCCGTACTGCGGACAATAATAGGACATGTTCTATTCTTTTGTGGAACGGACATACGGACACGGAATGTACACAAGTCATTTCCGGGGCTTTTTTTTTTCCGGCCCTATTGAAATAAATGGACAGACAGCAAAAAAAAAAACAGAATGGACACGGAAAGAAAATACGTTCGGGTGCATGAGCCCTAAATGGGAAAAGCAAAGAGTCCATTAATGTAGGCTCCAAGACTAGGGCATCCATAGGCGCAGTGGTGTAGCTATAGGGGGTGCCAAGGCTACGTATAAAGTAGTGCCACCACTGGGATATGACGGGGGCCCTAGTACGGTTTTTACTGAGGGCCCAGGGGGATGGACTTGTCAAACTGAGTATAATCAGGGAGGAGGGGAATTCTGTCATCTCTGTCGTCAGCCCCAACACATTTGGAAATCGCCCCTTTAAAAAGCCTGTGTAAATATGCAATCAAGATGGCGGCTTAGGGAGTCAGGAAGCAGCTTGTGCTGTACATGGGGTTAGAACAGATATAGCCCGGCCTGTATACAGACATGTGAGCCCCATAGCGGAGAGGCCATTGTCCTGGTGAAACCTTATCCTAGAGGGGACGACTATCAGGGGCCTAGTGATCCTGGGCTCCGTGCCAACAGGTGGCTGACGCCCATAGCATTCTATACACACACTAACATAAATGTATTCCACTACGCCAATTTTTCAGAAGGGCGGACTCGGCTCTATCTTAGGCCTCATGAGGCTCCTGAGATTTCTGTCAAAACTTCTGTCCGCAGCCATTTCCTCCATTGGCCTTCACAGAATGGTCTGCGCAAGCAGTTCACACGTCCGATGCCGCCCCTTTACTGCGTATTCCACCACTTTGTGACATTTTTATTAATAAACGTGCCCTTATGTCTACTAAAGGGGAACACCGCCTCTGGCACTGGGGTGGTCAGGCTTCTGCTCCAAGATGACCGCCTACAGGTAAACAGCAGCAGCAGCAACCAAAAAGGTCTTAGGGTACTTTCCCACTAGCGTTTAAGTTTTCCGGTATTGAGTTCCGTTCTAGGGGCTCATAACTGGAAAAAACCGCTTACGTTTTTCCCCATTCATTGTCAATGTGGACAAAACTGAGCTGAACAGAACGGAGTGCTCCAAAATGCATTCCGTTCCGTTTAGTTGTGTTCCCAGACCGGAGAGCAAACCGCAACAGGTTGTATTTTGCTTTCCATCCTGGGATGCGGATGCAAGACAATGGGGACAGATCCGTTTTCTCTGACACAATCGAAAACGGATCCGTCCCCTGTTGACTTTCAATGGAGTTCATGACGGATCAGTCTTGGCTATGTTAAAGATAATACGACCGGATCCGTTCATAACGGATGTAGACAGTTGTATTATCAGTAACGAAAGCCTTTTTGCTGAACCCTGCCGGATCCAGCAAAAACGCAAGTGTGAAAGTAGCCTTAGGCTAATGTTCACATATTGCTTTATTTCACACAGATTTTGGGAGAGTGCCAAAATAAAAACCACCAAAAACGCTTGCAATTTATATCCAGTGATATCATTGGGAAAAAAAATAAAAAATCACTTATTAATTTATATGGAGCGTTTGCTTTTGTTTTTTTCCTCAGCTCGCAGTTTTAAAAACCATCGTACAGGGGAAAAGTCTCATGTCCATTCTTGATATGGAATCTGCATCATAGTTACCATTAAAATCAATGTAAAGCCCCCAAAACTGCGTCAGATTAAAAATACAAGGATTCTGGAGAGAGAGGGGAAAAAAAGGAAAAACTCCATGTAAACTCTGCATTCCCTGGATCATCTGTTATTCCTCCTGGAAATTTGAGTGTGCGGTGGGGGCCCACACAACTAAGGCGTTACTATTCTCTTTTTCAAATGGAAGTGTTACTTCAAAGTCTACCAAACAGTGCTGACAATGTCAGGCGGTATAAGGACACCCCCTATAGACAGGGGGAAAGGGTGACACCCAGATGTCAATTTGTTCATACATTTCCAAGAGGAATAACAGAGGAACCAAACAAGGCCGCAATTGTTTTATAGGAAATGCAATGCAGAGAGATGTAGCAGGCGAGCCAATATCCTTCTGAAACAGTATATAAAATATATTATTCTGATAATCCGATCGTTCAGAATAGAATACCCAAAACCAGTAGGTCGAGATATTAGGAGGCACAAACCACACCATCTGATAATCCAGCACCTTCTGTGAAGGCCAGATTAAGGCCTAATTCACACGTCCGCAAAATGGATCCGCATCTCATCCGCAATTTTGCGGAAGGGTTGCAGACCCATTAATTTCAAAGGGGCAGGAATGGATGTGGACAGCACACTATGTGATGTCCGCATCCGCGTTTCCGTAAAAAAATAGAACATGTCCTATTCTTGTCCGCAATTGCGGACAAGAAAAGGCATTCTCTATATAGTGCCCGCAAAATGCGGAATGCACATTGCAGCCGTCCGTGTTTCCGCAAAACACACTACGGACGTGTGAATTAGGCCTAAGGCCTTATTCACACGTCGGTAATTTTTCTTTCCAGAATCACGGTCCTTTTTTTTCTTTCCAGAATCACGGATCCGTGTTTCCGCAAAATTCTTCCGTTTTTGTTTTTTAGCGTCTCCGTATACCTTCTGTGTTTCCGCAAAAATCTGGAAGAAGAAGAAGAAGAAAAAAAAAAAAAAAAAAAAAAAAAGAATGTTTTCAGGGTAACTTTTCATTTCCTGTGGATCCGTAATTATGGATCCGCAAATACGGATGACCTGCGGATTACTTTTGTAACCTTTCCGCATGTCATCCGGATTTATGCGGATCTATTCACTTCAATGGGGCTACGGTCCGCAATTTGCGGACAAAAGTAGGACATGCTCTACTTTATTTACGGTTCCACATTGCGGAAACGAAAGGATTTGCGGATGCGGAGAGCATACGGAATGCTCACCGCATCTTTTGCGGACCCATTGAAATGAATGGGTCCGCATATCTTCCGCATTATTTCCGCATTTTTGCGGAAATAATGCGGGGGAAAAAATACGGACGTGTGAATTAGGCCTAAAGGAATTTTGCCATATATACTGCATTATTTAAGACACTCTCTATCAATAGTATGTCTCAGATATGAAAAGGGTTAATGCAATCGTCTCGCAGACAGGAATACGAGCAGGACGTTCCCACGGGAGGGCGAGCGATGGAAAACGTCTCTGGAGCAGCTGGTATAAACAGGACGCGGGCACGCAGCTCTTTATACATAAAGACAGTTTATTAACAGTAACAAGAGCGGCTGGTGGAGCAGTCAATGCCCGGGGGGAAACCACAGCCAGAACCTGAGGACTGGAACGCCCCCGTCATGTACTTGTCATCACCCCATGAAACTTTTTTGGGGCCCCTCGGCAGGGTGTAAGGGTCTGTGCAGGTCTGAGGGGCCACGGAGCAGCACTATACGTTATACAAGTCACTATGATCCTTTGTTTCCCAGTCGATCAATTCTGCACCGTGAAACCACAAACCGATCTCCTTCTCCGCCACCTCCACCGAGTCGCTGGCGTGGATGATGTTCCTGCGGACGAACAGGAGAGGAGTTTACAGCATAGCATTTTCTGACATCTGGGAAAGCTGGATGACAACCTATATGGCTGCCATTAAAGGGGTTATCCCATTATTAATGGAACAAACGAAGTCAGACATCATGTAGTATGAGGAGCTCTTTCTAACAAAGCTGCAGCAGAAAGAACACACACACACACTATCACAGCCCAGGCAGTGTGTCCTTTCTGCAGCAACAGTCTCCTATCACAGCTCAGGCAGTGTGTCCTTTCTGCAGCAACAGTCTCCTATCACAGCTCAGGCAGTGTGTCCTTTCTGCAGCAACAGTCTCCTATCACAGCTCGGGGGGTGCTATCTGCAGCAGCTCTCTCCCTATCTCAGCTCAGGCAGTGTGTCCTTTCTGCAGCAGCTCTCTCCCCATCTCAGCTCAGGCAGTGTGTCCTTTCTGCAGCAGCTCTTTCCCTATCTCAGCTCAGGCAGTGTGTCCTTTCTGCAGCAGCTCTCTCCCTATCTCAGCTCAGGCAGTGTATCCTTTCTGCAGCAGCTCTCTCCCTATCTCAGCTCAGGCAGTGTATCCTTTCTGCAGCAGCTCTCTCCCTATCTCAGCTCAGGCAGTGTGTCCTTTCTGCAGCAGCTCTCTCCTATCTCAGCTCAGGCAGTGTATCCTTTCTGCAGCAGCTCTCTCCCTATCTCAGCTCAGGCAGTGTATCCTTTCTGCAGCAGCTCTCTCCCTATCTCAGCTCAGGCAGTGTGTCCTTTCTGCAGCAGCTCTCTCCCTATCTCAGCTCAGGCAGTGTATCCTTTCTGCAGCAGCTCTCTCCCTATCTCAGCTCAGGCAGTGTGTCCTTTCTGCAGCAGCTCTCTCCCTATCTCAGCTCAGGCAGTGTGTCCTTTCTGCAGCAGCTCTCTCCCTATCCCAGCTTAGGCAGTGTGTCCTTTCTGCAGCAGCTCTCTCACCCCCCACCCATCACATCGCTGTACTATATTTTTGCATGCAATTAGAAATGTGTTCAGATCTGGATGTTGCTTTGAAAGAAAAGAAAAAAAAAATGATTTCTGGACACCCCCTTTAAAAATACCCACAAGGTTGGTCACCCAGCTTTCCCAGGCTCCAGTTGGCCTTGATCTATAGTTTGCATAAAGGGACAGATTGGCCTTTCAGGAGCTGTATTGCTGGCCACGGCGGTGTAGGTAGGATGGGTTACATGGGGCACTGCCCTTTAGTGCACAGTGGGGTGATAACAACCCATTTTGCAATGGCCAGGGTAGCCTAGAGCAGCAAGGTGAACGTTTTCCCCCAGATGAAGGAAACCCCATCTACAACTCTGGTCGGCCATACTGTTCATTACCCAACTTTCCCAGATACAGATATAAATACATCTGAATATGAAGAAATGTCTCTTGATTTTTTTTTTTTTTATATATATTTTTATTACTTTAGATGCAGAACGCTTAGGGTCCTTTCACACGTCCACAAGTTGGGTTCGCATCCGTTCTGCTATTTTGCGGACCCATTCATTTTTCAATGGGGCCGGAACGGACACTATGTGCTGTCCGCATCCGCAAATCAGTTCCCGAAAAAAATAGAAGATGTCCTATTCTTGTCCGCAATTTCTATTATCGTGTCGGTGTTCTGCCACTTTTCTATACCTGGCAGAAAATCTATACCCGGAAGTGATGTAGCTGCACCGGAAGTCACGTGGACGCGTTGGAATCAGCTGGAGGAGGGGGTGTGCGCGCTGCGCAAGCGCATCCGGCTAAAGTATAGTAATCTGGCAGAACGCCGCAAGCCCGTAATCTACATTACTTTGTACCCTCGCGGGCTGGCTTCGCTCGCCACGCGTCGGGCTCAGCCTCGCTGCACTCGGCATTTAGTAAAACTAACACTATGCCGCCATTGATACTAAAGAAAGAAATGGATAGTAAAGAAATGGAGGGCTGGGAAAATGCAGGGGCGTTCTGCCAGATTACCATACTTTAGCCAAATGCGCTTGCGCAGCGCGCACACCCCCTCCTCCAGCTGATTCCAACGTGTCCACGTGACTTCCAGGTGCAGCTACATCACTTCCGGATATAGAAAAGGGGCAGAACACCGGCAATGTGCGGTCCGCAAATTGCGGAATGCATATTGCCGGTGTCCGTTTTTTGTGGATCCGCAAAAAACTTAGACGTGTGAATGGACCCTTAAATGTCTGGACCATAAACATCATGTCTGACACAGGACCAAATATTCACCTGCTGATGTGGATGCTGAAGTCTCCGCGCACAGTACCGGGCTTGGCCTGAGAAGAATCCGTCTCCCCGACCATCAAGCGGGAAGATTTAACCACGTTGTGCCCCTCCCAGACCTGGAGAGACAGAAAGAACAGAGGGTAATTCCAGGCCAGGGGTACAGGCACGCGGAAATCTGCGGTGTAATACTGTACCACCTAAGTAGATGAGATTTTCAGTCTCACGTACACAGTGCGGAAATTTTCCTCGCAGAAGATTTTAAAATCCGCAGCGAGTCGATTTTCAGCGCAGATTTCACCCTTCGCAAACCGCGAGATCCAGGGCAAATCTGTCACAAAATCTGCACGAATCGCACGAAAATCCACAAACTACACTGCCATGTGCACTTAAAGGGGTTGTGCAAGAATGGGACCTGGAAAATCGGCAGTGACAAAGGGTCACATGACACAAGGGGGATCCGCCGCGGCCAGTGATCAAGGGAGCCCAACGTAGCATCGCAGGCTTGAAGGCGAGGGAGAGGGAAGCAGATAAGTATTCTTCCCTTTACAGGTGTTGCACAACCCCTTTAACCCTTAGAGGACCTGGCAATGTTCCGTTTTCACATTTTCGTTTTTCACTCCCTGCCTTCCCGGAGCCATAACTTTTTTATTTTTCCGTTCACATAGCCTTACAAGGGCTTATTTTCCGCGGGACAAGTTGTACTTTCTAATAGCACTATTTAGTATTGCCTATAATGTAGGGGAACAGTAAAAAAAAAAAAAAAAAAAAAATTCAAAAATGGAGTGGAATTGGGAAAAATAAAAAATGCAGCATATTCTGCCACAGTTTTATAGTTTTCTTACAGCATTCCACATGCAGTAAAATTGACCTGTTACCTTCATTTACCAGGTCAGTACAACTACAACCATAAAAACGTTGAAAAAAATAATTCTCTTTTCATCGCCATATTCTGACTCCAACTTTTTTTGTAGTTATGTGGACAGAGCTGTATCTGGGCTTATTGGCCATTTTTGCCCTGGGTGACTGGCAATCATTAGATTTCCCATTGTGTTCTATGATGGCTAAATAGCCATCATAGAACACTTCATTTATAATATCCCTAGGACCTGGTTTTATCAATATCTCCAGCTAAGGCACGCCTATGATGTTACTGTGAGGAAAGGATGCAATATTGCTAAGATGGATATGATATATAAACTTATATTGCCGTCTGGAGGTAAGAGGGGATTGATATCACAAGTGTATGCTCTCCTGTTAGACAACTTTTTAGAGGGGCATCCGCTGTCGCGGATGGTGAAATGGGAGAGGGATCTAGGGCCCATACCAAAGGGTAAGTGAGTGGATATTCTAGAAGCGGTTCCCAAGGTTTCTTTGAGCGAGCAGGGCCGGTTGTCACAGCTATATATCATTCACAGGGTTTATAAGACGCCGGTACTTTTACGGAAAATTGGAGTTAGGTCTTATGATAGGTGTCCTAAATGTTCGGAGGAGGGAGCGGACCTGTTGCACATGCTGTGGTCCTGCCCTGTAATAGGGAAGTATTGGGATGAAGTGTTGAACCTGATTAACAATATGGTGCTTAGGTTGGTTAAAGATCCTAAGTTATGTATATTGGGCTATGTATCGAGCATTGGTGGAAATGAGAAGGTCAAGGTAGCAGTGGGGAGGTTGTTGTATGTCGCTAGGAAGCTGGTGGCACAGCACTGGATCCAGGGGAGTCCACCGACAGGGGGGGGGGGGGGGGGGAGTGTGTACGGAAGGTGCATGATATGTTGGTGAATGAAAGAAGCGTGTTTGAGAAGAAAGGTTGTCCTCAAAAATTTGAGAAATTGTGGAATGGGTGGTTGTCGCATACCCATATAGTGATTTGAAACCTGTCCTGAAGTTTTTGCGCTTTGGTGGGGTCAGGGGGCAAGGGGGGAAAATTGTATTATGGTTTTCTATTTGCATCTAGTATTGAATACATGAGTCTGAACAGGAAGGAGCTTTATTATTAAGCTTTATTGCTATACCGAAATGATGTATGACAGTATAATTGTGACATCCTTGCTTACTGTATTGTCATCAAGCTTTAGGATATGCCTTATACTTCTATTGTTTAATAAAAACGATTTGATAAAAAAAAAGAACACTTTATTTACAATATATCAATACAGTGCTGCCACCTGGTGGCCTGTATTGGTATATTCTCGTGATAGCTACCAAAGCCTGCTTGAGGCTTCGGGCTATTACTATACAGTAACCGGTTCCCCGATGTTAGCCGGGGAACGCTGTCACGGGCGTGGGAGTGTGCAGTTCCCGCTTCTGACCTGCTCATTTGCCCTGATCACATTTGACCATGACATTCAAGGGGTTAAATGTACACGATGAGCCGTAGGGCTTCCCATGCGGGTCTCTGCTGTTTAAAATAGCGGAAACCCAGCATAGGTCACCAAGGGGTTAAGGTCATGTTCACATGGCAGATTTGCTACTAGTTTCAGTGTAGATTCCATGCCGAAAACCGAACAGCAGTGGGAGTCTGTGCCACCATTCACGTGGCCAAGTACTATTTACGTGTGGTAATGACCATTCTTGGAGCGGTTACTGCACAGAGACCATGGGAAACCGTGGAGGAAGGCTGCTACATTTAAAACCGTGAGGGGGGAATCTGAGGCACCGAAACAGGAAAAACTGAGGCAGAAACTGTGGCGGTTTTATAGAACATTTCCTATTCTGGTCCGCATTGCGGATGAGAACAGTCCTTTCTATCGATGGAGTGAGAAGAGTACAGAATTCACACAGAAGGATCTGTTATTGGCGGACCAATAGACGGACACGGTCGCGTGCCCACCGTGCGTACTCACCATTGCAACCACAGGTCCGGACGCCATATAACGTATGAGTGCAGGATAGAAAGGCTTCCTCTGCAGGTCGTGATAATGGTTGGCCAGGATCCCCTCCGAGGCCTGAAGAGAAGAATTAGAGGTGACCCCCGGTCCGACCCCACAGAGCTGCCCACGGGGGACAAATCCCAGTTTTACAAGACTGTGCAGTGTGGCGGACCATATTGAGCCATATTACGGCCCAATACACACGGCCATGGTGCCTGGCAGTCTGCAATACACGGGCACCAGCCCCGTATTATGGACTTCAATGGGTCCGTGATCCGCAAGATGCCGTGATCGACAGGACATGTTCTATCTTTTGCGATGCGGAGGCAGGGACGGACTGCGGACTCTGTGCCGAGTGTCGGACCCCCCAACGGTAAGATACTGATGACCTACCCTGAGTATAGGCCATCAATACTGAACACCCAGAAATCCCTTTTAAGGTAAGTAATGATTTTTTATTTGTTTATTATTGTTAACCCATTCTGCCCAGTTTCTCCCCCTGATGGACAACCCCTTTAAGCCGCTCCTAAATCTCCTATCCTATAAACCACATTTCACACGGAGGTATCATTAAAGAGCAATCAGTGAATCAGACCAAATTAAGGGATCCAAGCCGTCTGGAGAGGACGCGTTACACACCCAGCGTGAAGGAGTCCATGGGCAGTTGATGTAAAAAGTTATAGATGATCTCTGCAAACACTGACTACAGAAGTAGCAAAGCTGATTGTGTCATTGGACACGACCCATCATCATATCTGGGGTCGCACATAGGGCTGCGGATTAACTGCATTACCGTAGTGGGCTCCTTCCATTTACTGGATCTAAATGACTTGGGGTCCTTTCACACTGGCGTTTTTGTTTTCCGGCATAGAGATCCGTCGTCGGGTCTCTATGCCGGAAGAATCCTGATCAGGATTATCCCAATGCATTCTGAATGGAGAGAAATCCGTTCAGGATGCATCAGGATGTCTTCAGTTCAGGACCGGAACGTTTTTTGGACGCAGCAAATACCGCAGCATGCTGCGCTTTTGCCCGTCCAAAATCCGAACACTTGCCGCAAGCGCCGGATCCGGAATTAATGCCCATTAAAGGCATTAATCCAGATCCGACCTTAAGCTAAACGTCGTTCGGCGCATCGCCGGATCCGACGCTTAGCTTTTCTCAATAGTTACCATGGCAGCCAGGAAGCTAAAGTCCTGGTTGCCATGGTAAATGTAGTGGGGAGCGGGGAGCAGTATACTTACCATCCATGCAGCTCCCGGGGCGCTCCAGAGTGACGTCAGGGCGCCCTACACGCATGGATTACGTGATCGCATGGATCACGTGATCCATGCGCATGGGGCGATTTGACGTCATTCTGGAGCGCCCCGGGAGCCGCACGGACTGTAAGTATACCGCTCCCCCGCTCCCCACTACTACTATGGCAACCAGGACTTTAATAGCGTCCTGGCTGCCATAGTAACCTCAAAGCATTTCGAAGACTGATCAGGATCCTGATCAGTCTTCTAATGCTTCAGGCGACTTGCGTTCTGACGGATCCGGCGGGACGGGAGTGCCTGCCGGATCCTCAGAACGCAAGTGTAAAAGGACCCTTAGGCCCCTTTCACACGAGCAAGTTTTCTGCACGGGTGTAATGCGTGACGTGAACGCATAGCACCCGCACTGAATCCAGACCCATTCATTTCAGTGAGACCCATGAGCATTTTTTTTTTCACGCATCAGTTCTGCGTTGCGTAAAAAATCGCAGCATGTTTTTCACACAGCCCTGGCCCCATAGAAGTGAATGGGACTGCGTGAAAAACGCATTGCATCCGCAAGCAAGTGCGATGCGTTTTTCACTGATGGTTGCTAGGAGATGTTGTTAGTAAACCTTCAGTTTTTTATCACGCGCGTGAAAAAGGCATCAACCAAACGCATTGCACCCGCACGGAAAAAAAATAAGGAACTGAACGCAATCGCAGGCAAAACTGAATGGCTTTGCCTGCAAAATCGCACAGTCTTCACTGAACGCATCCGGACCTAATTGAGACACGCTCGTGTGAAAAAGGCCTTATTGTTAGTTTGCTTGGTATTTCAATTGTTAAAGCAGAAGTTGGTACTTCAGAGCTGCACTTCCTGACGTGAAGTTAGGACCTAACTGCCACAGCAGCGTGCGCCGACAGGACCCACACTCAGGCTTCAACACGTTACCTGCAGAATTTTTATTCCCACCAACTTGAAGCCGCGGCGCTCGAACCGTCCGATGATCTCTCCCACCAGCCTGCGCTGCACCCCGTCCGGCTTCACGGCAATCAGCGTTCTCTCGCGGAACTCAGGAGCCGCTAGACGTACAGGAATACAAAGACTTGTCGTCAGATAGACAGAATTAGGCCGGCCACACACACACACACACACGAGATCTCTGTCGGCTGAACGGTAGTTTGGGCCACAGCCCTCTCCGTCAATCCCCCCCCCCCAAAAAAAAAAAAAAAACAAAAAAAAAAAAAACCAAAAGCATGCTTGGCTCGACTGAGCATGCGCTGACACATACTTCTCTCTGAGAACAAAAGAGATGGCCTGATACTTATCTCCCCACATAACATGCATGAAATTCAAGCCCTTATTTTGACAAGGCCAGGGAGGGAGATAGTAGAACCCCCCCCCCTTCCCTAGGCAGAAAAATGTCAATGAGAAGGGCGTGCGTTCAATTATGTAAGCGGGAAGGAGAAAGTGAGTAGAGAAGAGTCTGAGAAGTGGTCAGAGCAAACACTGCAAATCCCAGCCCCCCCTATGGCCCTTCTGTTGCCCCCATCTTGCCCATACTCTGTGCTTCCTGAGGCAATCGTCTCATTGGTGGTGCACCCGATACCAGCTACATAGAAACCTACTATATACCAGCTAGACTCCCCTGAAATACCCCCAAGTAGTTATTTTTCAGTTCTTAAAAATCCTTTTCAGGCACTTATTTGCATCTACCCGTAGCCCTAACCCCCCCCCCCCCCCCAGCAATCACAAGAACAGGGGGCCCCTGTGTGGATGATGCAGCAGTGCACCTGCATGACCACTGCTCCATTCACCTCTATGGGACTTTGCAGCACTCGTAGGTAGTGAATGGAGCAGGGGGTAACACCTGCATGACCACTGCTCCATTCACACACCGGACTTGGGGACCCCTGTTCATGTGATCAACTGGTGGTCCCACGAGAAGGGGGGTGGGGGATGGGCTGCTAATGAATGGCCTGCAGTGTGTGGACAGTACTCATGACGGATGAGCATGCACGGGCTAGTCTATACTTCTGCCGCCGGGCACAGTGACCCTATGGAGGAGGGGGCGTGTCACCGTAGTACTGGCCACAACAGATAATGTCACCAACAGCATGCTGGGAGTTGTAGTTAGCACTAGTACATTGTACTCCCTGCACTACATAACTGCATGGCAAATAAGAGGTCAATGGACCCCCTGCACAATGTTGATAGGTGCTTTGTGCACCCCATTCACACAGGGGAGCCCAATTCTTGTGATCACTGGGGGACGGGGTCCCAGCAATTAACGCCCCAGCAATCTGACATTTATCACCCATCCTGTGGTTGTCCACTCCATTGTGGCGGACCCCTTTAAAAGGCGCCACACTTAACCCTACCCACTATAAGGATCTGGGTGGCAGGAGTTCTACCACCGGGCCCCGCTCTGAATGGTTCCGGGTGTGCACCACCAATGAGGCGATCGCTTCAGGCAGCACCAGGTACTGGCAAGAGGGGGGGCATCCGAGGGGCCATGGGCCGAAGGGAATGGGGTTGGGTTAAGAAATTGGCATTTGAAAGAGGGGGCGCAGTTTCAGATTTGGTCTATGGCAGCAGAAAGGCTAGGTGCACCCCCTGAATGGTTCCATTCACCGTCAGCAAGCAGAGATCCTGCAAACGGTATGGAATTGAACCAGGCGTCACTTTTTACCATTCGGTTACATACGAGCGGCTCTGGAGGGTTAATATTTTTGCAGCGGGTGCACGGCAGGTTTCTTTCTACAAGCAATTAGCGGTTCATTCATAATTGGATTGAGAGTCTCTGCCCAATCAGCTGCTACTAATTACCAGTAATGAACATGGGGCTGGGGGGGCGCTGCTAATGAATGGCCTGCAGTGTGCGGGTATACACATGATGGATGAGCATGCACGGGCTAGTCTATACTACTGCCGCCGGGCACAGTGACCCCAAATGGGGGGGGGCGTGTCACCAGAGTACTAGCCAAGTGTCTGTGACAGATAATGTCACCCATGGGACCTGCTAGAACAGTCAGGACACCGCAGACTCCAGTATACAGCATGCTGTGAGTTGTAGTTGGCACCGCCAAGTCAATGGACCGGTATTGATGTGCGGTTTGGGAACCCCAAAACAGGCACAGATGGGGCAGGGAACGCAAGGGCGCGCTTCTTTGATGCAGCTGAGCCCATTGAGTTCATGAAGGAAATAAATGAAAGGGGTGGAGGGGTTTGGGAGAAATTGCCTGTGTTGCATATATAAGGGGTGCAAACCGCAGGACATATGGAGCATGCCCACTATTTGCCAATGTGTGCCAGAAGTCAGCATCCTTCCCCAGTCATGACATACATAGGGCACGTGTTGTGCAATGTGCTATTCTCATGCCATACATATGTATAGACTGAAAGAGGGGGAAGGGGGGCAGGAAAGTTTTAAGAAGTTTGCAGGAAGTTTCCCCCGGCGAGCACACCGGTCCAGAAATGTCCACCTACCGGAGCTGTAGTGCAGGCATGGTGCCCCGGCCGGGTACACGGCTCTTCCTCCGCTCAGCAGCCTCCGGAGGATGCAGCTCATTGTAACCGGCGCACAGACTCCTCTCCCCCGCCGGCGAAGCCTTTCTCAGCCGGTGGGCGGGGCTGACAAGAGGATGTGCACGCCCACCGCCTGCAACTCCAGCCTACAGCCACGCGCACCGCCAGTATATAGCCACGCCCACTAAGCAGTCTAAAAGCGCCTCAGGCGCGCCCCCTTTGGGGGATCTTATGAATGAGACTTGGGGAAATAGAGAATCGCATTTGCTTTGGTCACTGGTTTTGTAAGGCTGCATTCCCATATAGCGTTTTTAGCTAATTATTATTTTTTTAATGTGAAATACAAAGCACAGTATAAAATTTTGATGCGTTTTTGGGTCCTTGGTATTGCAGCGCGTTTAAGGCGTGGGTACTTTTTTTTTTTGGCTGTGGTTTTCCACAATTTTAGAAAAGTCCAGTGAAAACTGCAGCACCTCCCCATTGTTTCCTATGGGGAAATCTGTGCCGTAGTTTATACGATGCAGTTGTTTTTTTTTGCACACAGTTTATAAAGCAGCGTCATGGAAAAAACAAAGAGACATGTTCCTTCGTGGTCGATCCACGGTCAGATTCGTGGGACACTAGACTACCAATCCAGGGTGGAAGTCCGAGGGGCGGCCCAGGAGTCCTGCGGAATATATATTCTTTTTCCAGCGTGTGTTTAACCTTTTGAACTTGCTGTTGGTCTGTATTCACACTGCGGAAAATACATGTTGGAAAACCTAACACGGACTCGCCGCGGATTAGCCCCATTCAATGGTGCTGAAGCGTACACGGAAACCCAACCAGCCAAAAAGGCGTGATTTCTAAATGCGTACAGAAGGCGGAATACAAACTAAAATCCTTGTGGAAAATCAAGCAACCAATCAGATTCTACTTTTCATTTTCCAAACGAGCTTTCAGAACTGAAAGGTGGAATCTGATTGGTCTACTTTACACCAGTTTTGATAAGGCCCTATTCACACGTCCGTAGTTTGCGGATCCGCAAAACACCTTGCAGCCAGCCCCATAGAGATGCCTATACTTGTTCGCAATTGCGGGCAAGAATAGGACATGCTCTACATTTTTGCGGAGCCGCCGTCCGGAAGATCGGCGGCGCGCTCCGCAAATGCGGATGCGGAGAGCACAGTGTGTGCTCTCTGCATCCATCACGTCCCCATTCAAAATGAATGGGTGCGGAACGGGTGCGGACGTGTGAATTAGGCCTAATTCTCCCCCTGCGCTCTTTGCAATCTGATGGGGGCCGTACAGGCAGACATGTGATCACAGCACTGACAGACAGTAGTAGTCGATCACATGATCCTCTTTAAAGTTTTTTTTTTTTTTTGGTCAGGGACGGGTTTGCACTAAGATGATGGAAAACCGAATATCCTAATCTAAGAGGGGCTCCTCCTGGGTGCCAAATACCACACAGTACTAAACTCGCCTTAAAGGGGATGTCTATTTAAAAAATATAAATAAAATAATAATTAAAAACCCAAGTCAGAAATGCTTGGGGGGGAGAGGGGCAGTGTCACGTCACCACGACCTCCTGCGTCAGGTCTCATGTGGAGCACCTGCGCTGGGATGTGGCAACACAGGCCACGGTGGCCTGCAACGCGGAGGGGGAACAAAAGGGGGGGGGGCACAAAGGAGCATTATATACTGGTACTAAGTGGGGGGGCATTATGTAATAGCACGAAGAGGAGGTAGGCACAAAGCAGCATATTATACTGGCACTAAGGGGAGTTATAACGACAATGGGGCATTAGAGCTGAAGTTCCAGTGCCAGGGCTACTGCAGAACAGGTGGTGCTGGTAGGGAGACCCCCACCGATCGGATATTGATGGCCTGTCCCAAGGATAGGTCATCAATAAGGGCATCCGTCAGCAGATTTGTCCCTATGACACTGGCTGACCTGTTACATGTGCGCTTGGCAGCTGAAGGCGTCTGTGTTGGTCCCATGTTCATATGTGCCCGCATTACTGAGAAAAATGAGGTTTTATTATATGCAAATGAGCCTTTAGGAGCAACGGGGGCGTTACCATTACACCCAGAGGCTCTGCTCTCTTTGCAACTGCCGCGCCCTCTCCACTTTGATTGACAGGACCGGGTGTGATGACGTTTTCACTGGCTGGTCCTGTCAATCAAAGTGGAGAGGGCACAGCAGTTGCAGAGAGAGCAGAGCCTCTAGGTGTAATGGTAACGCCCCCGTTGCTCCTAGAGGCTCATTTGCATATATTAAAACCTCATTTTTCTCAGCGGTACGGGCACATATGGACATGGGACCAACACAGATGCCTTCCGCTGCCAAGTGCACATGTAACAGGGTCAGCCGGTGTCATAGGTGCAGATCTGCGGACAGATGGCCTTCCAAAAAAAACAAAGGGCGGAATGACTTCCTATATCGGTTTTACCTGTAGTGCCACCACGCACACCGAGGCCTGCATTGGAGCTGTGTAAACAGTACTTTGTAATCAAAACTTTTGCAAAAGTTGCTTTTCTTTTATATACGTGGATCAGCATACGGGAATGGGTCATATACGAGTCATTTATCACAATTATCAGCAAGTGAGAAAGTAGAGGATTAACCATAACCCCCCCCCCCCCCCAAAAAAAAAAAACTCCATACAAGTGCTCTGCGGATCACAGGTCCTGAAGGGGGATGAATGCTATAAACTAAGTTGACATTTTAGCAATTAGCAGGAAGTTCCATAATGACGAGGGGGCAAAAATAAACATAAGATGTTTGGGAAGATTTCTCGGAAGATTACACAGCGCCGAGAACAAGGCAGGAAACGCTCAGGCGAAAAAGGGGCTTCATCAGACTGCACAAACCCCATCTGTGCTCACCAGCTGATTGAGAGGTTCTGCTGCCACATGGTAAACATTAACACTGCGCCCTCTGGTGGCCACTCCAAACACTGCGCTATAAACTAATAAAACTGTACAGTAATCACATGGGAGCAGGATAGCATACAACTGTCATTTTACAGGCCTGGAGAACTCCTGGAAATATCAATGACACTTTAACCACTTCATCACCGGGCCATTTATCCCCCTTCATTACCAGGAAAATTTTGTAGTTTTAGCAATGAGACTAACTGCTAAAAAACAAAGCAAAAAACTACTGATAATAAACTACTGAGCCAAACTACATGTATTATTTTTCACGGGACACCTTAGACCTTTCTTTAGTGCCATTAGAAGACAAATACTTAAGTAAAATCTGAAAATTAAGGAAAATATATATATTTTTTCATATAAAAAATGTCTTTGTTACAAAAGATTTTAAGATAAAACATTTCTAAACCATGTGGCGACCAGGACGGATCCAGACCCATTGAACTTGAAAGGGGTCCGTGATCCGTCCGCACTGCAAAAAAATAGAACATGTTCTATTTTTTTGAGTTGCGGAGGCACGGACAGAAACACCACGAAAGCACTCCGTAGTGCTTCTGTGGGGTTCCGATCCGTGCTTCCGTTCTGCATCTCCATGATTGCGGACCCATTCAAGTGAATGGGTCCGCATCCGTGAGGCGGAGTGCACATGGACTGGTACCCGTGTATTGCGGATGTGCCGTATGCGCCCAGTATACAATAGGTGCTGGTCCCACCTCTAGGACCCACACCTATCTTTAAAATGGTGCATATAAAGTAAAGGAGGGCCTGCCACTTATGTGCAGCCGCCCTCCATTAATTTCTATGAGGGTTTTTTTTATTTTTTATATTGGAGTCATACGTTGCTTTTTGTCCCGCCCTGTTGATTACCTTTGGGGTCTTCGAAAAGTGTTCTATTTCTGCCGGTTTGGAGGGTGCATATTCCACTGATCTCCTATTTTGCTTGGGAGCCCTTTTTTATCATTTACCCTTTCTCTCCGTTTAGTTATATTTTTTCCTTACCCCCCTTTTGTTTTTCCTCCCTCGTTTCTTTTACCCTCTCTTGATCCTCCTTTCTTCTTCTCAAGCTTTCATTCTTAATTGAAATTGCTCCTTTATCCTGTTTTCATAAGGCCCCTTTCACACGAGCGAGTTTTCCGCGCGGGTGCAATGCGTGACGTGAACGCAAAGCATCCGCACTGAATCCTGACCCATTCATTTCAGTGGGTCTGTGTACATGAGCGTTTTTTTTCACGCATCACTTCTGCGTTGCGTGAAAATCGCAGCATGTTCTATATGCTACGTTTTTCACGCAGCCCTAGCCCCATAGAAGTGAATGGGGCTGCGTGAAAAACGCATTGCATCCGCAAGCAAGTGCGGGTGCGTTGCGTTTTTCACCGATGGTTGCTAGGCAGGGCTGTGGAGTCGGAGTCGGAGTCGAGGAGTCGGAGTCGGAGGCAATTTTGGGTACCTGGAGTCGGAGTCGGCAAAAAATGGACCGACTCCGACTCCTACTAGATTTAAATTGAAATAAAAAAAAATTGGAATAAAAAAAAAGCAATTTTAAATGTCCCAATTCAGATAAAGTTATAATTAATTACTTCTCTACTGTAAGAATAAAGGCCAATGCATGCAGTGCGTCACGTTACCGCTAAACAAAGACGTTAAGTGACCGTGAAGAAGCATGCTTTTCATATGCTTTACTATGCAGTTAAAGGGACACTGACAGGCTGATATATCTGCTGGTATTCATCAGAGGATTAGGAATACTAGAACTAGGCGACTGTTACCCCCAGTTGAGGTTTACTTGTGTTTTAAAACGTTTTAATCAATATGCAAACTCTCTACCTTTGTGCTCAAGGGGCAGGCGCACATGTAGAGTACTGGCAGCACTAGACAGGACTAGGTAGTGAGGAGGAAGAGAGAAAGCTGGCACAGCCTCAGCATAGCCAGACGAGGCTGCTGCCCGCACTCTACACGTGCGCCTGCGCAGGAATTCAGCTTTCGGCTAGCCTGAAAAAAAAGGCCAGTGCAGTGAATAATAACGAGGGAACAGCGCTGGGAAGCTGTACTCGGGCGCGGCTGGGCACAAAGCCGCAGGAGACGCTGCCCCATTGGGCACAAAGATAGTGAATTTGCATACAGATTAAAATGTTTTTAAACACAAGTACAGCTTAACTGGGGGTAACATTAGTATAGTTTTATTCCTAATTCTCTGATGAATACCAGTATATATATATATATCTTTAGCTGGAAAATCAGCCTGTCAGTGTCCCTTTAAGGAGCGGCAATACTTACACTTTCCATTGTCTTGTGGTCTGCTGTTACAGGGAACCCATGGTTATCCTCGCCTCTCACTGATAACTGATTAAGGACTGGAGACACTTGTATAAGTGAAGGGAATGGATAGTCAATAGTTCAAGACTGAAGCTGTAAACCATTGGAAAAACTGCTATCATTCAGCTAAGGCTATAAAACATGTAAACTCAGATTGTTAGCTTAAATTTTAAACATGACTATAGGATTCTACTAGGAAAATCATGTTTTAAAATAAATGCCCCTTCCCCTGCCCCTTCCTGGATCCTCCCACTGCTCTATCTTCAGCAGAAGATCAGCACACAAAGGAGAAGGCAGCAGCTTCTGCTCAACTACCTCTCTGTGCTAGAGAAGATTAGAAGAACTTGGTGGAACAGCTTCGTATTTGCATATTAAATACAGAGGAGTCGGAGTCGAGGAGTCGGAGTCGGAGTCGGAAGTTTCAAAATCTGAGGAGTCGGAGTCGGACAATTTATCTACCGACTCCACAGCCCTGTTGCTAGGAGATGTTGTTTGTAAACCTTCAGTTTTTTATCATGCGCGTGAAAAACGCATCAAAACGCATTGCACCCGCGCGGAAACAACTGAACGCAATCACAGGCAAAACTGAATGGCTTTGCCTGTGAAATCGCACAGTTTTCACTGAACGCATCCGAAAGAGGCCAAGGCTACTTTCACACTGGCGTTTTGGTTTCCGTTTGTGAGATCCGTTTCAGGGCTCTCACACGCGGTCCAAAACGGATCAGTTTTGCCCTTAATGCATTCTGAATGGAGAAGGATCCGCTCAGAATGCATCAGTTTGGCTCTGTTACGCTCTGGAGGCGAACACCAAAACGCTGCTTGCAGCGTTTTGGTGTCCGTCTGACGAAGCGGAGTCAAACTGATCCATCCCCATTGACTTACATTGTGTGTCAGGACGGATCCGTTTGGCTCCGCTTCGTCAGACGAACACAAACGCTGCAAGCAGTTTTCACTGACATAATAGAAAACGTTTTGGCTATGTTAAAGTTAATACAAACAGATCTGTTCTGAACGGATGCAAGCGGTTGTATTATCTGAACGGATGCGTTTGTGCAGATCCATGACGGATCCGCACCATGAAAGTCACAGATAACACCAATTTCCTAGCAGACGTGTTATAATAAAGGAGACGAACAAAAGCCAGCTCGCACAGTTCATCCATAGCAAGCAGCATAACGCAGATGTTAAATTCCAGGAGGCAGGGGTAGGAGCGTATAAGTAAAATTAGAGGGTTAGTCAGAGGGAGGTCAGGGGAGCAAACATACGGAGCAAGGAGGTCAGGATGGTAATTATACAGAGCACGGAGGGAGACAAGCAGTAGCAGGCAGCGCTTACTCGCTACCTCAAACCTGTAGTCAGGCCCCGACAGGAGGTGAAGATTCACGTGAGGAAACACAGCAAGAGACAAGGCGCTTGGGGAGGGAGGCAAGTTCACCAGCAGGCAAGGCAATAAAGAAGAGAAAAACAATCCATCCAGAAGCTCCTCCAGGAATCCGGTCAGAAAACAGAGCGCGTCTGGAAGTGAGCAAGTCCCGCAGTTCAGGCAGGAGCTCGTCCCAGGGAGCGCCGTCGGCACGGACTGGATAGCGTCAGACTGAGCAGGGACACAACCCAAAGCTAAGGAAACGGTAATGTACAGCTGTCAATTTATTCATTCGTACATTTCAAGGAGGAATAAGAGAGGATCAGCACAATGCAGAGCTCTAGGAGTGGACACTCCCAAAATGATTTCAAAAGGGTTGTCCAGTACTTCTACACTGATGGTCTTTCCTCAAGGATATGCCATGAAGATCCGATTGGTGGGGGTCCGACACCCCACATCCCCGCCGATCAGCCGTTTCACAGTAGCTAGGGCACTACACAGCGCCATCCATTGTGTGGTCGACCATGATGGTTGCCATCCGCTTCAATGCTGCAGTAACCAGCCCTGTACATTACTCAAGAGGCAGAGTTGTGTAGTTTTGGAGCGGGGGCTACTGCAGAACAGATGATCGGTGAGGATGTGGGGTGTCTGACTTCTGCCCATCAGATATTGATAGCCCATCAATGTAAAAATATTGGACAACCCCTTTAAAATAAAATTGGAGCATCCTCTGACAGTCACAGAACTCTGCATTGTGCTAATCCTCAGTTATTCCTCCTGTAAATGTATGAATAAATTGACAACTGTAGGGTAGGCCATCGCTACTAAAACAGACATGTCAGAAATAAGCCCGGCCCCTCTCCCAAACCTGCGGACCGTAATATGACAGCAACAAGCAGTATTAAACAAGGCATTCATTTTATTCGCAAGAAGCGACTGCAATTTCACAATGGAATGATAACAAAAAAAAACACAAGAAATAAAAATATATAAAACAATACATAATAAAGTATGTGTACCCCAACCGACCGGGGGCAAATAATTGGCCTATACGGTCTTAAAATCCAGACGTCAGCGTCCATAATGGGCGACTCTCACCCACATTCTCCGTTATCAGGGAATGGCATTGAAGGTTTGTGAAATTGACTTTTTTTCTTCTTTTTTTTTTTTTACAGTTAAAAGACAAGGGAGCGTTTCCTTAACCCCTGAGCTACCAGAGGCATTTATAACAACCCTTTAAACAAAGGGATTAAGTGGAGAGACCAGGAGAGGCACTGAAATCTCGCAGAGAGAAAGTGCTAAAATCATTTAAAGTTTTATTAAAAAAAAAAAAAAAAAAAAAATAGGACGAGTGAAGGAGCGAGATTCACATCTGTGGCGGGTGAGTTAAGACTATGGATGCAAGACTCAAGTTTGTGGGGGGGTGGGAGGCTAGTTCTGTCACAGTTTCACAGTTCCTGGGGGGAGGCTGTCGTTGCAGAGTCTGTAATACCGGAGGTCGTTTACCAAGCGATGCACACTCTGCGTAAACGAGGGCAGGTCCTGGAAGGAGGGACAGAAGACTATGGTCATTCATTTATTTCTTGGTGCCACTTAATAAAAATAAAAAAAAAGGCTTCCAGGCATTTTAAGTCATGGCCCATCCTATGGATCAGACATCAACGTATGATCGGTTGGGGTGCAACCCTTGGGACTTGTGCAGAGAATCAGAACTGAAGCAAGAACCTTTGACTGATTTATTTTTAAATTTAAAGGGGTTGTCCCGGCTTTTTCTATTAGGTCATCAATATCAGATTGGCGGGGGTCCGACACCGATCAGCTGTATGAGGAGATGCAGTCCGCATGTGCCGTCTCCCTTCCCTCTTCCTGCTCGCCATTGCTTTGCCATAGACAGCAGCAGAGAGCAGGAAGAGAGATAGAACGTACACACTGAGCGCGTGCGACGTCTCCTCTTACAGCTGATTGGCAGTGGGTGTTGGATCCCCGCTGATCTGATATTGATAGGTCATCAATATTATAAAGCCCAGACAACCCCTTTGAGCACAGGGCCATATATATACACGAGCGTGGCTGTGCCAGGCACCCGTTCATGTGAAAGGATGAGCGGCAGTACCAGACACAGCCACACTCATATATCCGTCTGGATTAACAACAAAGGGACTGTGGCACTTCAGCAAGAAGCACGGCCAATTCCTCCTAAAATTTGGTGTGGGGGAGATCCCAGGTATCTGACCCCCACTAACACACCGATTGCCTTATCGGTCGCAGCGACTGTGCGTGGTACTACGCGTAGCTCTGTCCCGATCCAGTGAATGGGGCAGAGTTGCATGTAGTACCAGGTACTGCCACTACAGGGCACTGTGCCTGTAAAGAAGAGGCAAAGCTCCACAGTCCCTACACACAGTCCCAATAGTTGGTCCCCCATTGCTCTGACATCAATGGTCTATCCCAGTGTTTCCCAACCAGTGTGCCTCCAGCTGTTGCAAAACTACAACTCCCAGCATGCCCGCACAGCAAAAGGCTGTCCGAGCATGCTGGGAGTTGTAGTTTTGCAACAGCTGGAGGCACACTGGTTGAGAAACACTGGTCTATCCTAAGGATAAAAAGGATAGGGCATCAATATAAAAATCCTGGAAAGCCCCTTTAAGCAGCTTTTTTTTTTTTTTTTAATTCACAGATCTGTAGACACAAGTTATCCTCACCCGTTCCATTTTAAAGTTGCGGGCAAGGACATTCTTCTGCCCGCTATCAAGGCCCTGGCAGCCGGCTAAGAATTCAGGTAAGAAGGCAGAGAAGAAAGTGCTGAAGTCCACAGACGCCATGTTGTAGACGGCGATGCCTATTTCCTCCTGGAGAAGATCATGGGACTTGTGGATAAGAACCTGAAGTAAAACACTGACGAACTGCGGCAGCATCATGGCCCGGAACAGTTTCTAGAAGAGACAGAGAAATGAAAAGTGATGAGAGGGATGGAAGACAGCCTAGGACCACACTTGGGCCCCATTCACACGTCCGCAATTTTGTCCGCATCCATTCTGCAATTCTGCGGAATGGATGCGGACTCATTCATTGTGAATGGGGCCGGACGTTATGCGGAGAGCACAAAGATAGAGCATGTCCTATTCTTGTCTGCAGGCTGCGGACAAGAATAGCCATCTCTTTGGGAAGTGTCGGCATGGCGTGTTGCAATTTGCGGATCCGCAACACACGACGTCTGAATGGACTGTTATGCTGCATTTATATGCAGTGATCGAGCGCACAATTGTAGGGACGGAAACATTTCTTCGAGACAATTGGCTGCTCGTTAGTGGAGGTGAGGAGCTGCATTTACAAGCAGCGGTCACCTCCACAGTGTGACGAGCCCTGGCTGCTGCTACCGTTCAACCTAATACAGCTGTTTTGTTTCTGGGCAGCAGATCGCCGTTTAGACAAATTATCTGCTGCCCAGAAACAATAATTTAGGTGTCCGAATGAATGAATGTGATGAACAAGCGTTTTGCGGGACCTTAACACAGGCAGATTATGGGGAAGCGATCGCAGAAACGTGTGTCCCCGACAATCCGGCCGTGTAAACCCACCCTTAGGTGCAACACCTTACCTTATGATACAGTTTGTGTTTGCTGTTCAGGGTCTCCAGATAACCAAGATTTTGCTTAAAAAGATGGATATCCGGCTGAAGAAATGACTGACCAAATGCCTGGGAAGAGAAACATAGGAGATCATTACAGTCTGAGTTAAACAATACTTTAGAACAGTTTTAACCCCTTAATGACCAGCGAGAGCATATAACGACAGCGGGAGCATAGAAGTAGACAAATCATCATGAAAAATGAACGTTCCAACCAATGAAACCAACTAACTGAACAGTGGCCCATCTCGCTCTACCCCCTCCATTCAATCAGTATCAGGGTGATCTCAGAGGGCTCAGCCCTAACCTTTTACTTTTTTGATGGTGTTATTTTTGGGACACAAGGCTCATTTTAACACATTTGTTTAAATGACGTATTAGATTGGGTTCCCTGTTTTTTTGGCCTAGTTTGGATACTGAATAGGTAACGTTTCAGGTGTACAGTCAAACATGGAGGACACACTCTTTAAAGGGGTTTTCCGAGACTTTAATACCGATGATCTATCTTCAGGATAGGTCATCAATATCTGATGGGGGGGGGTTTGACAACCGGGACTCCTGCCGATCAGCTATTTAAAGAGGCGGCGGCGGCGGCGCTCACAGTAGGGCCACGGCCTTCTCTCAGCTTCTTCTAGGCCAGGGACGACACATTCATCGGTCACAGCTCGGCGCTATAGAAGTGAATAATGCTGACCTGCGATACTCAATACTAAGCACAGCCGCTATACAATGTACAGCACTGCGCTTGGTGAGCACAGAGAAGTCTGCGGCACTCACAGGAGCACCGATGCCTTGTCAAGCAGCTGTGCGCCTGGGGTCCCAGGTGTCAGACCCCCACCCATCAGAAACTGATGACCTAGTCCTGGAAAACCCTTTTAAATGTTTGTTTTTTTGGGGGGCAGTTTTCCTACATTACTGGGCTAATCATAAATCCCAGCCCCCAATGTTATTGCCATTAGACCCAGCAGTACTGCCATGTCGGGAGCATCCAGTGATCACGTGACTGCCCCTTAAAGAGACGGCGGCATTGTGTGGTCTCCAACAGGTGAATCCATTCATTCGTGGAGGTTACATTATTGTTTCTCTATGGTGTTCATTTAGAGAACTTCGGGATGTAAAACGCAGAGTAAAATCCACACCAAATCTGCGGCTAAAGGTACTTGCAGATTTTGCCACAGATTGAATGAAATCCATGGTGAAAAGCTGCAGCAGAAAATTGACATGAAGCAGATTTAAAGTCCTCTTTGCAGGTCAAATTAGGCTGTGGACATGAGTGGGGATGAGATTTACCGTATTTTTCGCCCTATAAGACGCACCGGCCCATAAGACGCACCTAGGTTTTTGGGGAGGAAAATAAGAAAAAAAATATTTTTAACCAAAAGGTGTGCTTTTGGTGGTTTTGGAACTAATGGTGGTCTGTGGATGGCACTATTACTGGGGATCTGTGGATGTCACTGTTATGGGGGATCTGTGGATGACGCACTGTTATGGGGGATCTGGGGATGACGCACTGTTATGGGGGATCTGGGGATGACGCACTGTTATGGGGGATCTGGGGATGACGCACTGTTATGGGGGATCTGGGGATGACGCACTGTTATGGGGGATCTGGGGATGACGCACTGTTATGGGGGATCTGGGGATGACGCACTGTTATGGGGGATCTGGGGATGACGCACTGTTATGGGGGATCTGTGGATGACGCACTGTTATGGGGGATCTGTGGATGACGCACTGTTATGGGGGATCTGTGGATGACGCACTGTTATGGGTGGGATCTGTGAAGGATACTGTTATGGGTGGGATCTGTGAAGGATACTGTTATGGGTGGGATCTGTGAAGGATACTGTTACAGCCCCCTGTAACAGTATCCTTCACAGATCCCCCATAACAGGGCTGGCACTGTATGGGGGCATCTGTGGATGGCACTGTATGGGGGCATCTGTGGATGGCATTGTTATGGGGGATCTGTGGATGGCACTGTTATATATGTGTGTCATCCACAGACCGTCCCCACCCCATAACAGTGCCATCCACAGATCCCCATCCCATAACAGTGCCATCCTCAGACCCCCTCCCCATAAAACTGAGCGAGCTGGGAGGGACTGGGAGGAGGAGCTGGGGGCCGGCAATTGCGGAGGGGCCGGTGCAGTGACTGTACTCCGCCCCCTGCACTATAGAAATACAAAATATTTAATTAAATTAAAAGTTCCTGTCTATGTCCCCACCCTAATATTACCGACACATGGCAGCTTGTTGAAGCAGGCAGTCGGGCGGCGCGCGTCACTCACTGACGTCACGTGCCTGCGCCGCCTACTTCATTCATAAAGTAGGCGGCGCAGGCACGTGACGTCAGTGAGTGACGCGCCGGCCGCCCGGACTGCCTGCTTTCAACAAGCTGCCATGTGTCGGTAATATTAGGGGTGGGGGGCATAGACAGGAACTTTTAATCGGATTACATATTTCATTTTTCAATAGTGCAGCACTGGAGCGGGGGGCGGGGCGGAGTACAGTCACTGCACTGGCCCCTCCGCAATTGCCAGCCCCCAGCTCCTCCTCCTCCCAGTCCCTCCCCGCTCGCGCGTACATCACAGCTGGCGATGTAAAAATTACAGCATTCGCCCCATAAGACGCAGGGGCACTTTTCCCCCATTTTTGGGGGAAAAAAAGTGCGTCTTATGGGGCGAAAAATACGGTATTACATTTTCATCAACACTGCTGGTGCTGTAAAATGCTGCACACAAGTTTACTTCTGTCAAATCCACAGCATTTACGTCCAGTAGATCGAATCAAACAATGGACACATAGATGTTTGTTACAAGAGCTCTGATAATGACTGTTCTATGTTGTGAGGTTACTATTTAATAACAGCAAGCAGAGATCTTGAAAAAAAAAAAAAGGCATCAATAACGTTTCATTATACAATGAAGAACCTTTATTTGCTCAAACGGGAATATCCCTTTAATTGTGTAGCCAGTGCAGCGGTTGAGACTTCTCGAAAATTATGCAGAAGGGTTGCTGCTTTCGTTCTTCAAAGTGCCCCTGAGCAACCAGACCTGGAATCTGCCATGGGATATGTGTTCCCGTCGCTCTGCTTATTTAAGGGTACTTTCCACTTGCGTTAAAGTTTTCCGGTATTGAGTTCCGTCCTAGGGGCTCAATACTGGAAAAAAACTGATCAGTTTTATCCTAATGCATTCTGAATGGGGAGCAATCCGTTCCGTATGAATCAGGATGTCTTCGGTTCAGTCACTCTTACCCTGGGTTCAGACCTGAGCGTTCTTGAAACGCGCGTTTTACGCGCATATTTCAGTGCGTTTTTGCCAATAGGAAACTACTGTGGTGTCAATCACAAAACGCGCGACAAACGCCCCAAAAAAAGCTCAAGTACTTGTTTATGCGTCGGGCGTTTTACAGCGCGTTCAAACGCGCTGTAAAACGCTCAAGTGAGAACCAGGGCCATAGGAAAGCATTGGTTTTCATGTGTTGAGCGTTTTACAGCGTGTTTGAACGCGCTGTAAAACGCTCAGGTGTGAACTTAGGGTTATGGTATCTTCTCCATCCAAAATTCTGGAACACTCGCTGGAATGCCAGATCCAGCATTATTTTCCATTGAAATGCATTAAGGCCGCATCCGGCATCAAGTGTTCTGGCAAAACGGATCCAGTTCTCCAGTCTGCGCATGCGCAGACTTAAAAATGAAAAAATAAAATAAATACCGGAACAGTTTTTCCAGATGACACTAGAGTGACGATCCGGATCCGTCTACAAATGTATTCCGTTTGCACACGGATTTCCGGATCCAGCAGGCAGTTCCGGCGACGGAACTGCCTACCGGATCCTCACAACGCAAGTGTGAAAAGTACCCTTAGGAATGGTATTAATTGAGCACTGACCTGCATGACACCGATGAACTGCGCCTGGTTCTCCATGGGCTCATCGCCACCGTCTCGGTGCACACTGGCTAGAACAGAGGATCGGTAGAAATACCTCCAATTGTGATGCAGGAGCTGGAACAGCAGCTCAAATAGCTCCGCTTTCACATCGGGGGATGGCCGCTGCGGGGGAAATGACAGACATCAGTGGACGGAAATGACAAACTGTCAAAGAGCAAAGCTCTACAGCCATCAATGATCACTTACCTCTGCAATAATAGGGTAGAGCTGCTCCATGCCCAGGGACAAAATACTTGGCAGGAAAGGTTTAAAGGCTGGACCAGGTTCCTGGACTACGACCTGCAGGATCTTCAGAAACTTTTCGACCACATGGCAGCCGGCACTGCCTTCCTGTAGTAAACTCTCTGCCAGCTGCTCCCTGCAGACGGGGTGCGATATAATGAGCACTGGACACTTTAAGGCTCAGTTCACATCTTATTACACATCCCCAATATATATCTATGAAGTGTCTATAGGCTCCCATGCACCCAGCATATATGCCAAAAAAAAATGTGTCTTTTTAATGTACGCTGGGCTGGTATGGACCTTTTTATTAACTGCATATGAAAAGCATAGTCTTCTACACTTTCCTATACAAAGGCGCAAAGGGAGTCAATGGTTACTATGTAGCGGCATATGTTGGAGGCATGGTATGTGTTGGAGTACATTCCCAACGTATAACTGACAAGAAGGGTAAAAAAAAAAAATTTGAACCGCGCATTAGGCTGCTTTCACAGTATGCTCTTCCGGCAGGGAGCAGTCTAGGTCTGGCACTACCAGACGCTAGCTGACACTCACCGGTCCCTTCACCATAATAGGGATCAGCAGTGATCCGGCCACAACCCCGGCAAACATGGCGAGAATCGACCGGACGAAAACCGCTGCGTGTATCAGCATATTTACTGGGTTGCGGCTGGATGTCCGCCGGTCCCCATTATAGTGAATGAGGGCCAGACGGAATTCCAGCAGCGCAGGGAACAGCCTGCCGAATCTGCAAAGCGCAAAATGCAAACAGGGCCTTACCGGATCACCATGGGACGCAGCGAATGGCAGGCAGAGTATGGTTACCTGGTAAACATGTTGAGGAAGGTCTGTATAATCTGCTCAGTAAATGGCACCCCCATTTGCACCCTGAGTCCTTGGAACAAGGCCAAGAAAAAGCTGAGCATCTCCTCGGTCACATCTAGGAGAGAAAAATCAGATGATGACACGTACAAAAAGAACAGTCCCAGTACGCCAATGTGACAGAATGTGACAGAATCTCCCTTTTGTATGGAGCGCCCTTCCTTCTTCCGCTATATAGCACTTGCTCATTGTACATAATGCAAGTGAATGTGGCTGCTAGACGAGAGCATTGTGTAATCGCTCTAGGGAAGGCAGAAGTCTGAGGGACGGAGCGATTCCCGCCTAAGGTGTTAGATTTTGCGGGTTCTCTACATCAGGTCGCTCTCCTGACAATTCCACCCATACCTCGTGTTACCAGGGCTATTCATAGACATTAGATCATGCTGGCCTTTTTTCAGGATGTGCCAGATGGCTATGGGGACTAGATGGCCATCCCTGACCCCCTCAAACATATAGGGCCAGATTTATCATTACACTTCCATCTTACTCCAATTTCCCATAAGTCCAAAGTCACTTCTGGCTCAGTCAGATTTATTAATGGTCCTTTAATACTGTGATAAATGTGGTTTGACGGCAGCAGTTCATCCTTCAGTAAACGGCTTTACAAAAGTCGCACATATTTACAAAAAAAAAAAAAATCGCATGTTCTATTAAAAAGTCGCATAAGATAAGCATTGTCCTCACTGGAGTGAAATTGGGACTTTTTTGCGACTTTTTAAAAAAGTCCCAATGATAAATCTGGAGTGAAACTCATTGACATGGCTAACAGCAAAATTATGCGCAAATGAGTGTGAAAAGTCGCAAATTCCCTATTTTGGGACTTTTTGATGCCAGAATTAGGCCCCATTCACACGTCCGAAATTCTGTTCCGCATTTTGCGGAACTGAATTGCGGACCCATTAGTTTTCGCGTTCCCGAAAAAAAAAAATAGAGCATGTCCTATTCTTGTCCGCAATTGCGGACAAGAAAAGGCATTTTCTATGAGAGTGCCGGCGATGTGCGGTCCGCAAATTGCGGAACGCACATCGCCGATGTCCGTGTTTTGCGAATCCGCAAAACACACACGGACGTGTGAATGGACCCTTATGGAGTGAAGGTATGATAAATCATGGCCATAGACCTGATTTTTTTTGAGGCAAAAGAGAACAGCAGTAAAGGGAAATAATTTCCCAGGCAACATAGGACTGGGCACGTTGAATTCCAGCACGCTTGATCCTACCCTGACATCTTACAGTATTTGGCAGCTACAGGTTAATGCGTATGGAAACGGACAAGTTTGGATGGAGTATTCACAAGTTTTTTCTGTCTTCTTCCTCTGCTAAATGAGGCGAAATCTCACAGGTTCCGAGCACCCCTCTCCAGACAAAATCTAGGTGGGATACTGGAGATTTCTCGGGCATTCCATTGGGGGACACAGACCATGGGTATAGCCTAGAGCAGGGATGCTCAACCTGCGGCCCTCCAGCTGTTGTAAAACTACAACTCCCACCATGCCCTACTGTAGGTTGATAGCTGTAGGCTGTCCAGGCATGCTGGGAGTTGTAGTTTTGCAACAGCTGGAGGGCCGCAAGTTGAGCATCCCTGGCCTAGAGGTATTACTAGGAGGGACACTATGCAAATAGAAGAAGCTCCTCCTCCTTGGGCTATACCCCCAGGCTCCAGCAGGAGAACTTCAGTCTTTGCTTAGTGTCTGTAGAAGGAGGATGACACTGCTACTCCTGTTTATTATTTTTCTTACAGATGGGGACGCAGGTCAGCATTGCGCTTTCCTGGTCCCCCGTGGAGTGACTGCCGCCGTCCATGGACGCTGCCTGGCCTCCTCCACCGTCCCCCAAAGAAGAAAAGAGGATCCGGGCTCCCTGGTAGCACCGCATCCCGCCAGCCATTGGGACACCTATCGCCACCCTCATTCCAGAGCACTGCATCTCCCACACTGCGGAGTCAGGCGTCTGAAGAGGTGCTTCCCTGCTGGTCCGGACATATGAGGAGAAGACTGCAGGAACAGATAAGTATGGCTGCAGTCTGTGTTCTCCCTCTCTCCGTCTGTCCCTCTGGCTGCCTGGGTGAAATATGACCACGTCTGGGCTGGGGGCATAGAGGACATGGCACTAGAGCAGCACCCATAGTCGGTGCCACCTTATTGGTATGCCGCCTTAAAGCGACGGTTCCACCTTAAATAAGGGGTTCTCTCCTCTTGGACTCCCCCAGAGGCTTGGCACATCTTGGGGACATGATTCCCTCTGCGGGGACCTTATGGAGCGAGCCCGGCTCATTTGACCGGGGCCGCCATTAATAGGTCGGGGTCCCTTTAAGAGGCCGTTCAGTCGCGGCTGCAGGGCGGCAGGTCTCTGACACCTGCCGCGGCTCTCTCTCTCTCCCCCTGCGTTCTCCCCTCTTGGGGACACTATTACTGGGGGCATTCTGAGATGGGGTCCCCCATGGCAGGAGGGGACACCTTTTTCTTTGGCGTTTTTCCCGCCATTGACGCCACGAAGGGGCGGAGCCTATTTTTCCCGCCATTGACGTCACGGAGGGGCGGAGCCTATTCTCCTGCTTCCTCCTGAGCTTACAGAGTGGTGTCTGCTCGGCTCTCCCAGCATTTGGATGAACTTCAGTGCTTGCTGAGCGACAGTTTTGCCAGATTTTTGCTTCTAACTGGTAGGAGAACTTATTTCTACAAGGTGCCAATCATGCCTAAGCCTGGGGCCCCCTCAAAATCTGCCAAGGCGTCTTCTCAGGCTCCACTGGGGTCCTGTAAGACGTGTCTTTTGCCTCTCTCTGTCACGGGAGTCTGTGCCTCATGCCCTGCCCCTGGCCCGGATCAGGTCGCCCCTACTGCGATATCCCAGCCTGGTTCCCCACCTACCCCTGCGGACTCGGTGGTACCCGCCTGGGCGTCCGCCATGACTAGTGCTGCAGCGGATTTGGCCCTAGTAGCCAGCGGCCATGGCCTTTATGGAGCGTATGCCGCCCGCTAACCGGGCGCTCCCACCCTAGCTCCCCAGGTGACCCTCCCAGGGGCCGCCCGGGCGCTAAGAGACCGCGTGAGCGTCAGCAGTCTTCCTCTGATGCCTCCGCTTCCCCTCCCGCCTTGAGGCGCACTCTGATAGTTCTCCCCAGGAGCAGATGTCAGAGGGAATTGTCAGATTTGGGCGAGATCATGGGCGGGACCCCCTCCAAGACTGTCCGCTGTGGTCTCTGAATTGGTTTCGGCGGTCCGTGACACCTTTAACCTCCAGGAGGGCTCTACTCCTCCCACCAGTCAGGAGTTTGCCCTCTTTCCGCCTAAAAACCTGAGACCGCGGTGTTTCCCGTACATAGTGAGTTCACCGCGGTCGTATCCAAGGCCTGGGATCGGCCTAACCAAAGTTTACCTCAGCCAGGCGTATGGATGTACTGTATCCATTTCCTGCGGCTAGCGTGGAAAAGTGGGCTTCCCCCTAAGGTGGATCCGCCCGTGGCCAGACTGGCCAAAAACACTGCCCTACCAGTCCTGGGCGGCTCCTCCCTACAAGATGCCGTGGATAGGCGTTTGGATTCCTTGTCAAAGTCCATTTTTCCCTAGCGGGCACGTCCCTGCGCCCGGCATTTGCATCTGCATGGGTGGCTAGGGCCCTCTCTATGTGGCTGCAACGTCATCTCCAGGATTTGACGGACCAACATGCGCCCGCTGACACTTTGGACCTTATCCTCCAAATGTCTCAGGCTGCCAAATTCCTCTGCGAGGCCTCCATGGACATTGGAGCCTTGTTTGCCCGCATCTCCTCCCTCTCTATACTTCAACGTAGAGATCTGGTTGAAAGGTCTGGGACGCGGACGCTTCCTCCAAGCGTTCCCTTGCAAACCTTCCCTTTGACGGATCCCGTCTGTTTGGGAGCTCAGCTGGATGAGTTTATTTCAGCTGCAACTGGGGGTAAGAGTACCCATCTGCCCCAGCCTCGGTCCAGACCCCCTGCTCGTCCGGGTTCTTCTGGTTCCCGATACCGTTCCTTTCGTCGCTTCTCCTCCACCCGGCCGTCCTCCTCTTCATCGGCCGGAGGGTCTCGGGACTCCGTAGAAAGCCCTCCTTCAAGCCCCAGCCCTCCTGGCGCCCGAAGGCTCAGTCTGCCCGTCCTGCAGCCCCCAAACAGTCCTCTGCATGAAGGGCGCCCCCACCTCTCACGGTGGGGGTCGTCTGCTCTCCTTTCTGAGACCCTGGAGAGCTCACATTCAGGACGCCTGGGCTCTAGAGATTATAATGTCCGGTTACAAGATAGACTTCGAGTCCAAACCACCGGAACGTTTTTCCTCTCTCGGGTTCCGGGGACCCCGCCCGGGCTTCGGCCCTGTTGGGGCGGTCTCCTCTCTGCTGGACCGGGGGTCATCTCCCCCGTCCCCTGGAGGACCAGGGCTCAGGTTTTACTCCAACCTGTTTGTAGTGCCCAAAAGGAGGGGTCTGTGCGTCCTATCCTGGACCTAAAGCTGCTCAACAAGTTTCTGCGGGTCAGGAAGTTTCGCATGGAGTCCCTCCGATTCGGTCATTGCGTCACTTCTTCCAGGGAATTTCTTGCCTCGGTGGACATTCAGGACGCCTATTTGCACGTCCCTATAGCAGAGTCGCATCAGCGCTACCTGCGGTTTGCTATCGGAGACCGCCATTATCAATTTGTCGCCCTTCCCTTCGGGTTGGCTACCGCCCCTCGGGTCTTTACCAAGATCCTGGCACCTATCATGGCCCTTCTTCGTTCAAGGGGCATTTCTCTCTTGCCTTACTTGGACGACATTCTGATAAAGGCCCCGTCCTTTCCTCAGGCTGTGGACAGCGTCCAGATTACTGTCCAGACTCTGGAACAGTTCGGCTGGTTGATCAACCGACCAAAGTCGTCTCTCCTCCCATCCCAGAGGCTCGCCTTCCTGGGGATGATTCTGGATACGTCACTCTCCAAGGTGTTCCTTCCGGACTCCAAGTCCTCACAGATTCAGGAGGCGGTTCGACTCCTGCGGTCTCCCCAGACTCTGTCCATCCGGCAGTGCATGCGGACTCTGGGCCTCATGGTGGCCTCCTTAGAGGCCATTCCGTATGCTCAGTTCCATACTCGCCCACTTCAGCGGCTGATCCTCTCACGCTGGGACAAGTCCCCATTGGGTCTGGATTCCAGGGTCCGTCTCCCCCTCGGGTTCGGGCCTCCCTATCCTGGTGGCTGTCTCCCCGAATCTGGGGTCCGGCCGCTCCTTTCTCCCCGTTGTCTGGACAATTGTCACCACGGATGCCAGCCTTTCGGGCTGGGGCGGTGTTCTCAAGGACCAGACGGTTCAAGGGGTCTGGTCGGCGGAGGAATCTCGCCTTCCGATCAATATCCTGGAGCTGCGAGCAATCTTTCTCTCCCTCTCTCATTGGACCCGGATCCTATCCGGGGTTCCTGTCTTGGGTCCAGTCGGACAATGCCACGGCCGTGGCCTATATCAATCATCAGGGTGGTACCCGCAGCAGGGCCATAATGCAGGAGGTGGAGCGGATTCTCCAGTGGGCGGAGTCCAACGTTCCGCTGCTGTCGGCAGTGTATATTCCGGGTGTCGACAATTGGACAGCGGACTTTCTGAGTCGGACCATAGTGGATCCGCGAGTGGTCGCTGCACCCGGAAGTCTTCCAGGAGCTCTGCCGCAGGTGGGGCCGTCCGGATGTCGATCTGATGGCATCCAGGTTGAACTGCAAGGTTCCTGTGTACCTGGCGAGGGCACGGGACCCGAAGGCGTGCGGAGTGGACGCGCTTGTGGCTCCATGGCAACACTTCCGCCTTCTCTATGTCTTCCCTCCGATCCCTCTATTGCCCAAGCTTCTTCGCAGGATCGCTGGAAGGGATTCCGGCGATTCTCATCGCCCCAGACTGGCCTCGCCGCTCCTGGTTCGCGGACGTCGTGCGCATGCTCGCAGACGCTCCTTGGCCCCTCCCGGACAGAGAGGACCTGCTGTCTCAGGGGCCTCTCTTCCACCGGAACTTACGGTCTCTGCGTTTAACGGCCTGGCTGCTGAAGCCCTCCTCCTGAGGAAGCGGGGTTTCTCCGATTCAGTGGTGCGCACCATGATTAGGGCACGGAAGCCGGCTTCCTCCAGGATTTACTACCGCACATGGAAGGCCTTTCTGTCTTTTTGTGAGTCATCAGGGGTTCCTCCCCTACGGTTCTCCATTCCGGTGGTACTTGCCTTTCTGCAGTCGGGCCTTGAGAAGGGTCTCTCTCGGTTCGTTGAAGAGTCAGGTCTCGGCTCTGGCTGTCTTCTTCCAGAGGTCCCTTGCCTTTCTGGGTCCGGTGCGAACTTTTCTTCAGGGGTGGCACATTCTGTTCCCCGTACGTCCATCCTCTGCCATCTTGGGACCTTAACCTGGTCCTCCTTGGTCTCCAGGGAACCCCTTCGAGCCCCTTAGGGACGTGGCCCTTTCCTTCCTTTCCTGGAAAGTGGTTTTCCTAGTGGCCATAACCTCTATTCGGCGGGTGTCGGAGCTGGCTGCGCTGTCCTGCAGAGAACCTTTCCTGGTTTTTCACCAAGATAAGGTGGTTCTTCGTCCGGTTCCGTCCTTTCTACCCAAGGTGGTGTCTCCTTTCCACCTTAATGAGGATCTGGTTTTGCCTTCCTTTTGTCCTTCTCCGGCTAACTCCAAGGAGCGCGCTCTCCATTCCCTGGGCGTGGTCCGGGCTCTTCGAGTGTATCTCAGGGCCACGGCTGATTTCCGCCGTTCGGACTCCTTGTTTGTGATACCTGACGGTCCTCGGCGGGGTTTGGCGGCCTCAAGGCCACCTTGGCGCGCTGGATACGTTGTGCCATATCGGCGGCTTACCGTGCTCGTGGTAAGATTCCTCCGGTCCGGATTACTGCCCATTCCACTAGGGCGGTGGGATCCTCCTGGGCCTGTCGCAATCGGGCCTCAGCGTCCCAGCTGTGTAAGGCGGCCACTTGGTCGTCCCTGCACACCTTCACTAAGTTTTATCAAGTGCATTTGCTGGCGTCCGCTGGCCGTGCCCTTAGGCGCAAGGTGTTGCAGGCAGCGGTTTCCGTTTGACCGTTGGGCGTGGCTCCTGGCGGTGCCGTGAGTGTCTCCCACCCCATGGACTGCTCTAGGACGTCCCATGGTCTGTGTCCCCCAATGGAATGCCCGAGAAAAGGAGATTTTTGTGAAACTCACCTGTAAAATCTTTTCTCGTAGTTCCATTGGGGACACAACTCCCACCCCTTTTGCGTATGCATGGGAGGATTTCTATATCCTGTTTGGGCCTCTTGGTTTACGGCCGTTTGGTTCCATTGTTTTTTTATGGTTCTCCTTCTCCTACTGCTTTGGCAACGCCTGAAGTTCTCCTGCTGGAGCCTGGGGGTATAGCCCGAGGAGGAGGAGCTTCTTCTATTTGCATAGTGTCCCTCCTAGTAATACCTCTAGGCTATACCCATGGTCTGTGTCCCCCAATGGAACTACGAGAAAAAGATTTTACAGGTGAGTTTCACAAAAATCTCCTTTTCTTTACATTCACATTTTTATTTTTAAGAGTACACAATTCTTTCTATAACTTTCTTTAAAAGGGACATATTGCTAGGTTACGGCATCAGTTTACGGTCGGAATTTAAAGGGGTTGGCCCATCTCATACAGGATGTGTCACCAATGTCAGAGAGGTGCGGGTCCCATCTCTAAAACAGAGCCCCCAGTGTGAAGGACAGCGCACCATAGCACGCTGTCTATTCACTTCTATGGGGGTGCCGAAAAGAGCCGAGCGAGCCCAGCTATTTCCAGAAATGAAAGGAGGGAGCACACTGCGAGCGCAGCCACCTCGCCATTCACCTCTATGGGAGTTCCAAAAACAGCTGAGCCAGCACTCCTATAGAAGCAAATGGAGGGTGGCCACTCTTGTACAGTGCACCCTCGTTCACATGTGGGGCCCCCAGGTCACAGAGGTGGGACATGCATCTATCCAACATTGGCGGCATGTACCAGCAACATTCCACTAACGTGTGGGATGGACCAACCCCTTTAATATGGCTACATGCCGATTGCTCCCATAAAGGCCGTGCACAGGTTAAAGGTGAGGGGACTGATATCCTATAGTAATTACCGTATTTTTCGCCCCATAAGACGCACTTTTTTCCCCCCAAAAATGGGGGAAAAGTGCCCCTGCGTCTTATGGGGCGAATGCTGTAATTTTTACATCGCCAGCTGCGATGTACGCGCGAGCGGGGAGGGACTGGGAGGAGGAGCTGGGGGCCGGCAATTGCGGAGGGCCGGTGCAGTGACTGTACCCGCCCGCCCCGCTCCAGTGCTGCACTATTGAAAAATGAAATATCTAATCCGATAAAAGTTCCTGTCTATGCCTTCACCCTATATACCGACACATGGCAGCTTGTTGAGCAGGCAGTCGGGCGGCGTCGTCACTCACTGACGTCACGTGCCTGCGCCGCCTACTTTATGAATGAAGTAGGCGGCGCAGGCACGTGACGTCAGTGAGTGACGCGCCGGCCGCCCGGACTGCCTGCTTTCAACAAGCTGCCATGTGTCGGTAATATTAGGGGTGGGGGCATAGACAGGAACTTTTAATTTAATTAAATATTTTGTATTTCTATAGTGCAGGGGGGCGGAGTACAGTCACTGCACCGGCCCTCCGCAATTGCCGGCCCCCAGCTCCTCCTCCCAGTCCCTCCCAGCTCGCTCAGTTTTATGGGGGGAGGGGGTCTGAGGATGGCACTGTTATGGGATGGGGATCTGTGGATGGCACTGTTATGGGGTGGGGACGGTCTGTGGATGACACATATATAACAGTGCCATCCACAGATCCCCCATAACAATGCCATCCACAGATCCCCCCATAACAATGCCATCCACAGATCCCCCCATAACAATGCCATCCACAGATGCCCCCATACAGTGCCATCCACAGATGCCCCCATACAGTGCCAGCCCTGTTATGGGGGGGATCTGTGAAGGATACTGTTACAGGGGGGCTGTAACAGTATCCTTCACAGATCCCACCCATAACAGTATCCTTCACAGATCCCACCCATAACAGTATCCTTCACAGATCCCACCCATAACAGTGCGTCATCCACAGATCCCCCATAACAGTGACATCCACAGATCCCCAGTAATAGTGCCATCTACAGACCACCATTAGTTCCAAAACCACCAAAAGCACACCTTTTGGTTAAAAATATTTTTTTTCTTATTTTCCTCCCCAAAAACCTAGGTGCGTCTTATGGGCCGGTGCGTCTTATAGGGCGAAAAATACGGTACATAACAAAAGGAAATCAGGATATATAAGAGCTACTAAATAGGTCTAAGAGAAGAGCCTCATACCCGACTGGTGAATGTACGTAGGGAAGAGAGCAAGGGAGAGCTGGGCCGACTCCTGCATGGACTGGTAACAGATCTGCCGAGATTTGGTGCCCTCGCCGGAGATGTTCTCCACAATGTCCTTCAACACACCTAATGTCTGACAGATAACACGCTTAGCTAGGGGGGAAAAAAAAATAAAAAATGATAAGTAAGCAAAATATGCACAAGTACAGAAAGAAACGCAATGATATGGGTGTGGGTCTGCTACTCACTGGCCTCAAGTTGCCCCTTCCGCTGAGGAGGAGCAGTACCCTTCAGCTGGCGATAGTCTCTGGTCAAGTTGTTCAGGAGACTGGCATGATGACTTGAGCGCTCTGCCCACTGCTGCTCTGCCTCTGGGACATTTGGCCATGGGAGAAGGAGAATATTAGACAGAGCGCGACATAGCAGCACCTGAGCCTGCGAGAGACAAAAAAGGAATTTCCAATTGACTATAGATCATGGAGAATCCCTACGAAACCAGAAAATAGACATATTCCAAAACGACGGGGGCCAAAAACAAGCTCCGCAGTACAATACGAGGTGCGCAGTGTAACACCGTATAACCACAGCACCAATTTCACTCCAGGCCTAAGAAATGTATTGTTGAATATGCAACATCTTGCAGCATTAACTGGATGATACATGAGGTTACATCACTACTGCAGCAGTCGCTGAAGATGTAACTGATAGGATCGGAGGGGCATTATAGGGAGTGTCCCACGTAAAATATTCTACAGTTTTCAAACCAGCACCTGGATCTGAATACTTTTGCAATTGCATGCAATTAAAAATGTAGCATAGCCACTGAGCTATTCAATAAAATGCATTTGTATAGCGCCACCTGCTGTTTGCTCTTTTTCTTATTTCTTTGACCTGCTCACTGAGATGGCCGCACATGCTCAGTTTCATCCTTCAACTGCCCCCTGATCTGTCATAGGGAGAGCCGAGACACGCCCCCTGATCTGTCATAGGGAGAGCCGAGACACGCCCCCTGATCTGTCATAGGGAGAGCCGAGACACGCCCCCTTAGCTGCAGCAGAAAAGATCCTCCTCTTGAGCTCCCAGCTGGATATAAATCTAGCAGAGCAATGAATGGGGAAATCTCTGGATCCATGTGAGGTACAGGACTGGTTCTAGCTTTGTTAGAAAAAGATTGTCGTGTACTATGATGTCTCATTTTCATATTGTATGGGCTAACCCCTTTAATAAGGAGACCCACCTCTTCTGGTAGTCTCTGTGCAGAACTGTCTGTCACACGGTTGAACACCTTCTGGACGGCAGGAATGTTGATGAGGAATACAGGCCGCACCGTTGTAGCCACAGAGACCAGCAGATGACATGCCGATAATAGCAGCTTTTCTTGTACCTGGAAAGACTCAAGTGTAAGGGCGCCGTCTTCCAGATCATCGTCATTTAGGGACTGGCTACACAGCGACTTGTATCGCGATACATTTTATGAAATGCATTTCAATGTTGCGACAGTCACAAAAAAAATCCATCCACGTCAAATGTCACATTTTCCTGTGACTGTCGTGTCGCACTGCGACATCATTGAAATACATTATATCACATGTCGCTGTGTAGCTGGACCCTTTACCTAACCTCTTTTTCGTCTGGACTCACCTTTGAGCTGATGAGTGGGGGTAGAGCCTCCATTGCAGTGGAGATTATAGACACAAACTGCTGAGGGTTCTGGTGCTGAACCTCACTGTAGAATCGAGCGAGCCAGTGGGAGTAAGCTTGTAAAGCTGCCAGGGACTGGGCATGGCTGCCAAAGGTAAACATCAAAGATATTATGTACTTTACAAACCTATAGGCGGATCTTGTACTCATCTCTAGTGTAATGTGCCAGACCGCCAACTCACAAGTAACCTGCCAAGTGTAGAGCGGCCTAAGAAACCCACATCTCTAAACTCAGACTGGTGAAGTCAAATCTAAGTGAAAGTGCCAAGATGAAATACTCACACATCGACAAGGTCTGGCTTCAGCACCGATGGCACCGCGGTTTCCATATTGTACGGTTTGAGCTCAGAGCCATATAATGTGACCTTGACCAACCTGGCAGAGACAGGGAAAAGGGACAGATGAGAATTTTAAAAGGGGTTTTCCCGAGAGGGGTGTGTAGATAGTTATATATATAATTTTACTAATAACCTATCCTCTGGATCAGTATCTGAACACTGGGTGTCCGACACTTTCCCCCGCTGATCAGCTGTTTGAGAAGCCACCAGAGCTCGCAGTAGTGCCGCGGCTTTCTCCAGCTTTTCCTAGGCCAGTGACGTCGTTCATCAGTCACGTGGCCTAGTTGCAGCTCATCTCCATTGAAATGAATGAGGCGGAGCTGCAATACCAAGTACAACTGCTATACAATGTACAGCGCTGTGCTTGGCGAGCTGAGAGAAAGCCGCGGCGCTACTGCGAGCAACGGTTCTCAAGCAGCGGCGGTCCCGGGCGTTGGACCCCCACTAATAACCTATCTGGAGGACAGGTCATCAGTAAAAACTCTCAGAAAACCTTTTAAATGGGTGCCAGCTTTTACCGTTCCACAACAGTAAGGGCATCATTGAAGCGGGCCTCAAACACATCCCCGATGAAGTACTCCGCGAGTCTACCGACTGCCTGGAGGAGGGAGCTGAGGTCTCGTAAGGAACAGTGCAGCCTGCGACAGTCGTTTTCTGCAGTCACATTGAGACGCTGTTCTGTAAGGGGAAGAAATATCCATTAATAACCTTATAAATTATCTGGCTGCAATCTATGGAATTGCACACGCTGCAGTCTCTTACTAAATCGGCCACTATTACACACTATCGGGGATGGGTGGGGATCATTCAATATTAAAAGCAGTTTTCCAGGAGTGGAATATTGATGACCTACCCCCAGGATAGGTCTCCAATATCGGACTGTGGGGGTGCAACAGCCGGCACTGCCATGGATCCGCTGTTTGAAGAGGGCACGGTGCTCTAGTAGGCGCCGCAGCCCACTCACAGCGCCGTACATTGTATAGTGTCTGCGTTTGGTACTGCAACCCAGGCACACTCACTTCTGAGCTTCAAATAGGCCATGTGACCACTGAATGTGACATCGCTCGCCTAGGAAGAGACCGAAACCTCTTTAAACAGCTGACTGACAGGGGTGCCAAAAGCCGGACCCCCACTGATTCGATACAGAGGGCTTATCCGGAGGATAGGTCGTCAGCATTATACTCCGGAAAAAACCCTTTAAAGCAAGGCGGCAGCCATGGAATTAAGTTCTCCGCAGACCACCATCCCAGCTACTGTATGCCGTTTTAGGTCAGCCTGTGACTGCTTCCACCCAGAGCACCATTAATCGATTTCTTCCGGAACTACATGGTTTTATTTAAAACGGATTTGATAATACTCTTCTCACTGCTGAAACACCCCCTGCTCCTCCACCTCCCCCAGTATCACTTCCCACTCCTGTTAGCAAAACTTAATTGTGGGAGAATTTGTGCTGTGGCATCTTTACCCTGCACGCGAGTCCCTTTGCCAATCTTATATCCTTTGAATATAGAAGGCTCTGAAGGGATGATACGGAGATCTGTTCTCTTCATGCTCAAATCTCTTTGTACATTCCCCCACCTAAGTCTATATGATGGGATAATCCCTTTATTAAAAAAAAGCATGGCGACACATCTGCCCAGCATTTGCCAAAAGGAGACTCTTGGCACACGCTGGGTGGATGGTGCCTTATGGACACGTTTAGTGTGGACATCTTATTGCCTGCACCAAACGTGTGCAAAAAAAAAGCACATTGTAAACCAAGCCTAGAACTACAAGTCTTACCAAGTACCACAGACACTTACCTGCCCCTGTGTTCACGATGCACTGCTGCAGCCCGAGATACACTTCCAAGTTCTCCCGCAATGCAGCAAACTGCAAGAAACCAAGACGACAAAAACACAGTTAAAGGCGTTTTCCAGTTCCATTAAATCTTTTACCAATTCTAAGAAAACCTCGCTGTTCCCCAGCCGCATCAATGCTGCCCTGGTTTCTTGCTTTACCTCCTATGAGGTTGTGACCGTTGCAGCCAATCACAGCGATGACCTCAAGGGAGTCAACGTCAGCCTGTGATTGGAGCCCGGTAAACAAGGATCGGGATGCATCAGCAAGTGGCTATTATATGCCATTATCATATTAGCCAATCACCAATGCTAGCTGAAGAAACGTGAGGACTGCCAATGGTCAACTTCATTCTACTTATTAGGATGCAGGCCTACGGGAAAAAAATTCCGACTAAGGGCCCGTGCTCGGGAAGCGCGGTTCGGATGATGCGGCCGACGCATGGACTGACGGCAGCTCCGCTGACCCAAACGCGCTACATTATAACAGGAGGGTCGTTTGCATGATGCCTTGCAAAGCAAAAAAAAAATTATTATAGGGGAGGAAGCAGTCTTTTTTGGGACCACAGAGTGTCTCTAGCTCTGGAGGACCCCGCATAGTCATACATTACACAAAACTACCCACTGATGTCAATGAGAACCGTGCAGAGCTTCATTTTCCCTGTGGTGGTGCTTCAGGCTTCCTTGCAGGTTGCAGCTGATACCTGGGTATATTATGGTGAAACCCTTCTAATATAAAGGGTAATAAACGCTAGTAGTAGCGATATATGATACTAGCGCTGGATGGTGGATCTAGTATTAAGTGGCTAAAAGTTCTCCTTAAATATTTGCGCTAGTTAATCTAGGCGAGTAGGTGGTTTTTATTATAATTTGGAAAAACAGATGTATCCCTTGTTAATATTTATTATCAGCTCAAGTTTAATTCATCCCTGAAGAAGAAGCCCGTCAGGCTTTGAAACGCGTAGGTTGCTTTCTGGACCTTGGAGGCTACAGTACAAGCGGCGGTGACGTCACCCACAGGAGTTTCACGGGTTCCCTCGCACAGCGCGTGCTGCCGGCCGGAGCAGCGCTAGTGCTCGCAGGAGAACTGAAGTGGATCGCGGACAGAAAGCAGCAGCACACAACTTACGACGTGGAGGATGGACATGTAAACTTCAAGCAGCAAGATAGACAGGTAATAGAAGACACCGAATAACAGGATATATGTAATTCTGCAAACCGCTGGGCATATTAAAGGGCTTCTGTCATCACTTTTTGACATTATAAGCTGTCTGACATTAGCTATGTGCTAATGTCAGAGCAGCTTGATAATGTTTTTTTTTTACAAAAATCCGAGTTATATTTGGGCCAAAAACGTACTTTTATAATATGTAAATTAGCCTCTAGGAGCAGGGGGGCGTTGCCCTGCTCCTAGAAGCTCCGTGCGGCAACCTGCTGGCACGCCCCTTCTCACTTTGAGTGACAGTGCCGGGCAGCGATCCTCCGGCACTGTCTCCTTGTGAAATCCAGCGCCTGCACGGCCGCTCTGTATTCGGCGCAGGCGCGGTGAGCAGAGGACGCTGGTGCCTACTGACCTCTGCTCACCGCGCCAGCGCCGAATACAGAGCGGCCGTGCAGGCGCTGGATTTCACAAGGAGACAACTGGAATCAACTACCCTGACCTACAAATATAATTGTGACCCAATAAACTTGAGAATGTATTATTATTATT